>CM074781.1:1214290-1814290 GCA_037355745.1 Pseudo-nitzschia multiseries | reverse complement strand
GTTTTGAGTGCAAATGTGTGGCATTGACTGCAATTTCAGGATGAATAGTGTTCATACTATGGATGGGGTACACTACAAAACAAACTGGACAAGAAACAGGCTGATACTTTGGTCAGTATATATTTTAGAATAATTTTTGTCCCCCCTGGACATGCATGTACCAAAATATTGAGTCCTAGTCAGTTTTAGAGTGCAAATGTGTGACATTGGCTGCAATTTCAGGATGAATATTGCTCATACTATGGATGGGGTAGACTATGAAACAAACTGGACAAGAAACAGGCTGATACTTTAGTCAGTATGAATTTTAGAATAATTTTTGTCCCTGGACATGCATGTACCAAAATATTGAGTCCTAGTCGGTTTTGAGTGCAAATGTGTGGCATTGACTGCAATTTCAGGATGAATAGTGTTCATACTATGGATGGGGTAGACTATGAAACAAACTGGACAAGAAACAGGCTGATACTTTAGTCAGTATATATTTTAGAATAATGTTTGTCCCCCCTGGACATGCATGTACCAAAATATTGAGTCCTAGTCAGTTTTAGAGTGCAAATGTGTGACATTGCCTGCAATTTCAGGATGAATATTGCTCATACTATGGATGGGGTAGACTATGAAACAAACTGGACAAGAAACAGGCTGATACTTTAGTCAGTATGAATTTTAGAATAATGTTTGTCCCTGGACATGCATGTACCAAAATAGTGAGTCCTAGGCTAGTCAGTTTAGAGTGCAAATGAGTGGCATTGACTGCAATTTCAGGATGAATATTGCTCATACTATGGATGGGGTAGACTATGAAACAAACCGGACAAGAAACAGGCTGATACTTTAGTCAGTGTGAATTTTAGAATAATGTTTGTCCCTGGACATGCATGTACCAAAATATTGAGTCCTAGTCGGTTTTGAGCGCAAATGTGTGGCATTGACTGCAATTTCAGGATGAATAGTGTTCATGCTATGGATGGGGTAGACTATGAAACAAACTGGACAAGAAACAGGCTGATACTTTAGTCAGTATGAATTTTAGAATAATTTTTGTCCCTGGACATGCATGTACCAAAATAGTGAGTCCTAGGTAGTTTTGAGTGCAAATGAGTGGCATTGACTGCAATTTCATGATGAATATTGCTCATACTATGGATGGGGTAGACCACGAAACAAACCGGACAAGAAACAGGCTGATACTTTAGTCAGTATGAATTTTAGAATAATTTTTGTCCCCCCTGGACATGCATGTACCAAAATATTGAGTCCTAGTCAGTTTTAGAGTGCAAATGTGTGACATTGGCTGCAATTTCAGGATGAATATTGCTCATACTATGGATGGGGTAGACTATGAAACAAACTGGACAAGAAACAGGCTGATACTTTAGTCAGTATGAATTTTAGAATAATTTTTGTCCCTGGACATGCATGTACCAAAATAGTGAGTCCTAGGTAGTTTTGAGTGCAAATGTGTGCCATTGACTGCAATTTCAGGATGAATATTGTTCATACTATGGATGGGGTAGACTATGAAACAAACTGGACAAGAAACAGGCTGATACTTTAGTCAGTATGAATTTTAGAATAATGTTTGTCCCTGGACATGCATGTACCAAAATAGTGAGTCCTAGTCGGTTTTGAGTGCAAATGTGTGGCATTGACTGCAATTTCAGGATGAATAGTGTTCATACTATGGATGGGGTAGACTATGAAACAAACTGGACAAGAAACAGGCTGATACTTTAGTCAGTATATATTTTAGAATAATTTTTGTCCCCCCTGGACATGCATGTACCAAAATATTGAGTCCTAGTCAGTTTTAGAGTGCAAATGTGTGACATTGGCTGCAATTTCAGGATGAATATTGCTCATACTATGGATGGGGTAGACTATGAAACAAACTGGACAAGAAACAGGCTGATACTTTAGTCAGTATGAATTTTAGAATAATTTTTGTCCCTGGACATGCATGTACCAAAATAGTGAGTTCTAGGTAGTTTTGAGTGCAAATGTGTGGCATTGACTGCAATTTCAGGATGAATATTGTTCATACTATGGATGGGGTAGACTATGAAACAAACTGGACAAGAAACAGGCTGATACTTTAGTCAGTATGAATTTTAGAATAATTTTAGTCATTACCCAATAAGTTCTATTTAAGTATGTATGAAGAAAAAAATTCGAAGCCCTAACCCTAATCTTAACCCTAACCCTAAGTATGTAGGAAGAAAAAGAAAAATTCGAAGTACCAGCACGTACGAAGAAAAAAATACTTACAGCATTCAGTACGTACTAGCTAGCATGTAGATTCAGTACTAATTCCAAAATAATTCGAACGCGTTCAAAAAATTCAAACGGATCACATACAGCATTCAGTACGTACTAGCTAGCATGTAGATTCAGTACTAATTCCAAAATAATTCGAACGTTCGATTCGAACGTTCGTTCGAACGTTCAAAAAATTCAAACGGATCACATACAGAATTCAGTACTACGTACTACTAGCTAGCATCTAGATTCAGTACTAATTCCAAAATAATTCGAACGTTCAAAAAATTCAAACGGATCACATACAGCATTCAGTACTACGTAATAGCTAGCATGTAGATTCAGTACTAATTCCAAAATAATTCGAACGTTCGAACGTTCGAACGTTCAAAAAATTCAAACAGATTCGAATTTCATGTAGATTCAGTACTTAGAAAAAAGTGCACTGTAAAATCACTCACACTGTTCGAAAAGTGAATTTAGTTCACTTTCCAATCAAATTGAACGGGCTCATTTTCCAACTTATCTGAGTAGAGTGTTGTTTCTTGCAAGCAACACTTCGTCCGAGAACGTGGGATCCGACCCTCTTCGTCACATGCCACAGGCGACGATGTCACGAGCACAACGATCCGTTCTCAGATATTTCAGTCCAAAATAACAGCCTTGTACTGCAAAAGAAGTAGAAAGCATTCGATTAGGGATTAGTTGCTGGAAAGATATTCTTGTTTGGACGGCCGCCTTACATAGACATCTTGAAAGCACAAAATCTGCATCAATTGCCTATATATCAACAGGAACAAGACCCTGTTTTTCGTGACATAGGAGTTAGAAGTCTGCAAATCAACGGCAGCACCAACAACGATTGTCGGAACAACATATTGGCAACAACGATTGGAATCGAAGGCAGCACCAAGTGGAAGGCAACAACGTGAGATAGATAGACATTGCTGCCTGCCTATTGCATTGATGATGATGTTCTTTTTCCTCACTTCTATTTTTTCTTCTTATTTTCATAGGGACGGATCGGAATAACAAATCAGAACAATAGAGGCTCGGCGAATCTTTCCTGGTGTCGCTGGAGGTGCATCTTCTTCTTCCCTGCTGGAGGCTGCAACATCGGACCGGAACAGGAATCGGAACAATAGAGGTGCGGCGAATCTTCCGTTGAGGTGGAACAACAGATCAGAACAACAAATCGTTAGCAACGAATTGATCGGACGCCAACTGTGTAGGTCAGCATGTAGATTATATTATTCTGTTGTTATAATTTACTCTACTAGTACTACATCAATAGATACTCACCCATTTTGTTCAATTATTACATGAATTGCAAATGGCAGCGGTAGCAACAATAGCGGCGGCAGATAGCAAGCAACACGGAGCGGCGACAGAGAGCAATCAACAGCAATTGAGCAAACCGGAACGATCGAACCAACCAAAACTGGGAACGATCAAAACACAAAGCGAAAGCAACAGCAACCACCAGAAATGATTGAACCATTGGCATCGGCATCTGCATCGGCATCAACAGCACTCCTCCTCCTCCAACACATCCCGCGGCAGCGTACAATTTGACACATCGTCAGCAACAGCAACCGCAATCTTCAGCAATTCATCTACTACTCCATCGGCAACAGCATCCTTGTTGACCATGAGAAATTCAGAAAGAGCTATGAAGTAGAGAAGAAATAGGAAACTAGTATACCATCCAAAATACGGAAAAAGAGCATTTCGTGCAACGCCGTTGCAGAAAATAGAAAAACGCAAAATACACATGAAAAGGGGGGTATGACTGTACCGTACTAGTATACCATCCAAAATACAGAAACAGGGCATTTTGTGCAACGCCGTTGCAGAAAATAGAAAAACGCAAAATACACATGAAAAGGGGGTATGACTGTACCGTACTAGTATACCATCCAAAATACGGAAAAAGGGCATTTCGTGTAACGGCGTTGCAGATAATAGAAAAACGCCAAATACACATGAAAAGGGGGTACCTAAAAAAACATAAATACACAACTTTACAAAAAAGAAATTACAAGTACGATACTCCCCCCAAAACCCATTTTCTGCAACAGCGTTGGAGAATAGTGGAAAAATGAAAAATATGGAAATCAATTTAAGTACAAATATAACTGATAATAAACTTGTTCATTCAAGTCATGAGCTGTTTTCACCATCTCGTACTATTGATTGTAAATCCTTCTTTTCCAATGCAGCCATTGTCTCACGGAAATTAAACAACCATTGTTCACGATTCCCCAGCACAAAATATTGGTCAGGACTACCATGGTTTCTAACAACGGCAGCTTCGGACTCAATGGCGTTGCAGTCGAACAAATACAATTTGTTCCGCAGCTCACCTTGCTTTACCAATGCATGATGGTGTTTTTTTCCTTTATCCCTCTTGCTTGGTATGGGGTCTGCAGAAAGAAAGCAACGAGCAACGGCGTAATAACCATCATGCACTAATACGAAACCACTAACGGAGCTACCCACGGGGAAAGGATCTTCGAGGTAAAGCAGGCACAGAATCTGACATGGATAAACTTTCAGTCCACGTCCATCAAGGAGGTCGAGTTGAAAATTAGCCCAGTCGTACCATACATTGGACAATTGTCCAGAATCAGACTTAAACGATGGGTGGGCACGAAACAATAATTTCATCTCGCGAGATTTGTCATACCTCTTGTGCTCCGTGGTTCCAAAAACCTTGCTGCTGCCCACAGCCGGTAGGACCACGTCGCAACAAAATTTGAGAACATCCGATGGAAACCAGGGTAAACTTGCATTTTTTTTCATCCCACTTCATGTAAGGGAGACCATTCATCACACCAATCCAAAATGAAGACCCAGCTGACCAACCACCCTCCTTAGGATGATTTGGTCCGGTTATGGGTCTATGTTCGAACAAATCAAATTCACGGTCAAGTTGATCAATAGTTTGATACTCCATCACTTGGTTGCAAGTTTGCTTGATAAGTGTGGACTTGTTTCGTTGAGTTCTCTTAGCAGGAGCCTTCACTTCAGTTTTATGATTGCTCTCACTCGTGGCAGAGTCCCACCCAGTTGGAGGACCAAATAATCTCATGTACTGTGATAAATGAAAATACATGTGATTCTTCACCAGATTGTTACCCTCTCCCTTACTTTGTTGAAGATTGTTATTTATACAGTTGATGAAAAGAACAACCATTTTGTCAAGATTCAAAACACCTTTCTTGTCTTGTTTGAAAACCTCGTCAAACGTTCCAACATACTTTAGGAACTCTTCCATACCCAACAACAACTCAATGGCGTAAATACGTCAGTCAATTTCGTCTTCACACTTTCTGCTCTTGTTCTCAAGATTGGATGGAGTCTTTCGAGACAACAACAATTGACGACCTCCAGCACACAGAAGTGACGGCATCTGAATATAAAGCATTCCAATGTACTGGTTCCCCTCCTTCTTCGCTGTATGTATTGATTCTGAAAAATTGATTCGTGGGAAGTCACGATCGGATTGCCTCTGAACAGCACCACCGTAGTAACTGGCTAACCTTTCCATCTCACCAAGAAGCCGCTGGTTATTGCCTAAAAAGTCCTCGCGGAACGTCTCCGCTGAACGCTTGGCGCAACCAAGTTGGTGCATATGGAGTCTCTCTCCGGGCGACGCTAGATGAATATTATGTGGGTTTTCCCCAAAGTCAAGATCATAAAAAACGTTGCCGTTATGTACGCCATGGTGAGAGATGTTTTTGAAATACTGTTCAACATTCACTCCTTTGTCAAACGTTGGAGCAGTAAAATCAGATATATTCCAGAGACGAATGAGCTAGGGTGTTGAATATGCCGAGAGTCATGTTCAGTGGGGTAAGAGTGGTTTGACCACTATTGTCAATTGCAATTCCATCCATGTAGAGAATAATAGGAACCAGAATTTCATTCGATTCGGATTTGCATCTCTTCTCCCAAGTGTTGATCCACCATTCACCGTGATGGAGTTCGTCAATATCAATATTCCCTTGAAGTTCTGGATAACGGACTGGTAAGGTGGGGTCTTCAGCATGGGGGAATGAATGATTGTCTTCATTCACCAAAGTCACATTTGTTAATAGGGAATGAAGTGCTTTTTGGAACAACCGGACGTAGATTTGTTTGTGACTGGAAACGTCAGCACTCTGTGATTTCTTAGAACACCAGTCAATAAGATGAGGTTCAAACCCATCGCCTTTTATTTCAGGCACAGTTACGGAAATCTCCTTCATGACACTTGCCCTAGTCTTTATGAGATTGTCTTTAGTCCATGAAAATAAATTAAGCCGCTCCGATTCAATAGCCCATTCATACAATTCCTTCTCTGCAACTAATGGTATGCTATGATTACGCATGATTTTCATTAACTTGATCTTGACCTTCAATTCGTCAGATATGTTCCTTCCTACATTGGGTGTCGTAATTACTAGCGTGTTTGAATCACAATGGGAATCGTCAACATCAATGTTGTTGCCTTCTTCATCATTGACAATCGAAGAGTGGGGGGCCTCTATGCTCACACTTCCTTCTTCCTCATCGTCGGCATTACGAAACAAAAAATTGTCATCGGAGACAGAATCATCGTCATCCTCTATGTTTGTTAATTCCCGACCAATCAAGGCACGCCCAATTGGTTCGACAGAAGGGTCATACATAACTTGATTGTCGAGCACCTCTGGTAATGCGCCGTCACTACTCTGTGGACCGTTACAGGTGTTCGTTAGACCTAATTGTTGAGTAGCATCCTCGAGCTTCTTCCTCAATTTTCCAATGAATAACGAAGATGCAAAATCATCTACCCCCAAACACCGGTAGTAATAAGAATAACATGTACCCGGATTACGTGAAATATGGTCGAGAAGACCGGGAGAAACAACTACTCCCATTTTCCTTCTTTGTCGCGCTGTAAACAAGGGGGGGGGTTCTTCTTCTTGGTAACCTTCTGCTTTCCGTAACCAGTAGTGATCAGAGGAGAGTCCCGGTAGCAACGTACACAATATACCTGATATTTGGGAGTGCGGACCATCGTTACTACTGAAGTCGTACGATAGCCAGTAATAACAATAAAAATGGAGAAACGATTGAGATTGAAAAATTGCGACCATGCACTGTTTGTTTCAGGCATAAAATTCAGTAACATGCCACTACTTCGGAAACAGATGCCAGTGGGGTAGGAAAATGAAATGTGCATAAAAATATTATGAGTTCGACATTAATTTTAATAAATAGGGTGAAATTACAAGGGGGGACCGGTGGAGTTCGACCCAAATATGCGCGTGATTCTGAAATAACCCTGAATCTCGTTTGTGTGACGTAGGCTCATCTTTACCATCGTGGTGTCCTCTGGCCATACCTCCCTGGTAAATTTGAAGGGACATTGTCGAGTATTTGTGGTGGTTGATATGTTGTTTTGCTTATGAGAGTTTAATTTGATGCAATATTGCTGTTTTCTTTTTGAAAGTGAGCTGAACAGCTGTAAATGATTTTTTCTCGGCGTGTTGCTCTGTTTTATAGTGTCTCACAATATTGTGTGTTATTGTTGTATTTTTGGCGACCTCCCACCATTGAATCCCACATTGGCCAGATTTTGTGCGTGACTTTGGAGTTGTTTCTCTCTTTGGTTAACAGGAATCCCATTCCCTGGAATTCTCCAGCCATTGGGGCCTCTAGTTTTGTTTCTAACTGGTTTGGTTTCCTCATACTTAGTTGATTCCCGTGCTATTTTGTTGCCTGTCAGTTTGTACTACGTACATCCCTGTACGCTGGTAGTGGTTTGCCTGGTGGTACTGTTGTCCGCAAAAATTACGGACGATTGTCGGCATCAAATTCGATCGGAAAAGCCGACAAAAGAAAACGACAAAACGACCGAGGTGCGGGAAGACGATACAAGATAAGAATATTCCAAAGACCGAAGCTTAGAATCAAACGCACCTCCACTACATGAAAATCCCTAAGTGGTAAACAGGATATCACTTAGGACTACAAACAAAAGGGGTTAATCGGTTAGAAACAAGACATATCCAAAGACCTGACCAATAAGTGAACACTTGGAACGCTTAAGTATACTCGTAAGAATGTACTTGATATCCCGTGAGGAAATTACTTATTGCAATCAAGAAAATCAATACCGATTCCGAATGGGCCTCATCTATCTCCAATACCACGAACAAGCATGTGCCCCATCGGATAAAACACTTAACCTTGTATATGACAAAATGACCAATACCATCAAATGACCGATACAGTAAGACCAATACACGACACTAATACAGCAACAGCAACAGCAGTATCGGTATGAGAATGGTAACAACACCAGGGAAGATCTCTACCATGTAAAATACAGAGAGCCCCAATACAGTACGAAATACACAGTAAAATTAAGAGCGTCTCTCTGAGCTCACATCTCTTTAAATTTCAATTATCCTTCACCTTTCGGTCGATTTTTAGAGTTACAACAGGTTATAGAGCCCTTATAACTCACACGATTGCTGCCCATCTGTAGGATCGTGTATACCTTAAGCTATCTATCTCTGGCCGTTCAGCACCTCCACTGTCGGTTAAATCCAGAGGAAATTTGTAGTGACGCCCATCCGTGTGCTACACTTTGGCCTCCCCCCATCTCTTTCTCTCCCTTTCTCCTCCTTACTCGCGTATCAAGGGGTGTATACAGATCCTTCTACTAAGAATCTTCTTCTGTAATACACAACCAAGCATACGTATTAAGGGGTGTATCTACCGGCTGTTTCTCTGACGAACGTTCCAATACATCATCGGTTAATTATCTCGACGACGACGACGACGACGATTACTCGCCAACGATCGAACGATTCTACCACCAAGTTACAAGAACGCCGACGCCGCCGCCAACACCGACACAACGCAAGAATCTTCTGGGCCTCTCATCTACGATCATTCGTTATTTCGACAACGACGCTTAATTGCCACAACCGAACGCCGACAGCGCCGGTTATCGACACTTAGCGACGACGACGACCGATTCACGACGACGACCGATTCGCCATCCACCATGGTTCCTCCACCAGAAGCATACGACTGGTTCAATGTCTATGGGATTGAATTCAAATTCCAAAGCGACAACAACCCCCAAGAAGTCCTTTCTCTCAATGGCACCTATGGAGAAACTGTCCCACTTACAGCACCTGAAATATCAACCCTCTTCACATCGGATGCCAACGACGAAGGCCCCAGAACCCTTGGTCCGGCCCCAGTAACTGCACTCAGGGAAGCCTTCTGCAACAGCATCACCCTGGAAATGCTAAACATCGATGAACTAGAAAAGGGACACATAGCCCAGCTCCTTGATTCATGCCCTGTACGATTTGTCAAACCTGGGTCATCAAACCAAAGGATCAGAACTCCACAGGAATTTGACTCCGCAGGAAGAGAAGCTGTCAGACGTGCTGAAGCAACAAATGACCCAGAACCACTCGCCATGGTAATCTTCAACATCAACCAATGGAAGTTCAGAAGAAACTGGAAGACAAATAACCCCGGCAACTATTTCAATGGCATCTGCACAGGCGAAGTTCAAACCGACGGTGATGGTGAAAATGAGGCCAGCAATGATGAAAATGCCACAGCTCCAAACCCAGCGCCCAATGCAACGGGCACCGGCATGCAAGAATTGACCACCCTACTCCAACAATTGGTCAACAACGGCAACAACAACAACAACCACAACAACAACGCTGGTACCAACCATCAAGCAACACTTGACCTCCCATGGAATCCAGTCACCTTGCCACCACCAGTGAAGGATCGATACTATAGACGTGATGAATTCCTCCCCAGAGATGATATGAAAGACTTCCCAATCACCTACACTGACTCATCGGGAAATGAAACAATTGTCAGGCAAAACTACTACCTACACAATCTAGGCAGTGGGAGAAATGACCAGCGCCTGATCACCAGAAGTGGTGACTGTTTTGATCTGACCAGAGCCTCTGACAAGTCCAAGGAAGCAGCTAGAGACAAACTGTTCCTCTCAGGATTTCCACAACTAAAGGATGCAACGGACCCTCAGGTTAGGAAATGGTACAGAGAAATCACAGCTTATTCACAGCAACACCATATTTATGTCCACCCATACTACCTCTACAGGCGTGAAGCTGATCACCTCAGAGGATTTATAATTGGTGATAACTTTCCACACGATCTACCTTCAAGATATGAATTGGCCATCAATGAATGGGGAAATCTCATTTACACCGCACTCAGAAGTGACAAAATCATCCCTGATTCATGTTCAAGTATGAAGGCCACCATTCAGAGCTTTGAAGGAGGACAGGGATATGAAGCGCTATACACAGTTATTGCTCAGACACATCCCAACTCCAAAAGGCCATCCAATGCCAGCAGAATGGTCCGAAATCCTCCAAACCAGGACGCAGGTGAATCTCTTGAAGAATACTACTTCCGGTACAAGGATTACTTGAGACTTAGAGTGTTCCTCCAAAACCAACCTGGCACTATCAGTTCGACAGAAGAAGTCAGCAACCTTATTGCAGGAACCACCCTCTCAGAAGAGCTCTTCAAAAAGACAGAAGATGAACGCGACTCAGATGACCAATTCAAACGGGACAAATACAAGGCAGGTAGGCTTCTACAAACCCTCCAAACATATGAGCAAGAGATTAAAGCCAAACAAAGGTACAAGAACAAAACCTCCAAACCAAGCCTGTCCAAACAACTACCAGTCAGAGTAATCAGACCAGGTCTCCGTCGCAATGACAGGTTTCAGAAACGCACTGGCAACAATACTGTCAGAACGCCTTCTACTTTGACTCCTCACTCAATCAGCCTGATTGATTCACTTGGATACCATGAGATGGACGAAGAATCTGATAATCCCTTCCTCCATCAAGCATACTGCAATGCCATCACTGCATTTGACAAAGAGCCTAGTCTGTTTGACACCTCAAGGCAGTGTATCGTCTGTCATACCTCTGGGCATAACTTTGACAACTGTCCTGCACTGCAAGATGTTGAGTCACTTAGGAAACATAGGATTGCCACCGCCGTTTATATCAGCAAAAACATGAGGGAAACCAAAAAGCTCTTGGATTCTACCCAACGTATCTCTCAAATCCACATTGAAGATGACGAGCAGAACGAGACCTCCCCAATTTGTGAACCAGAAGACCAAAATTTTTGCAACGGCAAAGAATAGAAAGTCTTTCTTGCAGCCATTATATGACATCACCTCAAGATGATCCTCAAGGATTTGACAACGTCACAGCGCCCCAAGTGAGCAGCTTATGCCCTTCCTTGGACTCCAGCAGTGTCAGCTCCTACAAATCTGTCAAAATTGGTGCTGTCAATCTCCTTCCTAGGGACAGCCTCCAGTCTTCAATCCCAATTGATGTCTACTGTGATATGGAATCACTTGAGGCTACGACCCCTACGTTGGAATCACACCTGGAAATCAATGAGGATCCCAACTTTGATAGGGACAACCCTACATCAGTTGATACCAATACTGTGCAATCCCTGGTCCCACCAGATCCGATTGCAGCTACAGCCTACTTCCAACATGGCGTCAGAGCTCAGATCGACACCGGCGCAAAAGTTTCCTGCACAAATCTCAAGCATATCCTGCACAGTTACAAACCTTACACCAAGCTGAGGAAATGTCCTGTCAGGCTCACCGCAGCAATAGGAGGAAAAGCAGCCACCTGCATTCCTGAAGGCTCAGGATATTTGCATATCCCAGCACCCAATCACATAGGATATCTCAAAGTCTTCTTCTATTATTCTCCCTCCCTGTCGACGACGTTGCTGAGTGAGAATGATCTCTGTGGAATGACATCTCGCATGAGACATCAGTTCAGTGGACAGTCCATTCACAAAGTCTTCACTGACGACCATGGCTCATCTCTTCAGCAAAATGGAAACCTCACCATTATTTGCCATCACAAGCAGAACACTGCCAAAAGTATCGTCCTGCATGGAAGCATTATCAATGGACAATGTTACACTCATCCAGTACTGATCCCAGACATTGATTCTACATCCCCATATACCAACTGCGTGACATCTTCGGCCTATGCTTTGGCAAACGACATACAGTTCAAGACAGATTGTGAACTGGCCTCCGAACAAGCCATTAGCACTCTTCAGTGTGATACCTACACGAATCTTGTTACACTACAGAAATGCGCTGAAACTGCCAGAACACAACCTGCTACCAGCGACATGGTAGCTCCGCCTCCTCTTTTTGATGCCAAATTGTTCTTCACCCATATTGTGGACAAACACATCCCCATTCAAGCTATCAAAGCAAATGGCACCAAAGATTAGGACACCCATGTGATGACTTCCTCTACAATGCACACAGGCACATTCTGGGCATAACAAAGTTCCAACGGCAAACCAGTATCCTTGATCAATGTCCAACTTGTATTCAATGTAAGCAAACTAAAACACCCGCTGGCTCACATTCCACAAGAAAGACTACACAACCTTTTCAAGGATTATCAATTGACTTTGCATTCTCTGGCGCCAGATCCTCCAACAGCAAACGCAAGCGTGACTATGAAGGCATTCATGGAGAAACAGCTTGGATTCTGATCACAGACCACTATACTGGTATGAAATATGGTGATACCCGAATCTCTAAAGCAGCACCACTTCATTGGTTGGAACATTTCTTCTCCCAGTACAACCCAACTTGTGCAAACAAGTATGTTTCAGTTGATCAAGGTGGAGAACTCTATCACAATCCTGATATCAGAAACCTCTTCTCTGCATTTGGATACTCAATTTTCCCCACTGGTGCTGACGCTTCTCACCAGAATGGTACAGTTGAAAGAGCACATCGAACTTTGGCTAATTCAATGAGAACCATGCTCTCTGGTGCAAATTTGCCCATCAAGTTCTGGCCGTTTGCTTTCTATCATGCCCTAAGGTTGTCAAACGCCTTCCCTGAAGGCAACCAGCCACATTCACCGTTGGAATTGGCAACTGGCCATAAGGAAAATCTTGCTGATTTCCGCACCTTTGGTTGCAGAGTTTGGGTGAGACCCCCAGGCAAGCGTTCAATCAAGCTCAAACCAAATGCCCGCAAAGGCATCTTCCTGGGTTTTGTCCCATATACTACCAGAAACATCCTTTGGTATGATACTGAGACACACCGCGTCAAGATAGCCACGCATGTCAGGTTTGATGAAGGCATGAATGATCTCCCACTTGCAGACCTCCCCACTAATGTCAAGCACCTGCTCAGGACTGATGACAACATTCCACTTCCTGCGGAATCCAATGAGGTGTCATCCAGTGATTTTCAATTCTCTATCTCCCCATTTGCAGATCTCACAAATCTCAGACTCACTGTCTCCCCATCTTGTGCTGATCAAACATTTGGCCTCTGATATGCCAATGACTCACTGCTTGGCAGAGCTTACATCACAGATATCCTTCCAATAGCCCTGCCTCCAGGCTTTTCTCCTCCCATAAGAAGTCTCTCTCCAAGTTAAGAGGCGCTTATATTGTATCTATCAATCACAACCGTGTGTTTTCTGCTGCTGATGTTACCACAGCCTTGCGTGCCTCCCACGATCGAGGGGTGAGGGATTCATTAGATACACCTATTACATTTGCACTTGAAGCAAAATTATCAATGAAAGACATCAGGAAACACTCGAATGAATATGGATTATTTGCTCCCAATACGTCTTGGAAGGAACCCACTGACGAAGAAGACCCACCTTTTTTGGACCGGATTTTCTCCATCAAGACTAAGACTATCAAGAAACTTGGCAACAAATACAAGCATATCATCCAATCCAGAATCAACCAGATCAATAGCACTGAAACATTCCATGCCAACGTCCAAAAACAATTGGCCCCAACTGAGGATGACATGGAGGTCGTCATTCCCACTATTGATATTGCATCACTCCGAGCCATCACCAATCTTCACAAACCAGGCAACCATGAACTACCACTAGATGCAGAATCACTGCCAACTGAAGAAATTGAACTCTTAATCAAGGCCATCAATTCCAAGGCAACTACACCTGAAGAACAAGCACTAGGACACTTTACTCGAAGGAATCTCAAGCCTTTATCCACATGGGCTGAATGGGAAGCTGGGGAGCGAAAACAACTTGATCAATTTGAAGATTTGGAAATGTTTGGCTCACCAATTCAATACCCTAAGGACCCAGACGCTATTATTCTCAGGCCTCATTGGCAATACAGTGTAAAAAGGAATGGTGTCAGAAGAGCCAGGCAATGTTGCAATGAAAGCAAATACGCAGCGCCAACCCTGCATGCCATAGCAATGTCATACTCATCATGTGTTGAACACCCCATCCAAAGATTGTTCTTTGCCATTGCAGCAAGCCTCAATCTCAAAATCTATGGAGGTGATGCGGCTGACGCCTATGCCCATTCTCCAGGGCCCAACATCCCTACATACATGACTATTGACGATGCATATGAAGAATGGTACCGACACAAGCATGGCAAAGACATAGACAGAAGATTGGTGCTTCCTGTTCTTCGAGCACTCCAAGGCCATCCGGAATCAGGTAGATTATGGGAAACCCACATCAACAAGATTTTGAAAGGCCCTGACCTCAACTTCAAGACCACCACTCATGACAGAACAATATACACAACAGTTTTTGAAGGTGAAACAGTCTACATGCTGAGACAGGTTGACGATTTTGCACTGGCTTGCGCATCAGAATCCATATCTGACAAGATCTACGACATTATAGGCGAAAAACTGAAGCTCCCTAAAGAAGATGTAATCCCCTTCACAAAAATGGGGTTGCTTGAAGACTTCAATGGAATTGATGTCAAACAGACAGCTGACTACATTGAACTGTCCTGTGCAAACTACATTGACAGAATCATGACATCCCATGGTTGGGAAACTGATTCTAAGATGAAACCTCACTCCAAGCCGTCAGCGCCACTGTCAACTGAAGTGCTGAGCCAACTACAATCACATACTGATGGACCATTAGAAGGCACCAAGGAACATGCTGAATTACAATCCACCTTTGGGTTCTCCTACAGGACACTCTTAGGTGAAATGATGTTTGCATATGTGAGTTGCCGGCCAGACATAGGCTATGCAGTGACTCTGATGTCAAAATACAGTTCCAATCCCACTGCATTCCACTATTCCAGTCTGAAGAACATAGCCCACTATCTTAGAACAACCAGATCTTGGGGTATTAGGTTCTACAGACCAAATGCTGAGCCATCTTTACCATCAGGAGAACCATACACCAACGTAGTCCAAGATGCATCACTCCCAAAATTCCCTGAAGATATCAAGCAATGACCGATACAGTAAGACCAATACACGACACTAATACAGCAACAGCAACAGCAGTATCGGTACGAGAATGGTAACAACACCAGGGAAGATCTCTACCATGTAAAATACAGAGAGCCCCAATACAGTACGAAATACACAGTAAAATTAAGAGCGTCTCTCTGAGCTCACATCTCTTTAAATTTCAATTATCCTTTACCTTTCGGTCGATTTTTAGAGTTACAACAGGTACATTATTTGTCTGTCCGCCTTCCAGCTTAGTCCAATGGGTCATCATTGCAACTTGTGTTGCTTTGAACACTTTTTTTTCTTTTCCTTTTGCTTTGTCGACCATGCCGCTGTCCTATCCCATAGGCTCAGTGGTTGCCAGATGATCCTCGCTGCCATGCTGCAGACATGGGTGGCTTCTCTATCCTTCTTTTGCTTCTTACGCCTCCGGTGGAGCACTTTCTTCCAACGCCGGTTCACCTGTCGGTCTTCTGAGCCTTTTGTGTCCCTGGTCCACAGTGCTTAGCTTTATTTTAAAATCATGCCATACGCCGGGTCTACTAGTATTAGAATAGTAGTGATATGCAAATTGTGAGCTCTATCGATTGGTCTACAGCTACTGCCTGTTAGCCCATTGCTGTTGCTTATTGGAATAATTGGCGATAGTTGATACTCGCTAATCGGTCCTTATTCATTCACGAGTTCCCTTGACTCATTCTGGTGCACGGCAACGAAGGTACAATATATCAACATGGATCTTTTGAAGAATCCAAAGTTGTTTGCTGAGGCTCATGGCAAGAAAGAAACCCAGGGAAGTGCATTATGTGACATCTTTATTTTTGCTCATTCCATTTGCATTGCTAACCAACTCATGTCTCCCTCCTTCTTTTGTAGATATGGAAGAATAAGGGCTGTTGTTGGGGATTGAATCCATATGGCAGCCATATGATTGAGAAAGGCAGGGGCAATAAAATTCTCAAGCAGATTGCAGTGTGGAGCAAGTGTGACATTCCTCTTCAGTGCACTGCCCATGGAAAGAGGTACCAATGGTGTGGGTTGTTATGCCAGCACTGATATCACCACCAAGTACATGAAACCCAATCAGCAGGCTGTCAATACTGCTGTTCATGCAAAGCACAGTTCCCCTTCTAACATTCGCACACCTCTTGCTCCTGCCCCTCCTCCTGTTCCACCTCCCCCTGTAGAAGAATCCCCAGTTCCCACTCCCTTTTTGGATGAATCCCCTCTGCTTCTTTCCATCCAATGCTCCTTTGAAGATTGTTCAAAGGACCTTTTTTCTTCTTTTGCTGCTGGAGCTTTGGGGCTGATGACCCAAAAACTTGAAGCCCCCAAGGAACCTCCCCCTGCTTTTTCATCCATCATCTCTTTCACTAGTACATTGGAAGAAACTACCCCCATCCATATGTCATTCACTGATCGAACCAATCAGTGGCAGGAACACAATTCATGTCATGACTACCGCAATGAGCTCCCATCCAAGTCATGAAGACAGGATCACAATCAATTTGAGCAGCTGCTATTTGTACTACAAGGATCACAATCAATTCAAGCAGCTGCAGGTTCGAACAACCGCGTGTGCAGTCTTCCAAGGCTATGGTATAAGCACCCCAATCAATGCAAGCTTGCACTCCGCCTTGCGATCCACAATACAAGGATCAAATTGATTTGAGCAGGCCAACAGCGCGTCATTGATGCCAGCAGCTGCTGATGTGTTCCCCTTGTACCAGTACCTGCTACTCCTACTAGAAGCAGTGCCAACTCTTGCTGAAAGAGCAGCTCAAGTAGATCTTCAATCCCCAAGGCCCCTACTAATTTTTTGGAAGAATCACTATCACTGCTATGAAGATAGGGTGTGTTAGATATATCTCCCATGGAAGTGCTATTCTTGCAGTGCTCATGGTAAAGTCTATTTTGAGCCCACTGACCCTGAAGTTCAACTTACAGCTGTGGAGCATCCTTCACATCAACCTCAAGCGCCACCATCTCCTCCTAGCAATGTACCTGCCTGGATGTAGCAATGCAGGTATTAGATCTCTGTGGTGAGTGCTGGACTGCTGCTTGTGTGAGACTAATACTACAGGGCCATTGACCTTCTTGTATAAACAGCAGTCCAGCAGGAGCTGTGTTGTGCCTCTTTTGTCTCTACTACTAGCTCTGTTCTGGATACTGGGACAAAACTACAAGTACTGTGCTGCTCCAATCTAGGGGTTTGTCATGTCCACAACGCCCAAACTGCCAGTACTGTGTTGCTTTGGTGTAGGGGACTGGTGTAGTATCCACAACATCCAAACTGCAAGCTCTGTGTCCCTCTGTTGTGTTTACTACAACCAAGTGTAGAACTGATTTGTGTGGCCATTTTTGCCCCAAATGCTTCAATATTCATCATGGCTTACTCTCTAGTAGCTATAAATAGGTATATGCTACTAACTCTAGCTCACTCTCTGACATAATAAACAAGTTCAATTCCCTGTCACAAGTAATAGTATATTGACGGAGATGAAATCATGGGTACATTGAGGAGAGACACCATAGTGTGCAAAGAATATGACATACTTATAACACCAGTAGTACTACTAGTACTATGAGTAAAAAATGTGACCTAACAGTAAGAGTTTAGGTGTTAATTTCAACACACTTTTGTCAACAGGTTATGAGCTAGTACTTTTGCGTGGTCTTTCCCAGTGTAATGAAAAAATCAATAATATAGCCACCTGTCCATGGCTGGCTTATCTCCATTAATATGCCCAGGTAAATGTTGGCACTACACGAATAGAAGCATTAGTATGTACTCTTTCCAATGGTGTATTTGTAGCTTATTTCATTGAGCATTGGGAGATACAAATATATTTTAGCACAGTAGTACTAAACATTCTGAGGTTGTTTCACTTGTGTGTGTTTGTACCATTTTGTGTGTGTTTGTACGTGGGAATAGATTTTTGGTAGGAAAGTTGTGTGTGTGCGTGTTTGTACCTTAGTGTTAAGAGATTGAGTGATTCCCGGCAGTTCTAAACTAATAAAAGACCAAAGTAATAAAAATATATTCATGAGTGAATAGATGAATGGATTTTTTGGTGCACCCAACAAATGAATATTCTTTTTATTAACAGACAAATTTGGAACTTGGAATCTCTAAATAAGAAACAGTAAATGTATGTTTAATCACTACCCGTGCCACCTACCCGCCTATTTTGGCAAGCAAGGCTGGCCGGCAAGGTTAAGTATTTTATTCCATGGGCCTTTTGCTTGATCATGATATATGGAATAAACGCGGCCCATGTCATATGTACTCTTCTGAATGCACATATAAGTTCCAAGTGTTTACTTATCGATCTGGTCTTTAATGATGCCTTGGTTTGAATAGTTTAACCTGCTTCTGTTGTAGCTTAATTGGAATCCTTTTTACCACTTAACAACAACAGAGGTGCACACGATTAGCATGCGTTGGGTTTCTAAAATATTTGATTTTAGCAATTCCGTTGGAGTTAATTCATTGTTTATTCGGTTAATAAAAATCTGGCAGTCGAAGCAGCCTCAACTGCCAAAATTGTATTCAATAGTTAATATATCTATGTAGTGTTGTTACTCTAAAAATCGACCAAAAGGATAGGATAATTAAAATTTAAAGAGAAGTGAGCTCAGAGAGAGGCTCTTATTTTTACTACGTATTTTCACTGTATCGGGGCTCTCTGCTGTATTTTACATGGTAGAGATCTTCCCCGGTTATTTGTTACCATTCTCGTACCGATACTGTTGTTGCTGTTGCTGTTGCTGTATTAGCGTTGTGTCGGTCTTACTGTATCGGTCATTTGGTGTTAAGTAATCTGTTTGATGGGGCGTATGCTTGTTCGTGGTATATATGCTAGATATGAGGCCCATCTGGAATCGGTATTGATTTTCTTGATTGCAATAAGTAATTTCCTCACGGGATATCAAGTATATCCTTTCGAATGTACTTATGGATTCCAAGTGTTCACTTATTGGTCAGGTCTTTGGATATGTCTTGTTTCTAACCAATTACTGTCTTTTGTTTGTAGTCCTAAGTGATCTCGTTTTACCACTTAGGGATTTCCAAGTAGTGGAGGTGCGTTTGATTCTAAGCTTCGATCTTTGGAATATTCGTATCTCGTATCGCACCTCGGTCGTCGTTTCGTTTTGTCGGCTTTTCCAATCGAATTTGATGCCGACAATGGTCCGTATTTTTTTGCCGACAACACACCCCTTGATCCAACATGTATATTCACATAATGTTGGATTACTGTCGGAATAGATTAGAGTCGGATCAAAAGTTTGGGTCAAATCAAATCGAAGAATCGACTTGAGCAATTTGGATTGAATTCATTGAATGATCTAATCCGCTTGTCGACCGAAGTGATCGGGTGGGATGATCTAACCTGGGTAGTGTCCCATGACATATCTTGCATGTCAGGCGTGCAAGATCCATCCCAATGGTTTGGTTAGGTCATCAGCCGGATTGATAACTCCAGGAATATGAATCATCTTGATTTCACCATTTTCCTTCCAAGCTTGAATTGCAAAGAACCTGATTTCAATATGCCTGGTTCTTTCAGTCGGCTTCTGGGCATTGATGATTTCAATTGCTGATGCATTGTCTTCATAGATCGGAGTTGGACCAACTTGGGCGAATCCTAATTCCTTGAGTATAGACCTGAGATATCTGGCTGTTTTGGCTGCTGTGACGGCAGCAATGAACTCAGCTTCCGTAGAACTCTGTGCAGTAAGTGTCTGAGCTTTGGAACGGTAAACAATTGCTCCACCAGCATAAGTGAAAACATATCCTGTGGTGGACCTGCAATGTTTTGGATCATTGCCATATGCAGCATCAACAAAACACATCAATTTGGCTTGTTTGATATCTTCAGGGAATCTTGGGAGTGACACATCTTGGACTACGTTGGTGTATGGTTCTCCTGATGGTAAAGATGGCTCAGCATTTGGTCTGTAGAACCTAATACCCCAAGATCTGGTAGTTCTGAGATAGCAGGCTATATTCTTCAGACTGGAATAGTGGAATGCAGTGGGATTGGAACTGTATTTTGACATCAGAGTCACTGCATAGCCTATGTCTGGCCGGCAACTCACATATGCAAACATCATTTCACCTAAGAGCGTCCTGTAGGAGAACCCAAAGGTGGATTGCAATTCAGCATGTTCCTTGGTGCCTTCTAATGGTCCATCAGTATGTGATTGTAGTTGGCTCAGCACTTCAGTTGATAATGGCGCAGATGGCTTAGAATGAGGTTTCATCTTAGAATCAGTTTCCCAACCATGGGATGTCATGATTCTGTCAATGTAATTTGCACAGGACAGTTCAACGTAGTCAGTTGTCTGTTTGACATCAATTCCATTGAAGTCTTCAAGCAATCCCATTTTTGTGAAGGGGATTACATCTTCTTTAGGGAGCTTCAGTTTTTTGCCTATAATGTCGTAGATCTTGTCAGATATGGATTCTGTGGAGCAAGCCAATGCAAAATCATCAACCTGTCTCAGCATGTAGACTGTTTCACCTTCAAAAACTGTTGTGTATATTGTTCTGTCATGAGTGGTGGTCTTGAAGTTGAGATCAGGACCTTTCAAGATCTTGTTGATGTGGGTTTCCCATAGTCTACCTGATTCTGGGTGGCCCTGTAGTGCTCAAAGAACAGGGAGCACCAATCTTCTGTCTATGTCTTTGCCATGCTTGTGTCGGTACCATTCTGCATATGCATCATCAATAGTCATGTATGTAGGGATGTTGGGCCCTGGAGAATGGGCATAGGCGTCAGCCGCGTCACCGCCATAGATTTTGAGATTGAGGCTTGCTGCAATGGCAAAGAACAATCTTTGGATGGGGTGTTCAACACATGATGAGTATGACATTGCTATGGCATGCAGGGTTGGCGCTGTGTATTTGCTTCCATTGCAACATTGCCTGGCTCTTCTGACACCATTCCTTTTTACACTGTATTGCCAATGAGGCCTGAGAATAATAGCGTCTGGGTCCTTAGGGTATTGAATTGGTGATCCGAACATTTCTAAGTCTTCAAACTGATCAAGCTGCTTTCGCTCCCCAGCTTCCCATTCAGCCCATGTTGATAATGACTTGAGATTCCTCCGAGTGAAGTGCCCTAGTGCTTGTTCTTCAGGTGTAGTTGCCTTGGAATTGATGGCCTTGATTAAGAGTTCAATTTCTTCAGTGGGTAGTGAATCTGCATCTAGGGGTAGTTCATGGTTGCCTGGTTTGTGAAGCTTAGTGATGGCTCTGAGCGATGCAATGTCAATGGTGGGAATGACAACCTCCATGTCATCTTTGATTGGGGCCAAGTGTTTTTGGATGTTGGCATGGAGCGTTTCAGTGCTATTGACCTGGTTGAGTCTGGATTGGATGATATGCTTGTATTTGTAGCCAAGTTTCTTGATAGCTTTGATGGATGAAATCCGGTCCAAAAAAGGTGGGTCTTCTTCATCAGTGGGTTCCTTCCAGGAGGTATTGGGAGCAAATAAACCATATTCATTGGAGTGTTTCCTGACCTCCTTCATAGACAATTTGGTTTCAAGTGCAAAGGTAATTGGTGTATCTATTGAATCCCTCACCCCTCGAGCGTGGGATTGATGCAAGGCTGTGGTAACATCAGCAGCAGTGAACACACGGTTGTGATTGATAGATACAATATAGGCGCCTCTGAGCTTGGAGAGAGACTTTTTATGGGAGGAGGAAAGCTTCAAGGCAGGGCTTTGTGGAACGATATCGGTGACGTACGCTCTGCCAAGTAGTGAATCATTGGCATATTTGAGACCAAATGCTGGATCTGTACAAGAGGTTGAAACATTGAGCCTGAGATTTGTGAGATCTGCAAAAGGGGAGATGGAAAATTTGAATTCACCGGATGACACCTCATGTGTCTCTGCTGGAAGAGGAGTGTTATCATTGGTCCTGAGCAGGTGCCTGACATTGTATGGAAGATCTTCAAGGGGTAAGTCATTCATCCCTTCATCAAACCTGACATGAGTGGCGATCTTGACTCGGTGTGTTTCAGTATCATACCAAAGGATGTTTCTGGTAGTGTATGGGACAAAACCAAGAAATATGCCTTTGCGCGCATTCGGTTTGAGCTTGATGGAGCGCTTGCCAGGAGGTCTAACCCAAACTCGGCATCCAAAGGTGCGGAAGTCAGCAAGATTTTCCTTATGGCCAGTGGCTAATTCTAAGGGTGAATGCTGCTGAGTGCCTTCAGGAAAGGCATTGGACAACCGAAGGGCATGATAAAAAGCAAAGGGCCAGAATTTGATGGGCAAATTTGAACCACTGAGCATGGTCCTCATGGAGTTAGCAAGAGTCCGGTGAGCTTGTTCAACTGTACCATTCTGGTGAGAAGCATCAGCGCCAGTTGGAAAAATTGAGTACCCAAAGGCAGAGAAGAGGTTTCGGATGTCAGGGTTGTGGTAGAGTTCACCACCTTGATCAACGCTGATATACTTGTTGGCACAAGTTGGGTTGTGCTGTGAGAAGAAATGTTCCAACCAATGGAGAGGTGCTCCTTTCGAGATTCGGGTATCACCATATTTCATACCAGTATAGTGGTCTGTGATAAGGATCCAAGCTGTCTCGCCATGTATTCCTTCGTAATCTGACTTTCGTTTGCTGTTGGAGGATCTGGCGCCAGAGAATGCAAAATCAATGGATAAACCTTGAAAAGGTTGCGTAGCCTTTCTTGTGGAATGTGAGCCAGCAGGTCTTTTACTTTGCTTACATTGTATGCAAGTTGGGCATTGATCAAGAACGCTTGTTTGGCGCTTGAACTTTGGTACTCCAAGAATGTGCTTATGAGCTTGATACAGAAATTCGTCGCATGGGTGTCCTAATCTTTGGTGCCACAGAAGTTTTGATGTCTTGGTTTTGATGGCTTGGATGGGGATATTTTTGTCCACAATCTTGGTGAAGAACAATTTAGCATCAAAAGTTGGCACGTCACTGGTGTCAGACTGAGCTTGAGCTGCGTCTGTGCATTTTTGCAGTGTGACAAGATTTGTGTACACATTATATCTGTAGCAACTAATGGCTACGTTTGAGGCCAGTTCACAAGCTTCCTTGAACTGCATGTCTGTAGCTAAGGCATAGGCGGAGGACGTTGCACAATTGACATACAGAGATGTAAGATCAATGTCTGGGATGAGTACTGGATGTGTGTAGCACTGAGCATCAATGATACTTCCATGTAGGACAATACTTTTGGTGGTGCGCTGCTTGTGATGACAGATAATGGTGAGGTTTCCATTTTGTGGAACAGATGACTCATGGTCGTCATTGAAGACTTTGTGAATAGACTGTCCACTGAACTGATTTCTCACGCGAGGTGTCGTTCCACAAAGGTCATTCTCACTCAGCAATGTTGTTGACAGCGAGGGAGAATAGTAGAAGAAGACTCTAACATACCCTACAGGATTGGGGGCTGGTATGTGCACATAGCCTGACCCTTCAGGAATACAGGCCGCTGCCTTTCCTCCAATTGCCGCAGTGAGCCTGGCAGGACATTTCCTTAGCTTGGTGTAGGGTTTGTAACCATGCAGTATGTGTTTGAGATTTGTGCAGGAAACTTTCGCACCGGTGTCAATCTGAGCTCTGACACCATGTTGGAAATAGGCCGTAGCCGCAATAGGGTCTGGTGGGACCAGGAATTGCACATTGTGGGTATCAACTGATGTAGGGTTATCTCTGTCGAAGTTGGGATCTCCATTGATTTCCAGGTGTGATTCCAACGCAGGGGCTGTAGCCTCAAGTGATTCCATATCACAATAGACATCAAGTGGGATTGAAGATTGGAGGCTGTCCCTGGGTAGGAGATTGACAGCACCAATGTGGACGGGTTCATAGGAGCTGGCACTGCTGGATTCCAAGGAAGGGCATAGGCTGTTCACTTGATGGGCTGTGATGTTGTCAAATCCTGGAAGGTCATCTCGAGGTGATGTCGTATGGTGGCTGCAAGAAAGACTTTCTATTCTTGGCCGTTACAAAAATTTTGGTCTTCTACTGCATCATTGGGTGAGACCTCATCTTGATTTTCATCACCAATGTTGATCTGAGAGATTTGTTGAGTGGAATCTAAGAGCTGTTGGGTTGCTTTATTGGATTTGTTCAGAAAGACAGCTGCAGCAATCCTATGTTTCTTGAGGGACTCGACATCCTGCAATGCAGGACAATTATCAAAATTGTGACCGGACGTGTGGCAGACAATGCATTTTCTGGATGTGTCAAAGAGACTAGGTTGCTTATCGAATGCAGTGATAGCGTTGCAATATGCTTGATGAAGGAAGGGATTGTCTGTTTCTTTGTCCATCTCAGGGTACCCAAGTGATTCAATCAGGCTGATTGAGTGAGAATTCAAAGTAGAAGGTGTTCTAACAGTACTGTTGCTAGCGCGCTTTTGAAACCTATCATTGCAACGGGGACCTGGTCTGGTGCCTGAGACAGGCAATGGCTTGGACAGATTTGTTTTGGAGGTTTTATGTTTGTACCTCTGTTCAGCCTTGATTTCTTGCTCATATGTTTGCAGGGTTTGTAGTAGCCTACCTGCTTTGTATTTGTCTCATTTGAATTGGTCATCTGAGTCACGTTCATCTTCTGTTTTCTCAAATAGTTCGTGACTGAGAGTGGTCCCTGCAATCAAATTGCTGACTTCTTCTGTCGAACTCATGGTGCCAGGTTGGTTTTGGAGGAAGACTCTGAGTCGCAAGTAATCCTTGTATCTGAAGTAGTATTCTTCAAGGGATTCATTTGCCTCTTGGTTGGGAGGGTTCCGGACCATTCTACCCGCATTGGATGGCCTTTTTGAGTTGGGATGTGTCTGAGCAATGACTGTGTACAGCGCTTCATAACCTTGTTCCCCTTCAAAGCTTTGGATGGTGGACTTCATTCTTCCACATGAGTCGGGGATTATCTTATCAGTTCTGAGTGCAGTGTAGATGAGATTACCCCATTCTTGAATCGCCAATTCATACCTAGCAGGTAGATCATGAGGGAGACTATCACCTATGTTAAATCCTCTGAGGCTGTCAGCTTCGCGCCTGTAGAGGTAGTACAGGTGAATGTAAATGTGATGTTGCTGTGCATGAGCCGTAATTTCTCTGTACCATTTCCTAACTTGGGGGTGAGTATCATCCTTTAGTTGTGGAAATCCTGAGAGGAACAATTTGTCTCTAGCGGCTTCCTTTGACTTGTCAGAGGCTCTGGTTAGATCAAAGCAATCACCACTTCTAGTGATCAGACGTTGGTCATTTCTACCACTGCCTAGGTTGTGTAGGTAGTAGTTTTGCCTGATGACTGTTTCATTTCCGGATGAGTCGGTGTAGGTGATTGGAAAGTCTTTCATATCATCTCTGGTGAGGAATTCATCTCTCTTGTAGTATCGCTCCTTGACTGGTGGTGGTAAGGTTGCAGGATTCCATGGTAAGTCGAGTGCCGCTTGGTGGTTGGCGCCGGCATTGTTATTGTTGTTGCTGTTGCCATTGTTGACCAGTTGCTGTAGTAGGGTCGTAAGTTGTCCCATCTTGGTAGGGGAGACGGTTGCTGCAGGTGTTGCTGTATCCGGGACGGCTACCTCATCATCTGATGGTGGGTCTCCAGTGTAGGCTTCCATGAATAGGTCTGGGCGCCAATTTTTCTTGAAACGCCAGTGGGTAATTGTAATTTCAATTAGAACAATTGGCTCATCATCTGTGTTGGTCCGAATAGCATGCTTCGCAGCAGAGTCAAATTCTGTTTTGTATCTCATGCGCTTTGTAGATCCACCATTTCTGACATGCTTGATAACACATTTGTCGAGGAGATTGGTGATGTGGCCTTTTGTTATTTCATCCGGTGGTGGTTCCACTAGGTTGATGGCTATGGCCTTTGCAATGAAATTGAGGATGTGGAGTTATGGATCCGGAGCTATTTCTAGTGGTCCTTCTTCTGCTTCATCCTCGCGGGTCACAAAGAATTCTGAGAGTTCATTTTTGCCAATGATTTCAGAGTAGGCTTTGTTAAGGGAAGTGGCCGCAGCTGGGTTGCTAGCGCTTGCGAATCGAAATTTGATTCCAAAGATTGGAGTCCAGTCAAATGGAGTCGTCGGCATCGAACGTGTTGACGTTTTGTTGTCGTCGTCGTCGATGGTGATTAAAGGAATTAACTGTTGTTGTAATTAACCTTGGCGTCCAAAATGTTCGTCAGGGAAACAATCGATTGGCAGGAACGGTGGCGTAACCTTGTTGTTTGTTGAATCGAATCGTTTTAGTCGATGTCAGCGTTTCTGGGTTGATAGTCTGTTGTAATGAACCGGCAATTAATCGTTGTTACGGTGGTGTTGATTGCGGGCCGGTCACAGATGGTGACAATTGTCAGAGAAACAATCAATCGGCGGTGTATTAACTGGTACTTGGTCGTGGATTACAAAAGAAGATGCTGGTAGGATCTGTATCACACCCCTTGATTCACGAGCAGGGAGGTGAAGGAAAAGAGAGAGAAAGAATGAGACGTGGGGAGGCCGAGAATGTGCCGCACAGGGAGCTAAGCACAGAATTTCCTCTGGATTTAACCGGCAGTGGAGGTGCTGAATGGCCGGAGATAGGAGCGTAGCTTAATGTATACACAAGTGCTCTTGCGGGACACGAGTGTGAGTTATAAGGGCTCTATAACCTGTTGTTACTCTAAAAATCGACCGAAAGGATAGGATAATTAAAATTTAAAGAGAAGTGAGCTCAGAGAGAGGCTCTTATTTTTACTACGTATTTTCACTGTATCGGGGCTCTCTGCTGTATTTTACATGGTAGAGATCTTCCCCGGTTATTTGTTACCATTCTTGTACCGATACTGTTGTTGCTGTTGCTGTTGCTGTTGCTGTATTAGCGTCGTGTCGGTCTTACTGTATCGGTCATTTGGTGTTAAGTAATCTGTTCGATGGGGCGTATGCTTGTTTGTGGTATATATGCTAGATATGAGGCCCATCTGGAATCGGTATTGATTTTCTTGATTGCAATAAGTAATTTCCTCACAGGATATCAAGTATATCCTTTCGAATGTACTTATGGATTCCAAGTGTTCACTTATTGGTCAGGTCTTTGGATATGTCTTGTTTCTAACCAATTACTGTCTTTTGTTTGTAGTCCTAAGTGATCTCGTTTTACCACTTAGGGATTTCCAAGTAGTGGAGGTGCGTTTGATTCTAAGCTTCGATCTTTGGAATATTCGTATCTCGTACCGCACGTCGGCTTTTCCAATCGAATTTGATGCCGACAATGGTCCGTATTTTTTTGCCGACAACATGTAGAAAGTGAATAAATTTATTCGTTTGGTTGCAAACTTTAATTAGTTTAGAACTGCCAGGAATCACTCATTTTCGAACCTCTGGGGTGACAGGTACCGGTAGGCAAATACTCCGAGTAGGTGTTGATTTCAGCGGTTCGCCGAATGTAGAAAATGTACCAGGCTCTACGGTGTCATACCGAAATTAGCACCTAAACTCTTAGGTACGATACGAGTACTATGTACGGTACGTACTACGGTATTCAATAGGAGTACAGGATATCATGCCTTCGCACACTAATAGTATCGTGCCGGTACGAGCAGCAAAATCAAAGAGTCATATAAACATGAGCAACAAAATCCACGAGCCATGGGAGAAGAACAACAAAATCACCAGATACCGTACAACATCACAACACCAAAGGAGAGGACATCGTCAATCATTATCATCGCTAGTAGTACTAGTAGACTTCAACCATCGGACGAAGAACAACAAGAAGAAAGCATGATCATCGCCCAAAACATCACGTAATTGCCGTATGATGGTAGGAAAAGGTTCTCTTTTTCTTGTTTTGATGCAAGTGATGGCACTATTATTTTTTGTAGTAGTAGTACCGGTATTATCTTTCATGCCCTACCATCATCACACGACATGAGGAACCTAGATGTTGTCCATTAAAAATACGAGCTAGAAAAACTACCGTAGTACGAAGTACTACTAGTACTTGTTGTACTTCGAAGTACTACGAGTACCGGTACGAGTACGTACGAGTACGAACCTCTTTCTTGCTTTGAACTTCTGAAATTATTTTTTGGGCCCTACAAATACCGTACCGGTACGTACCGTACGAACCGTAAAAACTTCACGAGCTAAAATTCGAAATTATTGGTTTTTGTCGGCGGCATATTATTTTATCATTATTTTCTACTGTACGGTAAGACAGAATACGAGTTACTGTTTCTACATACAATAATTCCGAATCATCTGGGCCCGATTGCTCGTACTTATTCTGATCGTACCAGTACGTATATCGTAATCGTACTCTATGTAGGGGTAAACTTGCTGTGCACGTTAGGGCAGTACGTACGGTAATCTTACTTGTACGAGCAAACGTTAGTACGAGTAAGATTTTTAAGATTTACCGCACTGTCCGATCTTGCCAACACCCAACGCTTATTTGCGTCACTAATTTTCGGCAACCACCAATAAGAAATACGTGCGTTTCCCGTGTCAGATGTGCTTATCATGCTTATCATACGTTACTATGCCGCACGGTCAGATTGCTGTACAATATCGATCGAGAAGAATGTGATTCCGACAATCCCCGTGGCGCATTGGTAGTGGTGACGTGCACCTCTGTGATAATGAGAACAATAATGATAATTAAAGTCATTGCCGAATACTGTAACCAAGAACAGTACCGTAATCGTAGATTCCGTATATGGGACGTAATTACTCGTACCTGTAATGCCGGTTCGTGTGGTTTGTCCGGTAGCTAGCTAAGATTTATTGATTATGCACTGTCGTTACTACTACTTTGTACTTTGTACTACCGGTACTGTAATTATGTATCGGCTCGTAACAGCTACACATTCTCTTGGGGAGGAGGGGGGCGGCGTGGCAGGAAAGAATGTTTCTCTCTCGGAACTGCCCATGTAATCACGGTACTACTGTTGTGAAACCGAGAAGCTCTGTGTTCGGCTGTACGAGCTAGGGTGTTGCTTCCTTTGTCTAGAACGCGAAGTTTGTTTGAGAGGACGAGTTCGTGTTCAATTCAACGGCCGTTGTTGTATAATTACTGTTTGTACTGTATAGTACCGGTACAGCCGCGTGGTTCTCTCGTCCGTGTGACTATGACACAACACAGCACAGCACAACACAACCAAACAACCCCACATGTTTGTGTGTGCGTTCTTTGGATTTTCAAACGCGCAGGAATGAATCTTATTGGTGAATTGGATAGTTTTGAAGATGTTGAGAGCGATGTGTGCGCGAAAGGAAGTCGGAGTCTGATAAATCAGGAGCGAGTCTCATCTGCTCAGAGGGGTAGAAAAATCCTTCCGTGGGTCATTTTCGGAATCTTGGCAAACTATTATTGTTGAGAGAAATGTCAACGGCTTATTATTTTTCGAATAAGAGGTTCAAAGACTTCTGACCCGTGCGGTCATCATGGGGTCGAAACGGCCCCATTGGCTAAGCCACTCTGCTACGGACACGAACTACGAGTACGAGTACTAGTAATTACTCGTACAAGTACTCGTACTTCTACGGGTGCTCAAAATCTCTTCTCGAAAAAGCGAAGCACACGTATTATCGTAGATGATGGTACGTACCGTACTGGAGTGCGCGTGGGTCCGATCTTCTCTTTTCTTAGAGTTACCCAAGTTTTGTTTTGACTTTGCTCGGCACGCGCTTTTGCAATGCATTGTTTTTCGTGCTTTGTTTCGTGCTTTGGTTGTATACGCGGAAGACGAAAAACCGAACGAGGACCCAATGTTTTTCCCGCTTGTATCATAATAATAATATATACTGCACATGAATATTCCATAATATTACGAAGTACTTCGTATTGTTTACTTTAACCGTACGGCCATCATTGCTCCCGGTGCAATTCCTTCCTTCTATCTCGTCCTACACTCTCGACTTCCCAACAACCCAACATCCACCATGAGTTTCTCTACTACTACTACAGCAACCACCACCACCACCATCCACAACAACAACAACGATCCCTGCCACCCTTCCAAATGGGCTCCGTCGGAATGGGTCGCAACGGAAACGCAATTGATTCCCGGCGACGACGACGAAGAAATGCTTTCCGCGGCCTCGTTCCAGGCCGCCAACAAGGTCCTCGAACAGTGGCTATCGGATGGCCAACATCACGAACCCCACCAGCGCGCCGCCGACAACATTGACGTGATTCCCTGCGATTCCTCGGCATCGTCTTTGGAACAAGAACTCGAACTCGACTGCGACCGCGACTGCGACCATGAACTCGACGAGGACCTGACTAGCCTCATGGAAGTCGACGAACAAATCGGCGAGAACCTCCTCGGCGACGAGGTGTTTGGCGGACCCTGTGGCATGTCGGAGGGCGATCATCTCCAGCTCCACCTACAGCTGGGTGGCAGTTCTTCCTCCCTGTCCATGTCGATGTCCATGTCCATGTCGATGCCCGCCATCGACACGGACACGGACACGGACACTATGGTGTCCTTTGAAGAATACCCTACCCTCATGAACTCCTTTTCGGCCCTGCACATGGTCGACGACAACATGAGCGAGGAAGACCGAAGATTCCTGGCTCCTCTCCTCGAAGACAGCTCCACAACGGCAATGGATTACGACGCCGGATACGTCGTCACGGACGACGACGAGTCCTCGTTCTCGTCGTCCTCGCTCTCTCCTTCGAACACGAACTCGGACTCGTCTTCGCCCTCGCCCGTTACCGATCACGAGCGCTACCAAGAAATCATGAAGAAACTAGAAGCCTCCATGAAGCGATCCCAGGAAACCCGCAAGAGTCTCACGATGAAGACGCCCGAGACGAAAAAGTACAAGCGCCGCAGAAAAGTCACGGGTGTTCTCTCTTCCATCGAGACATCGTCCCGACAACTCCAAACCTTTTGGCAATCGGTGCAGCAACGAAACCCTGTCTAATCGTATGTTGTTAACAAACTATCACTCACTATCCATACTATCCAATTCGATTCGATTCCATTCCATTCGATTCGATTCCATTCAAGACAATCATCGGGAGTTTTTCTTGGAGCACACACACACACACACACACACATACATGCACCGCAAGACAAAACAAGGCAAGGCAATGCAAACCATCCAGTTGCGGTGCACTACATGATACAACATTATTTTTTCCGATTTTCCCACAACAGACAACGAACCGTAGCACCACCTCTGTATCCTAGTAACAAAACTCATCCTCATCAGAACAAACACTACGCCAACGAATCATTACATTCCATTACATTCCGAACGGCCGCCTGTGTCGTAATACAAATAAGTCAAACATTCTCAATCAACACAATCCGATACCATACCGTACCGTACCGTACCATACCATACCTTCCTACTTACCTACAACATTCTCGTCGTCTATTTCCGAAAGTCCCAAACTCTTCACTCTCAACTCTACTACAATGCACGTGCACCGAACTGCACTGCACTGCACTGCACTGCACTACTCCGCTAAGACTCAAACGCTGTTAGCACACTCACTCACACGACAAACAATCCTCCATCCCAATGGCGGGAAAAGCGCGCTTCAAAACACCACGCCCATTGCTTCGAAAAACGGTATTCGTTTCATGCAGTATTCATACAGTACGTATTCGTACAGTACAGTACGTATTCGTACAGTACGAGTACTTCGACAGCGGAACAACTCGAAACTCGAACGAAAATGTAACTAACTATCGTGATGTACAATACAACATTATTTTTGACAAGACAAGTAACAATAATAATTATCCGACTCTCCAACTACCGTACATTAATTACAGTCCAACATTAATTGTCATTCAGGAACCAATCTATTCCTACATGCCTTGGGTTTCCGTAGGTTTCCGATCCGTGATCCGATCCATTCATTCATTCGAGGTTGGTTGGTTTGGATCAAGCCCGGATTTCGTCGATACTGTAGTCGTACCGTACCGCACCACCACTCTATCCGTGATTACCCTGGCGCGAACACGTGCAGCGTGGTTGCCATGCCGTGGACCGGACCGGACCGGACCTCCATCTCGTGTCGTGTCGTGTCGTGTCGTGTCGGTTGCGAGTTGCGAGTTGCGAGTTGCGAGTTGCGAGTTCGGTTGCAAGTTGCGAGTTGCAAGTTGCAAGTTGCGGTTCGGGTCGGTTCGGTTCGGGTTTTCCTGGATCGATCCCATCCAAACCACCTTGCCGCCGATAGAATAGAATGCGGTACCGTACAATAGAATACTCGTACCGTAGAAACCAACAGATGGTTGTGTAATTAATACAGTACGGTACCGTACGAGTATCTTGCTATCGGTGCGAACCGCAGTGTACGAACTCGTAGTGTTGGATTTTCGATTTTCGACCGGAACAGGAACAGGGTTTTTGTTCGTTTCGTTCTTCTCTGTTAGATGGATCACGCTTCCGTAATTACGGTACGAGTACGGTATGGTATTCGAATACGAATAGCGTACGAGTACTGTACAGCGACTCCTGTACAGTAGGGTAATTACGGGTTATCTCACCTAATTACCGGTATACGACCGGTATTTAGTATGACCAGTGCGACTTGTTTTTCGTCCTCGGGCAAACCCGGAAACCAACACCTTCACCTCCTACAGGACCAACTACGAACCCCGCGGTTAGAATATGTATTATGTATCCTAAATGGTTATCCGAAGTACAGTACTTTAATTACAACGCATCCGGGAAGGAAACAAAGAACACTACGAGTACGAGTTTCGTACTTCTCTCTACTGTAGGGTAGACAAAAAAGATTCATCCATCCCATCCCATCCCATCCATCGTTCGATACGGTTCGTAATCTTACAGAACCGGTAATCTTACGTACGGTAGTACCATAAGAAGATTTCTCCACAACACGACACGACACGATACGACACGACACGAACGAAGCTAAACAGAAGGCACGATGACAAGCATGCACGATGCACGGAGAACAAACAGAAAGATCCATCGCCTCTACGGTACGGTATAGTACCGTACCGTACTTTATGAGGAGAACCAAGATGCTAATGTAGGTACCGTAGTACGATACTCGTACCGTAATGCACAACTGTAGGAGTTTTGACGGTATTGAAACGTTGCTTACTACAGCCCGATAGTTTCCGATGGATGAAAAAAATGCCAATTCATACATACCGTATACCGGTAGATCGTCACATCGCGCACGATAGATCCAAGATGCATGGTGAGGAAGTGAGGAGAAACAGGCACAGGAAATCATGTACCGTACCGTAGGGTACCGTACGGTATGACCCGAGCCCTCGGAGGAGAACACCCACCCAATATTCGCCAACCGGGTAACTGACGAATGTACCGTACCCGTACGGTACGGTAGAATCTACGGTAATCTTACCGGTACACGATGTCTTCTCGACGAAAACAGCATAAGATTACTCGTACCGTAAGGTGGTGCGCCTTTTTGGCGTTCACGAACAGCTTGATAATAGAAGTTCGAAAAAAAAAAATTATAACGTACCGTATGTATATTACGATGTATCGTTCTTCCCGTCCGGAACGGGGACAGTACCAACCCCGACCGTATCTTTCGCCCGATCCGGAACCGTAGCGTGACAGAAAGGCTTGGTCTTCGGCCGAAAATCGGGATGTCTGCTGGGGCTTCTCAACTCAGCACGAACGACAGATGGATACGGTACGGGTACGATTACGAGTACCGTACGACCAAGATTTGTACCCGTACGAGCCAAACGCACCCCCAACACGAACGGAATAGAACGGAACGGAACAAAAAAGGCAGATGCACGATGACGTTATACCGGTACAACCGGTACGGTAGGTACCGTACAACGAGCTCGTATGTCTCGTATCCTTCTCGTGTGCGCAAAATGGATGCGGAACGGAGACAGTACTATTGTACTGTACTGTACTGTACCAACCCTACCGTATGGTATCTTTCTCCCGATCGATAGGTACCGGTACGGTAGCGTAGCGTGACAGAAAGCCTTGGTCTTTGGCCGAAGATCGGAATGACTGCTGCGCTCAGCACGAACGATGGATACGATACGGTATCGTACGGTTCGTACGGTAGGCACGAGCAAGATTTGTATTGTGGCATGACGTAACGTAACGTAACGATACGATACGAACCAAACGCATCCCCAACACGAACGGAACGACAGCTGGATAATGCAATGTAGTGTATGCTACGAGTACGAGGCACGTACTGAAAGGTACGGTACCGTATCCTTCTCGTGTGCAGAGAATGGATGCGGTGGCGGCCCAGCAAGATTATTCGCAGGATGCCCCTGTTGCTCGTATTACTTACTGTAGGTAAGATATCACCTGTAGGTACAAATAATGAATACGTACGGTACGGCACAATAATTGTGACTTGTAACTTGTATCTTGTATGGATCTAAGCGTTGATAGAGTTGTATGTATGGTATGGTATGGTATGATATGGTATGTACTGTATGGGATGCAACCAAAACTCCGTGCTATTGTGTCGTGTCGTGTCGTGTTGTGTTTGTTCTCTTCTATTCATGTTATTTCGTTTCGTTTCGTTTCGTCCACTGCGGCGGCCCGTTTCGGATTGGCGAAAATAGTTGTTAATACCCTGGAATGCTGTAAAACCGGAGAGGACAGAACCAGTACCGATGGGGCTTGCTCCCAATTTCCTGTATCCCGAGACGTCCGACAACAACAACAACAACAACAACACAACAACACCAAAACCAAACAAATTGTTGCTGCCATCGGTAAACGAGATTGTCGTTTTTGAACTATCGGTCCGAACCACCGCTCGGGATTGTTTTCTTTTTAGGTCGTTCTCTGTGATGCAAAAATGGATTGCTACAATGAATTCATTGCTACCAAAAAGAAAAGCAACCTTTGTTGCGTTCTATCGAATCATTGTTGGTTTCGTCGTCGTGTAGTGGATCACGTGATATTTGCTATTCGGTATTGTGCCGTTTCGTTTCGTTTCGTTTCGTTTCGTTGCAATATATTGAATTGCGGTGCGTGTGTGTGTATGTGTGTGTTCCATCCGTCTCAAACAACCACCGCATTCCGACACCATGAGGCACGGCACGGCACGGCAAGGCATGGCGCAGAGCTGTAACTACAGCTCCGACCGAACCTCGTCGTCCGTTTCGTTCCCGTCGCCAACACTACTACCACTACCACCGCCGCCGCCGCTATTGTCCTGCAGCCGCAGCTGCCGCCGCTCGTGCCAGAACTCGAGCTCGTCCAGTCCGTATTCTCCGAGCCGGACGATCCCGTAGGTCCCGCCGACCGCCACCAGGCCACCCCCGGCGGCGAGCGCCAGTGCCAGGGGTGCCACCTTTCCGAGAAAGTCCGCCGTTGCCAGCGAGACCCCCGCTCCGATGACGCCGAGACCGAGGCGCCTCCGGACCCGGGAGGACCGGGACCACGGAATGGCGAGCTTGCTTTTGCTTTCGCTTTCCTCGCCGTTTCCGCCGCCGCCGCCGTTGTTGTTGGAGACCAGCCCCGTCTTGCACGGGTTCTGCTTCCAAAAGCCGTTCTCAAAGACCGAGGACAGGGCGTTCCGGTCTTTTCCGGCGTGGTGGTACGCGTGGGGGAAGGGTCAGCAGCATGACGACCATGTCCTGGCCCCCGTGGCCCTGCAGCAAATGCCCGCCCGTCAAGCAGTTCTCCAGCAACACGACGTCACCCGGCCGGAAAATCCGCGTCTGTCCCGAGTTGAGAACGATCTCCAGCGGCGTCAGCGGGACCACCAGCCGCGGGTGGTGGTCGTCGTGGTTGGAGCCTCCGCCGCGGCCCATTCCCATTCCCATTCCGATGCCCATTCCACCGATTCCCACCGTGTCGCCGCGGCCGCACCCCTCCTCGAAGGATCCGGGCTTGGAACCACCCAGCAGGTGCCGGATGGTCAGCGACGAGAGGGGAACGGGGACCGTCGTCGAACCCGAGACGCCGCATTCCCAATAGGGGAGAACGATCGGAACCGTGGGGGGCGATGAATTCGACGATGAATTCGACGAACCAGATGACGACGATGACGAGGACGAGGAATTCGATTCCTCCCCTTCTTTCTCCTCGGAAGACATCCCACCGTCTTTCGAGGCAACAACAATTTCGTCAAAGTGGGCCAATTTGTCGTGTGGATCCGTGTAGACGCGCGTCGTGATCTCGAATCCCTTGGCAAAGGGATCCTCGTACCGGGACGAGTGCAGGGGGCCGACAAAGGGGATTTTTCCCGCACCACCACCACCACCACCAGTGCTCGAGGTTTCGTCCGTCGTGGAGGTTGTCGTTGTCGTTCGGCTACCGCCGCCGCTGGTTTCTTCCTCTTGGTCCTGCGAGGGAACGGCGTGCAAGCATGAGCGCCCGCGTTGCCGACAAGACGAGAATGGTTGCCAGGAGGATATAGCGCACGATTCTGTGTTGTTCTTGCATCGGTGGAGGAGAAGTAGGGTGCCGTTGTTGTTCGGTGTGTGGTCTGTTTTTGTTGTTGTTGTTGTTGTTGTTACTCCCGTTTCTATAGAGTCAGGGTTTCGTTCTGTTTCGCTTCGTTAGGCGTTGCGGATCGTTCCGAGCTAATATTTGTTGTTGTTGTTGTTGTTGTTGAACTCGGTGGTTTGATCAGTGACGAATTCGATTCCGTGCAAATACGCAATACTCGAAGTAGTAGGTTTCTTTTCGGTGCCGCAGTGGACGTAATCGTGTCGTGTGATCACCGAACTGCTCTGTTCTGCTTTGCGCCAACAGTAGGTGTAATTACCCGTATGTATAGTAGTAGGAGAAATCGTTTGCTCCGGTTGTTGCTTTCGGCGTTTTGTTTTGTTGTTGTTGTCGTTGTTGGAAACAATAATAGGGAACCGGGAAGCTGTTTCGCTTGACAAGGATTCAGATTCTTCAATCCTGACTCTGGGATGATGATGCCGGTAACGTTACACCCAGAGATGAGAAAAACTATAGTTGTGTGGATTCTATGCTTTGTTGTTGTCGTTGTTGTTGTTGTTGCTGCTGTTGCTGTTGCTGTTGCTGTTGCTGTTGCGTTGACATCCGATGGCTTCGTTGCAAATCGATGAATGAATGAATGAGTGAGTGTATGTGTTTGTGTCTGTCTCTCGCTCGTTTTCTGTCTACTGTACGGTACCGTACAAAACTTTGTGATTGGACTATCAAACAAACTACGTACCGGTAATTACCGCACGAGGTATCTACCGTGCCGGCTTTTTGATGGAATGTTGAAGGCAATCAAGACGCGTCGACGGATGACATCTTTTCGATGGCGCTTCGCACCCGGATTTCGAGGGGTTGATTACATACTATGTTCTGTATCTATTAGTCCTAGTACTACTAGTACCGGTACTATGACTATGTATCTGTCAGCTACGTACGTACGTACGTATATCGTACTCGTACGGTAGTTCGGTTGGTCGTTCCAAACTCCCGGGTTATATTTCTGACTGACTGATTCGACTCGATCACAAGTACCGGTATCTTGATCTGAAAACGAAGGATGTGGTATTTATTCAAACCCTCACGATTGAATTCCCACGATTCAAGAAAATCTGAAATCTGATGTCAGCAGCAATAGCAATGCCACACCAGCCAGGCTTCAATATTGAAGTCTGGTGGATGATCTAGTACATATCTCAATTCCTCTATGTGCAATGCACGTTGGATTTTAAGTTCAAGAACGTCTTTTTACTATTAACAATTAAAGATAAGCTTTCCAACGCCTCTTTGGAGTAGCCGGCAGAGCTTGCTCACAATCTTAGTTTTAATATACCCAGTAGTACTTATACATATATGCAGCGTACACACTACTACTACATCACTACGCTAGTACCTTCTTATACTACTAGAGGCATACGGCACTGTTTAAACAGTTGAATAACTGCTTCGACCAACTACAACTACAAAACTCGAGTAACTATTAACAAGCAACCAACTGCTCCTACCAATTGTCGCTCCAGTAATGACGAGCTACTCTGTCATCACCTTTAAGTTTCACTTTGACCAAGATTTATATTGACAAGATAGAATTCAAACACTCCACAACCAATGCCAATGGTGGTACGGTGACTGTCAATGTTAAAGTACCTCTTATTACTGCAGGAGTATCCCTTTTCCAAGTTCTTTTCACCATCAGTGAATTCTCACATGCAAAGAATGTTAACTCTTTCCTTAACAACTAGGACCAAAGCAATATGACAGCAGGTTCTCTGATCTCCTAAGAGATTATGCAGGACAGGAATTGGTGGAATGAGTATGTATCGTCCAACATACTAAACCAAACAGTAGAGAACTTCCCAACTACCATTGATGCCTTCATCACCCACAAATTTAATTACAGCGCCAACACATATCAATGCCACAAAAGGTCCCCTAACAACATCAAAAAGACCACCAACATGACTGTGCACCAGGTTGTCTCCATGGCTATCCTTCCACAACCACGTGATCCTTTGGCTGCTTCCAGGACATCCACCTGAGAATGCAGCCATCAATGATAACACAGATAGTGACGATGATGGAGAGATACCAAAATAAAGAAAACAAGAAAAGTAAGAAAAATAATCAACAAGACAATTCCTCCAAAAACAGGAATACAACAACGACAACAACAACAACAACAGGCAACAATAACAACAGAAACAACAGTAATCGCCGCAATCAAAACAATCAAAATAATCGAAATAACAATCAATCAAACAACAATAACAATAACAATAACAACCAAAATCTACAACAAGACTCAAACAACAATGGCAATAACAACAATCCAACCACAAGAATATCTGAAGGCTCGCCATGTCCTATTCACCCGGGTGCCAATCCACACTTGGGGGCAGTGCTTCCTTAATGCCAAGAATCCAAACAGACCAAATGGCAATGGCAATGATGCACATGTGAATGATTGCAACTTCAACAGCAACAATAGTGCTAGTAGCAATTGATCAAGCAATTCATCCTCCTATGGCAACAACCAACATGAGCTGGAACAACACATGTGTGTCTTCATCAACAAACCAAAAGAAGACCTTCCATCAACACCTTGGCCAGATCTCTTCCACGTGGACATGGATATTGATTATGAGTATAATAACTCAGATCTTCAACGCTTCCCTGAATCAAAAACCTTGATTAGCCACAACAACGACAGTGATGTTCCTCCTGACAAGGACCTCGACCTCACACCTACAACAGTCAGTGTGCGCAACTCCATCAATGGTATATCCGGAAAATACGATCTGAAGACACTCTTTGATTCCGAATCCACAGACAACCTCATTGTCGACTCAGCAATTCCTTCTACCATTAAGAAGATCCCTCTTGCAGAACCAATTTAAATGCAAACAACCAATGGTAAAACAACTTGCGACCAATATCTGATTTTGGAGACCACCATGTTTCCGGAGCTATCCTATTCCATGAAGGTGTTGAAAATCAAGTGTTTTGTTGTCACCCAGAACATCAACTATCACCTCCTCATTGGAAGAAGAACAATGAGAGGCCTTGGAATGAAGATGGACTTTGAAGCTTGCACCATCAAATGGTATGAAAAGACCATGAAATTCCATCCTCAAGACTACTTTAATAACAAGTCAATGCTCCACAAGGTCACGTCAGCAGAGCCACACTCCATAGCTGAAAGCTACTCCAACCAAGAGGCCCAACAATTGTACCTTGATGGCACCTCAAAGTATGAGAAGACAGACCTCCACAACCTAGTTTCCAAACAAAACCACCTCTCTGACGATGAAAAATCTTGCTTGCTGAAGATCCTTCTTGAAAATGAAGAGCTTTTTGAAGGCTTGAATGATAAGCAATTTGGCATTTTCCCTAATCAAGAGTTCCACATTGAGCTCCAGCAAGACGCACAGCCATACCATATCAAACAACCATATCCAGTCCCACTTCACCAACAGAAGGCCGTTATGAAAGAAATCAAACGGCAAGTCAAGCTTGGCATTCTTGAAAGATGCTATGCGGCTGAATGGGGAATGCCAACATTTGTAGTCCCCAAACCCGATGGTTCTTGTAGACTCATCAGTGACTTTTGTGAGGTCAACAAGGTTACCAAAAAGCTCCACTATCCACTCTCAAAGATCCAAGGCATCTTCCACAGAAGAAGAGGGTTCAAATATGTCACCCTTATTGATGTCAGCATGCAGTTCCACACCTTCAAACTCAATGAAGCCTTGACTTGGCTTTGTGTCCGTGTTACACCATTTGGAAAATTCCGACTTCTACGATTGCCAATGGGCTTCCTCAACTCTCCAAGTTAGGCCCAAGGATGCATGGAACAGATACTTCTGCACTTGAAAGACATTGAAGTATACATTCGATGATATTGGAATCTTTTCTGACACCCTTGAATCTCACTGCAAATCTGTCTTGTGCATTCTTTTCTTGCTCAAGGCCCACAACTTTGCTGTCAAGCCCTCCAAGTACCATTGGTTCCAATTACAGGCACCTTGGCTTGATCACATTGTCTCCATAGATGGAATTTGACCCAATCCAAACAAGATAGATCCAATCTTGAAACTGGCTTTTCCCTCAACAACAACCCAACTTTGATCCTTTGTTGGGATGATCAACAACTTCTATCAAAGCTTCTATCCAAAGCACGCAGAAGTCCTTGCCCCACTCACAGATCTCTCCAGTAGATCCAAAGGCAAGCTCACTTGAACACCAGAACTCATTGAGGCCTTCAACAAAGCAAAGGCCCTTATTGCAAAAGATATCCTGCTTGCCTTCCCTGATCCAAACAAGCCCTTCCACATTTACACCGATGCTTCTGATTACCAGCTTGGTGCTGTCATCTATTATTTTCCTTCTGAATCCGATTCGTTGAGAGTCTGATTCAAAGGCTTCTGAAGAACAGCAACTGCTGCGTTAGTGTGTTAGTAGACGAACGATTGTACTCTACGCGTGGCAATTGTGTTTGGATACTTTCGGCAACGGATAATCGGACTACAGGCAAAGCTAGAGAAACGCCAGATCTCTTCTTGCTGTGACTTATTCAGATTGCAGCGAGACAGACCTTAGTATGTAGATTACAAGTAGTTGGTAGCAACTAGTGTGAATTTTGGGATATAAATCAGTTGAATGTTAAAAGTATGAGATAAGAGAGTAATCTTGCTGGAGAGCATGATATCTCTTTTAGTGCAGTGATGAATACAGTGCACTGCTATGCGTACAGCACTGTAGAATCACATGCTATCATGAGAAGCTTCCTTCTCGATTAGAAGCGTCCTTCTAATCGTGATCATCGAAACAGCTGTTACAAGAAGCTTCTTCGAACCTCCCTTTTGATCATGAGTATCGAAACACATGATTGGAAGTATCAAAATGGCTATACCGGAACCAGGCAATTCACCTTGTTTTGGTCATGAAAACAGAAGAACCTTGCTTCCGATCTTAAGTATCGAACTTTGATCGTGAAAGAACCTTGCTTCCGATCTTAAGTATCGAACTTCGATTGTGAAAACAGAAAGGAAATGGGCCTTCCCGGTCATTCGGTCTTCGAGAAGAATATTCCAATCCTGCTTACAGGGATACTCCAATCTTGCTTACAGAGGTGCATATGAAGCGATCCTGCTTACAGAGATACTCCAATCTCGCTTACAGAGGTGCATATGACTCGATCGGTAGTATCGTACCACTTCCAGCTGTGGTACTGTAAATTACGTAGGAATCTACGTAAGTTTAAGTACCGGCCTGTGGTTCCCTTACATACATACGAAAGGAATTTAATATCATCACCCAAGGTGGCAGAATTATACTCTGCTTCCCCAGAAAACTCAACACCCCTCAATGAAAATACCCAACAATCAATAAAGAGATGCTCTGTATCATTGAAGTCTTCAAGGAATTTTGGCCCATTCTTTGGGGTGCCAAAATTATAGTCTGGATCAACCACATCAACTTGACTTGCCAAAACCTCTCAAGCCATACAATTATGACTTGGTGCATGCTCCTTGAAGAATTCTCTCCAGTATTCAAATATATCCAAGGTAAAGATAATGTAATTGCTGACGTGCTCTCCTGGCTCCCACTCCAGCAATCTCTGGAGGAAAAGAAGGAATCTCCAACTCCCCCAATGGATGCATTGGACATTCTCCCAACGGACCTCCCTGACTTACTCCTCAATTACTCAGACAATATCCCCATGTATCTGTTAGCTTTCACTCAACTGGCCGCCGACCAAGCTGCCAATGTAGATATCTCTACCAATCCAAGGTACTCCAAAGAAAACTTCAACGGCACCAACTTGCAAGTTGTTGAATCCAACGGTTGACAGAAAATTGTACTCCCTCCAACCCGGGTACACACCATGATCAAATATTACCACCGTGTGCTTGGACACGTTGGCGCGGAAAGATTGTACCAAACCATTAACCAATTTGTATATGCACCAAACTTGAAGGACCAAATCAACTCCTTCTGTTGAAATTGCAAAGCTTGCCAACAATACAAGAATAGCCACCAAAGCCATGGCCAACTCCCTACCAAGGAACACCAATATGTTCCTTGGGATACCATTGCAATCAATGGAGCTGGTCCTTGGAGGATCAAGATCCCCAGCCATGGAACAATTGCATTCAATGGATTCACCATCATGGACATGTGCACCAACCTCCTTGAAATAATCTGCGCGCCACAAGTCAACCCAAGTGGCCTCATGGCAGTCCATGCGCTCAACAACAAGAATGGCTGGCTCTCCAGATATCCAAAGCCAGTCAACTTCATCATCGATCAAGGAACCAACGTCATGAGCAATGACTTCCAACTTCACCTTGCCAATCTTGGAATCAAGGCCAAGGCAGGTTTGCTCTGCTTGCAATCCACAATCCAAGGTAGTTCTTGAAAAAGTCCACGGCACCATGAAAGCAGCAATGCAAACCGAGCTCAATACCAATCCACCACAGACTCTTCAGGAAGCCACAGATATCATCGATAGTGTCTTTGCATTGGCTCGGTTTGCTGTTAGATCAACCATCAACAAAACCTTTGGAATGACACCCAGAGCCCTTGTGTTCCACTCAGAGCCCTTGTGTTTATTCCACAGAGACATGTTCCTACCAATTCCTGTAATCACCGGCTTGGCCATGGTCAGAAACAAACGCCAGGCTCAGATAGATAAGAATGCGATGAAAGAAAATAGCCACAGGAAGCTTCATGATTATAGTGTTGGAGACCAAATTATGATAAAAAATGAAAAGAAAATTCCTGGAGCTTTTGAAGCAAGAAGAAAAGGCCCCTGTACTATCAAGCAAAGCCATACCAACAGAACAGTTTCCTTCCTCTTAGGAAAACACGCCGTCCAACGGATGAACATTTGGAACCTAAAACCACCATATCACGCCAAACAATTAAAAATTTCCTATCTATGGGATACTACTGTTTGCATGCGGCCACAAAAATTCTGTGCCACCAAGTGAAACTTTTATGGGAAGAAAAAGCGTGTGGTATTCAAACCCTCGTCACTGATTGAATTCCCACGATTCAAGAAAATCTGAAATCTGATGTCAGTTGCAGCAATGCCACAACACCAGCCGGGCTTCAATATTGAATCTCTGGTGGATGATCTACATATCTTAATTCCTCTATGTGCAATGTACGTTGGATTTAAGTTCAAGAAAGCCTTTTTACTGTTAGCAAATAAAGACAAGCTTTTCTCAACGGTCCTTGGAGATGTTGACAGAGCTTGCTCACAATCTTAGTTTTAATATACTTACATATGTACCGTACGTACACACTACTACATCACTATGTTAGTACCTTCTACTACTAGAGGCATGCGACAAGGGAAAAACTCGGGGCCCAGCATTGGGCTACGAGTACCGGTACCGTAGGGTGCCGTATCGTAGATCGACTGCCAGGACTGATGCCATCGGTTACACACACTGCTCTCTACCGGACAGTAGAAATGCTACCGGTACGTACGTACCGGTACGGGACGAAATGACGTAGAGAGAGCCAACCCGCGCTGGGTTTCCCGTTGCGAGCATTACCGTACGGTAGGAAGTTTTTGCGTACGGTACGAGTACGGTAAGTACCGGTAGCAGAAACAACCGAGTAATCTTACCGTACGGTACGGTATTTGTTCCGTTCGATCCGCGCCCAAATTAATCCTCTCCACGCTGGACGCCTTGTCTTTCTACCGTAGCAAGAGAACTGCACCTCGGTTTTGACTAGCAACCGCAACAACATCGAACAATCAAACTGAAAAGATCGAACGCGATCTGTTCGACGAAAGAGGAATCACCGAGAAGCAGTCTCTAAAAAGTCAAGAAGCTAGTAGAAGAGCACGATAAATCACAGCACAGCACAAAGTAAAGTAAAGCGAAGCGAAACGAAGCAAAGTGAAAAAAAGAGTGAGAGAATGGTCCGACGCAGCAAGGAAGACGAACACTCCGGCACCATGGAGGAGGAAGAAGAATATGACGAAGAAGAGGACGATGGCGATGACGAAGACACCATCGAGGTCTGCAAGGGATTGACGGACGCCGAGCGCCGGGAAGTCCGCAAGTCCCAGCGCGCTCTGCGCAAGGACATCGCCGACATGGACGTCGAGGAGGCCCGCAATCGAAACAACCAGATCTTCGAGAAGGTCCGGTACATTCGAGAATCCGTGTTGGACGCGGAAAATCTCGACGAGATTGCCAAGAAGGCCTCCATCAATGTCGATCAGCTGATCCAGGTGAGTGTTTGTTGTTTTGGTTAGGTTAGGTTAGGTTTGTCTCGTCTCGTCTCGTCTCTGGAAATTAAGCACAGCACAGCACAGCACCTGCCAGTGACAGTGACAGTAACAGTCAACAGTCAACAGTAACAGTAACAGTAACAGTAAGAGCATAGTGATTCAATTCCATCGTGATTCCAATCGTGACTCACAACGGTGTTTGTTGCTCTTGCTCTTGTTCTTGCTTGTTTTTTGGTTTTGTGTTATGTTGCTTCTTCGTTTAGATACCGCGCTACGACGCCGATCGAGTGGTCAAAAACCTCATTCAAAAGTGCCGCGTCACCAGTGGAGGATACTCGTATTTCGATTGGAAAGGACTGGGCGACCAGGCGGGTGTCTGCTTCAACTCGGTTCCCTCCCGGGTCAGCTTTTTGAACGGACCGCTCCTGGATGGCACGGAAGAAGTCAAGGTCCGGCAGCGAGCCAAGCGCACCCGCACCGTGGACAGCGACAACGAGGAGGAAAAGCCCGAGGCGGTAGATGGACACACAAAACGGGGCGCGAACCAGCTCAGCGCCGTCCAGAAAAACATGGAAGAAGTCGAAAAAGCCCTCAAAAAAAGCGTAGAAAAGAGTTATAACGCCACAAAGAGAAAGCTGGTCAAGGCGTACGGCAGCGAAGATCAAATTCCAAAGAGAACCAGAGTGAGGTTGAAGAAAAATCGAGAGGTAGAAGTCGTCAATCTTTTGTTCAATCCGAAGTCATTCACGCAAACGGTGGAGAATCTTTACCACTATTCCTTCCTGGTAAAGGAAGCGAAAGCCACTTTCAAGATCCGAAAAAACAAATACCTTGACAGGGAGAAGGGGATCGAACTGCCGAACGGTCCGGTCATGAGAGAAGTCAACGGTAAAGAAGATAGTAATAAAGCTATCCCACGACCGAGCCAAGCGATTGTCAGTCTGACCATGGAAGACTGGAAGAATTTGTGCGAGGCATACGAAGTGAAAGCCTCCGGCGTGCCGCACAGGGACCCGGAGAGCAAGAAAAAATGATAGTGCGCAACTACGGTATAGTACGATACGATAGTACGGTACGGCACGGTACACTCCCGAGAGATGCCCCGGATTCCACCCACAGGGATCCATCGAGCAACGAGCCGATCGGACTGTGATTCGGAGCTTGCTCTGCGAATGCGAATGCGAATGCGAATGCGAATGCGAATGCGAAGTAGAGGATTATTGTTGGAGAAGTCGCTGCGAAGGTTGCTGCTACCGTACGGGCATTGGAGCGCACTGGATTCCTCTTTGCATTTGACGAACCGTATGGTATATCCGAGAACCGTCTATTTGGAGGCGACTCCGGGGTGTTCTTCCTTGCTTGCCTTGTTTATTCTGTAAAATAGAATAACACAGTAATAATAGACGAAATCGAATACAATCCTAAAAGCGGTTAAATGAAGTAAACTATAGCTATTGAAATAATCGAAGGGTGGAGCGCGGTACCGTACACGCCTGTTGCTATGCTATGTTATGTTATGTTATGCTATGCCATTCGGTAGCCGGTGTGCTTCGAGCCGAGCGGGTCTCTAGGGGTTTGTCCCTTCCCGAACCGTACCGGTAGGTAGCTCGGCTCCGCTCCGCTCGACTCAGCCGAACTCGCCGCCGTCATCGTCGAACTTGATCTTCTTGTTCTTGCGCCTGAGCTCCGCCGACGCCACCGCCGCACCCGCGGCGTCCCGCTTGGCCTTGGCCCGGAGCTTTTCCAGGTGCTTGCCGCTGCCGCCGCTCTCCTCGTCGGTGCTCGCCCACTCCAGGACCAGGTGCCGGCCGTACAGGTGGGTCCGCGAGAGGGCGGTCATGGCCGCCAGTGCCTCCTTCCCGGTCAGGTACTCGACAAAGGCAAAGCCGCGGTGTCCCCCGTCGAACTTTTTAGGCAACCGGACCTTCTTGAGGGTGCCAAAGCTCCCAAAGAGCTTGAGGATTTCCGTGCGGGTGGCCTGGAAGGGAACGTTCCGTACCATGAGTTTCGTGGGGGCCTTGGCTCCGGTGGGGGCGGCGGCGGCGGCGATAGATTTCGCTGCTTTCTTCGACGACGAACCACTCGTTTGTTGGGACGAAATGGCCAGCTGGAGGGCGTGCCCGTCGACGAGTTTTCCCTGCAGGTTCTTCATGGCCGTTTTGGCCAGTTCGTGCGATGCCAGTTCCACAAACCCGTATCCCATGGAGAGGGACGAGGACGACGAAATAAACGCCGTACCGCTCTTGGTGGGATTGACCTTGCGGGGGATGCGCACCGACAAGACGTTTTTGTTTTTGCTGTTGCTGCTGCGTCCTCCCAACTGTTTTTCGAAGAGTTGCTGCAACGCGTCTTCCGTGGTGGCAAAGTTCAGGTTCTTGACGTACAGAGTGGAAGACACGTCGTCGGTGTCGTCGGCATCGTCGGCGCCGTCGTCACCACCGGTGGTTGTGCTGGGGTTCGCGGATGCGGATACGGATGCAGATGCCGATGCGCTTCCGCTCGCGGCGCTGGCATTCGCATTCGCGGCGGTTTGTTGTTGTTGTTGTTGCTTGGCGTGGAGGGGTGCCCACTCCAGATAGATCGGCACGTGCTTGAACCGACGGTACGCCAGCTTGCGAAATGCCCGCTTGGCGTCCGTGGAATGTCCGTATTCGATCATGGCAATCGTCCGGCTGGGGGGCAGCAGGATGGTGACCGGTTCCTGTCCGACGTGAAAGAGTTTTTCGAGTTCCTCCACGCGGGTATCGAAGGGCAGGTTCTTGACGAGGATCGCGGTCTTGCTTCGTTTCTTGTTGTTGTTGTTGTTGTTGTTGTTGTTGGTATTGGCGCCACTATCGCCGGTCGGTTCGTTGGCGTTGGCGGACACCAGTGCTTCCATGTCCACCCCGTGCTGCCGAAAGTATTCCCGGTTCTCCTCGATGATCTGCGTTTCTCCCAGCGCCAATCGTACCGCGGCGTCACCCGACGACAGCTTGTCCTTGACGCCGAGAATGTCCCCCTTGCGGAGACCCAGCCGTTCCGCCAGGTTGTCCACCACCGCGTCTCCCCGCACGAAACTCGCGGACCATCCTTGCGCCGCCTCTCCGTTTTTGATTGCGGCGCCCCTGGTTTCTTTTTCCTTGCGGGCGAGTTCCTGTTTCTGCTTCCATGACAGGTTTTGGTGGTTACCGGCATTGGCATTGGCGTTGGCGGCCCGGGGCGGGGGACGGGCCTGCAGAATGTGCAACAAACGGCCCTGAAAATCGACCTTGTCCAGTTGGTTGGTGGCCTCCATCGCGTCCACCGCCGATTCGAACTCGACAAAGCCGTATCCCTTGTTTCGTTTTTGGTCGTCGACGGGTATGTGGCATTCCGTCACCTTTCCAAAGGAAGCAAAGCACTCCTCCAGTTCTTCCTCGGTCGTCTCGAACGCGAGGTTGCGAACGAACAGGCGGGTCTTGGAAGCTCCCGTGGCGAGCGCCAGCTGCTTCGCATCGTCGTCGTCGTCTTCCTCCTCGACGTCCATGTGGTTGCTGTCGTCGTTGCCGCCGTGATGGATGTTGTCTCGCCGGGTTACTTTCTGGCCCTTCGTTATATCCGAGAGCTTGTCCTTTTCCAGATCGTCGTCATCGCTATCGCTATCACTATCACTATCACTATCACTGCTCGAGGAAGGAGCTAGAGCTGGAACTCGAGCTGGAAGAGTCCGAGTCCGACCGGGAGCCATCGTTTTCGTTTCGTTTCCATTGCCTCCAAATCAGTCCACCTGCTTTGTCTTGGAACGCAAAAAATCCATGTCAGACAGTGCGCTCTTGGGTTTGGTCTTCTCCTGGTCCGTTTTCGCGAGTTTGTTGTTGATTAATTTGTCTTTGTCGTCACTACTGCTGCTGCTGCTATCATCACTGTCGCTATCGCTATCGCTGTCACTGTCGCTATCACTGCTGTCCCCCACCGTTTCCACGACGTCCTCTTCCGCTACGGCCACGGCAGCGGCCGCATCGTTGGACCAAAACTTGGACTTGGAATCTCCGGCTCCCATGAGACTCAAGAATTCTTTCACCTTGCTGTCCGTGGCTTCGGTGGCACCAGCATCCGTTGTTGCTTCTGCTTCTGCTTCTGCTTTGGCCTTGTTGTTGTTGTTGTTGTTGCTGTTGCTGTTGTTATTGCTGTTGCTGGCTTTTGTTTTTTGCATTTGCATTTGCATTTGCTTGCTGGCTCTCCTCTTCCCCAATCTTCTCGCTTTCGTCTTTCTTGGCCGTGGCGGCTTCGACCGTGATCCGGCTCGAGTTCAGATAGGTCCGGTGGAATCTCTCGATGGCGTGACGGGCCTGTTCCGGTTGGCGAAACCCGACAAAGGCCACCTTTCGCGATTTCCCCTTGGCGTTCTTGAGAACCTTGCAGTCCGTGATCTGGAGTCGGAGGACACCATCATCATCATCATCATCATCATCGCTGTTGTTGTTGTTGTTGTTGTTGTTGTTGTTGCTCTTGTTATTGCCATTGTTCTTCTTTTTCTGTCCCGGCTTGTGCAAGAGAAATTCTTTCAAGTCCCGCTCGGTCGTCTTCGGCGGGAGGTTTTTGATGCACACCCGGGTTTTCGATACAACGACTGGTTCTACCATCATGCCCATTATTATTATTATTATTATTATTATTTGGTTCTTCTTTCTTGTTCTCGCTCTTGTTCTTGTTCTCTCGCAAACAAACAAACAAACAAACGAACAAACAAACAAATAGAAACTGTCTGTCTCCGGTGATCCGATTTTTTGACCCCGCGATTGGTTTGTGATGGCAAATTGTTTGAAGGCACGGCAACGTTTGTCGTTTTTTCCTTTTTTTTTTCGCGAAGCGGAGAGAGAATGAATGACTTCGAGCGATACGAGTAACAGTGGCCGCGATTCGGATGGATGCAAGACGGTTGCGATACGATTCATTCACTACTGTCAGACGACTACTACATAGGTACGGTACTATACCGTTCATAACGATAGGAAGGTAATAATCCTTTTGGGGGGTGTACTATTACTACTACTACTACTAGTAGTACTAGGTGGCTCAATTCTACAACAACAACAACAACAACAACATGGGTCGTCTTTGTCGTCCTGAGGATGAAGGACAAGCAAGAACAAGAACACACCGCCGGCTTCTTGTTCTCGTTGTTTTAGTTGGCACTGCTGGTGTGAAGAGATACTAAGACAGAATGCTGGAAGCTGGCAGCATCACCAGCAGCAGCAGTATTTCCTGGAATTTTGTTGCTGCTGTGATAGTAGTAGTACTACTACCAAGCTGTTCTTGCTTGACTTGACTTGACTTGCAACAGTTATTTGGTGGTGCTTTCTTGCTTGTTGCCTACTACTAGAATGAAAGAATGCTCTTACTTATTCTTGTTATTGTCAATGGAGCATCTGAAATCAAGAAGAATCACCAGTATATCACCGTACTACTGTACTAGTAGTACTGCAAATTTCCTATCAGCTTGCCACAAGATGGCGTAGAAAATAGTATGAGTAGTACTAGTAGTAGTAGTACTGGAGGCCGCAAAATGTGAGGGCGGGAAGCCAAACAAAATTGTGTGCAAAGTAAAGTACAGTAGTAGTAGTAGTACTATTCCTAGTTGAGTCTTTGAAGAGGGCCGGGGCACAACAATTTCCCTTCTTAGCAGTACTGCCTGTACAAATACTACTAGTACTAGTATGTGATGCATGTACTTACTACTATTGTATGCATAAAAATTCCCATGGTGATTGGAAATACTACTGCTGCAGTGCAAGGAATTTCCATTGGTTATTCATTCACTTTGTTCACTTGGCTGCTGCTGCTGCTGCCTCTTTATTGTTTTGTTGTTCTCCTCGGGTCATCACAGAGCTAAGACGATTGCTTCCATAAGAAACATTTTGCGGGTGGATTCTACTGCACTTGATAGTCTCGGCAGAGGACGGTGATCATCACCACAGTGGTTTCATGGTCAAAGCAAAGAAGCTGTTCAAGGTGGTTGTAGGAAAAACTGTTTCCAAGGGACGACAATGACAATGACAATGATGACAATGATGACAATGATGCAATCCCAAACTCATCTAAAAACCTCTTTGGTTGACAGACAGAGTAATATTTCATCCCTTGCCACCACTTATATGAATGATTTTTTTCAATCACCTTGCTTTGTCAATCTACATCATACTGGGCACATTCAATTTCAATCAGGGAACTTTCAACAACACTACTACTGAAGGACGACAGCAAGAGTCACTTGCTTTCTTTCTCAACAAATGAAGGCCATACTACGTATTTTGCTCAAAATGAGGGGAATGTGCCTACTGTAGTAGTCCAAATGCATCTAGCAGCAGTCCAAACCAGGGAACCCAACGGCAAAAGCACATCCTTGTCCTTTGTCTGCTGCCAAACAATAGTACTAGGCCTATGCACAAGAATTACTAGTACTACTAGTAGTCACTACTACCTACAAACCAATATTCTGCCCCTCATATATAATATGGTAGCTGCTACAAGTAATATTGTAACACTCTTCTTTCATTGAAAAGTGGACAATTTTATTCGCATAATGATATCAGCCAGCCAGTTGCAGAACACCAGTACTAACTGAACAATGTTTGAATGACCATCCAATCTCAGTTGGAATTGACTCCTACTAAACTACTGTATTTGAATACTTTGTAGCAATTATGGGACAAACTATTGATGCTGTTTTGTTGTGAAACATGTATTTGGATGCATGGCCTAGTTTATATTGCCAAGAACTAAAACCTGGTTGGTTCACTGTTCACAAGGCTCTCCAATTGTTGTTGTTGTTGCTGCTGCTGCTGTTGGTTAGTAGTTCTTTATTCTACATGCTGGTTGTGTTGGTCAAGGATGATTCTGCTTCTAGTACTAACATCACTACTTGTTGGTATACGTCCAATGTATGGGGTTTTCCCAACACCACGCCATTGGTGATCTTCTTGTAGAGTTCATTGTTCTCCAGTTTGCCCGAGTCGTTGTTGTTGTCTGTTATCTTGTTGTCCCATTCTGGGGTGATCAAAAACATTGGTGTTATGTTGTGTTTCTTCCTCCTTCTTACTCTTGGGAACAGGAGAACTGTTTGCTAGTCTCCAGAAATGGACATGTGATGGCTGTTGCTTGAGAGAAATTAGTGTAATCAAAATCTAGTTGGTTTGGTATGGGATGTTTCAAGTTAGAGTGGATCTGTTCTATATTTATAAGGTACTGTGTGAGGAGAGGGATTCTGACTACCATCTCATAGTGAGTACGCATGTAGTATTGGTTTGATAATAATCACATTAATTGCGTGGTTGCTGGGTTGTCAGTGCTGTGACAGCGTACAATTGGGGGTGAATAGGCGGTTTCATATTCCAATAGTTTTCAGTTGTGGATGGATTCATGGTTAATTCAGCTTGTGAATGCATTTCATCACTTTGCTAGATGGAGAATGATACTTAAGAAGAACCATTGTTTGTTACAGGAAATATTAAAGGAAATTTACTATTTTGTGAAAAAATAGTAATTCCTCTCACTCCTCCAGCAGCAAAACAACGACAGCAGGAGCAACAAGCAGCAGCCTCAACAAAATGACCTTCCTATTGTACTATTGTTGGGCTGACCACCAGCTTGTCATTGACATCACTGATCGTCTAAAAGGTGAACGGCCATCTGACAATAATCTCAATGTCAATTTGCAAATAGTATCCCTACTACTAACCCTGGAATGGGTATTTTATTTATTATTTTTGTTTGAGCAGGTCACAAGTGACTTTAAAGTTATATTTCAGGAGGGACCAGCACTCAAAGGGAAATTCTTTAGAAAACGGATGCGCAAAAATTTGGATTCCTTTTAGCAAAGTCGCGGGCACAATAATGATGAGCTGGGGACATAATCAAAAACGGCTCTTACTCCCAAAAAAATTACCCACACGGTAGCCTCGCTGAGGCTAGAGGGTCAACAGGTACCTGCCACAGAATTAACACATTGCAAAGAGTCACCTCAGCCTGATCTGGTAGTGGTGGATCTGATCCACAAATACCACTGAGGATATGAAACCAGATAAAGAAGGTAGTAAGAAGCCAAGGTCTACCCGCAGACGTGTTGGGGCATCATCAGCAGTATTAGTAGTGCTGTCAGAGACCAAACTAGAAAAAACAATCAGTGAACATGGCACTAGAAGAGAATGAATTCAGGATGCCACCAGACTATATGTCCAAAGAGTGTGATGCTCATACTTGTAGATAACTCTGCTTTAACTCCATGTCGAGAAACAAGGTTTGCAACAGCATTTGTTTTAATTTCAATAAAATAGGTGAACAATTTCATATCTTCCTACCCTACCGGCAACTGTTTCCCATCTGATGGCCTTGGAACTGAATTTGATGCCTGAAACAAGTACTAGTGCATGGTCACAATTTTTCTATCTGAATCGGATCCTCATTTCTATTATTACTGTCTACTACTAACGATGGTGGCACCTAAATATCAGGTTTATTGTAAACAGTGCTACTTGTACCCACCTCTTCTTATTACTACTGGTTACAGAAAGAAGAAGGTCACCAAGAGGAAGAAACCCCCCTTGTTTACAGCAAGACAAAGAAAGAATATAGGAGTAATTGTTTTGCCTGCTCTTCTGAGCCATATTTCACAAAAAAATCATGCTATTCTCATTACTACCAATGTTCGGGGGTAGATGATTTCCCATCTTCCATATTCATCCGATAATCAAAGAAGCCAGAGGCTGCTAGTGAAAAATTAGGTTCAACAAACACCCATAATGGTCCACTGAGTAGTGGTTTAGTACCAGAGGTACTTGACAATCAAGTTATGTATGACCCTTCTGTCAAACCAATGGAGCGTGCCTTGATTGGTTGGGAATTAAACAACAATGACGATCACTCTGTTTCTGATGATAATTGTTTTTCTCCTAATGATGACGGTGAGGAAGAAGGAATTGACAGCAAAGTCCCCCCCCCCTCTTTGAGTGCTGATAGAGAAGGCAACAACATAGCTGTTGATGATCCCCCTCCTGATTCAGACACAGCCATTGCAACTCCCATTGCTGGAAGGCATGTAGTATCTGTTTACACTGGAAAACTGACTAGTAGCTACTCATTATTTCTGACCATATCCAGGCTCCTGAATGAGGAACTAAAAATTCATAACATCTAAACCAAGAGTGATTTTCACACTATTTTTCTTCCATAGTCCATCCCATCGATAGTATAAACATTGTTTATGGTCAGATTTCAGGTAATGTACTATGTTTACACTGAAATAAATCCAGAACTGATTAGTTGGTGACACTTTCATGTCATTCTTTTTTCATAGTGTATCTTAGTATGCATAACATGAAAAGGACTGACACTAGAATATCAAACAATTAAATACTTTTGCACTAAAAAATGAATTTTAGTGGGTATAGTTGGTCCAAATACAGACCCCAATGCACCAAATGTCCCAGTAACTGTTATACTTTTGTTATTACCTGCTGATATGATGCTGGTGATTTCCTATTGACTTCGTGTATTGCAAATAGAAGCAGGAATAGAATCACACCAGCAAGACCTTACACTTTGAACTATTATTATCATTACTAGTACATGATGTTTTCTAACATTGACACCAGAAGAAGAGGATGATCTGGATAATGCTCTTTATAAAAATTAAATAAGTGGTGCTGCAATGTTGATCAAAATGGATAAGACATTCTTGATTTAGTGCGCAAATTTTGCAGGCACTTGAGTTTGGTTTGTAAAATCAGCGATATGGGGAGTAGTAGGATCAGTTTGCCATATTCATCATCAGTTGTGTTCTTGTCTGACACTTGTGTATTAGGCAATGTTTTACCACTTAGGGATTTCATGTAATGGAGGTGCGTTTGATTCTAAGCTTCGGTCTTTGGAATATTCGTATCTCGTATCGTCTTCCCGCACCTCGGTCGTTTCGTTTTTGTCGGCTTTTCCGATCGAATTTGATGCCGACAACAGTCCGCATTTTTTGCCGACAACATTGAGTAAATCAGACAACGTGGTGTACTGCAGTGTATTCACCCTGATACGGTCATACGGGAACCAGGTTGCATGGGAGACCTGTGTGCCATCCAGTTTTATCTTGTACACCATGTAGTATCCAGGATACCAAGCAAAATGGTCCTTCTTTTCATATGCATAACTCTTGACTACCCCCCTTCCAGGGGGGGGGGGGGGGGGGGGGCATATCCGTAATTGTAACCTTGCTATCAATTGCAAAACAAGGATACTTGATCTTGGGATCAACATCTGACAACAGCAACACCTTGATGTTACCAGATGGCTGTTCTGTAGCACCGACGGCAATGGGACATGGGACTTGAATAAGGTATCCTAGGTTTTCAACATGGCCCAGGAGGTTTGGAGAAATCTTCCTCTCCTTGTGCTTGTCATGTGTTGTTACTCTAAAAATTGACCAAAAGGTATATGATGTTAAAATTTAAAGAGAAGTGAGCTCGTGAAGACGCTCTTAGATTTACTGTATTTTTACCGTGTCGGGGCTCTCTGTATTTTACGTAGTAGAGATCTTCCCCGGTTATTTGTTACCATTCTTGATATTGCCGCTGCTGTTGCTATGTTAGCGTCTTGATGTATCTGTCATTCAATGGTATCGGTCATTCGTGAGGTTAAGTGTTTTGTTCAATGGGGCATATGCTTGTTCATGGTATATATGGTAGATGAGGCCCATCTGGAATCAGTATCAATTTTCATGATCAGGATAAGTAATTTCCTCACGGGATATTAAGTAGTATATTGGTTTGAATATACTTAAGGGTTCCAAGTGTTTACTTATCAGTCAGGTCTTTGGAGATGTCTTGTTTCTATCCGATTAACCTCTTTTGTTTGTAGCCTTAGGTGATATCGTTTTTACCACTTAAGGATTTTCATGTAGTGGAGGTGCGTTTGATTCTAAGATTTGATCATCAAAAATGATCGTATCTCTGTTACTTTGTGTTAATATTTTGCACCTCAGTTCGTAACGTTCTTAGGGCGTATATTTCGGCTTGTATTTTTTTTGCCGACAACACACCCCTTGATCCAACGCGTTCACTCGATGTTGGATTACTGTCGGTGTATATTTTTTTGTTTGAATCGATTCAAGCCGGGCATTTAACCTGGATCGAGTCAGAGTTTTGATTGGGGATCAATCTGGACGCCTATCAAAGCATTGTCGGCAGAGTTGTCAGATAGGATCACCAAATCAAATCGTTGGATAAATCAGTCTTGCAATTCAATTCAAACGTCCGGTTATGTCACCCAATATTGATTTAACCTGGGTAGTGTCCCATGATGTATCTTGCATGTCGGGCGTGCAAGATCCATCCCAATGGTTTGGTTAGATCATCAGTGGGGTTGATAACTCCAGGAATATGAATCATCTTGATTTCTCCATTTTCTTTTCATGCTTGGATAGCAAAGAACCTGATTTCAATATGTCTGGTGGTTCTTTCAGTTGGCTTCTGGGCATTGATGATTTCAATTGCTGATGGATTGTCTTCATAGATCAGAGTTGGACCAACTTGAACAAATCCTAATTCCTTGAGTATAGACCTGAGATATCTGGCTGTTTTGGCCGCTGTGATGGCACCGATGAACTCAGCTTCCGTAGAACTCTGTGTAACGTAGGTTGATCGTAGGTAACCAAGTTACGTACTACAATCTACGTACTACGATCTAGCGTACAAGTCGTACTATCCAAGAAGATACCATCAAAGGATATGTACGATCGAACTAATGAGACTTAGGCTACTCTAAGAATCATTAAGTAGCGAAGCATTATCTGTATACAATTATTATTTTCCTTCTGAATCCGATTCGTTGAGAGTCTGATTCAAGGACTTCTGACGAACAGCAACGCTGTGTTAGTGTGTTAGTAGACGAACGATTGTACTCTACGCGTGACAATTGTGTTTGGATACTTTCGGCAACGGATAATCGGACTACAGGCGAGACTAGGGAAACGCCAGATCTCCTCTTGCTGTGACTTATTCAGATTGCAGCGAGACAGACCTTAGTATGTAGATTACAGGTAGTTGGTAGCAACTAGTGTGAATTTTGGGATATAAATCAGTTGAATGTTAAAAGTATGAGATAAAGTGAAATCTTGCCAAAATGCAAGATATCTCTTTTATTGAGATGAATACGTTGCAACTGCTGTTGCGTAGTGCTGAGATTACTCGCTGATTATTTCCGTACATGTATTAGTCGTTGACCATATATATTTGTATGCATGTATATGTATTGTGTGAGAATCACATGCCAACGGTTTTCTTCTCTTGTTCCGTTAGGAAGACTCCATGAAATGTTTATCATTAAGGTCAGGAATTGCTCCTGTAGCTCGTGTGATATTTTATAAAATCAGAGTTTGCTCACCGAAGAACAATGGCAATATCGTAAGACAGGGATTGCTCACCGTTTATGCGCGATGGGAATCGATGCGCCGTGGGAATCGATATGCCGTGGGAATCGATTACTTAGATGGATACGGGACTCATTGATTCATGCGCATAGGAAATCTACCCTTTGGTAGCTTTGGTACTTCTGGTCATGAAAGGAATTTAATACTCCCCATGTCTCCTTGTGAAGGGTCATCACGCTCTACATGATGCTTCCATCATCCTGGAGAAGGTCGCCAGTATTACCACAGAAGTGGAAGATGGGCCTGAGCAGTGGATACACAACTGAGTGACTCCAATGCTTGGTGAGAATGTCTGCACAGTTATCCTTACCTGGGATGTGCATCATTAAAATGAAACCTCTCGCTATCATGCTCCGTACGTAGTGAAACGATAGAATGTTATGACGCTTATGCAACCTTGCGTAAGGAAAGGTCGACGTTTGGATCATCTTTTCGTTGTCACCCCAAGAGTATGAGACATCATGGACTCGTGTTCCTAGGTATCGGAATGAGTGGCGTAGATCGACAATCTGTTTGATGCAAGTTCTTCCTGCAACAAATTCAGCTCCAAAGGTGGCTGTTTCCGTAGTAGACTGCTTCTTCGAGAACCACATCATGGGAGTCTTGTTCGCGAAATGAAGAATGCCGGTAACTGCCTTGCCACTGAGAATATCATGCATGAGGTTGGCATCATAGAAGTGTGTTAACACTACTGTCTTTCCAAGCGGTGCAGGAGCGTCGTCGGGTAGCTCTTCAGAATGCTCCCCATAGACGGTGTTGGACCAGTCGATGGTGTCGGGTTTAGTCAATATAAAATCGGGCGGTTCCACGCGGAATCTGATTTTAAAATGTCTAAACTTGGAGATATATCCATAGATACGTTTAGCACGTTCGAGATGCCCATCTCGTGGCTGAGCTCTGAAACTTGAGAGCGTCATCACGGCTGTTTGTACATCGAAACGGCCAATAGCGATGATCCATTGCAGTGAACCGATCATACTTTGGTATTTCTGTATACCGGTTTCTTCAAGAAAGGCTGAGGAGTCCAATTCAGGATGATCGTTCTCCGCGATGGGTGATCGGAACCTAGTGTTAGGTTTGCATCCGAACATTTGTTCGTAAGATGCTTCCATCTTTTCGATGAACTTTATGGGATTCATGCACAGAACACCATGTTCGTCGCGCTCAAATCCACATCCTAAATGAAAGTTCATAGGTCCGGATCCCTTCAATTTGAAGTTATATGGTGACAATTGCAATATCTTCAAGAAGGAATTGGGATCTGCCATGCAGAGACATAGGTCATCGACATATGTGCATATAAGCTCATATACCCGTTCACCATGCTTGTTCGTTCCGGGTTTGAGGAATATTTCCGGTTCTGCGCGGGATCTTTCGAAGCCGAGTTCGATGAGGCAAGCCGCGAGTAAGTCTCCAAAGCACTTGCCTGAAGACCTGAGACCATATAGGGCTTTGTAAATGACCAACAGGTGACCCTCCAACGATCCGAATTCGGGACCTGTCTTGATGCATACTTTCTCGCAGGTGACTGCTTCTAAGTAGGCGTTACCTATGTCGGTGCCCCATGCTTCTAGATCGTTGAGTTCAGCTAGGAATAGGCTCATATGTAGACCGCGAAGAGATACGACGCCTGCGTAAACACTGTGGATAGGGGCCTCAGTGAGATTACCGTTAGCAACGAGGCGAGCTTTGTGTCTTCCGTCGTGTTTGACAGCGTATATCATGTGTACCTTGATCTGTTGGAATCCCGTGGGAATGGAGCTTGTCTTGTATACGCCTTTATCAATGAATGTATTGTATTCATTGAGTTGTGCCATTTCCAGAGTGGTGGCATCTTCCCATTTGGTGTTTCCGTTGGCTTGATCAAATTGGAGGGCTTCTTCGTGGCTACGAGGAACTTTGAATCCATATTGATACTGCGGAGTGGTACGGAAGGAACGTAGTTTGGCTTGGTGCACGAGTCGATCAAGTTTCTTGGTTCGTCGGGCTAGGTTGGTGATTCTTCTGAGACGTTTCCAACCCGGGAGATCAAGCAAGTTGTTGTCTTTCCCATATTTTGCAACGGTGACCGGGTCGTCGGCTGCAATGTTGGCCAGAGGTTCATATGTGCGTTCCATATTCTCCCATTCAATCCAGAGGTTATACTTGGAACCTTTGTATTGATGATGCTTGTTATCCAGTGGACCTTGGTGTCCTAGGATGCGGCGAAACGACCAGAGTTTGCCGTCTTCTTGTGTTGAATCACGATGTATGTAATTCATGACGTCATTGTATGCAATGATATCATCGAGTTCGTCATCGGAGTGTTTGCACTTGAACTTGATGAAGTCTTTATTGCGTTCCAGACTGTCTTCAACATCGACAATGGTAAGACGCTTCCGGGTGCCATCGAGATTGGTTACAAGGAAGGAACGTCCTTGTAGATCGGCAATCGGGATCGTAGGAATGGTAATAGGTTTACCGTCATCGTCAAACTGTGCGTTACCTTCTTCGTCGGTAACAACTACCTGTGATGGGTCTACGGAAGGAGTAGCTGGGTTTGTGTGTGGGGTTACGACGTCACTAACATCAAAGTATGCTAATTCCGGTGGATCAAAATCATCTTCAGTAAGGAGGACGCCGTCGGATGTCTTGCTGAAGATGTGTGTCGTAGGAGGACCATCAAGACTCTCCCCATAGTTGTTAGGGAGTGGAGAAGGTGACCAGCTTGGGCTGTCATCGACCTTCGTATAAAGAAAGCTCGGTAACGAGGGGTGGGCGGGTGGTTGAAGAATTGGTTGAGTGCCAGATGCGTGGAGCGTGGTATCTGTTTGTTTGTTGGGTGCAGATGGAACGGTGTCATCGGCGGTGTCAGAATCAGCAGGTGAACCGTTAGGGGAAACTGAGCTGTTTGGTTTAGTAGACTCGTCAATGAGTTTATTCTGATTGGTATGCTCCCCATGTTTGAAAGCTGGAGCTTCTCCAGTGGCGTATAGACGGGGTAAGGAATCCTTTGCATTACGCCATTTGATGAAACCATCATCAGTAAATAAGCCCGCGCGTTTGTTACGTGACTCAGGTGTAAGAGCAGATCGAACACCGGACCGGTCTAGTAACTTGTTGGTAACTGGATCCCAGATTCGAAAGCAGAGTCCATTGCCAACATGTTCGGCAATGCCGACGAAATGACCGAGGCGTTCGGTAGATTTGGTACCGAAAGGAGAGTCATTGGTCTTGAAATACACAGGTTCAAACCAGAAGAAACTGGTGTATGCGCTGATGTCGCCAATTGTACCCGTGGCAATGAAGATCGGTTGTTTATCGGACAGCGTAGGGTCAGATACAACATTGAGGAGACCCGCGACGTATGTCATGCACAGTAACCACATGTGTGGCGGTGTGCCGGTACGATCCATGACGCGATTGACAATGCGTTTGAACGTTTGGTATCGTCGTTCGAATTGATTCTGGTGTTGATGGTACGGTTCACTTTGCCAGAGTCCAATCCATAACATTTTGAGGTAATCCATGACTTTCTTACTTGATTGATAGTTACCGTGGTCGCAAAGGAGGCGGATGGGCCTGCCCCATTTTCGAACAAAGTTCTGAAAGCAGGGTAGGAAATCGCCGGTGGTACGCATTTCTTCAACGTGAATAATATGCGATTTGCGGCCAAAGAAGATCTGAGCAATCTTGGACCCACCATCAATTGCTGGGACATCTGAATAGACTGCATCGGACATAACATCGTCATTGAAGGGGCGAACGTTCATGGCCGGTTGAGGGGAATGAAACCGTTTGAAAATGTTACCATCAGGGCTAACCGCTAACGAACCGTATTGGGTTGAGTTTTCAAAAGTAGCTTTGATGCGATCGGTGGAAACCCAACAAAAGAAAGGTTTGAGGGATAAGTAGTCATGTTCGTTGGGGTATCTTTCGCGGGGCGTAGCTGCAATGCGTGTAGTGTCACTGGCTGTACAATCTGTCGTAAACGCAGTGACTGTTCCAGAGACTGCGGTTGGCGCACAGCATGCGAGACGTTCTTGATGAGCGTAGTCAGTGGAAGTAAGCCAAAAGGAGCGATCGTTGTTCTTATGATCATCAATTGGAAGAAAGGGAGATCGGATGGAATGGCTGGAATACGAGCTGAGGGATGTGACCGTGGAGGACCCGGGGGAAACAGATATATCGAATCCTTCAAGGCAGCGTGGGTTCCCATATTCGTCGTAATCGGCATAAGGGAGTTGCTGTGGTTGGGGAGGATATTTCTGGAGAAATTGTTCATCCTTTGCACTGATCGTGGTATCGAGAACAGATGGGTCCCAATGTTTATCGGACGTCATGATAACATGTGGTAGCGTGTCAAATTCGACAGTCGTATACTTTTGCATCGCAAGGTATGGTAAGCCGTGTCGTATGCTAAGAGGCAGTGCATAGCCATCGGAGGTGGTGATGACCTGTCCTCCGCCTGCTTTGATGGACGTGTCGTCTACATTGGAAAAATATGCTTCCATCTGGCCGGATGACAATATAGAAGGATGTCGTCCTGTATAGGCACATTCATTGAAAATAAGAATGACGGGGCCTCTGTTCGACATGGAATATGCTCCGCATGTAGCAATGGGAATGTTTTGTACCTGATGATTGTTAATGCCGGTGACGTTAACATATCGTGGTCAAATATCCTTGGAGATGAGACATGCATCATTACCGATGATGCAGCCATTTGCGCCGCGATCGACCATGGCAAAACCAGGGCTAGTAACCGTAGTTTTGTGTACACGGTATGTGTATGACGTTACGGGACCATCATTAGGAAAGGTGAGATCATCCTCGGGAGTATACCACTGGTGAAAATTGGCGGAATACGATGGTGTTCCGACAGGTATTTGGGTGTCACCGTCCTTTTTGTACTGAATGTCAGGGTTGTTTGAAAGGAATCGAGCTGGATGCGCGGGTGACACGGAAGACTTGAGAGGTCGCTGGTCCTTAGACGAGGAGGTCGTGGATTTGTATACACCTAGAGATGCATGGAAAACGCCTCTACGATCATTCTCTACAGCAGGATGTAGGTCTGCTGCGGAATTGGCATGCTCATCCTTGTTCGAAGTATCGTCTTCTTGAAAAGATACCGAGTGTTCATGTTGGTATGCCTTTCGGGTAATGGGTTTGACACTGTTGGGGTCAGGTTGGTTAGTGTTAAGTAAGTCGTGTCGCAATGAGGCAACCACGATTTTCTTGCCTTCCGGAGAAAAACTGAGCCAACTCTTCATGTCCTGACGTGACAAGGCCTTCCATATGTTTGTAGGCAACCTTGTGGTAGGGTCAGGGGTACGTCCAGCCTTGAACACAGCATAATCTTGATAGTCTCCTTCAAATTCGATGGGGAGAGCATAGTCCTCATGGTTTTGGATCGAGTCAGAAGAGAAATCATGAACGTGTGCACGTACGGTCGACCGAGGAGCAGACATCGCAGACTGGGAATCAAGTCGAGTTGCTTCGAGTAAAAGCGTGATTTTAAGATCGTGGATAGCAGCGGCTTCGGCAACTGCATCCGTTACGGTGCTATTCGTCCCACCTGGATCCTTGACTTTGGCAAACTGTTCGCTTAGCTGGAAGCTGGAATAACATGCCTGACACAATGCTGATTTTACAGTGTGGTACTCGAGGGGCTTGTTGGGAGGACGGAGCTTGTTGAGGTGATTCAATTCATCAAACCAATGTGTGATGAATTTCACTTTGGATTCCTTCCAATTGTTGAGGTTCAACTTGAGCAACGCTTGTAGCTGGGTCGAGTTGTCGTATACCTTTGCTTTTGATTGGCTATGAAGGTTTACGAAGTCGAAGTAGGCCTTGCGTCCATCACGAGTGGTAGAATGACTGTGTACACATGATGCAGAAAGGTCACTCTTGAAGACTTCCAACATTAGTACCCAGAAGAAGGCACATTGTTTGACGTAGAGATCACGGGTGTAACCCACAAGCGTGGCTGGAGGCCAAGTTTCATCGAGGAATGTCTCTGTATCGATGTCGTATGCCTCGAGTTTAGCTTTGAAACCGACGAGCCAGTGTTCGAATCTCGAGTCATTCGTGAGGGGTGTAAAGGACTTTTCATCTCGTGCTTTTCGGCACCATGATTCGTACTTTACCTGCTGAGGGGACTTTTTGTTACTTCCCGCCGGAGGAGGTGGTGGGTTCAGAACAGATTCGTTACGTAAGCGTTGGGCACGCTCTCCGTGGAATGCCTGGAATTCCCTGTATGTATATGACTTTACATCTTTCCAGTCCTTCTCGTCTTCTCCTAGGTCGACACCTTCTTCTTGTAGGTCGATAGCGAAATCCGCAAGTGCTTCTATGCTCCTTTGGATGGATCGAGGGATATGCGTTGCCAATCCTTGCTCCATATAGGTAAGTTTGCGTGCAAAATCCGGTTCGATAAGTGCGTCGAGGAACGACTTCCACTCGCATAATCCGCCTTCTTTGAGAGCTAGGCACAACTTGCTAGTAATCTCACTTGTTACGTTGAGTAATGATATGAGTATCTTTCTCATATCAGCATCGAAGCTGGGAAAGCGTTCGATAGTGGTGACTTCGGCGTCATTCTTCTCTTCGCCTCCGAGTGCATTGACGGCCATTACCGGTACCGGTATGTTTGGCATCTGTGGTGGTTCGGAGCCTTGGAAAGAAGTGCGTGGTAACTGAGAATGGGAACTGCTTCTTGTGCGATGTGCGACGTGCATATGCCAGCGTAGGGATTATGTTCAATTCCGTTCCTGTTCCTTCTTGTGTGCAAGCCTTCTTAGAGCTTGCGACTGTTAATCTATTATTTTCCTTCTGAATCCGATTCGTTGAGAGTCTGATTCAAGGACTTCTGATGAACAGCAACGCTGTGTTAGTGTGTTAGTAGACGAACGATTGTACTCTACGCGTGACAATTGTGTTTGGATACTTTCGGCAACGGATAATCGGACTACAGGCGAGACTAGGGAAACGCCAGATCTCCTCTTGCTGTGACTTATTCAGATTGCAGCGAGACAGACCTTAGTATGTAGATTACAGGTAGTTGGTAGCAACTAATGTGAATTTTGGGATATAAATCAGTTGAATGTTAAAAGTATGAGATAAAGTGAAATCTTGCCGAAATGCAAGATATCTCTTTTATTGAGATGAATACGTTGCAACTGCTGTTGCGTAGTGCTGAGATTACTCGCTGATTATTTCCGTACATGTATTAGTCGTTGACCATATATATTTGTATGCATGTATATGTATTGTGTGAGAATCACATGCCAACGGTTTTCTTCTCTTGTTCCGTTAGGAAGACTCCATGAAATGTTTATCATTAAGGTCAGGAATTGCTCCCGTAGCTCGTGTGATATTTTATGAAATCAGAGTTTGCTCACCGAAGAACAATGGCAATATCGTAAGACAGGGATTGCTCACCGTTTATGCGCGATGGGAATCGATGCGCCGTGGGAATCGATATGCCGTGGGAATCGATTACTTAGATGGATACGGGACTCATTGATTCATGCGCATAGGAAATCTACCCTTTGGTAGCTTTGGTACTTCTGGTCACGAAAGGAATTTAATAACAATGGTATACTGATACCAGGCAGGCGCACGATTCGTATCACGACACTCTATATGAATATCCATGGGCGATCGAAGCCAGCATGGCCGGATCGAAGCCAGCATGGCCCGATCGCTCATTATTTTATCTGTTAAGTTTCCCTCCATTTTCGTAAAGTATTAATCCATTCATAATTATCACTCCTACTCAAATTCTACCCCTAGTGTGTTACACAGTAATTACTCTTACAGCTACTGTAGAATAACGAATTTTCGAACAACAATGGTTTTTCATCGAACAAATAACCTACCAAAATTCGTAACGGATTTTTCCTCGCTAACTAGAATACCGACCGAATTTGAGAAAAACGAATTTTCGAATAAACGATAACGGTTTTTTTTCCACTAACAAACCGTAACGAATTTTCGCTTTTTTCGTCGATAACAATCGAAAGCGGTCTCAGACACTCGAACGACAATTTGACATTGTTAATCACTAAAACAAAACAAATTCCTGTCTCTCCACCGAAGACATCGAATCGAACATCGAATCGCACGAAAACAAGGAAAAGTATCAGATCAGGCAAGTACAATATCAAACATGTCGGCGGGATTGCAACCAGCTTTGATCGGACTAAGAACAAACTTGCCACCTTGAAAGTTTATGACGCCAACAGTAATTCCAAGGAGGAATGGAAACTACCAATCTTTTCAGAAGAAGGAGGCCTTGAAGAATTACTGTATTGTGAAGAAGCATTCATCATTGGCGCAAAGCAACTATCACTACCAGAACATCGATACATTGAATTGTTCACCAAGATACTGTGCCCTGAAGCAGAAAGAAAGTAGGACAAGACAACCCGGGATGACAATGACGACTTGAACTACCCAGACAACATGGAAGACTATGAAGAAGCAATCAAGGACTACATTCAAGAACACTACTGCGATGCGGGGGATGCAAGAGAAATCATGCAAACCTACATTCGCAGTGACGCATGCAAGAAACCACATGACACCACCTCCAAGGATCATGCATTGTGCATCAACCGGCTCATTCGATACTTGGATGAGCTACAAGGTCATGGCCAAAGACTCAACAAAATCAGCAAAACAATAATGCTGCTCCACACCTTCCCCAACCTGTGGGTTGAACAATATGGCCAAATTCATGGGGGCATCACTGCAGAAACATCCACCCAAAAGATTGTGGAATATATGTCCAGTCAGGAACGACAGTCCAAGCTGCGGAATGGAGGAGGCAAAAAACAAGGGAGACGTTCTGGAAACAATACCAATCATTCCAAACGCAAAACCAACAACAAAAACAAAAAATCTTCTAATCCCTGTCGCATTCCCGGTCACAACCACGACTGGTCCGAGTGTCCCAAGAACAGATACTCCAAACAGAAGAAAAAACAACGCGCGGACAACAAGAAAAACAATAATGACTCGGCCGGCAAAACCACTACAGCCAGCAATGAATCATTCCAAGCACACATGCAGCGCGCAAAGGAACCTTTCCTCCAACAACATGGAGGTAAAGCAGAACACAGCGTGCAGAGCGGTGAGCAAATCTGGCTTCCTTGAAGCCAGCAACCAAGAGCAGTCACCCTGCCTCCAGCGCCACAGGCTCTGGATGCCAATTTGGCACTGCCAATTGGGCTCACAGGAGGAACTCTCTCCACAGAAGGAGAGAAGAAGCCTACAGAACGTATATCTGATGTTGACAAGAGCTCACGACGAGTCCAGTTTGAACCAGACAAATGCGTCGGAAAAAATAAAAATGAAAATAAAACAGCCAAATCGGATGACGATTCGATTGGCACGGGTAAAGCAGCCAATAAAATGGGTACAATGACCACAAGCTGGACCTCGCGTCTAGCAAAGACCCTACAACCAAATACGGAATATCCCGTAGCTACAAAAACAAAGAAGAGCGATGTGGCTCCTATTGTTTTAACAACCATCCAATACATTCAAGGCATTCCAATAAAAACAACAAAAACAATGCTTGCCCTACTCGACAGTGGCAGCACAACAACCCTTATCAACAAAAGGGCACTTCCCTTTGGAGTTCTACCAATCCAATCCAAAACAAGGACCATCACAACCACAGCCAATGGATCATTCGACACCTCATTGTTTGTCATAATGAAGGATCTCAAACTACAAGAATTTGGGAACACAACAATCGAGCGTTGTGAAGCCAGATTATTTGAACCCAAATCATGCAGATATGACATTATCTTCAGTCGAGACTTTCTATGCAGCACCAATATCAACTTGTTATTTGAATCCAGCATGATTCAATGGAACAAGCGACAAATTCCAATGCGGGAGACCGCCATTTTTGATATTACTCCAGATCTGCAAGAAGCATATTTTCAAGCATTACTGGAGGAATCCATTGATTCTGAGCTATTTGTGCATGATGCTGTATCTTCATCACCCGTCATCCTCGACAGAGCGTACGAAGCGACTGATCCAACCTCAGTTGCTGAGCAACAAGCACATATGACAGCATCAGAGAAACAACAATTCCAAGCTGTCCTGTCCAAATATCCAAATGTCTTCAACCGCAAACTAGGCAAATATCCACACAAGAAAATCTCACTCAAACTGAAGCCCAACGCCAAGCCAGTTCACAAGAAGCCATATGCAGTCGCATACAAAAGAGAAGAACTGTTCAAAAGGGAGCTCCAGAATCTTGTAGATGACGGAGTCCTCAAGAGATGTGATGGACTGGCTGAATGGGCATTTCCCACATTCATCATTCCAAAGAAGGACAACAGGGTTCGCTGGGTGTCAGATTTTCGGGAACTCAATGAACTACTAATCAGGAGGCCATATCCAATACCAAGAATACAGGACATCATGCATCGCCGTGACAAATACACCCACTTCACCAAGATTGATTTATCCATGAAATACTATTGTTTTGAACTGGATGAACCAAGCAAGAAACTATGCACGATTGTCACCCCATATGGTTGCTATGAATATCAAAGACTTCCGATGGGTGTCAAAATCTCTCCAGATGTGGCACAACAACTCATGGAGGACATTTTGCAAGGCACCGACTGCACCATCTACATTGATGATATTGGAATCTGGACAAATGGCACCTTCAGTCACCACATGCAAACAGTGGACACAATTCTGCACCGACTGAATGAAAATGGTCTCAAGTGCAACCCTCTCAAATGTGACTGGGCTGTACAGGAAACGGATTTCCTAGGATTTTGGATGACTCCCGAAGCTGTGAAACCTTGGAAGAAAAAGATTGAAGCAATCTTACGAATGGACAGACCAAAAACTATCACACAAGTCAAGTCTTTTCTAGGTGCTGTTGGATATTACCGCGATATGTGGCCGAGAAGATCACATGTTTTATCTCCATTATTTGAACTCACGGGAATACCCAAGAAGGCTGCCAATGGGCAGCCCAAATCAAAGTCAGCCTTCACATGGGGGCCGGCGCAGGAAAAAGCCTTTGAAGAAATGAAAGCAATGATAGCAAGTGACGCGCTGAACACATACCCGGATCTGAACCTACCATTTGAGATCTACACCGACGCCTCAGATCTACAACTCAGCGCAGCCATCCTACAAAATGGCAGACCCATTGCTTATTGGTCCAAGAAGCTGAATGCAGCTCAGAAGAATTATACTACAACCAAAAAGGAACTACTTGCAATAGTCTTGTGTTACAAGGAATACAGGAAACTACTATTAGGCTGTGAACTCCACATTTACACAGACCACAAGAATCTCACCTTCAAAACCCTCTCTCCGCAGCAAGTACTCCGATGGAATCTCTTTCTACAAGAATACAACCTCAAGTGGAATTATGTGGAAGGACCCAAGAATGTGCTCGCGGATGCATTCTCACGATTACCCAGGATGGATCCACCTACAGTGGGGGAGAAACAGAAGCAAGGCAAAGGAGCTCTAATTGATTTTTTCAAGTTAGACATCCCTGAGCAAGCAGATGAAGAGCTTTTCTTACAAGAATTCCCAGAGGTATTCCCAAACCTATGCCATGACGCGGGCGATGAATTATATTCATGTCTACTGAACAATGAGTGTCTGGTAAACCTACCAACACTCCAGGAAATGGAATGCCCAGTGAATTGCACCAACATGGCTCAACATCAACAGAACGATGACACGCTCCCAGCCAAGCTGCAATTACCAACCTTCTTCAAACAACAACTTGGTAATCAGGAAATCACGTGCTACTCCAAAGCAGAAACTAGTAGAGAGGAATGGAAAATCTACATTCCAACCTCCCTTGCTCCACAACTACTCAAGTGGTACCATCTACTATTAGGGCACTGTGGATCCACCAGGCTCAATCAAACGATAGCTGCCAGGTTCCACGTGGAACGTCTTGCCAAGCTATGCCAAGAATATGTATGCCCGGATGATTGCATCAAGTACAAGAGCAGAAATGCTAGTTATGGATTGCTGGCGCCCAAGCAAGCGCCATTGGCACCATTCAGTGAAGTGCATGTGGATCTGATTGGACCATGGAAGGTAACAGCCCAAGGAAAAGTCTACAACTTCAAGGCTCTCACGTGCATTGACCCAGTTACCAACCTGCTGGAAACCATTCGCATTAGAGATAAATCGAGTCAACATGTCTCCAACCAATTCACCAACTGCTAGTTATCCAGATATCCAAGACCGGTCAAATGTGTCTATGACAATGGTGGAGAGTTCCTAGGCCATGAATTCCAAAATACACTGGCAGCCTATGGAATTGAAGGTGTGGCTACCACAGTCAAGAATCCTCAGAGCAATGCTGTCTGCGAAAGAGCACACCATACCATTGCAGACACTCTGCGCATATTGGTACATGTGAATCCACCTCAAACCAACACACAGGCCACACAGCTCATGGACAATGCATTAGCCACCTGCATGCATGCATCCAGGTGCACAATCAATGCATCTATGGGCTCATCCCCAGGAGCCCTGGTTTTCAACAGGGACATGCTATTGGATATCCCACTTACATCCAATCTCATTGCGCTACAACAAATTTGACAACAAGGCATCAACATGAATCTGTTCCGACAAAATGCCAAGCGCATCAAGCATGTTTTCAAAGTTGATGATAAGGTATGGATGAAAGAACCAGATCCAGACAAGTTGCAACCGCAGAAGAAAGGCCCATATCAAATTGTGCAAGTACATACCAATGGTACAGTGAAGTTGAGGCTGTCTCCAAATGTCACCGAAACAGTCAACATTCGAAAGCTCACTCCATACAAAGAGCACCCAGCAAACGATGATCCAGCACAAGATGATGCACCGGCCAACAATGATCTAGACATGCAAGAAGTCTAGTAACAAAGTGATTCTGAGAATCCTCAAGTCACTCATTGGGGGACTCTGTAACGTAGGTCGATCGTATGTAACCAAGTTACGTACTACAATCTACGTACTACGTACTACAATCTAGCGTACAAGTCGTACTATCCAAGAAGATACCATCAAAGGATACGTACGATCGAACTAATGAGACTTAGGCTACTCTAAGAATCATTAAGTAGCAAAGCATTATCTGTATACAATGGTATACTGATACCAGGCAGGCGCACGATTCGTATCACGACACTCTATATGAATATCCATGGGCGATCGAAGCCAGCATGGCCGGATCGAAGCCAGCATGGCCCGATCGCTCATTATTTTATCTGTTAAGTTTCCCTCCATTTTCGTAAAGTATTAATCCATTCATAATTATCACTCCTACTCAAATTCTACCCCTAGTGTGTTACACTCTGCGCAGTGAGTGACTGAGCTTTGGATCTATAAACGATTGCTCCACCAGCATAAGTGAAAACGTATCCTGTGGTGGACCTTTGGTGTTTTGGATCATTTCTGTATGCTGCGTCAACAAAACACATCAATTTGCTTTGCTTGATATCTTCAGGGTATTTTGGAAGTGATGCATCTTGGACTGAGTCATCATATGGCACCCCTGTAGGCAGGGATGGTTGTTAATTTCCTTTTGAAACTGGCTGTTGAGCTGATTCAATCCAAAGGCAAAGAAGAGCGACAGGAGCTTTAGTTGCAGGCCGGTTGAGGTGCCGGTCTGTTGCGTTCTAATATTTCTTTGATATCCACTACGACTGGATGCGAATCCAATCAGATCTATTCTGACTATCGACCAATCGACGCAATCAGTTAGATCTTAGGCTTGTAGTTCTACAAAAGAGACGCAAAGGAGGCGTCCGGTGCAAGGTTTAAGGTTGAATAATCAAATAATCTAAAAGTATGAGCCATGTATCTTGCTGGAGAGCAAGATATCGCTCGTGCTGCCGCTAATACAGCACTTTGTTACAAATATATACGGTAAAATACCGCGTTACAGGGAAATACCGTGTTGCCGCTAATACAACACGTATTTTGCAGATAAACAAGTGAGCAGCGCTTCGAACCTTTGCTGTCTTTTCTTGAAAACAAAGACGCTTAACAGAATATGGCATATGCTAATATCTGGCATGCGCTCTTGTTTGGGTCACTAAGTATCGAACTTGAGTGACGATCGATTCTTCTCATCCAGTTAAGTATCGATTCTCGATCGTAAGAATGAGTCTAGTAACTCGCGAGGTCTCATTATTTTCGATCTCGTACCTCTACCAACTTAGACACGAAAGGAATTTAATACTCCCCATGTGTCCACATGAAAGCATCCTCTAGTATCTGGTGCAGTCATCCTGCAATAGATCACCAGTGTTTCCACAGTAGTAAAAGATGGGCTTGAGTAAAGGATACACCACCGAGTGTCCCCAATGCTTTGTGAGGATATCAGCACAATTATCTTTGCCCGCAAGGTGTTGCATGAGGATGAAGCCTCTAGCTATCATGCTTCTGACATAATGATATGATAGAATGTGATGCCTCTTGTGGAGCCTCGCATATGGGAATGTAGAGGTTTGGATCATCTTTTCATTGTCTCCCCATGTGTAGGATGTGTCGTGTACCCTAGTACCTAGATATCTGAATGACTGTCGAATGTCAACAATCTGCTCAATACATGTTCTAGCAGACACAAATTCGGCGCCAAAGGTAGCTGTTTCAGAGGTTGCTTGCTTCTTGGAGAACCACATGATAGGGGTCTTGTTTGCAAAATGTAGGATGCCAGTGACAGCCTTGCCACTTAGGATGTCATGCATTAGGTTTGCATCATAAAAATGAGACAACACAACTACCTTACCCATGGGTTTAGGAGCATCACTAGGGAGGTCCTCGGAGTGCTCCCCATACACTGTATTGGACCAGTCTGTGCTGGTACCTTCAGTGAGTACAAAATCTGGTATGCCCACTCTGAATCGGATTTTGAAGTGTCGAAACTTAGAGATGTAACCATAGATTCTTTTGGCTCTGTTGAGATGGCCTTCCCTAGGTTGTACTCGGAAGCTTGACAATGTCATAACAGCAGTCTGCACATCAAAACGTCCAATAGCTATGACCCATTGAAGTGAACCAATCATGCTTTGATACTTTTGGATATCAGGATCACTTAGGAAGGATGTTGAGTCTAGCTCTGGGTGGTCGTTCTCAGCAAGTGGTGAATGGAATCTGGTGGTAGGTTTGCAGCCAAACATTTGTACATACGAGGCCTCCATTTTCTCGATGAACTTGATGGGGTTCATGCAGAGCACACCATGTTCATCTCTTTCGAATCCACATCCCAAATGAAAGTTCATTGGCCCAGAACCCTTTAATTTGAAATTATAAGGTTCAGACTGTAGGATTACCAGAAAGGTTTCAGGATTGGCCATACATAAGCAAAGGTCATCAACATATGTGCATATGAGCTCATATACTGGCTCCCCATGTTTGTTGTTGCCAGGCTTGATAAAGATTTCGGGCTCTGCCTTGGATCTTTCAAAACCTAGTTCAACGAGGCAGGCAGCAAGTAGATCACCAAAGCACTTGCCAGATGATCGAAGTCCATATAGGGCCTTGTAAATCAATAGGAGGTGGCCTTCTAGTGATCCAAATTCAGCGCCAGCCTTGATGCATACTTTTTCACAGGTAACAGCTTCGAGGTATGCGTTACCAATGTCAGTTCCCCATGCTTCTAAGCTATTCAGCTCAGCAAGGAATAGGCACATGCGCAAGCCCCGAAGAGATACAACGCCTGCATATACACTGTGGACAGGAGTTTCAGTGAGATTGCCATTTGCAACTAGCCGGGCTTTGTGTCGACCATCATGCTTGACCGCATAAATCATGTGGACCTTGATCTGTTGGAAACCAATGGGTATGTTGCTAGCCTTGTAGATACCTTTGTCAATAAAGGTGTCATATTCTTGAAGCTGTGACATTTCCAGCGCTATGGCATCCTGCCATTTGGTATTGCCATTGGCTGTGTCAAACTGGATGGCTTCGTCATGATTGCGAGGTACCTTGAATCCATACTGATACTGTGGGGCAGTGCGAAAGGAGCGAAGTTTGGCTTGGTGGATTAGCCTGTCTAGCTTCTTGGTTCTTCTGGCAAGGGAAACAATGCGTTTGAGATGTTTCCACCCAGGTTGATCAAGCATGTTGTTGTCCTTTGCATATTTGGCTACAGTAACAGGGTCGTCTGCAGCTACATTGGAGAGAGGTTCATAGGTGCGCTCCATGTTTTCCCATTCAATCCATAGGTTGTATTTGGAACCTTTGTATTGAGGATGCTTGTTGTCAAGGGGACCTTGATGACCAAGTATGCGTCGGAAAGACCAAAGTTTGCCATCTTCTTGAGTTACATCCCTGTGGATGTAATTCATGACGTCATTGTAGGCTATGATATCTGTAAGTTCATCATCTGTATGCTTGCATTTGAACTTGATGAAGTCTTTGTTTTTCTCAAGACTGTTTTCAATGTCAACAACTGTCATTCTTTTCTGTGTGCCATCAGGGAGGGCCATGAGAAAAGACCGACCTTGCAGTAACAGGGATAGCAGGGATGGTGATGGGTGTGCCATCATCGTCAAATTGGGCATTGCCTTCTTCATCAGTAACAACTACTTCAGATGTGCCAACAGATGGGGTAGCAGGATTGATGGGTGAAGGTGTGGCTTCACTAACATCAAAATATGCTAGCTCAGGGGGACCAAAATCATCTTCAGTAACAGGTACGCCGTTAGGGGTTTTGCTGAAGATGTGAGGGGTTGGAGGGCCATCAAGAATCTCCCCATAGTTGTTAGGGAGTGGAGAAGGTACATAGCTGCGTGTATTAGGAACCTTGGAATAAAGGAATGTAGGCAAGGATGGCTTTGGGATGTGCAGAGGAGGTGATGCTGGTACGGGATGGGGTGGTGTGGGGTGGTGGAAGGAGGGACTATCACCGGAAGACTTAGGAGTGAGGGAAGCATCCTTCGCCTTGCGCCATGCAAGAAAGCCATCATCAGTGAACAAGCCAGCGCGCTTGTTGCGATGCTCAGGAGTTAAAGCAGTGCGTACACCAGAGCGATCAAGGAGTTTATTGGTGATGGGATCCCAGATGGTGAAACATAGGCTGTTACCAACATGCTCGGCAATGCCAACAAAGTGACCAAGGCATTCAGTGGTCTGGGAGCCAAACTGGGTATCAGGAGTCTTGTAGTAGACAGGCTCAAACCAGAAGAAACTAAGATAGGGACTGATGTCACCAATGATACCAGTAGCAATAAAGAAAGGTTGTTTGTCAGAGAGAGTGGGATCAGACAAATGATTCATGAGACGGCCAACATATTGCATACAAAGAAGCCAGAGGTGTGGTGGAGTGCCCGTGCGATCCATGATTCTATTGACAATGCGTTTGAAGGTTTGGTATCGCCGTTCAAAGAGATTTTGGTGTTGATGGTATGGTTCACTTTGCCATAAGCCAATCCACATCATTTTGAGGTAGTCAAGAACAGATTTGCTGGACTGGTAAGATCCATGATCACAGAGCAATCTGAGTGGTCTACCCCATTGCCGAACAAAATTTTGGAGGCAAGGGAGAAAATCACCAGTAGTCCTCATTTCTTCAACATGAATGATATGAGATTTTCGACCAAAGAAAACTTGAGCGATTTTGGAACCACCATCGATAGCGGGGGTGTCGGAATAGATGACATCAGAGAGGACATCATCATTGAGAGGCCGGACATTCATGGCAGGCTGTGGTGATTGGAACCTTTTGAAGATGTTACCATCCGGACTAAGTGACAGTGAGCCATACTGTGTGGAATTGTTGAAGGTGGCCTTGATACGGTCAAGGGAGATCCATCCAAAGAAGGGTTTCAGGGACAGGTAATCGATATCAGTGGGTGATTGAACATGGGCTGCAGCAGTGATAAAGGTGGAAGGAGATTGATTGGAGCACCTACTAAGGATGTCTTGATGAATGTAATCAGTGGGGCTAAGCCAAAATGAAGTATCAGAAACATCCAAGGCCTGTAGGGAGGAGGTAGTGCTGTTGGACAAGAATGAGGTGACCGTGGAGGAGGTGCCAATGTTGATATCCCTAAGCGCGCCAAATTCATCATAATCTTGATATGGAAGTGATGTGAAAACAGGTGGGTATTTCTGAATGAAGGTATCATCCTGTGGGGTATATGCGTTATCCAGTACAGATGGGTTCCAATGCTGATCACTTGTCATTATGACATGGGGAAGATTAGCAAATTCTGCACTGGTATACTTGCGCATAGCAAGGTAAGGTAAGCCATGGCATATACTGAGTGGAAAGACATGACCATCAGTAGTGGTAATGACTTGGGAGCCGCCTGTCTTGATAGAGGAATCATCCACGGTTGAGTGGTATGCTTCCATCTGGGGGGAAGACAAGATAGATGGGTGTTGCCCGGTGTATGCACTCTCATGAAAAATGATAATGACAGGACCTCTGTTGGAGACAGAGTAGGCGCCGCATGTTGCAATAGGGATGTTCTGGATTTGGTGGTTGTTTATACCAGTTACATTGACATATCTTGGGGGAATATCTTTAGAGATGAGACATGCGTCATTTCCGATGATACACCCATTAGCACCTCTGTCAACCATAGCAGAACCAGGTGTGGATACAGCAGTTTTGCTGGAGTGATACGTAGTGATGGGGTGTGCTGATGAAACAGGAGATTCATATTCCAGCGGTGCCCAATAGTGAAAGTTCACTGATCGTGAGGTTTGTTCAACAGGGATATAGACATTGCCTTCTTTCTTGTAAAGTATATCAGGGTTGTCTGCAAGGAATCGGGCTGGGTGTGCAGGAGAAACAGAAGACTTGAGGGGCCTGGTGTCTGATTGGGAAGATGATTTGTATACACCAAGTGATGCATGGAATGCAGATCTGGCTGAGCTCTCGTCAGCAGGCGATAGAACTTGCTCAGTAGCGGGTGAGGGGATCTGCTCATCAGTATGGTGCTCATAGGCCCGGCGCGTGATTGGCTTGCTGGAATTGGGGTCCGGTGGTAATGCAGCATCAAGGAGCTCAGGCCGGAGGCAGGCAACTAGTCGTTTCTTGTCATCAGCTGTGAAGCCAAGCCAATGCTTCATGCCTTGCTTAGAGAGAGTTGTCCAAACTGCAGATGGTAGCCTTGTGGTCGGGTCTGGGGTTCTTCCAGCCTTGTAAACAGCGTAGTCTTGATAGTCACCATTAAAATCAATAGGAGGTAAATATGATGTCGAGTCGTCAGTGATAGCAGAATATGTGGACTGTGTCATTGAAGACAAATCATGAGTGTTGGCTTTGACAGACATCCGACTTCGAGGTTGGGACAGGGAAGCCTGGGAATCTAGTCTGGTGGCTTCAAGGAGGAGGGTATTTTTCAATTCACTGATAGCAACAGCTTCATGCTGCCTAAACTTAATCAAATCCTGTGCTGCAGGAGGATCATCAACCTTATAGAACTGTTCACTGAGCTGGAAGCTGCTACTACAGGCCTTGCAAAGGTGCGTTTTGACAGTATCAAAATCAAGTGGCCTTTGCGGATCGCGTAGTGTGTTGAGATATTCTAACTGAGCAAACCACTGGGTGATGAATTTGACCTTGGTATCCTTCCACGTTCTCAAATCAATGTCCAATAGTTGCTGCATCACGATGGAGGTATCATATACTTTGGATTTGGATCTGTCGTGCAATGACACAAAGTCAAAGAAGGCTTGTCTACCATCTCTTGAGGAGGTATGGCTGAGCACGCAGGAGTAGGAGAGATCACTCTGGAGGGCATGTAGGACAAGGGTCCAGAAGAAAGCACATTGCTTGTCATGGAGAGCTTTTTCATACCCGACGAGCGGTGTATCAGGCCAGCTTGGGTCAAGGAATGTGCGAGTATCTATGTCAGACGTTTCCAGCTTTGCCTTGAATTTCACAAGCCAGCGTTCAAACTTTGCATCATTCTGCAGGATGGGAAAGGTGGATTCATCCCTTGATTTCTTGGTCCAGGATTCATATCTAAGCTGTTCAATGGGCTTGGAAGATCTTTCCTGTTGTCGTCGAGGCGTGCCAGCGCTAGTGATTGTAATGTTGGTTCCAGATGCTCTTCTGGCTTTGACAGCACTAATGCAGTAGCTGCGAAAGTCGTCTTTGGTATACTGGGTTCTATCCTCTGAGTCGAGTCCTTGTGCTGTGAGATGCTCGCCGTAGTCAATGACTTGCTGTATGGACGTCTGTACATGTCGATAAATTGGGGTTCTTACTCCGCCTTCGAGGAAAACTAAGTCTCCAATGTTCTCGATGTACAAGAAGGCTAGCCATGTCTTGATCCTTGCAGCAATGAGAGCCTCACACAGGGCGTCATTTTGTTCCCTTGGTACGTCAAAGATTTCATGCAAGAATGTGGCTAGTGGTTGGTCAAATGATGGGAAGAGGTGTTCGATAGGTGTGCTTTCTTCTTCATCGTCATGCAACCTGTCCTGCGGGTCGTCCATGTCGTTTGCAGGCAGTAGGGATGTGGTTGCAGCGCTTCCGGGTTGGAGTGTTTGGAATCCCGTAGACCTGCTTCGTGTTCTGGCGGCGACGGGGATGTCCGGCATGAGAGGATGGGTCTAATGACTGTAACGCTGCGAGAGGCAACGAAAATCCGTTTCCTGCGTTTGTTGCTGTAGACCAACGCCGCAGATTTCTTGTATCGAGAACGTAAATTCGTTGACTTTGTGTTGTTGTTTTGTTTTCGTAACAAAAATTCGGATCTGCTGTCGGATTGTCGTCGGCGTCGAGTGCTTTTACTTGTCGCCTTCTTTTGCAAGCTTCAACAAGCTTGCGACTGTTAATCTGTTAATTTCCTTTTGAAACTGGCTGTTGAGCTGATTCAATCCAAAGGCAAAGAAGAGCGACAGGAGCTTTAGTTGCAGGCCGGTTGAGGTGCCGGTCTGTTGCGTTCTAATATTTCTTTGATATCCACTACGACTGGATGCGAATCCAATCAGATCTATTCTGACTATCGACCAATCGACGCAATCAGTTAGATCTTAGGCTTGTAGTTCTACAAAAGAGACGCAAAGGAGGCGTCCGGTGCAAGGTTTAAGGTTGAATAATCAAATAATCTAAAAGTATGAGCCATGTATCTTGCTGGAGAGCAAGATATCGCTCGTGCTGCCGCTAATACAGCACTTTGTTACAAATATATACGGTAAAATACCGCGTTACAGGGAAATACCGTGTTGCCGCTAATACAACACGTATTTTGCAGATAAACAAGTGAGCAGCGCTTCGAACCTTTGCTGTCTTTTCTTGAAAACAAAGACGCTTAACAGAATATGGCATATGCTAATATCTGGCATGCGCTCTTGTTTGGGTCACTAAGTATCGAACTTGAGTGACGATCGATTCTTCTCATCCAGTTAAGTATCGATTCTCGATCGTAAGAATGAGTCTAGTAACTCGCGAGGTCTCATTATTTTCGATCTCGTACCTCTACCAACTTAGACACGAAAGGAATTTAATAATGGTTCAGCATTTGGCCTGTAAAACCTAACACCCCAGGATCTGGTTGTTCTGAAATATCGAGCTATATTCTTCAGACTGGAATAGTGGAATGCAGTGGGATTGGAGCTGTATTTTGACATCAGTGTTACTGCATACCCAATATCTGGCCTGCAACTAACATACGCAAACATCATTTCACCCAAGAGTGTCCTGTAGGAGAACCCAGATGTGGATTGTAATTCAGCATGTTCTTTGGTGCCTTCTAGTGGTCCATTCGTATGTGATTGTAGCTGGCTCAGTACTTCAGTTGATAATGGCGATGATGGTTTGGAGTGTGGCTTCATTTTAGAATCTGTTTCCCAACCATGAGATCTCATGATTCTGTTGATGTCATTGGCACAGGACAGTTCAATGTAATCGGCCGTCTGTTTGACGTCAATTCCATTGAAATCTTCAAGCAATCCCATTTTGGTGAAGGGAACAATGCCTTCTTTAGGTAGCTTCAGCTTCTCACCAATAATGTCATAGATCTTGTCAGATATGGATTCTGATGTGCAAGCTAATGCAAAATTGTCAACTTGTCTCAGCATGTAGACTGTTTCACCTTCAAAAACAGTGGTGTAGATTGTTCTGTCATGCGTGGTGGTTTTGAAGTTGAGATCAGGGCCCTTCAGGATTTTGTTGATGTGATTTTCCCACAGTCTTCCTGATTTGGGGTGGCCTTGGAGTGCTCAAAGAACAGGAAGCACCAATCTTCTGTCTATATCTTTGCCATGCTTGTGCTTGTACCAGTCTGCGTATGCATCATCTATAGTCATGAAGGTTGGGATTTCAGGGCCAGGGCTGTATCCGAAAGCATCTTGGGAGTCTGCACCATATACCTTGAGATTGAGGCTGGCTGCAATGGCAAAGAACAATCTTTGGATGGGATGCTCAACATAAGATGAATATGACAAGGCAATGGCATGCAGAGTCAGAGCTGCATATTTGCTTCCATTACAGCATTGTCTGGCTTGTCTGACACCATTCCTCTTGACACTGTATTGCCAATGAGGTATGAGAATGATGGCATTGGGGTCTTTGGGATATGGGATTGGTGATCCAAACATTTCTGAGTCTTTAAACTGATCAAGTTGTTTTTGCTCTCCAGCTTCCCATTCAGTCCATGTGGATAATGATTTGAGGTTCCTGCGAGTGAAATGTCCCAGGGCTTGTTCTTCTGGCGTGGTTTCCTTTGAGTTGATTGCCTTGATTAAGAGTTCAATGGTTTCAGCTGGTACTGAATCTGCATCAAGTGGTAATGTATGATTGCCAGCCTTATGAAGCTTGGTGATGGCTCTGAGTGACGCGATATCAATAGGGGGAATGACAACATCCATATCATCTTCAGTTGGTGCCAGGTGTTTTTGGATGGAGGCATGGAGTGGTTCAGTGCTATCAACCTGGTTGATTCTTGATTGTATCAGCTTCTTGTATTTGGTGCCAATGCGCTTGATGGTTTGAATGGAGGAAATCCCGTCCAAGAATGGTGGATCTTCTTCATCAGTGGGTTCCTTCCAAGAAGTATTGGGGGCAAATAAACCATATTCATTCACATGTTTCCTCACTTCCTTCATAGATAATTTTTCTTCGAGTGCAAAGGTTATGGGTATCTCTATTGAATCATCTTGCACCCCTTGATTGTATGAGGAATGCAGCGCTGTGGTAACATCAGCTGCAGTGAACACACGATTGTGATTGATAGAGATAATGTAAGCACCCCGAAGTTTAGAGAGAGACTTTTTATGAGAAGTGAAAAGTCTGGAGGCAGGGCTTTTAGATAGGATATCAGTGACATAGGCTCTTCCAAGAAGGGAATCATTTGCATATCTCAACCCAAAAGCCTTGTCAGTGCAGGAGAGCATGACAGTGAGCCTGAGGTTGGTGAGATCCACAAATGGAGAGATAGAGAGTTGGAAATCACTGGAGTTGACTTCAGTGGGTTCTGGTGGAAGAGGGAGGTTGTCATCAGGTTTGAGTAGGTGCTTGACGTTGGTGGGTAGGTCAGAAAGAGGGAGATCATTCATCCCTTCATCAAACCTAACATGGGTGGCAATTTGGACACGATGTGTTTCTGTATCATACCAAAGGATGTTTCTGGTAGTGTATGGTACAAAACCTAGAAATATTCCTTTTCTTGCATTAGGTTTGAGCTTGACTGGTTTCTTGCCGGGGGGCCTGACCCAAACCCTACAACCGAAGGTTCTGAAGTCAGTGAGATTTTCTTTTTGACCAGTTGCCAATTCCAAGGGTGAATGGTGCTGGTTACCTTCAGGGAATGCATTTGACAAGCATAGTGCATGGTAGAAGGCAAATGGCCAAAATTTGACTGGGAGGTTGGCACCACTAAGCATGGTCTTCATGGAGTTAGCAAGGGTTCTGTGGGCCCCTTCAACAGTACCATTTTGATGTGAAGCATCTGCACCCGTTGGAAAAATGGTGTATCCAAAGGCAGAGAAAAGGTTTTGGATGTCTGGATTGTGATAGAGTTCCCCGCCTTGATCAACGGTCACATACTTGTTGGCGCAAGTTGGGTTGTGCTGGGAGAAGAAATGCTCAAGCCAATGAAGAGGTGCTGCCTTGGAGACTCTGGCGTCACCATACTTCATACCAGTGAAATGATCAGTGATGAGAATCCAAGCGGTTTTACCATGGATGCCTTCATAGTCATGCTTTCATTTAGCGTTGGATGATTTGGCTCCTGAGAATGCAAAGTCAATAGACAAACCTTGGAAAGGTTGAGCAGCCTTCCTTGTAGAATGGGAGCCGGCAGGCGTCTTAGTTTGTTTGCATTGGATACATGTGGGGCATTGGTCAAGAATGCTTGTTTGGCGCTTGAATTTTGGAACACCAATAATATACTTGTGGGCCTTATACAAGAAGTCATCACAGGGATGGCCGAGTCTTTGGTGCCAGAGGAGCTTTGAGGTCTGCGCTTTGATGGCATGTATAGGGATTTCTCTGTCAGCAATCCTGGTGAAGAACAGTTTAGCATCAAACCATGGTTTATCACTGGAGTCAGATTTTCCTCCAGCAGCTTCAGAGCATTTTTGAAGTGTGACGAGATTTGTATAAATGTCATACCTGTAACGGCTGATAGCTTCCTTGGAGGCTGTTTCACAAGTTTTTTTAAATTCTATGTCAGTTGCTAAGGCATATGTTGATGATGTTGCACAATTTGCATATGGGGATTCCGGATCTATATCTGGGATCAATAACAGATGAGTGTAACACTGACCATCAATGATAGCTCCATGCATGACGACGCTTCTGGCAGTGCTATATTTGCGGTGACAAATAATGGTGAGGTTACCATTGCGCTGTGTGTGTGTGTGTGGGGGGGGGGGGGGGGGGGGGCATTGGTATCAGTGAAGGCTTTGTGTATGGACTGTGCACTGAGCTGGTCTCTCGTGCGAGGAGATGTGGTTCCACATAGATCATTTTCACTGAGCAGTGTTGTAGAAAGCAGTGGAGAATAGTAGAAGAAAACACTGATGTACCCTCTATTGTTTGGGGCTGGTATATGAACATAACCAGATCCTTCTGGGATGCAGCTGGAGGTTTTGCCTCCAATGGCTGCTGTTAACCTAACAGGGAATTTTCTCAGCTTGGTATAAGGTTTGTAATCATGGAGAATACACAGTCGGTTTGTGCAAGAAACTTTGGTGCCTGTATCTATTTGTGCTCGTTGGGCTTGTTGGAAGTATAATGCAGCTGCTAGTGGATCTGCTGGTACAAGCTTCTTGACAGTGTTGGCATTAACTAGGATGGGGTTGTCACGGTCAAAGTTGGGGTCCCCATTGGTTTCCAAATGTGATTCCAATGCAGGGGCTGTAACTTCAAGTGTTTCCATATCAAAATACATATCAGTTGGGATAGATGGGTGAAGAGTACACCGTGGGATCATGTTGACCGCACCAAGTTGGATGGATTCATAGGAACCGACACTGCTGGAGTCCAAGGAGGGGCATGAGCCTTTTCCAGGTGTTGTTGGTGCATTGTCAAATCCTTGGGGATCATCTCAAGGTGACGTGATGAGGCTGCAAGAAAGTCGGTTTATTCCTGGCCCTGGCAAAAAATTTGGTCGTCTGGTTTATCATCTGAAGATTCCTCATCCTGGTTCTCATCTTCAATGCTGATTTCAGAGATGCGTTGAGTAGTGTCCATGAGTTGTTGGGTTTCCCTATTGCTTTTGCTTATAAAGACTGTGGTCGCAATCCTATGTTTCCTGAGAGATTCAACATCTTGCAGGGCGAGACAGTTGTCAAAGCTATGACCAGAGGTGTGGCAAACAATACATTTTCTGGAGGTGTCAAAGAGACTGGGATCTTTGTCAAATGCAGTGATGGCGTTACAATATGCTTGATGGAGGAATGGATTGTCTGATGCTTCATCCATTTCAGGGTATCCAAGTGATTCAATCAGACTGATTGCGTGAGAAGTTAGAGTGGAAGGAGTTCTGACAGTGTTGTTGCCAGCATGATTTTGGAACCTATCACTGCGGCAAGGACCTGGTCTGGTTCCAGTGGTAGACAATTGCTTGGGTAGGCTTGATTTGGAGGCTTTGTCCTTGTACTTCATTTCATCCTTGATTTCTTGTTCTTATGTTTGGAGAGTTTCTAGAAGCCGGCCTGCTTTATATTTGTCCCTTTTGAATTGGTCATCTGATTCGCATTTGTCTTCTGTTTTCTTAAAGAGTTCATATGAGAGGGTGGTTCCATCAATGAGATTGCTAACTTCTTCTATTGAACTGATTGTGCTGGATTGGTTGTGGAGGAAGACTCTAAGTCTCAAATAATCCTTGTAATGGAAGTAGTATTCCTCAAGTGACTCGTCCGTATCTTGATTTGGTGGGTTCCTGACCATTCGTCCTGTATTGGATGGTCTTTTCAATTTTGGATGTGTTTGTGCAATCACAGTGTACAGTGCCTTGCATCCTTGTCCTCCCTCAAAGCTTTGAATGACGGCCTTCATACTTGTGCATGAATCAGGAATGATTTTATCAGTTCTGAGTGCAGTATGATAAATAAGATTTCCCCATTCGTGGATAGCCAATTCATATCGGGTAGGTAGATCATGTGGGAATTTATCTCCAATGGTGAATCCTCTGAAATGATCAGCTTCTCTTCTGTAGAGGTAGTAGATATGATGCTGCTGTGCATGGGCTGTGACTTCTCTGTACCACTTTCAGACCTAAGGGTCCGTTGAATTTTTTAGTTACGGGAAGCCTGAGAGAAACAATTTGTCTCTTGCTGCTTCCTTGGACTTGTCAGAGGCTCTGGTTAGATCAAAGCAATCACCACTCCTTGTGATGAGGCGTTGGTCATTTCTACTACTGCCTAGGTTGTGTAGGTAGTAGTTTTGCCTGACTGTTGTTTCGTTTCCTGTCGTGTCCGTAGAAGTGGTTTCAAAGTGTTTCATTTCATCACTGGTAAGGAATTCTTCTCTTTTGTTGTATCTAGCCTTGACTGTTGGGGGTAAGGTTGCTGGATTCCGTGGTAGGTCAAGCATAGCTTGGTTATTGTAGTAGATTTGCCAGTTGTCTCATTCCGGTGGGAGGTGTGCCTTCAGTAGTGGGTGTGTCCATGTTGTTGTCACTTGTTTCAGGGAAACTGTAGATGTTGGTGTCATAGACCTCGTCAAAATGCACTGCGTCCCAATCTGGTTTGAAGCCCCAGTGTGTTGCTCTGATTTCTATGAGAAATGTGTCTTGTCCATTTTCGATGGCTAGTTCTCCTGCCTTGTCCATCGAGTGTTTGTTTCTGAGTCTCTTTGTTGATTTGTTTGGAGCGACATACCAGAAAGTGGCATCGGCAAAAAGGGTGGATATGTGTCCTTTGTTGACTTTGGTTCATTCCTTGGAGGGGATGACATCCATGATTGCATTGACAATGATTTCCTTGAGCATGGTGACCGGGTCTAGAGCCAGTGTCTTGGGTCCGTTGGCAGCATCGTCTGTGATGAATAGGCCATCCGTGTCCTCTAGATTGTGGGAGAATGCTTTGTTGAGGTCTTCATGTTTGTGGGCATTGCCCTTGGAAGTGAATGTTCCGAATTGGATTGCAATGTCCCGGATCTGATTCCAGTCAAATCCAGTTGCTGCGGGCATGATGGTAATGTGGTGTTGATGTATTTAACCGGCGGTATCGTCGTCTGTTTAATCGTCCAAGTTTCGATGCGACGTCGAGATGGCAACCGTTGGATTAGCCTGGGAACATTCGTCGGAGAAACAATCGGTCTGTTCTTGTGATGTAATTAACCGGCGATGTCGGTGTTCCAATGACGCCGTCGTCGCCGTGTATTAATGTAATCGTTCGATCATCGTATTGATGTCGGAAGTTGCGGTCACAAACGGATGTTCAGAACGTTCGTTGGAGAAACAAACGTCGGTATGCTTGTAGCAAACGTGCTTGTAGGGCTCGATGCTTGGTCGTGTATTACAGAAGAAGATTCTTGGTAAAAGGATCTGGAGATACACCCCTTGATACGCGAGTAAGGACGAGAAGAAAGGGAGAAAGAGAAAGGCAGGGGGGAGGTCTATTGATACAGATCTTCCCCGGTTATTTGTTACCATTCTCGATATTGTCGCTGCTGTTGCTGTGTAAGCGTCTCGATGTATCAGTCATTTGATGGTATCGGTCATTCGTGAGGTTAAGTGTTTTGTTCAATGGGGCATATGCTTGTTCGTGGTGGTATATATGGCAGATGATACCCATCTGGAATCAGTATCAATTTTCATGATCAGGATAAGTGATTTCCTCACGGGATATTAAGTATATTGGTTTGAATATACTTAAGGGTTCCAAGTGTTTACTTATCAGTCAGGTCTTTGGAGATGTCTTGTTTCATTTTTCCAACCTCTTTCGTTCTTGCGTAAAACTTTTGTGAAATCCGCAAGTGCTTCTATGGTCTGTTGGATAGATCTAGGAAGTGGTGCTTGTAATCCGCTACAAGTATCCAGGTAGGTAAGTTCTCCAGCAAAACCATATTCAAGCATTGCGTCAAGGAAGGTTAACCATTCGTGTAATCCTCCTTGGAGGAGAGCCTTACACAGCAAGCTATTTGTTTCCTTTGTAACGCGGAATATGGAGACAAGTATTGTCTTCATGTGAGCGTCAAAGTTAGGGAGGCTGATTGTATCTGCGTCCTTGTTTCCTTCTTTGTTAAGCCCATTACCATCGGTATTTACTGTTATTGTTGGCATATCTGATGTCTCTAGTTCATCCAGATTGCCGGAGGATGAAGAGGACAAGGAGGACTTTGATGAAGGGGATGACAGGGGTTCACTCGGCTGATCCAAGGGAAGAGGAGAAGAGTGTCTATTGCGTGGTAAAAGGGAGCTGCTTCGTAGACGATGTGCAATTGGCATATGCCAGCGTAGGGTGTGTGTTCACTTTCTTGCTTGTTCTTTATATGCAAGCTGCCTTGGACCTTGTGACTGTTAATCTATTATTTTCCTTCTGAATCCAGTCTGTTGAGAGTCTGATTCAAAAGCTTCTGAAGAACAGCAACGCTGCGTTAGTGTGTTAGTAGACGACCGATTGTACTCTACACGTGACAATTGTGGTTGGATACTTTTGGCAACGGACAATCTTACTACAGGTGAGACTATGAAAACACCAGATCTCTTCTTACTGTGAACTTGTTCAGATACAGCGAGATAGATCTTAGGTATTGCAGATTACAAATAGTTGATAGCAACTAGTCTGAATTTTGGAGATATAATCAGTTGAATGTTAAAAGTATGAGATAAAGTGAAATCTTGCTGAAACGCAAGATATCCCTTTTATTGAGGTGAAATAGTACGTTGCGACTGCTGTTGCGACGCGATGGGATTACTCGCTGATTATTTCCATGCATGCATTGATCATTGATCATATATATATATATATATATAGTGTGTGTGTGTGAGAAGCTTCTGACAATGCTTTCCTTCTCCTGTTATCTTAGGAAGATTCACAATGAAATCAGAGATTGCTCACCGTAGGTCGTGTGATATTTCTCTGAACCAAAGATTGCTCACCGTAGAATCTGGGCAATACTAGAAAACAGGGATTGCTCACCATCGATACGCGATGGGGATCAACATGCCGTGGGAATTGGTGTGCCGTGGGAATCGATTACTTTACTGGATCGAAACTCATTGATTTGTACGAATAGAGCAACTGCTGTCGTGTAGCTTTGGTACTGCTGGACACGAAAGGAATTTAATACAATGTCAAGTACATTGTGATGTTCAAAACCTGGTACTCTGATATTCTTGAAATCTTCCATCAAAGGAATATCATTGCATTGTAAATTCTTTTCATCCTCTTCTGACACAAAGCCAACTTCCAAGTTTGCCAAAACGACACTTTTTTGTTCTTTAATATGTCACACAGAAGTTCCTGAGTCAAAGGAGTGAACAATTCCCCCCCAGGTGGTAGGTAATTGTACATAGTGAGAAACGTCAGAGACCTTTTGAAAAATTACTAGCGCAAAGTAGTATTTCTGGCCGGGTGATAAAATCTCACAAAATGTGTGTCTTGTATGGTCCCAGAATAACCGGTCCTCTACTGTGTATTGGCAGTTCTCATTGAAATTAAGGAGCCTTGTAGCCGAAAGGAGTTTCTCATCTTTCAGGTAAGTCTCCTTAGACTTGTCACCTCTCAGAAGTTCTCATGGAGTCAAATTGAATGGAACTCCTGCCATCTGTGGTGTAAATGTATAACCGATCTTGGCAGTAAGCTCCCCAGGGGGTTGAAGTTGGACAACGGTTGTTGGTGCTTTGCTTTCAAATACCCATCCATCTTCTTGATTGCAGTGTCAAGGCTAAGAGTTGTTTGTTCTGTGTCCAATACTGCATGAACCGTTGCTTTCACAACCATACTCTGATTAACCACCAGGCCACGTTTACCGTTGGGATCAAGTGACAACCGAGTTGTTAGAACATTGTATTAAATTCCTTTCATGTCTATCATACCGGCCGTATGGTGTAATCCTACCAGAGGTGCGAACGTCATTCTTACGTTTGGATTCATACTTAGTGATCAAGGAAGAACACACACTAGAGGTTCACACATGCAATCTTTCATTAAGTGTGCTGTTTTCAAGAAAAGGCAGCAGAGGTTTGCAGAGCCTGTTCGAGTGCTTCCTCACGAACTTGTTTTCTGCTGTATAAAAATACGTGCTGTATTAGCGGCGACACCGTATAATATTCGTAGTGTGCTGCATTACTAGCGGCATCACGATATTTTATCGTTTACGGGCTGTATTAGCGGCTGCACGGCCTTTAAAGCGCTATCTTGCTCTCCAGCAAGATAACTCGCTTATACTTTTAGATTATTTGATTAACCAACCTTAAACTTTCACCAGTTGCCGTGCGGCCTATAGTAGTAGAACTACAAGCCTAGGATCTAACTGGCTGTGTCAACACACTGCTGGTAGTTAGAATAGATCTGATTGGGTGTTGCAGCACACACACTGCAGCGTTCAGTCGTAGTGGTCATCAGAGAAATATTAGACCCCAGCAGACCGGCACCTCAACCGGCCTGCAGCTCTCATTACTATTGTCGATATTCCTTGCCTTTGGACTGACTCAGCTCAACAGCCACTTTCAGAAGGAAAATAATACATTATCAAGCAACTCCTTGCACAGAATATTCAACATTTCAACAGAGTTGGGCGTCAAAAGAACATTGTCACCCCAACACAAAGTCAGGATTAAATGCTGCAACAATGTCTTTACATGCTGTTCATATTCCAGATGCAAGTTAGTGACAAATACATCCCGTTCCATACTCAACTTTGAAGTACAAAGAGTCACCAAATTTTTGTCAAAGGATGACTACTTTGTAACACTTGTTCAAAGTTTTCCTGAGCTCCACAAGAATCCAATTCTGCAGACCCAATTGTCTAGTTCTGCTATGTTGTACCATCCAACCACAAATGAATACTGATATAGCTTTGGCAAAAGTTTCTCCTACAAATTGCCATCAACAAATGGTCAAGGTTGACTTTTTCAAAAATTCTTGTCTTCTGTAGTTGGAATTGTATCCACAAATATATGAGGACATTTTGAAATGCAAGATATCTCTTTGACACGTTGGATGGCCAATCCAACTTGAGGTACTTTGCAGATTTTAGTGGAAGGGACTAACTTTACTGCTGGTGAACCTCCTGTCTTTGTTTGGCCTAAGACTTCCTTGCCCCAAATTTGTTTGATAGCCTTGTCCATTTCTTGTTTGAAGGAGTAAGTTGCTGAAAGAAAATGTTGGAGTGTGTGTTACAACAAAAGACCATAAAAAAGAGATGGTCTTGTGGATGTACTGTTTGCCTTTACCAACGTCGTCGTGAAATCTTTGACAGAAAAACAGACCTTGGTTGTCATTCGAAGGTGCCAGTGGGAATTCAACAGAATGAACGTACCACCAAAGAAGGCTTGAATAGCTTTTCATGTACTTCAGTACGGTTTCATAGTTAACCACATTGGTTGACTAAACAGCGTGCAATTTGCCTTCAGGTAATTTGTCTTCTCCTTTGATGCGGGTGTACTCTGTTATACCTGTACTATCATCAGTGTGGATAACAGAGTTCAGCCCTCTCTGAAAGGCGTGCCATTTATCTTTCATGTTGTAGTCCTTGAAACAAGTTGTCAGTTTGTTTGCATCCAAGATGCCAACTTTTCTTATAAACTATGCACCAGAGTCATGCAGGAAAAGATTTACCATCACATCAATGACCCTTGGTATAATACCCAATACCAATGATGCATTCTCACCCATAGCCATCTAGCTGAAGTCAGGATGGTTTCCCAAAGAAAAGAGTTTGGTGATGATGTAAACCTTATTCATCAACTGACTGAAGACCAATTCAATGTCCTGACTTGCCGCAGCAATCAACTTGTCAGTCAAAATATCAGAGAAGCGGTTGGCACCCTGGTTTTGAAGGCAAGCTTTGACATGTCTTTTAATTGCTTGTTTGTGAACCTTGTACTATTGTGAGTCATCCTCAAAAACGTCAGACAGTAAAGTAGAATGGTGTGCACCAGGTGGAGTTGCCGCTTCTATTGGAGCCGCGCCGTTTTGTGCTTCACCTCCACAAGACAGCGTAGCTTTGGATGTGGATGTAGCTCCATGTGCTAATGCGCAGACCGGTTTGGCTACAGATGTGAGCGTCAATGGAGTTCAAGGCACAAGAACATGTAGTACATCTAGAGTTCCAGGAACAGCAGCGTGTGAAACTGCGGGTACATTGACTGTTCAAATCACGTCATTGGGTACAGATGCAGGTGGATCTGCATCTGCATCTGCTGGTGGAATAGTGTTGTTTTGTCCACCCACTCAATGGAGAGGTGGAACTTTTTGAGACAAACCTCTTGTCTTACTTTTCGTTGTTTCTGGTATTTTTCAATTCACAATTTAGAGAACACCCAAAAAAAAGTTGTGCCAATCAAAGCAATCTAAGTTGCAACAATTTGGTAAGAGCAACTTGGCACATAGCAAATCAGATAACACAACAAAACATATATAGGATGATGAAACAAAAAACATATTTGACCAAACTTTAAACCACAAAACCTCAAACGACAACTGAACATCATGCAACAATGCCAAAAGGTTTTGACATTTTCCATCCACTCTAACTGTCTGTAAAATGTGAAACCTGCAACGCCGTTCCAAAACAAAAGTTTAAAACTGACCAAAATAAAGTGTAACAGAATGAAACACCAATGCACAATTTTGAGATTTGATGCACAATTTTGAGATTTTCCATCGGAAAATTTGAACAAGTTTTGAACAGAAAGCCTGTAACGCCATTCCAGCACTATACTTCTGCAACGCCATTTCATGATTGTTATCATGAAATGTACAGAAATGGATTCACCCCTCCAACATAAGTTCTTACTGTCATACATTACTACTTTCATCATACATCCAGACTCACAATATATTACTATGCTTGGGCTAAGACTGTAAGGGTGGATCATATGATTGGTGATGGGGTAGGGTACACAATAAAATATTGTGCTCCACGCCAGGATTTTGGTCCGCGCCAGGATTTTCTGGAAACCACATTCCAGATTGTCAGGGCACGCACGGACAAAGGATAGACAAGCGCCAGTACAGCCCCCCTCACAGGTGCAACAATACAAAAAATAGTAGTGATACACCAGCGCTCTTCAGGACGCAGTACTAAATCAAGCACTTACAACAACTCGTAATTTTAGCACCTTATGACAGTGTGAATGACAACTAAAATCCACATACTCCAAAACAATTCAACTCCCATAAAACTAGCGCGCCAAAACACTGAAAATCAAACTTGGTAAGTTTCTATTTGCAATATAACGAAGAAATAATGGTACAACAAATGTGCAGTCTGGTTCAGGGTACAACAATTGAAATATATATAACAAACAGCCCAGCGAGCAGTGTAGCAGCAGGAAGTAAGCCGACAAACACAAATAATGATAACCAAACAGATACAACCAATAGCAGTGTCAACAACAAAAGATCACACTGACAAAAACATTAAAGATTACATTAGCGCATACGTCAAGGAACAAATGTTCAGGATGATCAAATTCCCATCAAATACCAAACAAGGTTCAAAATACATAAAGACGATTATTACCAAGATTGTAAAATTGAATAATGAAAACAAAATACCAAAGTGGACTGAAATTTTCTGCAGAGCAATTGCTACATGTAGTCACAACGCTCGGACTCTAGCCAGGAAAAACTATAAAGGTAAGAACCAACAACATCATAGTTGCCAGTATACACATTTTCATCATTTCTAACCATATTGTATTGTTGACACTGACACCTAGGTGATAAAAGGAACAAACAGATACCAGATCGTAGTTTCCCAGGAACAGTTCTAATAACGGAAAATGAAAACACGAACTCCAAAAATAAGTACTTCTACAAATTACACAAAGAGTATTGAAGAAAAAATTCACCTGAATTCCAATACTTCTTCAAAAGAATTCTTGAAGCAGTGTCACCAAAACAGACAAATTCAAAAGAAAATCATTACGAAAAACAATCAGTAACGTTTTCACCTCAAGCGATGAAGGGTCTGTGCTGCTATTCCTTTACAACGACTACCAATTATGGCTAAGCACAACAAAGGGCACGAGGAAGAGAAAGAAATTCACTGACAGTAAGTCAGGAATTAAGGAGGGATGGAGTGATGAGGGACAAGAGCTTTATGCATATGTCAAAAGTGAAATAGAAAAAAGAAGGTAGGAACAACAGACAAAATATTTAGAGATTAAACTATTCAAAACATATCAACAGCAAAATGGTTATCATACACAACAACATAAGGAGGACAAAGAAAATAGAAAGGAGAAAAGACAGAAACAAAAATATGGCATGATGGAGACTCTTGACAAGGATCACGAAGACTACAAATATTACATTAAAAAACAGAGACAATTTATAAAAGTAAATGGTGGTAACAACACAATAGTACCGCACTTAGTTTATTATTATTTTACGTTGGTTGGCACAATATGTTTGTCTTGAATTCAATTAAATTGTATGAATAAGATTATTGCAAAAGCTGATAATATACTTTCATATTCATACAAAAATATGTTTATCGGCTTTTGGTATTTGATATTTGTAGTGTGAATATTGTGAAATGGACATAACATAATAGATTGCCGGTTTTCAAGAAACTAGTAATACAATTGTGAAGAAATTCGTAATGATGCTACGACAAGATCATTGCACATAGAGGATTATATTACAAAAGATGAGTGTTGTGAGGAAAAAACAAAAATCAAGTGGAGAATAAATTATTATTGGGGTAAGCATGAAATGAAGTTGTGCCAGTAAAAAACCGTGAATCAACCATAATACTAAGGCCAAAACTATGAGTGCAAAAATAGTCCTCTTTGAAATAGTTGCGTCCAAAAATACACAGAGAATTATTGTTCATGCGTGCAATTGATGTAGCGAACCGAATGTAAGGAATGGTAGTGCCACGTGGAACGTACGCCGTACAACGTACGAACCAAAGAACACCCTTGAGTATGCAAGATCTCACTGTATCACCAATGTAGGTACGAACTCTACGATCACTCACTGCATGCAGCCACTCTGGCTGTAAGCAGCAATCGAATCACACAGGCGTAGCGCTAACAAGCTTGCAAAGGATTCCTCCAGCAACAACCAAGCCTACAGCTCACTCTTTTGCTCCTAAAACGATTAGTAGTAGAATAAAGGCCCACCACGCCCGCCCGCAGAAAAGGCTTAACAGCCAAAGCTGTGCGCCGGTGTGTGGGCAAAGCAACTCGGGACCGGACCAGCCTGCAAAAACTAGCCACAGGCTGGCACTTCCCGGATCCCCCTATAGCATTGCTTAACCCACCAACACACCTACGAACTATAAACACTGCACATCCAGTAGTACAAGTAGGTAGGCTACTGAGGCTATCACAAACGTAGTGAGTGATAGCAAACATTTCAGATTTTTAAAAATACACCGCACGAATTTGACGCAAGCATGAGCATCACCATTTACGTGACGTAGCGGGAAGGCAAGGAAACATTATCCCGTTAGAATCATTGATGCCAGCAGTTACGTCACTGGTGATTATGCTAATTATGATAGTGAAAATATCACCAACAGTTGGTTTTAGACGACCGGGGGAAAAGCTCCACCAGAAACAGAGATACCAGTATGGGTAATTGTAACAAGAAAGTCTGTACACATTATCCCGGTTGTAGCACAGTGTGGTGTCCCCCTATTAAAAAAGGTGATTTACAGAAGCAAAGCATCAAGACGGATGAAAACACCATATGAGAAAGAAAGTAAGACTCAAACTGGCAAATCAGAATCAGATAAAATGAAGAGATTAAAACAGTCAACACCACAGAAGGGTTTACATGAGGAATAGCACGTGGCAAGAGTATAAACATGTTTCCCAAGTATATGACTGAGATTTACTTTATGATCATACTTGTAAATAACTCTACTACTTTAACTGTGAAATAGAAACAAGCAAAAGAAACTAGCCAAGATTTTAATAATATTCTAATAGAGATCCTCCTTGTGAAAAATGAATTTTAATCTGCTCTAGGTCTAGATGACACTTCACTATTCATATGATTCCTCTTCTAGGAGAAACTTTGGGAAGTGATGGTAATACTATTCTGGCTAAAATAAGGGGATGAATTGTATCAAGATAATGAGTCTGCTAATGAGCAAACCAGATAAGGGAAAACCTGAGGCAAGTCTGGATGCCCATCAGCCGAGTGAACAAACAAGTACGTGAAGGTAGCATTGATGCTGATATATATAGCATCAGTAATCATAGCAGGAAAGCTGGTAAACATTATCCTGCTAGAAACATCAATGACAGCAATTATATCATAGGTAATTATAACAGTAAAGCCGGTACACATGAATCCATTAGAAACATCAATGCCACAAATATATAACCAGTAACACTGATACTAGTGTAATATCACCGGTGGTTGGGATAGTAGGAAGGTTGAGAGACATTATTCCACCAGAAATAACAGTACCGGTATGGGTAAAAATAGCATCAGTAATTATAACGGGAAAGCTGGTACACATTATCCCATTAGTAACACGGTGTACCCCCCTATGATTTAAAAGTGGGCTTACACAGGCCAAGCATCAAGACAGATGAGAACACCACACACAAGTAAGAAGGTGAGAGTTGACCTAGCAAATCAGAATCAGGCAAAATAATGGGATTAACATGATGATCAACACCACAGAAGGGTTTGCACTAGGTGTACAGAAAACCGGTACATTGAACTAGTATTCACCAAAGTACTCTGCCCTGAAGCACGACACAAGTGGGACAAAACAACCAGGGACGACAATGACAGCGTGAACTATCCAGACACTCTCGAAGGCTACGCAGAAGCGTTCATGGACTACATACAGGAACACTACTACTGTGACGCTGGCAATGGAAGACAAATCATGCATGCCTACATTCACAGTGACCCTTGCAAGAAACCAAGCGAGCCCACCTCCTTATTAAATTCCTTTCGTGCCTAGCATGGTAGAGGTACGATTGTATCTCATGCTTTCAGTTGCGCGCGTCCCCTTTACTCGCACGCGTCTCGTTTAGTTGCACGCGAATCATTTTGGTCACGCTATGGACCAAATGGCTCAATCTTGTGAGCCAAGTATCTCATTCTTACGATCAAATGGCTTAATCTTGTGAGCCAAGTGACTCATTCTTACGATCGAAGTCATACTTAACAAATTATGGAGAATCGATCGATCATCACTCGTACGATCAAAGTATTCGATACTTAGAGATCAAAGAAAGAACACATGCCAGAAACTAGCATATGCTATCTTCTGTTAAGTGTTCTGTTTTCAAGAAGGAGCAGCAGAGGTTCGAAACGTTGCTCACAAACTTGTTTGTCTGCTGTACAAAATACGTGTTGTATTAGCGGCAACATGAAACGCGGTATTTTACCATATATTTGTAATATCGTGCTGTATTAGCGGCAGCACACCTTAAAGCGGTAACTTGCTCTCCAGCAAGCCAACACGCTCACACTTGTAGTTTATTTGATTACTCAACCTTATCCTTACACGTTACCCTCCAACTCCCTGTAGAACCACAAGCCTAAGATCTAACTGACTGCGTCGGATATCAATAGTTAGAATAGATCTGGCTGTGTGTTGTAACCCAGAATACGCGGTCATCGTGGAGATCGAGGAACCATAAGAAAAAACAGACCGGCACCTCATCCCGTCTGCAGCTATCATACACAACGACAGTCTTCTCAGTCTTTGGATAAGATCAGCTCGACACCCGCTTTCAAAAGGAAATTAACAGATTAACAGTTGCAAGCTAGTTGAAGCTTGCAAGAGAAGACAACAATAGAACATCAATAGACCGGCCAACAGAGTAGACCATTGATCAATCGATCAACCGACAAAGCCGCTCGGCTAACAAAGTACATGACAGACAACCCCATCGCTAGGAGGACACAGAGTAAATCATCAGGTTTCCCATTCCAAATGCTCCAACTGAGGAGTGCCGTAAACAGATCCCTTTTGCCACCACCCAGCGCAGCATCCATCATGCCACCTGACGACGGCAATGATCGAGACGAGGACAATAGCTTGTTTACTGACCTATTCCCATCCTTTGATAAGGAAGTGGCTATCATTCTACGTATATTGTTTGATGTCCCCAAGGAGCCGGATGACATCTTATGTGAGGCCCTCATATCTCGACGCTACACTTCATGGTGGAAATTCCTAATCATCAACGAGATCCATAATCTTACATATGAACATAGAGGACAAAGAGTCCCCCTGCTTAAGCACATCCAGTCGGACCTACTCCTCTTTGTGGATTACGAACAGCGCCTACAAAGCCAAGGTATTGATTGGGAAGATTGCCAGCAGTACACCAAGGATGGATTTCGTTCCTATTGCAGGGAAATTGTCATGGCTAGACGGGAAACAATGGCCGCCAGGCTCAACAACCCTGAACCAAGCAGCCTCCATGCAAAATCCTTCGACCAGTCAAGATATGAATCATGAAATCTTGAGATGAAACAACATTTCCATCTCTACAAAACAATGCACAGTTCGAACATTGGCTCATAAAGTTCAAGGCAAAATTGGAGAACAACGACATCAACACCACTACATTTCTGAACCCATCCTGGCCAGATACCTCGCTTACGGGATACCCCAAGGCCCTTTATACCAAACAGTGTGCCTTCTTCTGGACACTCATCCTGTATATATTCCAGAGCAACCTCTCTTCCTCATGTGTACTGTGCCACACCATCACAAGAGATGGAAGACAGGCATTCTTTGACTTTGTGAAACTACACGATAAGTCAAAGTCCAAGGTATACAATACTTCCATTGCTATTCAGCATCTGTTGGACATGGACCTCAAGGCTTGGAAGGACACCAAGGTAAAATTCCTCACAAAATGGTTTGCCCAACTTGAACATCTCAACAAGCTTCGGCCCCCAAATCGACCTTTAGAATATGATACTGTGAAAACAACCCTATGCAAGGCATGCAGTAGCAATTTCCAACTCACTGAGCAGTTCATCAAAGTCCGTGATCCTGAGGAGGTACAAGACATGGTCCAGTTTCATCAAAATCAAGCCACAGCCACCAGTGAACCGAAGAACACCCTCTTGTTAGAGGCTACCAGATTGGATGCGCAAGCATCCTTATCTCAGCCAACAAGTTGATCCTCTCTCAAGGCCCACACTCATGATTTCTCCATGGCATCACAGACATGTTCTATGATAACGGATGACACTGACTCATACGCCCCTCCTATTGACTTTGGTGGGGATTTCCAAGACTACGCAGTGTTCAAGGCAGGACGCACCCCTGATCCCAGCACATGATTGCCTCAAGCAGTGTGGAAGTTCCTGTCAAGATCTGACATGAAAAACTGGCTCAATTTCTCTACTGACGGCAAAAAGAGCCTTGTCACATGCCTTCGTCCAGATCTCCTCTTACCTGAAACAGCCCTTGACCCCAACTCAACCAAACCTGATCACTCGGCGTGCATATGAACACTCTATTGCATCTGATCAAGTTACTGCCTGTTCTGACCCAGAGGAACTCCATCAGGTCCTTACCTCTGATGCTGAGGCTGATGCACGCAGCGCTTTTCATGCATCTTTGGGTGTCCACAAGACTGTTTCTGAAGAAGGGGATCACCGACCTCTTAAATCCTCTGTTTCTCCAGCTCACCCTGCCCGTTTCTTGGCAGACAATCTTACCATCCGATAGAAGAAGGATGACACTACGTCTATTCCTGTCAGTAACTCCTTCCTGTCTCCACATTTTTATCAATGGTCATTGCCTGACCCTCAGCCCCTCAGTACTCCAGTATACCGATCCTACAAAACCTCTGTCTCTGCACCTGGTTATGCAATGGTTGATCGTGGCGCCAATGGATGCATCATATGCAATGAAGCCTGCCTTATCTCCAAGGATATACCTCCTTGATATGTTAATGTCACAGGTATCAACAACCATCAAATCCAGAATATTCCAATCACAACCTGTGGTGCATATGCAGTTTCCAATTGTGGCCCTGTCATCATCGTCTTTCATGAATGTGCCTACACCGGACAGTATCCCTCTATTTTATCCTCTGGGCAGATGGAAGCCTATTTTTTGAAGGTAGATGATACTTCTATCAAGGCTGGTGGTACGCAGGTCATTTCCACTACTGATGGCCACGTGTTTCCACTTAGTATACGACACGGTCTTCCATATTTAGCCATGCGCAAATATACCAAGGAAGAATACACTCAGCTTCCTCATGTCGTCATGACTAGTTATGCCCATTGGGATCCATCCATCCTTGATAGTACATATACTCCACAAGATGATATTTTCCTGCAAAAATATCAACCTACCCCACATCAGCTTCCCTATGCCAATTACAACAAGTTTGGCGAGCATCGCGGTCATTCCCCTGTGGTGACGTCACATGTTACCTCGATCACCTCTCGAAGCTCATCTATTCCCAATCTCCACCCTGTCAACAGTATGGACACTTCCTTCTGGCTCAGCCCCACTGACTTTATTCATCAAGAGGTTCTTGCCAGATGCTTGGTGAGCTCTCCCTACAACCCTCTTGTGGCTATGCCACGTGTTCAGTCACCCGGTGATACAGATTACCTGTCCTTGAAGCCATTCTTTGCATGGGTCTCTATCGATCGCATCAAGGCCACATTCTCCAACTCCACCCAGTATGGTTCTTTGGCCCTCAGTCCTGATGGCAACATCTTCAAACATTTTCAATCACCTCAACCAGCCATGAATGTCAGGCCCTTTCACGATGATGTCCTCTCTGATGTTATTTACTCGGATACTCCTGCCGTTAATGGTGGATCTAAACTTGCCCAAGTTTCTCTGGCCGGAAGTCTCATATCATCCATGTGGAAGAAATGCGCACCACTGCTGATTTCCTTCCCTGCTTCCAGAACTTCGTGCAAAAATGAGGTAGACCTCTACGGCTCCTCTGTGATCATGGTTCCTATCAATCCAGTAAGGATGTCCTTGATTACCTCAAAATGCTTTGGATTGGTTTATGGCAAAGTGAATCCTATCATCAACATTAAAATTTATTTGAACGCCGATACCAAACCTTCAAGCGCATCGTTAATCGGATCATGGATCAAACCAGAACCCCCCCCCCCCCCCACACCTGTGGCTTCTTTGTATGACATATATTACAGATCTACTCAACCATTTATCTGATCCAAATCTCTCCAACAAGCAGCCCATCTTTGTTGCTACTGGCGTCTTAGGTGATATCAGTCCTTACGTCAGTTTCTTCTGGTTTGAGCCTGTATATCACAAGACTCCAGACACCCAATTTGGCTCCCAAACCACTGAATGCCTGGGTCATTTTGTTGGTCTTGCTGCGCATGTTGGCAACGGCCTATGTTTCAAGATTTGGGACCCTATCACCAACAAACTTCTTGATCGATCTGGTGTTTGCCCAGCTTTAACTCCCGAACATTGTAACACACGTGCTGGCCTGTTCACTGATGACCATTTCATGGCATGGAGAAAAGCCAAGGATGAAGCTCTCCTTCCAAGCTCTTTCGGTGATAGCCCCTCCTGTCTTCAGGCTATTCCGGTCCCTACACCGGTCCCTCACTCCACCGGCACCCTTCACAAAGTTCCTAAGGCCTTGCTGCCTAGTTTCCTTTATTCCAAAGTTCCTAATAGTCCAAGCTACACGCCTTCTCCAATCCCTGACAACTATGGGGAGATTCTTGATAGCCCTCCAACCTATCACATCTTCAGCAAAACCCCTGCCGGCGTCCCTGTCACTGAAGATGATTTTGGTCCCCCCAATTAACACTCCTAGGAGCATGCACTACGCATCAACCGGCTCATTCGCTACGCGGACGAGCTACAAGGCCATGGTCCAAAACTCAGCCAGCTCAGCAGGAAAACCATGTTACTACATACCTTTCCCAACCTCTGGATTGAACCGAAGAAACATCCATCCAGAAAATCAATCAGAGTTCCTTTTCCTTGCTTCTGTTTCTCCCCCACTGTGGGAGGATTCATCCTTGGCAATCTTGAGAAGGCATCCGCGAGAATATTTTTGGGGCCTTCAATGTAGTTCCACTTGAGATTGTATTCTTGGAGGAAGAGATTCCATCGGAGGACCCGTTGCATAGAGAGGGTTTTGAAGGTGAGATTTTTGTGATAGATGTGAATGTTGAGTTCACAGCCTAGTAGTACTAGTTTCCAGTATTCCTTGCTACACAAGACTATTGCAAGGAGTTCCTTTTCCATCATAGTATAGTTCTTTTGAGCTGCATTCAGCTTTTTAGACCAATGTGCAATATGCTTGCCGTTTTGTAGGATGGTTGCGCCAAGTTGGAGGTCTGAGGCATCTGTGTAGATGTCAAATGATAGGTTCAGATTGGGGTAAGTGTTCAGGGCATCACTTGCAACCATTGCTTTCATTTCTTCAAAGGCTTTATTCTGAGCCGACCCCCACTTGAAGGCTGACTTTGTTTTTGGCTTGGGCTGCCCATTGGCAGCTTCTTTCTTGGGAGTTCCCGTGAGTTCAAATAGTGGAGATAAGACATGTGATCTTCTAGGCCACATATCTCTGCAGTAACCAACAGCACCCAAAAAAGACTTGACTTGCGTTGTGACGTGACAGTTCTTGGCCAGTCCATTTGTAGGATTGCTTCAATCTTCTTCTTCCAGGGTTTAACCGCGTTTGGAGTCATCCAGAATCCTAGGAAATCTGTTTCCTGGACAGCCCAATCACATTTGAGCGGATTGCACTTTAAACCATTTTCATCCAGACATTGCAGAACCTTGTCTACCGTTTGCATATTGTGGGTGAATGTACCATTTGTCCAGATTCCAATATCGCCAATGTAGACCGTGCAATCAGTGTCCTGCAAAATATCTTCCATGAGTTGTTTTGCGACATCTGGAGAGATTTTCATGCCCATTGGCAATCTTTGATATTTGTAGCAGCCATATGGTGTGACAATCGTGCATAGTTTCTTGCTTGCTTCATCCAGTTCAAAACAATAGTATTGCATGGATAAATCAATTTTGGTGAAGGTGGGTGTATTTACCCCGCCGGTGCATGATGTCATGTATTCGTGGTATGGGATATGGCCTTCCGATTAACAATTCATTGAGTTCCCAAAGCACGTGACGAGAGCATAAACATGTTGTCCAGGGAATATGGCAATGATGAACCTTGTGCTCATACTTGTAAAAAACTATTTTAACTTTGATGTCAAACAAGCAAAAGAAACTAGCTGAGATTGTAATAATAATATTTTGCTCAAATTGAGAAGAAGTCAGGATGCATGAGGTCTACACATCAACAGTGTCAAACCTCATTGAGAATATCTAAGCATCCTAAACATATCATGCCCATGTTGATTTTTCCTGCTCACTTACTGCAGAAGGTAGACTCTCTAAGATGTAACTTGATTCAAAAATAGAATGTGAGAAAAAGGGATTTTCTCCTTCAGATTAAATCTCAAAAACTACATGTGTGTGCTGTATCTATGTCAGTATGTACTGCATACCTACTAGTAGTATGTGTATGTACTATGTACAATACCCTCCCCTGATCTGTAATCCATTAGTGGCACTGATCATGTAACAAGGAGAAGAGACAGGATACTTAGTCGAGGGAAGTGCCCCTTAAAGCAACGGGCATGAAAATTGTGGAGGACCCCTTGAAGAAGAGGTTTGGTCAGGGCAGGTCAGTGGTGTTCATGGTAGGGAGGACATTTGTTCCATATGGATACTGCCACTGGGTTTCCAATCTTGGATGGCAAAATAAGGAGTGTCAATGTGTTGAGAGCATTCATTGAGTGTTGCTGAGCTCACAATTTTGATTGCTGAATCATTGTCTTCATATATTGAAGTAGGTTCAGATTGAGGGAAGCCTAAATCCTGTAGAACAGAGCGGATGCATTTTACAACTCTGGCAGCAGAGACTGCAGCATATAATTCAAGTTTGGTGGAGCTCAGTGCAGTTTGTATTTGTGCTTGTGTTTTTGATTGAAAGACAATGGCAGCAGTGCTGCCAGCAAGGAAGAGAAGATAGCCCATGGTTGATTTGCGTTTGGGTCAAACATTGTCATCTGCAACATCAACAAAGTATGTGATGACCAGGCCAGTTGGTAGGGTAGGAAAGGCTTTCAAACCATTCTAGAGAGGGATGGGTGGATCAGAGTAACAAGATTGTGGCAGGGTTGGATTTGAATTTGAGTGGTGATAATGGATTCCTCAGTGTTTCATTTGGTGTAAGTAGGTTGCAGGGCTGTTGAGAGCTTCTTGAAAAGGATAGTGATTGCTGGCAAACCCAATGTCTGAGCAATTCACCAATGAGAGTAGTAGAATACAAGAATCCATGGTGGTCCTGAAGAGAATGATGTATTTGATTGTTCCTTCCACTGAACATGTATGCTTGCTGTAGATGAGATCAAGGGACTTTTTCAGGCATTGGGGGGGGGGGGGGGGGGATTGGTTGACTGTGGATTTCTGTCATACAGGGGATGGGTGTGCTTGGGTTAGGCAATTGTTGTATCCATAGCAAGAACTTTTGATGTAGTCAGTAGTTTGGATGTTATCAACACCATTATAGTCATTACCAAGGCCAAGGTAAGCAAACAGAGGGTGAGGTTATTTGGGAAGCTGTAGCTTTTGATCAATGGTGCCAGATATGTACTTTCCAGTAGATTCAGATTTGCAGGAGGTGGGAAAACCATTGACTTGTTGAAGAAGTAAGATTTTCTCTTTATTGAAGGCAGGGCTGTAAATATACTTGTTGTGGATGGTTGTTTTCAAATTGAGTTCAGGGGATTGGAGGATCTAGTTGGGACAAGTGCAGTAGAAGGTGAGGCGTCTTTGGATGCGTCCACAATCACCCTATCTAGTGGGCTATGGGGTTGCGGCTTTAGAACCTGTCTACTATTTGAAAATCCAGGGGATCAGTGCCAGTAGCATCCTCAGGAGAGGAGAGGTCTAGCACATCATTTATTGCCTTGCCTTGGGCTTTAGCAGTGCCACACATATGTTGAATGGCATAGCACACAACAATGAAGTGGCACTAAAGGGAGGAATGATTATTCAGGACTTTGCAGTCTTCAAAATGACAAATGACAGTAGGAGGGGCACCATAGCCACTGTTGCACACTAGGCAAGGAATATCAACACAGAAGGAGGATTTTGTGACTGTATGAATGGCACAGTTGAACGTGCTTTCAATGGTGTTGGGGTCTGTGTTAATTTCCTTTTGAAACTGGCTGTTGAGCTGATTCATCCAAAGGCAAAGAAGAACAACAGGGACTGTAGCTGCAGGCCGGTTGAGGTGCCGGTCTGTTGTGATATAATATTTCTCTGATATCCACTACGATTGAACGCTGGTTCAATCAGATCTATCCTAACTACCGGTGGGCTCAGTCAGTTAGATCTTAGGCTTGTAGTTCTACAGTAGAGCCATTTGGTCCATAATGCTAAACAATATGATTCGCGTGCAACCAAACTGGACGCGTGCAAGTAAAGAGGCCGCGCGCGTCTGAAAGAATGAGATACCATCGTACCATTGTTACGTATTGCTACGCCGGACATGAAAGGAATTTAAAAGTCTGATTTGTTTGGTTAGGAGTGGTTTGCTTGCAGTATCTGACAGGGGGAAGGACTCCACAATATGAATGCTGTGGGGAGAAGGGTGATCTATGTGAGAGGTAAGAGTTTAACCACGATGCTGGGGAAAGCAGCAATATGGATTGCGGGTAATTTGCTGCAACCAGCAGAGCTATCAGGGAGACGGAGGTAGCCAGTGATGGCAGAGATGATGTATTGCAGTTTGAATTTATGTTTGAGACCTAATGTGTTCTTGTTTGATGAAAGGAGAGTGGTTGCAACCTTTAATGAAGTGGGTGGGCTCAATAGGGCGTGTAAAATCCTGAGTGAAAACTTTATGTGTGTGCCTTATTTGTATTTATGGCAGTACTACTCTGTGTAGTACTTACTCGTGGTGTGTGTACTACGTCCAATGTATGCACAACACTTCGGACGTTGTTGCCTTCCCAGTGGAAATTAACAAAATGACTTGCAGTTGAGTGAACACTACTATGCCCCATTGTAGGACATACAGCTGCAAAATGATGCATGTCAGCTCAATTTTTTTAATTTTCTTTTGATTCCCACCAATTCTGAAAAGTGCAGGTTTCAGTTTTTAATCGTTTATCTGATCCCCCCTCTTCATTTGATTATTTGAAGGGGGCAGGTAGCCATAGCTCCATGATCTCCATTTTTTTGCTAACTTGCAATAGCAGAGGAAGTTAGGAGAGGAAGGGAATGCGAAACAAAATAATCATCACATAGTTGTTGGAAGGAAACATGACTATTTTTTTATTTAAAATTTGTGGCCAACACTTGAAAAAATGTATCATCATACCGTACTGTACCTAAACACAGGAGTCATAAATAAGAGGGGTGCGACACGCCGTCTGTCTGTCATCCGTTTTCGCTGCATGATACTAGAAAAAAATGGGGGTCCTTGAAACCATGATAGGAGGATTTTGTTAAAAACTTCCCCAGCTAAATTTTTAAAAGTCTGTTTTTACTCCATAATGCTAGTAAAACTACTACACTTTCAAATGATAGCAACTCAATCAAAAAGCAATATTAAAATGAGTTACAGGGTTCATTCTAAACCAACTTTTTGTGAGGAAGCTGAATATTTAGCTTGTTTGGGCTGATTATGCAAAGAATTGTATTTATTAAAGAGAGAGACAGCACAAGATATTGTGAGAAAAAAGCAGCGAAAACGGATGATGAACAGACTTTTTGTGGGTTTGGAATCATTTTTGGTGGGACTGACCAGCGAAAATGGACAACGGACAGACTGTTTGTGGGTTTGGAACCATTTTTGGTGGGACTGACCAGCAAAAACAGATGACAGACAGACCGTTGAACCATTTTTTGGTGGTCACCCCACATGTGCTTGTCAAGAACGCCACAGATGAATAATACAGCCAAACGCCACTTGCTATGTGTCTCTCAAGAGTATAAGGAAGGTGTGTATGTAATATGAAGGTCAGAAAGTGATTGGAAGTACCTTTGGGAATCAGGTGTTTCACTGTCCTTTTTACTAGCATTATGCAGTAAAAATGTACTTTTAAAAATTTAGCTGGGGAAGTTTTTTCCAAAATCCTCCTATCATGGTTTCAGTGGAAACTCCTCGTGTCGCACCCCTCTTATTTATGACTCCTGCCTAAACAATCCTACCTGGTATGGAACTACGAGTAATCTGTGCAAACGACAAAATTGAAGTTTGATTTACGATTGCTGGTACGGTATGGAACAACCAGAATTAGCGAATTCTTGGCTCCCAAATTCTGTTCGCACTTTACCTCAAAAGGTGAACAGTTGTACAGTATTTTGTATTTCAATACCCCGATTCATATTTTCGAAGATCGTTGAAATTTTGATGAGCCTCGTTCGAGGCTGATAGTTCTTTCGTCCAAAACAAACCTACGGTATGCATTTCTACTTCGGTATTGGTTTGGGACCACCACATACCTTCGTACTTCCATCATCGACGTTGAAATTTTGATAAGCCTCAGGCGATGATGAAAGGTTGATAGTTCTTTTGTCCAACCATCGTCGGTCGTCATTGGCAGCGAACAGATTCCTTCCGGAAAGTTGAAGAGAAGACACTAAACTTCCGCTCCTTTTGTTGCCTAGAATTAAGATGTTCTTTTCCGTGACAGATTGCATTTTCGAACTGAAATGATTATGCCCCGAAAATGTTTTGAATCTCATAATTTCGAATGACATCAAAGCACATAATTCGAATGATAAAATACATAGACATATTTGTTGTTGATTCTTAGTTGTCGTGTTTATAGTTGCATTTCAGGTTCGATTTTTGGCGCCTATTACTTAAGCTCAAATTCGCCAAAAATGTCTGACCGTCATCCAACGGAAAGTGAGCAAGAAAAAAGTTCGTTTATTTCAAGGAGTTTTGAGCTGGTGTCACACGTTGATGCTTCGTCGATGGTAGGAAGAAAGACGTGAACTCAACGGATGACACTACGAGTACGGTAGTATTCGTACCAGGTACGGATTGGGATACCTGAGGGGGATACGACGCAAAAACTGGGCCCAGCTCAGCTCGTAAATTGTGTCGTCTACCATTTCATAATTTTTAGATTCGGATACTTGGAAAGATCCAATTCTTAAGGTATGAAGGAGGAATGTATGATGGAAGCAGTCATATCGTGAACCAACCGCTGTTCATAACATTGTGTCAGGATGTAGTAGTCGTTGTCAAAGCTGATTAGCTCTAAAATTTCTCTGGTGCGGTGTAATCTGTTTCTTCTATTTACGCGCTCTATGTCAGATCAAAAAATTGATTGAATCACTTTTATCATGTCCACCGTTGAAGACTTTTGCGCCACCGAAGGCCTTACTGATGCCGGGTTGGCCGCCTGTGCAGCTGTCGAAAAGGCTGGAGGTATCGAAGCCGGAGTCGACACCTTCTTCCTTCTCTTCGCCGGAGCCCTTGTCTTCTTGATGCAAGCCGGATTTGCTATGCTGTGTGCTGGGTCTGTCCGACAAAAGAATGTCAAGAACATCATGCTGAAGAACTTGTTGGACGCCTGTGGCGGAGCCATTGGTTTCTACACTCTTGGATATGGCTTCGCTTACGGCGGCTCTGGAACTTTCATCGGTGGCAGCAACTTTGCCATCACCGAATTGCGATCCGGGGGTGAATACATTGGATTTTTCTTCCAGTTCGCCTTCGCTGCCACCGCAGCCACCATTGTCGCCGGTACTGTCGCCGAACGTTGTAAGATGGTTGCCTACTTGTGCTACTCCCTCTTCCTTACCGCATTCGTAAGTACAAAATCACTTGGTTTTTTATAGCCTTCTCGCTGTTTTTTAATTGCGTGCCACATTGGATTGTTTGATCTAACGCAATCATCGCTGTGTCTTTGGCACTGCAGGTTTACCCAGTCGTTGTCCGTTCCATCTGGAGTTCTGCTGGTTTCTTGACTGCATTCAGAGACGACGCATTTCGAGGCATTGGTGTCATTGATTTCGCTGGATCTGGAGTTGTTCACATGACCGGAGGTGCTACGTAAGTTAACATTATATTCCCACCGTTGTCGTGAAGGATGCTACAACATCGTGCCAATTTTCTCACGATGATGTTTCTTCGTATTGAATTTGGTCTGATTGAAAAATAGTGCCCTTGTTGCCGCCTGCGTCCTTGGACCTCGTCGCGGACGATTCTACGACGACGATGGCAACCCTCTCGAAACCCCCAAGAGCTTCCCTGCCCACTCCACTGCCCTTCAAATCCTTGGTACTTTCGTCTTGTGGTTCGGATGGTACGGTTTCAACCCTGGATCGGCCTTGGCCATTGCCAACGAAGGATCTGCTGCCACTGCTGCCCTTTGTGCCGTCACTACCACCCTCGCCGCTGCCTCCGGTTGCGTATCTGCCATGTTCTTCGACTGCTTCATGGAATCCCAAGCCACCGGTGAAGTTTCCTACGACCTCACCATGGCCATGAATGGAGCCCTCGGAGGTCTTGTTGCCATCACCGCTGGATGTTCTGTTGTCTACCCATGGGCCGCTGTTATCATCGGAATGATCGGAGGATTGGTCTATTACGGATTCTCCAAGTTCCTCATCAAGATGAAGATTGACGATGCTGTCGATGCCATTCCTGTCCATTTCGCCAACGGTGCCTGGGGAGTTCTCGCCGTCGGTCTCTTCTCCGACAAGGGGCTCCAAGAAATTGCTGGATACAGTACCGCACACGATGGTTTGTTCTATTCCGGAGACGGAAACCTCCTTCTCGTCCAATTCATCTCAATCTGCTGGGTCTGCGCCTGGGTGTTCGCCGTCATGACTCCCTTCTTCATGGCTCTCAACGCCGCCGGTATGTTCCGTGTTGATGCCTTGGAGGAAGAGGTCGGTCTCGATATCTCCCACCACCGTGGTACCGCTTACGATTTGGAACCTGCCAAGCAATCGGATGTCGAAGAGCTCATGGAAGTTCGCGCCTCCCGCCACGGAAAGGTCGAAGTCCCCACTGAAATCGCCAAGGCTGCCGAGAACGCCGAAACCAGTGCCTAATAACCCAAAACAAGGCCTTTTTCGCCACTATCGATCCAAATCGGTGTGCTCTATGTTGCATGTTATACGACGATTAAACAGGAGTGATATGAGTTCATACAAAATTATTACCTATCGCTCTGTTGTCAGACGACCTCCTATCTATGGGATGGTACACAACAACTCTTCGTCGTAATGTCTTTAATGAATGGATGTTGAAACACACACACACACACCTACGGTATACTATCGTACCGTACTTGACATTTTTCACGCAATCTTTTTTTGTAGTTCGTACGAATCTTGAGTTCGCCATAGGGCACGTGTGATGAACTTCGCCGCTGTTGGAAGATGCGAAATGACTTCCGGGGAAAGAACCAGCTGCCTGCCGGCACGAAGGAGAAATAATGTCGTGTCGGGACTGCTCGTCACCGTAAACGAGCAAGTCTTGATCATAGAGCATTCACCACCCCTTGAGATTATTCTCCTGTACAACAGTGTCTGAAGATAATAGGTTGTATGCAGTCATTCGGAGGAGTTCCATCGTATCGGCTCGGTTTCTTCTAATTACCATGCGGTGGTTAGTTTTCGCGAACAGCGGACAGTTCGCACTCGTAATTATCTTACTCGTGCCTCGGAATGTTTTTTTGCTCTTGTGATTCCGTGTTCGGGTCGGTCAGGTCGCCTGTAATTACTGTAGTTGATTGAAGGGCTTCCCCTCACACACCGGTCGAAATGTAGTTCTCGGTGTGGCGTGACATGTACCGTATCTTCGAAAGGGCGCGAGTGAGTGTGTTGATGCGATGCGATGCGATGCGATGAGATGCGATGCAATACAATTCAACGCAAATCAATTCAACGCAATTCAATTCAATTCATACCTTGATTCTTGAAAGTCCGAGTCCTCTGTCCTCACCCTACGCAACCGGTCGTTGTTGTCGGACCCATTGAATTTGCCATCACGATGAATGATCGTCGGATCCATTGAATTAGCCTCGGAATCGCAGGCCTGTCCGAAAGAACGTTGTCAAACGAGGCGTTCTTGCTTAAGGATGCTCACGGTTCGAAGAAGCTTCGGAGTTTTTGCACGGTTAATGCCAGCCACAGTAATTAGTTGTTATTACTTTCGTTTCACACGGATTCTACTCCATCGCTGAACAGATGACATAGCCATTCGATCCTGTTCTGATTGCTTCTTCATCAACTCCTCTGCGTTCTGCTTGTGAAAGTTTCGTTTCGTTTTGTTTCGTGATGATTACATCGAGTGGATGGATGATCGAATTCCCGTCGAAGATATCTCGAAGAGAAATAATAATGACCATACACACAGTTTCCTTCGTGACTCTGGTCATTGCGAGAGACGTTTGTAACGCCAGCATTGTCCCCAGCCTTGTTCGCGGCGATGATGTGAGTGTGGCTCACACACATGTCATACCATTGTCTCTATTCATGCTCCTAATTTCGGAATGTGAATGTGAATGTGAATGTGAATGGTTTTCCCCCATCTTACGGTATCACGGCATCCATTTTCCAATCAATTTTTGTGCCGGTATAAAACTACCGCTGCAAAATGGATACGGTACATGATGAAGTTCGTTTGGATTGAATTATGAGATTTGCTGTAGAATGGTGTTCTGCTTTGGTTAAAAGTTCGTCAGTGTAACACAGTGCTGGGGAGAAAATTCGTGTATCATTGTATCATGCAATACGGTAGACTAGTACCGGGTACAGCAATTGAATACAGGGTTTCATCTGTAGCGGGCTTCATAAAAATGCCGGTAGTTCGATCGTGATCTTTGCGTTTCGCCTTTCAAAATCTCGGTTACTTCCGGAATGAAACGTGCTTCCGCATAGAGTTTCCGGTGGCATGACTTCCATAACCAATAGCCACGCTTTGTCCCTATGAGGAAGGCGTCGCCGCCAATTTTTTTGTTTCTGGGTACACGTACAGCTAAATAATACTCCGATATTGACGACGAACTATCATCATGATAATACCGTATGTACAGAACAACAAACACTACGTACGAGTCCGGCTAAAAAGTGACTGACGACTCTCTCTGTGAAAAGTACGAACTTTGAAGTGCAATTCAGTTTCGATTAGAAGTATTTGCTAAAGGTAGAAAACATACGTATGGGACAGGTATGTAGGATTCACAGATCCAGCGGTACGATACCCGTAACTAAAATAGTGATAGTGGAATCTGGAACTTCCAGATCCGAAGGGGACTGAGCCTCCGGCCTCGTTGCAGACATCATCCTTCTTTTCCTGCGCCTTCTGTCGAAAATTGATTGGTTGTCTTCGATGAAGGACCCCCCCTTGGACCAATCATTTTTTGTATCAAAATTTGGATATCCATTTCCCCAAACAACTGAAACCACGGTTTCCAACAAGAGAGCAAAATACCGGTATCTACGACCCTTTTCGAAGGAGCTTCAGATCAAACTCTATTTTCTTCTGTTCGAGAAAAGAGAAGTTCTCGGATACGGTATCTACGGTAGGGACGTACGGAGCGTCATTTCATGTCATGTCAGTCTGTCGATTTTTTTGGCATGTACCTACCGTACCGTACCGCAGGAGTCATAAATAAGAGGGGTGCGACACGCCGTCTGTCTGTCACCCGTTTTCGCTGCATGATACTAGAAAAAAATGGGGGTCCGTGAAACCATGATAGGAGGATTTTGTTACAAACTTCCCCAGCTAAATTTTTAAAAGTCTGTTTTTACTGCATAATGCTAGTAAAACTACTACACTTTCAAATGATAGCAACTCAATCAAAAAGCAATATTAAAATTAGTTACAGGGTTCACTCTAAACCAACTTTTTGTGAGGAAGCTGAATATTTAGCTTGTTTGGGCTGATTATGCACAGAATTGTATTTATTAAAGAGAGAGACAGCACAAGATATTGTGAGAAAAAAGCAGCGAAAACGGATGATGGACAGACTTTTTTGTGGGTTTGGAATCATTTTTGGTGGGACTGACCAGCAAAAACAGATGACAGACAGACTGTTGAACCATTTTTTGGTGGTCAACCCACATGTGCTTGTCAAGAACGCCACAGATGAATAATACAGCCAAACGCCACTTGCTATGTGTCTCTCAAGAGTATAAGGAAGGTGTGTATGTAGTATGAAGGTCAGAAAGTGAGTGGAAGTACCTTTGGGAATCAGGTGTTTCACTGTCCTTTTTACTAGCATTATGCAGTAAAAACATACTTTTAAAAATTTAGCTGGGGAAGTTTTTTCCAAAATCCTCCTATCATGGTTTCAGTGGAAACTCGTCATGTCGCACCCCTCTTATTTATGACTCCTGCCGTACCGTACGTACGGTATTGGGTGATTCCCGAAATACTTTTATGTACTACATAAACCGGAAATTTTCTACTTGACCAGTCTTTTTGTTGACTATGATTTGTAATGTTACACTTTTTTATAACGGAATTCCTGACTGAAATTTTTCTTGGTCCCTAATACGACCCCAATGGACTAATCACACATCCAACGGATCAGATTGCCAATTTTGGCTGATTACAGAACGAGTAGTACAAAATATTGTCCAACGCACCACAACAACCAAATCGTATCAATAAATAATGCTTTATCTGCTGTTGCTATGTGACAACGGTGGGAGAGGACATACATAGTATTCAGCTCCAGGCATAGTTTTTATATCGTAGTAACGCCAACAACAGCAATGGCAAAGATAGGAAAAAGGTCGGGGAAAAGAAACTACAGCAGAAGTGAAGTCTTGGAACTTCTATACACCCTTCAAAGCAATCCTTCCTGTTGGTCCCAAGGATTGGGCACAAGTCTGCCAAATCCATAATGACAACTTCCCTGATACCAATCAAAGTGTTGAGAACCTCCGTAGGAAATACAACGGTCTATATCGTAAAAAATTCCTACTGGGGATCCAAATTGCCCCAAGGAGGTAAAGTTGGCGAAGAGGGTTAAGTATTTGATTAAGTGCAAGGAAGGAGTTGGTGATGGACAAGAGCCATACAGAATGGAAGAAGGATACCAGACCAACACGGAAGACTGAAGAATACATAGTAAGTAGTGGTGAGGAGCAGGAGGAGGAGGATGACGACTCTGACGATGATAACATTCCTCCGATACCACTTGGTCAACCTTCGCAAACAATGACTCAGCCAACCCAACAGTCAACCCAACAGTCAACGGAGCCAACCCAGCCAACGGAGCCAACCCAACAGTCAACGGAGGAGCCAACCCAGCCAACACAACCGCCGCTTTGTCAACCTTCCCAACCAACCCAAGAAGAACCAGAACTCAATACACCAACTGCCATAAACAATACACCAACGACTCCCATAAATGTACCACCAAGAATTGTTGTTCCAGCGCTCTCGGTCTCGGTCCGCTTCCTCTTCTTCTTCATCTCAACAGTTTCCTGCCACGCGTGCTTCCCCTTCTCCCACCACCACTCCGTGATCCAAGAGACAGTACCAGCAGGAACGCCAACACCAGCACCAGCACCAGCACCAGCCACCACAACCAACGGACTGCCAGGAAATTCTTGATTTCTTGATAGCGAATTTCCGAGCGTGAGAGGGAACAAAGAATAGAGTATCAACGGCTTGAAAGGGATCAAAGAATAGAGTATCAAGGGCTTGAAAGGGAACAAAGAGAGGCTGCCTTGGAATCGCTGAAGGCCGCCATAGTAGATGTTGCCACCATATTCCTAAACGGGCTTCGTCCCAACTCCAACTCAAATCCCAACTCCAACTCCAACTCGAATCCCCCCCAGCCCGGCGATCCCAACAACTCCAACTCCAACTCAGGATCCCCCCTGGCCGGCGATGCTGGCGATTCCACTTAAGGGTTTGGTTCCTGTTTAATAGCAGGAAGATCCGGAAAAATAGCAGGAAGATCCGGTGTAGTTTCAGAAAAATTGGAATCGGAATCAGAATCACCAAATAAATCATTATCATTAGATGGGTTGGGAAAGACGACTCCATTTATAACGACTGGTGGATTGCTGGTTCCATTTGGAAGGACTGGATTGGTCTGTGGAAGATTGGTGTGTGCAAGAATCTTACGAATCTCTTGTTGGTGTCGACCAATCGCTCGCTGGTGATAAACAATCAGTTCCCTGTATTCTTGTTGGGTTGTGGCTCGGTCTTCTCCTTTCGCTTTGGCTAAAAGAGACCGAAAAAGATGTGTCTTTTCTTCTTTGGAAAGTACCACGACCATTGTCAATTGGAAGATTACGATTAGTAGTAGGATCAGATTAGTAGATTAGTTAGTAGTGGTAACAAGTTGCTTTTGGTTTTGGAAGAAAACCAGTTATGAGCTTTGCAACTTGCCAAAAGAAGGAAATAATGAATTACTCGTAAAAATAATGAATTTCTAGCAACTACTAGCAACTACTAGTAATATCTCATGCAATCATAAAGTTGGTGGGAGTACATGAAAGTCTCAAATCAGTCGGAATCAAATCGATAGGAGTCAGCGATTCCCACGTCGATTCCCATTTTGATTCCCATTTCCATGTATGGAAGAACTGATGGGATTAACCCGTCTGGCGCTGTGTTGAACCCCTCTTAAGGAGTTGAACCCCTCTTGAGGAGTCGTGCGGTTTTTACAAACCTGAACACCAAAAGCGAAACTACTCCGGATCAGCAGATTGATCAAAACTAATCCAGATCATAACACTACTTGTATAAGCTACTCGTATCTTTCCAGTAAGCTCTAAGCTCATAATTCCAAAAGTTACCAACAGCAAAAGCTATGTCCAAATGTACAGCAAAAGCTACTAATTTGTAAATTAAAAAGCTAATCTTTATCTACACTTTGCAATCTAATCAACCATCATCGTCGATCGTCGATGGCCGATGGTCAATGGTCAATGGTCAATGGTTGATGGTCGATGGTCGATGGCCGATGGTCGATGATCGATGGTCGATGGTCGATAATCGATAATCGATAATCCATAATCGATAATCGATAATCGATAATCGATCAACCGACCATGGTGGAGAACCGACAATCCACTTTGGACCGATCGACCGTATCGGCCATGGTCCCACTCAACAACAATCTACTCAACCGGAGAATCGATACTTGGAATCGACAATCTACTCAACCACGCAAAGCGAAATTTGAAGGCGAACCACTCAACGGCTCAACGGTTGAAGAGGCCGGTGGCATCTTCCGGTAGGTTGTTGTCGTAAGAGGAGTATCCGTCCTTCTTATGCATGAAAACATTCAGGATCTGGTTGTGGCCGACAGTACTGGTTTGGTAGTTGTACAGAAGCATCATTAAGTTCAAAATGACCTTCCTACCGCCAAATGTCTCCAATAGGAGCCTGTCTTTCAATTACGGAAACTGCCCCTGGATCATCCGCATCCCCCACTCTGATAACTGTTGAAGGGACGTTGCTTCTCTGTTCAACAGAATAGCCTCGAGGGTATCCGGATCATTCTGGGAACTTTGGACTAAGGCATTGCTGTCTCCCTGTGGCAACCCTAAAGGCAGAGTCAACACAAACCATCGCTTGGAACTTGACAAACAGTTCTTCTATTTTATCATAAACACCATGATCGGCAATCGTGCTGTCATGCCAGGTACCGGGGCAGTTGTAACATCAAATACAAATTCTCCCATCGGCAGCAAAGAGAAAGACACTGTTGACATACGTGTCACAGACCCAGCTGTTGTAATACCGACTCTGAATCAACCAATTGGAAGACTGCTGAATCATCGGCCGCACCCCAGACACGGCGTTATTTTAATCTGGGATATTTGGCACCAATCGCGCTGATGTATTCCTCCAATTCTTCTTCAGTTGGAGGTCTAATCATAGCCTTTGGATGATACTGCAATACAAACAAAAGAACCTTTCTGGAGAACTTCAACCATTTGTACATAACAGTAGAGGTGAGTCCAAACGCCATAGACACAGATCTTGCGACAGATCCTTGTGTTCTAAGCCAATGAAGTACTAGACCAAGACAGCAAGTTGTGTTTGCCTCACGCCTTCTTCCACTCCATACTCCATTAGCATTAAGCTTCCTCTTCCGAACAGCGTCAGTGTATCTATCAACTGTGTAACCATCAAATGTTGGTTCAAATAGACCAAGAAGCTCTCTAAAGACTGTGTGGTCCACACCACAGCAGTTGAGAAGAGCCTGTCCGTTGCCTGAGTTGAATAGATAAGGAGACTCGGAATGACGGCGTAGTGCTATCCTTGGTGTTCTCCTATCTCTTCGACGCCTTTCTTCCGCAGCGTCATTGTCATCATCATCATCATCATGATCGTCATCATCATCCTCCTCATCTTCTAGAAGATACAAGCAAACAAGCAACTCGAGTGACATAGTCAACGGATGGGCAACTATTTATGTTGTCAGTTGAGTACTACCTATCGTCGGTTGAGTACCTATCATCGGTTGAGTCTCTGAAATGGTGAGTAGGTGAAAATGAAAAATTGGATCGTGAAGTCACTGAAAAATCTGAAGGTCACTGAAAAATCTGAACGGATTAAACCCGCATGTTTAATCGTAAGAAGAAGACAAATTTGGCTAATATTATTGTCCATGTCATCAGATTCCAGATTCCAAAATGAGATTTATGCACTTTCCCGCCAAAAAAAGTATGTACGAAATGTTCATTCCCAAAATACTAAAAACAGAAATTTATGTACATTATAAAAAAGTATTTTGGAAATCACCCATTGTTTTGTTTTGTTTTGTTTTGTTTCTGGCTGGAACCTTCTCCCCTGGACTCTTCTGAATGAATCATCATTAGCCCAGGGCAGGGCACGGCAACAACTTCTTGTTCTCTCCCGCAAAAAATTTCAGTGGCACTGCCTAACTACGGGTAACTTAGGCTCTGGTAGAGATATCACAGGAAAAGAAAGTCAAAGTCTTTGTGGATACGAAGTACTATCTGGAGTACTTAGCAACTCGTGGACATTCCAGATGGAGGAGTTTCGCTTGTTGGAGTCGTGCATCAATGACGGGCATTCATATCTGTCATTATTGGGTTATTCCCGAAATACTTTTATGTACTACATAAACCGGAAATTTTCTACTTGACCAGTCATTTTGTTACAAATCATAGTCGAGGTGAGCTCACCTTGACTATGATTTGTAACCGTTACACTTTTTATAAGGGAATCCACATGTTTTCGCGCCATACTTATTCATACGAAGAATTCCACATATATTCCAAAATGAGATAAAATGAGATTCCACATTCCAAAATGAGATTTATGCACTTTCCCGCCAAAAAAAGTATGTACAAAATTTTCATTCCCGGAATACTAAAAACAGAAATCTATGTACGTTATAAAAAAGTATTTGGGGAATCACCCATTACTCCGGTAAGGTAGTACCATCGTACGTACCGGTACTCGTACCGTGAGATCACCCAAAAAAAACGCAACTTAAAATGCAACAGTTCAAAAATCATGTACCGTACTCGTACCGGTAGAAGTCTACAGAGGTAATAACGTTTGGTGAGCATAAAAAAAAATTGGCAGGCAAATTATCCCTTAATCGTTCTGGAAAAATACGTCGACTTTCAAGTGGAGTCAATAAAAGGGCATCATTCTCAACTAAAGTAACAATCTATCACTCATACTAGTGTGAAATAACACAGAGAAGGGTTTTTTATTACTTAAGTTGGGTATTTTTGGCTAATTTTGGCAGAAATCGGCCGGTTTTCATACATCAGGTCCGTTGTGTTTCGCAATTTTGAGACGAGTGAGACGAGTGAGACGGCGTCATCGCCCCCACCTAGAAAACACCAAAGACTTCAACAAAATCCCACATCGTTTCCACACAAATAGCAAGGAGTGGTGAATTTGAAGCAACAGTTGCTGTCGTCGAGGTCAAGGTTCCGTTCGCAATCCGCGTCTCGCCCAGCAAGAACAAGAACAAGAACGACGACAACGATGATAATCGTTCGTCGTCCGCCCCGGCCTAGAAAACACCAAAGACTCCAACAAAATCTCACATCGTTTCCACACAAATAGAAAGGAGTGGTGCATTTGAAGCAATAGTTGCTGTCGTTGAGGTCAAGGTTCTTGCAATTGAATCATGATTTCCGTTCACAATCCGCGTCGTCTTCTTTGTCGTCCGCCCCGGCCGGCAGCTACTTGTTCTTATTTTGTCTATTTGCTTTGTTTTCATCGTTGTTCTTCAGCATCACCTTCTGTGATAATAGATCAGCAGACCGGTGGAAAGGACCATATCAATCAAGACACAAATGGACATTGCAAGTAGCACACTTCAACAGCGGCCCATCCTTTCTAAGTCCAAGCCATTTATGCATAACACACTGCGTCCGCTTCTTCACCTTGAAAGGAAAGTGGTCTAAGTTCCTCTGCAATCTACATCCCAAAGCCCCTCCATCTATGAGTGCCGTGTCATTCACCCTAGTAGACTTTTGACTGGTGGTGGTGTCATCGCTTGTTGATGTTGCTGTTGCTATTGTTGTTGTTGTTGTCAACGGAGATACATCAAACTGATCAGCAGTGGAGGAGATAAAGAACATTCGGGCTTCTGCTTCCACTTCAACTGTTTCAGAATCTACCCAGTACTCGCCAATAGCTCTTCTGAAGTTGTAATGAGCTTTATAACGGGGTTCTTAACACCTTCTTGTTCGCACACACTCAAGTACAGCTTGTAGGCATTTGTAAGGAGCACTCCAATAACCCAAAACATAACAGACCACCACCACTTTCGATTCTGGACCCACCTATCCAACCTGTACACTCCTCTAAGCTGATCAGCAATATCGGCGTCCCCCATTCCATTATTGTAGGTGTCGAGTTGGTTCAATTGTAAGAATTGCATCTTTTCCTTCTTATCGGTCTCCACCTTGTAAACTACTTTTTCTTTCTCCACCCACCACTTGATCACACTAGTCACCATACTCAAATAGTGAACAGGCTTGGTATCATAAACACTGGAAGCAATGAGAAATGCACACTCTGGATCACCTTCAAGGACAGCAGCTTTCACAGTTCCGTGCACTGCCCGTTGAGCGCGTATGTTCTTCAGCTCCTGTTGGAAAACACAGTCAGGGATGCCACAATTTGCTTTGCGCCTTACTCCATGACACAGGACTCGTTTTGAATGCCTAAAGGCAGCCTTGCAGAACATAACCAAGTTGTAGAGGTTGTCCATTCCAACATGATGATGCTCATCCTTGAGGGAGTCAAACAGCCACATGGTACGCAAATGAAGAGGTGAAAGCCCCATGTCAACATACTTCTTTGGAGCAGGATCATTCCTCGTGCACACTTGGTAGCAGTAGCCATTGTCATACAAAGCGTCCGCCTGAAAGGCATCACCCTCCCTCTTGTATGTGATTTGACGTTTATCAATGTGTTTTCTTGGTGTGGTTGTCATTGTTGTTGTTGTTGTTGTTGTTGCCGGCGTCTTCTTGGTCGCTGTCATCCTCCGCCGCCGGCTCCCCCTCGTCTGTGTCCTCGTTTCGGGTTGGGGAGGTGCTAAAGGACCAAAGTGGTGTTCCTGAGAGTGTTCCTTCTCTTGATCCCCCTCTTCATGGACATCATCATAGAAGGGACCTTTCGCTCCATCACTATCATACCCATCGCCGAATCGTGATTCCAAGGTAGCAAGGTGACGAAGGTCCCTGATCTGTGGACTATTACTCATATTGATGTTTTCTGTGGCGTTTGGGGCTGCTGGGGGGGGATCCCCATCACTTGTTATTGTGTTTCCGGCCATGGTGGTGAAGACAACAAGGGTGACGATGACGTCGTCGATGGGAGCAAAAATAGGAAATCAGTCCGTAAATCCTTTATTTTTGGTCAAATCAGTCCACTCTTCTACTGGATTGTAGCTCTGTTGATGACGGTGACGGCGATGTGCTTGGATCCTGGATTGGTTGAGTGTAGTGGCCAGTCATAATTTATTTCCATGGTGATAAGGAATTTTGAATTTGTACGCACACCAAAAAAAAAGCAAGTGTAATAGAGCTTCCGTTGCCAATAGCTCAGCCAAAATACCAAGTAGGGACCTGGGACAAAGTGTTTTCTGAGACAGTTTTTTACGAGGGATAAGAATATGAAGTCGGATTTGAAATCCGACAGAGTTAAGACTTTCGTTTGGCCCCTCAAAAATGAGCGATTTCTACGTCGCTGTGCGTACGGAACTATTAAGGGATAGTATTCCTCCCTAAAACAAGAATACTCACGAGACGGTTCAAAAATTGACCATTCTCCTTCCAAGTCAAGGGGCAAGAAGATGGAAGTAAACGTGTGTAAATAATACTATTATCCATTACTCGCATGTTACACTACACTACTAACATCGGCTTAGTAGACAGGTGATTCTTGATCGAACCCACCCCTGACTACACCACTTGACAACGCAGTACACCAAAACTCGAGAAAAAAACAGAGCTTATCAGCAACAACGGGGGGGGGGGGGATCCCATATCCAACAAGTTGCTTCTCCATTGAACCACCACTGGCCGAACCAATGAATTGATCAAACCATCAATCAAACCATTCATTGAACCATCCATCAAACCATTGGAATTGATTGATTCTGGCGCAATGAATTGATTGAAAGAATCGATTGGATGAATCAATTGAACGACGAATCAATCATTAAACGACATCGAATTGCTGCTTGCTGCTCCTTATCCAAGCTTATCAAAGCGCTGAATTCCCTCCTTACTGCTCATCGGCACTCATTGCCTTTATTAAGTTTGTGATGGACACGTTCCCATAAGCACACATGATCTTGTTGATAGCAGTGTTCACATTGTTGTCGCAATTCGAGAGCCTCATCTCCATACAGCTCCACACCACTTCCCTGTTGAAATACCTGAACTTGCAGGCTCCCCACTCTGCTACAGTGAGCCCCCTTGCTGGATTCCTCCCTCCTATTCCATTCTAGTTCTCATCCCACAAGGCTTGCTTGGACGGTCTTTGGGTTCCTGTGCAAGGTTACAGGCCACTGTCTCTCCGGAAGACCCAGCGCGGCATCCACTACAGCCGGTCCTCTCACTCCTCCTCCTCCTCCAAGTCAATGGGCCGGCACCATTGCAACCCCCCCGGGAGATCTGCTGGTACAACTGCTTCATCCTCTGCCTCTTCATCTCTACCATCTCTGCAATGTTATGGTTCCTTATCTCTGAAACACGGTTCTGCGTGGTACACATCTTTGTGTAGATAGCATTCTTCCATTGCTCTCCATACCCTCTTGCTCCCCTAGCAATGTCTCTTCTGTGGAAGGGATCTCATCCAAGTGCACAGCTCCATCATTATTTGAAGCAATCACTCAAACCTTTTGAATAGGATTCACTTCTTCATCCTCCATCTGGCCCTCTAACAGCCGGTAGTGGTTAAGGATCTGACCCTTCAGTCAAGGGAGGACCATATCAATTGCTGCTCCATCAAAGCAAGCCCAAAGCAAGGGCTTTGCAAGGATAGTGCCAACTGTAGGACCAAACTTGACACAAACCGCTGGAGTAACAGCACTGCACAGCCACTCCTTTCTAATATCAATACCATATTTCTCCTTGTACAGGCAGATACCCTTGTAACACAACTTACTAGCTGCATTAATATTAGTAGACCAATCCAGCTGCACATCCAAATAGTTTTCTTGCATGCCTCTAGTCTTCCATCTAGCCCTATAATCCACATCATCCCTAGTAGCTCCTGCTTTTCTTGCCATAGTAGTATCCCACTTCTTAGCAGAGTGAGTACCAAGCTTCTGGTCTGTAACAGACTTGAGCGCTGCATCATCAATGATTCGCTTGAGGGCATTCTGATACGTGTTCTTGCAACTGTTGTTTGCTTCCTTGTCTTGCTGCACCTTTGCAGATGAATTAAAAACAGTATCTCCCTCTGCAAACAGCCACTGGCTTCATTGGCCCGCGCCAGTACTTAGCCACACCTCCAGATAGATTGCAAGCCCAAGGAGAACACAGTATCCCCCGTGATCCATTGCACCCATTAACAGCTGCACTGGACAGTCTCCTTTATCCTGGGCATTCTTGAACCACCTCATCTGCGATGTAATATAATCAGGGTACGTTAGGCTTGCTTCCAAGTTCACCTTCTTCACATGGGATGTATCGTCCCCCTACCAATCATACAAAGCTGGAACTTCAACATGGCTTGGTGCCTAAGCTGAACAATGCCATGTCCCTTGGCTAGATCAAGCACTTGCAGAAACTTGTCGTTCGTGAAGCATCAATCTGCTTGGCTCTCCTTTCCTAGGTGTCTTGTCTCTTTCTTCTTCACTGCTTTATTAAGGTTGTTAATGCGGCGGGACTTTGTGGGGTTTCCTACGCATGTGGCTTCATTCCAGGTGGCATGGCTTGGCATGAAGTATGAAATCGCTTTCTTCCAATACATCAGAGTACTAGATTTGCCAAGTCTTGGATTATCCTCTGCTGTTCCAGGATCCTCTCTTCCTTACACCTTGAAACACATCCATCTATAGATATCCTCAGGGGTAATCAAAGCAAGAAGCTCATCACGAGTGAACATCTTGTCCGTGGGATATTTGCATTCATGCAAGAAATCCATCAGCATGAGCAAGGTCTTGTGGTATCGTAACACTTCTTGAGTGGGGCGGGGCATTCACATTGTTTGGTAGGACAGGCGCTGGTCCTGCAAAATGCCGGGCTCTAACAGCCCGTGAATTGGTACTGAGTACTCAGAGCATTTGTTGCTTGCTTGCTTATTTCTTGTTATGTGTTACGTGTTCTGGTTGGATTTGGATCAAAATTGTGAGTTGAGCGTTGAAATAGTGAGCGTTGAATTGATGGGTTGAATCGGCAAAAAGATATGAAGTTAGAAATGAAGTGGAGTCTTGTACGGTATGCCATAAAAGAACTAAAATAATGGCCGGTACTCAAGGATGTGGTTGCATAAGTTGCGACCTCTGTGTTAAAATACAACCATAAAAAGCAACAAAAAAAGCAACCCATCTAAGGTTAAATATGCAACCAGTACCCTCCAGTACTAGTAGTACTAGTACTAAAATTGTTACCCCACCTCTGTTTCTGGAGGGTGCCAAATGGGGTACCTAAGTATACAGAAGAACATGCAGTACAGGGTCGCACACAGCCAGGAAATTTCAACCCAGGTTGTATTTTATGTGTAACATAGAAGTACGAAGTATTATTTTTGCTACTACTACTAGTAACCCACGAGTACGACCAATTTTCCATGTAATCCGGAATACATGGTTACTAAGTGGATACTGAAAAACTCATGGAGCTTGTGCTAAGAAAAAATAGTTAATTTTCAATCAATGCTTAAGCACCTTCAGCGGATTACACCAGCATGCCCTGAAAAATATAATCCAATTCTGTAATCTTTCCAGCTCGGTACTAAGACAGTAGAAAATGACACCCTAAAAAAAGTAATCCAATTCTGTAATCTTGCGAGCTCGGTACTAAGACAGTAGAAAATGACAGTTTGCACCTTCACCAGATTGCATAATAGCACCCTGAAAACACCCAATTCTGTAATCTTGCGAGCTCAGTACTAAGACAGTAGAAAAGTTCACAGAGCCATTTTTTCTTCTTGTCATTAAAATCACCACCCAACAACCCGGGCAACAAATTTGTCTCTCGACTATTCTCTTGTCAGTTGTCATTGCCGCTGCCGCCGCCGATACAATTAGCAATACTATTAGCAATAGGACTAGTAACAACACAATTAGCAACACAATTAGCAACATGATTAGCAATATGATTAGCAATACAATGCATGATTAGCAATAATGCATGCGCCGCCAAGCAACTTGAAGGATATTATGCATAATCTACTACCGTAGTAACATCAGTTCGTCTTCCTCCTCTCATGTACAAAGTAGTAGTATGTAACATACATAGATTTAAGATATACAGTATGCAAGTCTTGGGGGCAATCTATTCCTGGTCTTTGCTCCCCAGGATGCTACGAATCCACATATCAAGTTTCTGTGAATGTCAATCTATCCAGACCATCTGATGGCCAGATGTGCAATAGCCACAATGATATTCCAGCCAGGAGTCCCCCCCCCTCCTCTGGTAGGGAGGAGAACAAGAAGTTATTGCAGATTGCGCACATTGACTGTACCATTTCTTTTGTTGAAACCACTCCTCCTGCTAGCAAGAAACAGCCCAAATATGAGAAACAGCAACCAGCATCAACCTCACACCACAACCAGCATACCAGCAATACTACTAGTACTAGTACTACTACTAGTAATCACTGCCTTCTTCCTGTTGTTGTTGTTGTTGTTGTTGTTCTTATCTTGCTTGTTCTTCTTGTTGTTGCTTCAACAACGAAACTTCTTGTCACTTATCTCCTTGCCTGGAAATTGCCGTGCACCGGAACCAGTCACGAGTATACTCGGGACTGGAACGAATCAGCGAGTCTCCGGAATCGCCGATTGGGGGACTGCTGGATCCAATAGCAAATAGACTAATCACTAGAGCTCACAATTTGCATATCACTACTATTCTAATCATTAGTAGACCCGGGGTATGGCATGATTTTAAAATCAAGCTGAGCGCTGATGACCATGAGCAGGAAAGCAATCGATCGGCCGAGAAGCCAACGAGACCGGAACTGCCAAAAAATGGAGGCCCAAAGAAGCAAAACAGGGATAAGGAACCACCAGTGTCTGCAGCACTAAGGAACACCGACCCCAGTAGCAGTTGGCACCATTAGATGGAGCAACGGCAACAAAAGAGACACCTAAGGACCTCGACAGGACCATGGTCGACAAACAAACAAATCGAAAACAATGAGTGTCAAAAAAGTGACACATAAAAGTGGATTGGACTCATTAGACCAACACTGAAAGGAAGGACAGACCGAAGAAGGCCTGCCAACCAACCACAGTATAAAAGATATACAGACTGGTATATAACGGAATCCACGACCTACCATCCCCATGGGAATGAGTAAGCGGGATCGACCCAACGTACGCTTAAGGGAAGAGCAATGATGGAGAACCCACGGGAGTTGAATCCCGGGACGTTAAGAGAGGAGTAACTCCCCCCTCTATACTAAAAACAAAAACCAATGCCGAAACCAGCGGTGGAGAACCTACGCTGGAGGGGAAAGTACAGGTACAACACGAGAAACCACGAGAATCCGTAGATCTCAAAGCAAACTGAAGAAAAATCACTTTTTCCAGTTCCAGCTCAAAATCAACAGAAGCAACAAAAAATATTGGAACTTAAATTGATAAACTAACTAACTAATCCACCATGGCGTCCAAACAGACCAAACAGTTCCCTTTCAAGTTCACTCGCGAGGATTGGCCAGAGGATGCCACCACAGTGAAGATGAGCATCGACAGTGAGAATGGAGGAGTCGCGTTCAGTGACTATTTGAAAGTACTCGATGGTACTGAACGACCGGAACTCTTCATCATCTGGAAAAGAGACTTTGACAGGAAGATTGCTGGCAATGACAAGCTCAAAGGCGAGCAGAGAATTGCCATATTGCAGCGTATTGTTACTAATGAAGCGCTTTCCATTGTCCAAAGAACCCTGGCACGGACCTATCTCCAAGACGCTCCGGGCAAAGACCACCATGATAAACTGGTGCAAAAACGGATCACGGAAGCATGTCGCTATGGCAAGCCCCTCCCCACCGAAACTCCAGAAACTGCAAAGACTGGACCAACTAAGAACACGACAAATGCGACGGAGGGGGGAGACACTGCAGCTAGCAAAGAAACAGCCACCAATGCGACCAAAACATCAACAGCGGTACCCACCGGAGGAACTACATCCCAAGAGGACCCGCGCATTGGCGCCAAGAACTTCTCACCAGATGAAGGAACCGAAGCCCCTGGAATGCCAGGAACACACCTACGCTACTACGCAACGGAGGAGTACAAGAAGGACATCATCCAGGAATGCATGTATGCCCTCAAACTCAAAATCTTCGGAAATGACCTCACCGGCCAGCGCGCATACATCAATCTACGCCGCTACATGCGGACTGCTCGCATTGACCTCAAGCATGGCATCTGCTCGTGGGCCAATTGAATGGCCGAGCTACAGAGCTATCTCCCAGAATGCCTGTATGCAGGAGATTCTGGACTCCAATTTGACGCCTTTGCAACAGACTAAACTGATGGACCTGGGATGGGACCTATACGCCCAGCCCTATAATACCACAATCGACAAACTGGAGAACCTCGAACCTACCATTCGCAAGGAGGCAGCGCTCCACCAGCGACTCGCCGACCTCGAAAAACAGGCTGGAAGTGCAAAGAAAAGCGCCAAGCCGACCTCTGGAGGAGGAAACGGGAAATCACCCAAGAAAAAGAGGCAACTTGACACCAACAAGCAACAATGCAAGACCTGTGGGAAAACCCATGCAGGCAAATGCTGGAAACTGACTGGTGGCCCCTCCAAGAGAGGCAAGTTCGACCAAGCCATGATCAACATGCTCAAAGAGCATTTTGTGGCAAAGGGAGACTCTGACGACGAGCCGGCTGCTCCCAAGCCCAACTGGGGTAAGAACCTTTCTGACCACAAATACTCCTATGTCCTGGCAACAGCCCAGGCTGAAACCGGGATCTACGATGATGATATCTCCATTGACAACAAGGACCTAAAGGAGTACAGAAAGAAGTACAAGAAGACCTTCAAGAAGAAGGGTTCCCACAACTGAATGGCCAGTACCAACCACAACAGACCACGCACAATCAACAGGTTTGCCGATGTCTGTGTGGAAGTACTGAACCATAAGGGAAGGGGAAGGATGCTCCGGGGGCTATTGGACTCCGGATGCTCCAAATCCATCATCTTAAGGCACTTTGTCAGCAGAAGTCAACTAACGAACCGAGACCAGAGGACTGTCACCTACAATACATACGGGGGCAAGTTCCGAACTAAGTCTGCGGCTTCAGTGGGACTCAAGCTGATCGAGTTTTCAAATTCTAAGACCATTAAATGGAAATTCCAAGTGGATGAGTATCACCATCATGAGGAGGTACCCTATGATATAATCATTGGATCCGACCTAATGGCACAATTGGGACTGGATATCAAATACAGCTCCCAAACAATTGAATGGCAGGGAGACTCTATTCCCATGAAGGGGGTGGGAGAACTAACTGACCCAGAAAAGTGTGAGGCTGTATTCTTTGCCCACACTCAAAGCCCACTCCTCCAGCAGGAAGAGGAGAGGCAGGCTAAAATACTAGACGCAGATTACTCCAAGGTGGATATCGACGCTATGGTTGATGACTTGGAAATCACGGATGCTTCCAAGGAAGCACTGAAAGATACACTGAAGAAGTTCCCAACACTCTTCGGAGGAGGCTTGGGACTCCTCAAGAATATCAAACCGGTAACCATTGAACTCCAACCGGGGGCTCAACCGGTCCGACAAAGGTACTATTCAGTCCCTCATGCGTTCGAACAAGCGCTGAAGAAAGAAATCAATCGTCTGTGCGATATTGGAGTACTGGAAAAATTGCCCCATGATGATGACTTACCATGGGCATCCCCTACATTCTGCCAGCCTAAGAAGACTGGAGATATCAGGGTGCTCACCGACTTTCGCAAGATGAATGCCGCAATTCAACGCAAACCTTTCCCCCTCCCACGCATCGGGGAAACCATGCAGCGCCTACAGAAATTCAAGTCGGCTACGGCCTTGGACCTGTCTCAGGGCTATTATACCATCTCTATTTGCAAGGAGAGCCAGAAGATTTGCTCCACAATCTTGCCCTGGGGAAAGTATGCCTACAAGAGATTGGCAATGGGAATTGCATGCGCTCCGGACATCTTCCAATCGGTCATGATGAACCTACTAGGGGACCTGGACTATGTACTTGTGTATATCGACGATATCCTCATTATCCAACGAGAGGGGGAATCGGAACGGGACCACCTGAACAAGATCGATACAGTCCTACAGAGACTGGATGATGCTGGCTTCCGAGCCAACCTCCGGAAGTCCTTTTTCATGCAGAAAGAGGTGGAATATTTGGGATTTCTTCTAACAACAGAAGGAATCCAACCCCAGCCTAAGAAGCTGGAAGCAATGACGTGCCTGGAGGCGCCCAAGAACACCAGACAACTGAAGATGTTCCTTGGCATGGTCAATTTCTATTGCGATATGTGGAAGCGCCGCTCCCACATCCTCGCGCCACTCAACAAACTGGCTGGTAAAAAGGGAAAAATGAACTGGTACTGGGGCCCAGCAGAGCAGAAAGCTTTCATGGAGGCGAAACGGATGCTAGCAGATGAAGTACGACTAGCATTCCTGGATTTTACGAAACCATTTCATCTCTACTCAGATGCCAGCGACAGGCAATTGGGTGCAACTGTATGCCAAGACGGCAAACCACTTGGCTTCTACACACGGAAGCTACATTCAGCACAACTCAACTATACTGTTGGAGAGAAGGAGCTCCTTGGTATAGTGGGAGGGTTAAAGGAATTTGAAGGGATTCTGAGAGGCCAGGACGTAACAATCCACACAGATCACCTGAATCTCCTATACCAGCAGATGCCCACTCAACAGATGGTGCGATGGAGACTTCTCATGGATGAATTCCACCCAATCGTGAAGCACGTTGCTGGCAAAGAAAACGATGCAGCAGACGCACTGTCAAGACTGGATATAACCGAAGATCCGGCAGATACAGTGGAATGGCTACCACCAAATAAGCCCCTCACATACGCAGATGAGGAAGAGCACCTCCGGCAACTACTATTCCCACTTGGGGAAGAATTCCCGGAAGAATTCCAGGGCAATAGTGCATTCCCACTTGCCCCCGACATGATCCAGTTCTACCAACAGAAGGACACGAGAATCACGAGTGCTCTGGAAAAGGACAAACACTTGACCACAAAAATGGTGGAAGGTTACAGTCTAATCCAAAAAGAAGGGAAAATCTTGATCCCTGACAAACTCAAACTAAGAGTCATGGAGTGGTACCACACAATGTTGGTACACCCCGGAGAAAAGAGAATGGAACAGAGCGTACACTCAATCTTCACCTGGAAGGCCTCCGAAAGGACGTCCAGGACCTCTGCAAGCACTGCCACACGTGTCAGATGTTTAAGAAAAGTGGCCGGAAGAAGTATGGATTACTACCGGAAAAAGCAGCTGAGGTTACCAAATGGCAGAGGGTCAATGTGGACCTCTGGGGACCTGCAACTGTTCACAACAAAAATGGTAAAGACTACCACATCCATGTCCTCACCATGGTGGATCCAGTAACCGGATGGTTTGAACTGGCTCACCTGAAAGACTCCCCAAACGCTGCAGAAACGCAACGATTACTGGACAGTGTATGGCTAGCAAGGTATCCGCGTCCAAAAGAAATTGGTTTTGATGGTGGCAGTGAATAAGTTCAAAGCAGAATTCCAAGAGCTCTGCGAGAACATGGGATTGAAAAGAAAACCAAGTGGCGCCTGGAACCCACAATCCAATTCAGTGCTGGAGAGGATTCACCAGGTGCTGAAGGATTGCCTACTGTCATTCAACTTGGAGAAGAGGGACCTCCACGAGAAGGACCCCTTTGAAGAATTCACCACGAAGGCAGCATATGCTATCAGAAGTGCCATCCACACTACTCTGGGATACTCCCCAGCGCAGTTGGTGTTCGGCAGAGACATGTTCATGCCGGTGAACTTTCCAGTGGACTGGGAAGCCATCCAAGTGAGGAAGCAGAAGAGCATACACAAGAGCAACATCCGGGAGAACCAGAAGAGGATCCCCCATGTCTATGAGGAAGGAGACTATGTCACCCTGGAAAGGAAGGGCATTATACCAAAACTCTCCTTCCCACGGCAAGGACCTTACAAGGTGCTCAAGGCCCATGACAATGGAACTGTAACTATTGAAACTGCTCCCTTTGTAACCGACCGGGTTAATATCAGACGCATCCACCCCTATTATTGCAGGGATAGCTCAGAAGCAGAGTAATACTAACAGTACCATGGAGGAGCATGCCGTGCACCGGAACCAGTCACGAGTATACTCGGGACTGGAACGAATCAGCGAGTCTCCGGAATCGCCGATTGGGGGGCTGCTGGATCCAATAGCAAATAGACTAATCGCTAGAGCTCACAATTTGCATATCACTACTATTCTAGTCGTCCGAGAACTGTTTCTCTACCCCCCGCGGGCTATCGCGCGGTATTTTTACAATTCTCGACCCTATTTTTTAAATTTCCTATCTTTTTAGGTCGCGTGTCTACTAAAAAACCTCGCGCGTCGCACACCTTTACTTTTGAGACAAAATCTCGTCACTCCTCAAACAAAATAGCTATTTTAGGGTTAAGGATATCATATTCTTTTCGTGTCAAGCACTATTTTGTGTACAACTTATGCACGAATCATGACTATTTTTATCTTCTCAACATGTTGCCACCATTTAACCGGCGTCCCGACTCCAACTCCAACTCAAATCCAACTCCAAAAAATCCCATTTTCATTTCAATGGATAGGGACCTGTCCCCCCCCCTTGTATCTCATAAACCAAGAACTCCAAAAAGTTGGTAGGATAGGCAAACGATTCTGGACAACAATACTAAGAAGGCCTGCAAGTCTCAAAGGGATCTGCTGTATGCGTTTGATTAGAAGCAATAGGAGGGCCTAGCAGAGGACTCCAAATCCGAATTTTCACCTCCACAGAAAACACCCCCTCCAAACCCAAGGGACAGCAGATATCTCCATACTGAAGACGCCGCGGGCAACGATATTGCAGGGATCCCTTCATTATACCGAGAAGAACAAGGCCTGCAAGTTTCGAATCGATTGATCGAGTGGATTGGAAGTATCTAACCGGCAAAGCATTGGACACACAAGGTCCATTTTGAAGGTAAACAATGGAAAAAAAAGGTGAATATTAATATCTCCATACTGAAGTCACCGCGGGCAACGATATTGCAGGGATCCCTTCATTATATCGAGAAGAACAAGGCCTGCAAGTTTCGAATCGATTGATCGAGTGGATTGGAAGTATCTAACCGGCAAAGCATTGGACACACAAGGTCCATTTTGAAGGTAAACAATGGAAAAAAACGGTGAATATTAATATCTCCATACTGAAGTCACCGCGGGCAACGATATTGCAGGGATCCCTTCATTATACCGAGAAGAACAAGGCCTGCAAGTTTCGAATCGATTGATCGAGTGGATTGGAAGTATCTAACCGGCAAAGCATTGGACACACAAGGTCCATTTTGAAGGTAAGCAAAGGAAAAAAACGGTGAATATTAATATCTCCATACTGAAGTCACCGCGGGCAACGATATTGCAGGGATCCCTTCATTATATCGAGAAGAACAAGGCCTGCAAGTTTCGAATCGATTGATCGAGTGGATTGGAAGTATCTAACCGGCAAAGCATTGGACACACAAGGTCCATTTTGAAGGTAAGCAAAGGAAAAAAACGGTGAATATTAATATCTCCATACTGAAGTCACCGCGGGCAACGATATTGCAGGGATCCCTTCCTTATATCGAGAAGGACAAGGCCTGCAAGTTTCGAATCGATTGATCCAGCACATTAGAAGAATCAAACCGGTGAAGCAGATTGGGAAAATTTGGTTGTATTTCAAGGAAGCAACCCAAATAACGGTGACAGCAGATATCTCCATACCGAGGTCGCCGCTGCCAACGATATTACACAGACCTCTTCATTATATTGAGAAGGAGACGTACTCCAAGTTTCGGATCGATTGATTGAGAGGAATAGAAGAATCGAACCGGTGAAGCAGATTGGGAAAATTTGGTTGTATTTCAAAGAAACACCCCAAATAACAGTCACAGCAGATATCTCCATATCAACGACACCGACAGCAACGATATTGCAGGGTCCGCTTTATTACATATATAAGAACAAGCTGCCCAAGTTTCGAATTGATTGATCCAGCGGATCAGAAGAATCGAACCGGTGAAGCAGAGGGGCAAAATTTGGCTACATTTCAAGGAAGCAACCCAAACAACAGTCACAGCAGATATCTCTGCACTAACGGCACCTACAGCAACGATATTGCAGGGATCTCTTCATTACATCTATGAGGAGACGCCCGCCAAGTTTCGTATTGATCCATTGAGTGGATTAGAAGGAACAGACTCAACATAGAAAAGTGACAAATTTGGTTGTATTTCAAGGAAGCGACCCAAGTAATGGCGACAGCAGATATCTCTATAACAACGACACCAACAGCAACGATATTGCAGGGTCCGCTTTATTACATCTATGAGGAGACGCCCGCCAAGTTTCGTATTGATCCATTGAGCGGATTAGAAGGAACAGACTCAACATAGAAAAGTGACAAATTTGGTTGTATTTCAAGGAAGCAACCCAAGTAATGGCGACAGCAGATATCTCTATAACAACGACACCAACAGCAACGATATTTCAGGGATCTCTTCATTACATCTATGAGGAGATGCCCGCCAAGTTTCGTATTGATCCATTGAGCGGATTAGAAGGAACAGACTCAACATAGCAAAGTGACAAATTTGGTTGTATTTCAAGGAAGCAACCCAAATAATGGCAACAGCAGATATCTCTATAACAACGGCACCAACAGCATCGATATTTCAGGGGCCTCTTCATTACATCTATGAGGAGACGCCCGCCAAGTTTCGTATTGATCCATTGAGCGGATTAGAAGGAACGGACTCAACATTGCAGAGTGACAAATTTGGTTGTATTTCAAGGAAGCAATCCAAATAACGGCGACAGCAGCAACAAGAACTAGCGAGGGCAACAGCAACAGTGGCTAGCAAGAGCAAGAGCAACAGCGACCAGCGACCAACGACCAACAACTAGCGAGAGCAACAGCAACAGCAACAGCAACTAGCAACTAGCGACTAGCAAGAGCAATAGCGACTAGCGAAAGCAGCAGCAGCAGCAGCAGCGAGAGCGACTAGCGAGAGCGACTAGCGAGAGCGACTAGCGAGAGCGACTAGCGAGAGCGACTAGCGAGAGCGACTAGCGAGAGCGACTAGCGAGCAGCGATTTGTCTCCTCCTCTTCCAATAACAACAACAACAAGAACAACAACAACAACAACAACGGGGATTCTTCTCCTCCTCCTCCAACAACAACAACGGCAATTGGTCCCCTCCTCCAACAACAACAACAACAACAGGGATTCGTCTCCTCCTCCTCCTCCTCCTCCAACAACAACAACAACAACAACAACGACGATTCGCCTCCTCCTCCTCCTCCAACAACAACAGGGATTCATCTCCTCCATCCAGCAGCGAATCCGAATCCGCTTCCCTCATCCAACAGAGCACCGATTCGTCTCCTCCCCCAAGAGCAGGGTTTGTCTCCTCTTCCTCCAACAACAACAACAACAACAACAGGGATTCGTCTCCTCCTCCTCCTCCTTCTACAACAACAACAACGGCGATTCGTCTCTTCCTCCAACAACAACAACAGCGATTCGTCTCCTCCTCCTCCAACAACAACAACACCAACAACAACAACAACAGGGACTCGTCTCCTCCTCCAACAACAACAAGGATTCGTCTCCTCCTCCAACAACAACAACAACAACAACAACAACAGATTCGTTGCCAGAGGAGTAGCGTTTCGCTGATTCGTTGCCGCTTGCTGGTGGAGGAGGAGCGATTCGCTGATTCGTTGCCGCTTGCCAATGGAGGAGGAGGAGTAGCGTTTCGCTGATTCGTTGCCGCTTGCCAATGGAGGAGGAGGAGGAGCGTTTCGCTGACTCGTTGCCGCTTGCCAATGGAGGAGGAGGAGCGTTTCGCTGATTCGTTGCCGCTTGCCAATGGAGGAGGAGGAGGAGCGTTTCGCTGATTCGTTGCCGCTTGCCGGTGGAGGAGGAGCGTTTTCGCTGATTCGTTGCCGCTTGCCGGTGGAGGAGGAGGAGCGTTTTCGCTGATTCGTTGCCGCTTGCCGGTGGAGGAGGAGCGTTTCGACGATTCGAGGGGCGTTTTCGCTGATTCGTTGCCGCTTGCCGGTGGAGGAGGAGCGTTTTCGCTGATTCGTTGCCGCTTGAAAGTGGAGGAGGAGCGTTTTGGTGATTCGTTGCCGCTTCGGTGGAGGAGGAGCGTTTCGACGATTCGTTGCCAAGCGCCGGTAAAAAGGAGGAGTAGCGTTTTGCCGGTTGTGTCTGAGAAAGGAACATGATAATTGAACAAAATGGGTGAGTATCTATTGATGTACTACATAGCGTAAATAATAACAACGAATAATATAATCTACATGCCGATCGATTGAATGCTGACGTTGGTCCGATCGATGCCGCACCTTCAATTTCACCGATGTTGCTGTCTGCTCCCGTTGTTGATGCTTCCGATTTGTTGATACGTTCGATTTGTTGATACGGTCTATTTGTTTGATTGCTTCGATCGTTCCCGCTTGTTTCGATTGTTCCCTGCCTCTATTTGATGGTTTCCGGTTGCTGGTTGAGGATTCGGTTTCGATTCGTTGCTTCTGATCCGGTCCTATGAAAATAAGAAAAACAGAGAAGAAATACATTATCAGTAATGCCGGTGGAGTGGAAGACCAATCAATTGCCGTTGCCGTTGTCGTTGCCGATGCCTATCTCTCTCATTCTTACCTTTGCTTGTTCCAACGTTCCGACAATCGTCCCGATGAAGTTGTTGTTGCTGCTGCTGTAGATCCCGATGAAATTGTTGTTGCTGCTGCTGCCGTAGATTACTTCTTACTCCTACGTCACGAAAAACAGTACCTTGTTCCTGTTGATATAATTGCAAGGGACAAAGCCAGTTCATTGATTTCAAGACGTATATGTAAGGCTGCAGTCCAAACAATATCTATCCAGCAAATCCCCTTCTCGTCAAATGCTAACTACTTCTTTTCCAGTACAAGGCTGTTATTTCGGACTAAAATAAATGAGAACGGATCGTTGTGCTCAAAGAGGGTCGGATCCCACGTTCTCGGACGGAGTGTTGATTGCAAGAACCAACACTCTACTCAAATAAGTCGGATGTAAGAAGGCAGATTATGAAGTGATTTTTTTGTTGCGAGGTAGATTCCTTTTTTTGTTGCGAGGTAGAAAAAGTGATTTTTTTTGTCGCGAGGTAGAAAAAGTGATCTTTTTTGTTTGTGGCGAGGTAAGAAAAGTTTATTAGTGTTTGTGTGGGAAAGATTTTTTTTTTGTCGCGAGGTAAAAAAAAATCATACATCCTGTACAATTCTACAGGATTTGGTACTAGTGTAGATTTGTGTAGAATTCTACACGTTTTTTGTACTAGATAATTCGTACGTACGAGAAAAAAAATCAATCAGAATCTCGTACGTACGACGTTCGAAAAAGAATCTTGTACGTACGAAGAATCTCGTATGTACGGTATGTATGTACGTTCGAAAAAGAATGTCGTATGTGTAATTTTCGGCAGGGGTAAAGAACTTGCGAGAAGTCCACATATAAGAACCAATAATTACTGAATTTTCGAACAGGATGTAACCTTAACCATATTGGAAACAACTTTTCCACACAGAACGCCCAAAATGATGTGGTTTGACTCTCCAAATGGCAAACATGAGGGTATTTTGGGTGCAATTCCAGGGCACAAACTAACTTATTTGGTAATGACTCCAAAAGTATCCGGTCCAAGCAATGAATACATTCATCATGACTCATTAAATGCATATTGGGAACAACTTTGTCACATAGAATGCCCAAAATCTTAAGGTTTGACTCTACAAATGGCAATCATGGGGGTATTTTTGGTGCAATTACAGGGCACAAACTGAGTTATTGGGTAATGACTACATTAATATCTGGTCCAAGCCAGGAATACATTCATCATGACTCATCCAATGCATATTGGGAACAACTTTGTCACATAGAATGCCCAAAATCTTAAGGTTAGGCTCTCCAAATTGCAATCATGGGTGTATTTTTGGTGCAATTCCAGGGCACAAACCAACTTATTGGGTAATGACTCAAATAGTATCGGGTACAAGCCATGAATACATTCATCATGACTCATCCAATGCATATTGGGAACAACTTTGTCACATAGAATGCCCAAAATGTTGTGGTTTGACTCTCCAAATTGCAATCATGGGGGTATTTTTGGTCCAATTCTAAGGCACAAACTAACTTATTGGGTAATGACTCAAAAAGTATCGGGTCCAAGCCATGAATACATTCATCATGACTCATCCAATGCATATTGGAAACAACTTTGTCACATAGAATGCTGTAAATGTTGTGGTTTGACTCTCCAAATGGCAAACATGGGTGTATTTTTGGTGCAATTCCAGGGCACAAACTAACTTATTCGGTAATGACTCAAAAAGTATCTGGTCCAAGCCATGAATACATTCATCATGACTCATCCAATGCATATTGGGAACAACTGTGGCACATAGAATGCCCAAAATCTTAAGGTTTGACTCTACAAATGGCAAACATGGGGGTATTTTTGGTGCAATTCCAGGGCACAAACTAACTTATTGGGTAAGGACTCAAATAGTATCGGGTCCAAGCCATGAATACATTCATCATGACTCATCCAATGCATATTGGGAACAACTTTGTCACATAGAATGCCCAAAATCTTAAGGTTTGACTCTACAAATGGCAATCATGGGGGTATTTTTGGTGCAATTCTAGGGCACAAACTAACTTATTGGGTAATGACTCAAAAAGTATCGGGTACAAGCCATGAATACATTCATCATGACTCATCAAATACATAATGGGAGCCACTTTTTCACACAGAATGCCCAAAATGTTGTGGTTTGACTCTCCAAATGACAAACATGGGGGTATTTTTGGTGCAATTCCAGGGCACAAACTAACTTATTGGGTAATGACTCCAAAAGTATCGGGTCCAAGCCATGAATACATTCATCATGAGTCATCAAATGCATATTGGGAACAACTTTGTCACACAGAATGCCCAAAATGTTGTGGTTTGACTCTCCAACTGGCAAACATGGGGGTATTTTTGGTGCAATTACAGGGCACAAACTAACTTATTGAGGAATGACTCCAAAAGTATCCGGTCCAAGCCATGAATACATTTATCATGACTCATCCAATGCATATTGGGAACAACTTTGTCACATAGAATGCTGGAAATGTTGTGGTTTGACTTTCGAAATGGCAAACATGAGGGTATTTTTCGTGTAATTCTAGGGCACAAACTAACTTATTGGGTAATGACTCCAAAAGTATCTGGTCCAAGCCATGAATACATTCATCATGACTCATCAAATACATATTGGGAACAAGTTTGTCACACAGAATGCCCAAAATGTTGTGGTTTGACTCTCGAAATGGAAAAGATGAGGGTGTTTTTGGTGCAATTTCTGGGCACAAACTTACTTATTGGGTAATGACTCAAAAAGTATCTGGTCCAAGCCAGGAATACATTCATCATGACTCATCCAATGCATATTGGGAACAACTTTGTCACATAGAATGCCCAAAATCTTAAGGTTTGACTCTACAAATGGCAATCATGGGGGTATTTTTGGTGCAATTACAGGGCACAAACTGAGTTATTGGGTAATGACTACATTAATATCTGGTCCAAGCCAGGAATACATTCATCATGACACATCCAATGCATATTGGAAACAACTTTGTCACATAGAATGCCCAAAATCTTAAGGTTTGACTCTACAAATGGCAAACATGGGGGTATTTTTGGTGCAATTCCAGGGCACAAAGTAACTTATTGGGGAAGGACTCAAAAAGTATCTGGTCTAAGCCATGAATACATTCATCATGACTCATCAAATGCATATTGGGAACAACTTTGTCACACAGAATGCCCAAAATGTTGTGGTTTGACTCTCCAACTGGCAAACATGAGGGTATTTTGGGTGCAATTCCAGGGCACAAACTACCTTATTGGGTAATGACTAAAAAAGTATCCGGTCCAAGCAAAGAATACATTCCTCGTGACTCATCAAATGCATATTGGGAACAACTATGTCACACAGAATGCTGGAAATGTTGTGGTTTGACTCTAGAAATGGCAAACACGATGAGGGTATTTTTGGTGCAAATCTAGGGCACAAACTGAGTTATTGGGTAATGCCTCCAAAAGTATCCGGTCCAAACTATGAATACATTTATCAGGACTAATCAAATGCATATTGGGAACAACTTTGTCACTCAGAATGCCAGAAATGTTGTGGTTTGACTATCCATATGGCAAACATGAGGGTATTTTTGGTGCAATTCCAGGGCACAAGCAGTCACATTTGGTAATGACTACCAAAGTTATTGTACCAGGCCATGAATGCATAACACATGACTTACGAAATGCATGTTGGGAACAACTTTTAAATGCATATTGGGAACAACTTTGCCACACACAGTACAGACAATGTTGTGGTTTGTAGATACAAATGGCACACAAGACAGTACGGTATGTTAGGTGCAGTCTACGAGATTCTACATGTGACTAGAGGATTGAAATACATAACCTTAGTGTGATCAAAAGTTTCCCTTCTGAAAAAATTATGGCGCGGGAGGGGTGGCTGGCACAGGTACGTGATCTACTTCTACAAATATAACAGCGCGCCCAAAACCAGACAACACACAGAAGAAGTTAGGGAAAACAACATAGTACAGAACCCACGGAAAAACTCTACACACAAAACATCGTACACATACTACACAAAACACCGTACACACACACACACACACGACACACACAACACACACAACACACAACACCGTACACAACCCGACAAAATTATTAGTACACACACATAACCACACAAAAAGAAACACATGATTCTTGATCGGCACCGTATTCAGTAAATAAAATACAAAAAATATGAATGCTATCGGAAAGACACGACGAAGCAAAAAATCCGAGGGGAAGACCCTTCGAAACAACAAAACCATCCGGCCCGGTGATCATCAAAATACAGGGGACAACAACGGTAAGAAAAAAAGAGTGAAAACAAACACCGCAATTACTAACAAAGTGAGTAACAGTAATACCACAACTATGAACGCATCAAAGGGCAACAGTAAAAAAAATGGTACCGACAACACATTTTCTACTACTACAAACACGGAAGAACAAAACACCATCAACCAGAGTAACGAACCAGCGCTGACCATTACCAACACAACCACCACTACAGTAACGAACCAACAGAAAGAAGGAACAAAAACCAATGTGGTAGAGAAAACATCTAAAGGAGAAAGCTACAATTTAGAGGATGTTGCGGAACTTGTCATGAAAAAAATCCAATATGACAAATTGGCAGAGGAACTGGCAAAACACTTACGGCAACAAGAGAGGGAACCACCTATAGGGATGGGAAAGGTAGTAATGGTACCTAAACAAACGGAGGCAACCATGCAGGGAGAGGGGACTGATAATGCCAGCAACACAAGAGAACGAGCAGTAAGTACAATTACAGACGAATATGGGCTTATAATAGACAACGATATGCTTAAGGCTTTGAGTGATATGACTGAAACAGTGGACAAGCAGCTAAGGGATTACGTCAAAAAACATTGGTACCCCAACATGAAGTTCCCTATCAATGAAAAGGTAACGGCGCATGTAATACAAAAAGCTGTTGAAGCAAGTGCGATCATGAAGCCACAAAATATTCCACTTGCGTCATTCTGTTCCTTTTACAGGAAACGAGTAGGGACAGTACTGACCGCATTGAGGCACAACTCACAAACATTAGCGAGAAAAAACTGGATAGGTAAATACAGGTGGGAGAATTGGTTGTTGAAATTAGGAATTTTGGAATCTATTTTTGGTCCGACAACACTAACATGCTGCCCGTTGATACTGATGATACTTCCGTACAGACGATTACAGAAAAGGTCGAGTCCCTATCACATTCCCTGGTACTGTGGCAGTTATTGAAGGCACAGAATATGAGGACACAGGTATTTTAAACCCTAAATACAGAACATACAAAGACGCGGAAGATGAAGATTTTTATTATTTTGTTACAAGAATCATGTCGGCAATCAATCCGACAAATTCCAATTTCAAACAACGGAAGGAGAGGCACTTGCTGAGTGATATATTTACTATAGCAGATGAAGCATTTGCATTGGTACTGATCTACAATGAGCATCATGTATGGGTGAACCAGCAGCGGCGAAAGGGTGATGCCACAATTCCGCGACAAAAAAAAAAATTCTGCGATTCTGACAGTGGAAGCAGAAATGGATGGATGGATGAAGGACGTGAGTTGTTCAGTGACTTGTGCGACAAAATTGGCGAGATGCGAAAACACCCAGAAACAGGAAGGAAATTGGAAGAAATGATGAGGGACAGATTTAGGAACGAAAGTTCAACAGATTACACCAACAATAAGCATGGCGATGCAAATATTACTAGTAGCAGCTCCACTAATTGTAGTGGACCAAAAAAGAAAAAGAAAAGAAACATCTATATTGATCCGGCAATAACAGCATCGATGAATGAAAGTTTATCTATTGGTGAACTAATGTAGAAAATAACAGTACATACATAATACAAACCTACTAATAATCTTGAGCTTAATTTTGAGAATCATAGAAATAATGGAGGATTCGTAATACGTTGCAATAGGAATAAATAAAGCATAATAGAATCTACATTTTAAAAAGGGAATATTGTAGTCGAGAAATAGAATTCACAATTAGGAGAGCAGAATTGAATTGTTGTTTGGTAGATTAATGTTTTGGAATTAATACTGACTCAAGATTTCTTTTTTATTCATGAATACAAGTAAGTGTTGTTCGTACAGAATAATAAGACTGAAATCAATTTTTTTTATTCGAGAGTAGAGTAATGTGCATCACGCGCACAGAATTGTTTTTTGTATTATTTTAAGGCAATAACTGGGGGTGGGAATTTCAGGGTGTCCAGAAATATTGCCGTGTTAAAATCACGCACAAAATTTGTGCGCGAGAAGTAAATTCGAACCCCGCGAAACAGTTCTCGGACGGTAATCACTAGTAGACCCGGGGTATGGCAGAAATGCCCCCCACTATCCAAAAACCGGATCATTCTCTGTGTAGGATATTATTATAATTTTTTGGAAGGAAAGGTTGTTGTGGAGTTAGAGTGTGTGTGTGTGTGGTCCGATAAATAAATAGAAGTAAATTGGTGTGGTGGTGAGTGACGTTATTTTGGCACGATACGGTGCCTATCGTATGTTACCTACCTACTTGCCAACATATGGTACGGTACATACCTATAGTTCCCAGTATGCATAAAGTGTGAAAGTGACAAGAAGTGACCGGTGTGATAACTTATCTTGTGCGATGAATGCTCAGTCGTGTCGGACGCCCAAATTTCGGACCCGATCTTGCCAAAAATGGACTACGGGGATGACACAGCGTGACCGCAGTGATAAAATATTCCGCAAACAAACACCGCAACACAAACCGATACATATCCGCACCGTACCCCATCGGAGGCACTCGAGAGTCTCGAGTCAGGCCACGCCGGACATCTTCCACCCCCGGGGCGTCGAATCGGAACGAGGAATGTACGAATGGACGAATGAATCTACGAATGGACGGAGCGAATGAATGAGAGAGCAAGCAAAAAAATCCGTTACTACCCGGAGTATAGGTTTTACGCACCGAGCTTCTGTTCTGCCGCACGAGCATCTCGTCTCTACTTCTTCCATGAGACGATTGCTGCTGATGAATCAACATCGACTGCTGAAACCAATTAAGTCCACCACCCTTTATTGCTATTATGATACCATCGATATCGACGGAACTGAATAGAACTGAACTGAACTGAACTGAACCGAACTAACCAATCCAATCCAATCCGATCCGATCCGACTGAATACGTACCGTACTCCAAACCAAACAGAATATAGCGCAAAAGAAGAAATCTATCCGAGACCAACAACGACTTGTATTGCATTTCTGGCAGAAAAGAGCGTTGCCGAGTCTAACTAACGAAGGGCGATAGCGGGCCCAGAGAGAGAGAGAGAGAGAGAGAGATATATAGTGTGTGTGAGAGAGAGAGATAGTGAGAGAGATTGTGTGTGTGTTGTGTAGTCAGTCTCCGAGTACCGAGAGTCACAACAAACAGCATGACAAAATCGTCGGCTTCCTCGCCCTCCTCGGGGTCGTCATCATCTTCCGGTTCCGGAAAGACAGGAAACGATCCTAGCGAACACAAGTCGACCGACACGAGGAACAACACATCCACTTCCTCCTCATCTTCCTCGGAGGCATCGTCGTCATCGTCGTCGTCGTCGTCTTCTTCTTCTTCCAAGGTGCCTACTTCCAAGGCTTCGTCTTCCAAAGTATCTTCTGCCAAGGCGTCGTCTTCCAAAGCATCTTCTTCCAAGGCGTCGTCTTCCAAAGCATCTTCTTCCAAGGCGTCTTCTTCCAAGGCATCTTCTTCCAAGGCGTCTTCTCCCAAGGCGTCTTCATCGGACGGCGGGACTTCGAAAGCATCGACCACGAAGTCCAGCAAATCCAACATCAAGAGCAAGAGCAGCGGGACTACGAAGGACGATCCGTCATCCGGCGAAACCGAGGCTTCAAAACTAAAGCGAATATTGTACGGGTCGTCGTCGGAGTCCTCTTCCTCCTCGGTGGTGGACATCGAGGTGGTAAGCTCTTCGAATGGCACCAGCACCGGGTCCGGCATAGGAACGAAAACCGGTTCGGGTTCGAAAAACTCGAAATCCAGCCGGGGGCTGCAGTCGGTGGAGCCCACCCCGGCCGAGCCCAGCGGAACCAATCTCAGTCGAAGCCAACGCGATGTCAGCAGCAAAAACAGCCAAACAGCAACAGCAACAGCAACAGCCAAAACAGCAACAGCCAAAACAGCAACAGCCAAAACAGCAACAGCAACAGCAACAGCAACAACGAGAGCGATGCCACTCCGACGATGCGAGGGTCGCTGGACCGAGGCCGTGCCACCGCGAACAGCGACAACAACAACAACAACAACAACGGCAGCACCAAACTATATGGCAGTACGGGGGACGCATCCTCCGGCAAGGTGTCATCATCGAGGGAATCCTCGGAGGTTCCCTTGAACCCCGGCAGTTCTCGGACGTCCAAGAACGATTCGCACTCCAAACCCAACGACATTGGCGACGACGAGATCCTAGACGACCCCGCGGACGAGCTGTATGAATCGACGCGCTGGACGGCGTCGCGGAAACTGTTACACTACGACAACAACGACAACGACGACAACGACGACAACGACGACGACGCGGAGGCCGCCGGAGCGAGCCAGAGCCAGAGCCAGATGAAGCCCCGAATCCTCCACGACACGGACGGAGACTCGTGGATGCCCCCGGCCCTGACCACCTTTCAGCCGTCCAACTACGATCTATCCCGTGTCGAGAAAAACCGCGAAGGAGCCAAAGATCCCAAGGCCTTTGCTACAAAGGCGCAGAAGGGGTCCGCCAAAGCCGAACGCAGCAGCAGCAGCAGCAACAAGAACAAGAACAACAACAACAAAACCCCCGCGAAGGAGAAAAAACAGAAAAAGACGCCGCCCCCACCCATTGCCGAGCTCGCCTTTCGACCACCGCTGGAAGACGACGAGTCCACTCTCGGAACCTACGGGACCTACCTGGATCGGTTTCCGAGGGGCATGCGGAACAGTCACGAAAAAGCAAAGGAGAAATCCAAGCCCGATGGAACGCAACCGCTTGCTACGCCATCCGCGAAAGCCCGCAACAGCAAAAGCAAAAGCAACAGCAACACCGACCGCGCAATACCCAAGGAGATCGAGAGCTGGATGCCGGACAAAATCGCCGTGAGCAGCCCCCGACACGAACCCGTGCTGATGGCGCTGCAAAGCACCAACCCTATTGCGCAGCCGCCAAACCCCGTGCGGTCTACTACGCACCTCGCAAAACGGGACCTCACGGACATGTTGGCGGCGCAGGCCAAGTCCAGGGGTCGTGCCGCCAACGCTAACGTTGCCGTCGTTGGTATCCTGAAGCACGGGATGGACAGGGCGGATCCCCCTGGGAATGCCCAACAGTTTTCGTACGATCCCACAGCCCTGCAATCTCGGGGGTTTCTGCCCCCGTCGTCGTTTCGATCGGCACACGTGGAACACCTCGGAGACACCGCTAGTACTTCCTCTACCGAGACGAGCATCGACGACGACGACGACGACGACGACGATCACGGGGAGTACGAATACGAGGACGAGTACGATCCTACGATCACGATTACGATTCCCAGCAGCAAAGCAGCCGCGTCCCCCCCCGACGATCGCAGCAACAAGCCAGAGCCTTCTCCCATCGCCATCGTGGATCGGCACCCGGCAAAAACTCGACCCACGCCCCGAATGTCCCCACCCCCCACTCCGGTCATGACCTCGTGGGTTCCGGACGACATGCGAAGCGAGAGGCAGGACCTGGATCTCGATCCCACCCGGCTTTATATCAATTCACTAATTAACACAAAGCGAACAAAGGTCTGTGTCGACTCTGTGCTTGCCGACAAACAACAACAGCAGCAGCAGCAGCAGCAGCAGCAACAACAAAAGCAGCAACGACAAAAGCAGCAGCAGCAGCAGCAGCAGCAACAACAAAAGCAGCAGCAGCAGCAGCAGCAACGACAACAGCAGCAGCAGCAGCAGCAGCAGCAAAAACAAAAGAAAACGAAAACGAAAAAATTGGTTGCTTCGGTTCCCTCGCGGGAGACGGATTCGCATGATAGCAGCCGGGATGCCACGACCGAATCAACGACCGGTCCCCGGCGCACGGACACTCGATCCGCCGCCTCCTCCTCCTCCGGGTCGCGGTCCGGGACGAATTCCCGTGGATCCTCCTCCCAATCTACCTTCACCTTTGGGTTTGGCGGCGGCTCACGCGTCGCACCCTCCGACAAAAGCGCGTCGTCCGGTTCCACGAATCTGTCGAAAGAGCTGTTGGGCAGCAACAAGAGCAGCGGCAGCGGCAGCGGCAGCAGCAACAAGAGCAGAGGCAGCAGCAACAAGAGTAGCGGCAGCGGCAGCACGGGCTCGAGACGGAACAGCTCGGGTCCGCAGCACAAGCACGACGGCTCTGTGGATACTCGTACCAGTGCCCGGAAGTACGACGAGGAAGCCCAAAAGCGGGTCCAGTCCTTTAAATTCTCGTCTCCGACACAAGAAGCTGCGCGCAAGCGAGGCAGGAGTGCCAGGTTGTGGTGTTGTTATTGTTCTGTCTTTTGGCTGCTCCTTGCGGGTGCAACCGCGGTAACGTTAGTGTTGTTGTGGCGTTTTGGAATTATCTTCTCCAAGGAATCGCCACAAACACCAACGCCGGCACCAGCACCCGCCTGGTCACGGGCTCCCATTATGGCTCCCAACGTGGCCCCCAATGTGGTGCCTAGTGCGGCTCCTGCTATGGCTCCCAATGCGGCTCCCATTGCGACTCCCACTGTGGCTCCCAACGCGGCCCCGACGATTCCCGACACATTGTCCCCCCGACAGAGCCCCGTCGCCGTCCCCACCGTTTCACCCCCGACGACGCTGGACAATCTCTACGATCTCGTCGCAGCCGCGGTTCCGTCGGGAGCGGCGGCACTGAAGGATCCGAGCACCCCCCAGGGAAAGGCCCTGGCCTGGCTCCGATCGCCGGCAGGGACCAACGGCGGAGCCTTTGCCACCGAGCAGCAAATCCTCCAGCGGTACTCCCTGGCAACCCTGTACTACGCCACCAGAGGGGAAACCTGGACGAACGGTTCCGGTTGGTTGACGGCAGCCGACGAGTGCGAGTGGTGGTCCAAGCTGGGAGACCCCACCGTCGTCTGCGACGATTCCGGGCGCTACTCCTGGCTGAACCTGCAGGGGAACAACCTGCAGGGGGCACTCCCGGACGAGCTCTCGATCCTTTCCGACTCGCTGCACACCGCCAATGTCCGAGACAACCGGCTGGCCGGGGCACTCCCGGCAGCCCTGGTGGCAAACCTGAAGGCGCTCACCGTTCTGGACCTCGCGTCGAACGCCTTTTCCGGCGACCTGTCCCCGAAATTGTTCGACGCCAGGCAGCTGGAACGGCTCTCGCTCTTCGAGAACCACCTCTCCTCGTCGATTCCTCCGGAGGTGTGCCAGCTGACCAAGCTGACCATCCTCGACCTGGGATCGAACCGGCTGGTTTCGACGATCCCCCCCGGGATTAGCAAGCTCACCGGTCTGACCGGTCTGTCCCTCTTTGGCAACCAGCTGACGGGGACGGTGCCGTCCGAGCTGTCCGATCTCACCAATCTGGACATGCTGTACCTCGACTCCAACCAATTGGTGGCTCCTCTTGCGCAGGGTCTCTGCACCCTGGACCTCGAGGAATTCTGGGGGGATTGCGAGGAAACCCAGTGCACGTGTTGTACGACGTGCTGCAGCGACAACTTTGGATGCTACTAACTAGCTAACTTACTAACTAACCAACTAACTAACACCAAACCAATACACTGTAATCACGAACGAACGAACCAGCCTGCGTTCCGCAGCGTTCCGCTGAGTTGTTGCCACAACCAACACACGCAATCGCAATCGCAATCACAATCACGACCGCAATCGCAATCGCAATCGCAATCACGACCGTGGAGGACCCGAAGGATTCTTTGCCCCACTACTATTGTAGAGTAACACTATACACTATTTATAGCACAACTATTTAAGATTTTCGATTGCAGTTGCTTGTTTTTGCTATGTTCTGTTCCACAATCAATTCCTACGGTAAATTACTCGGTGGATTTGTATTGCGATGTTCACAGTTCACACGGATTTCGACGGATTTGGGGTTTTGAACGAAGAGGGAGAACTTTTCATGCGTACTTGTACTGTTTGAGTCAATTGGGTCGAATTCCACCTTGTTTTGACACGTTTGACATCCTGTAGCTGTGGCACTTCCACGTGGAAGTTTTTACTGTGCTCGAACGAGTCGTTGAAAACGTTTGCGAAAGAATGGTACAACTCGTAATCGTTGTTCCACCGTTCTTCGTCTTGTTGCCACAGACAGAGCTCTAGTACCGGGTAGAACGTCCTACAGCACTTTTACGTACGTACCGTAAAATTTGGTTTGGTGCAGTTTGGGATTTAGCAGTGGGTTGGTTGTGTTGTAGTTTCACCGTTCCTACCGTAATTTACCTACGAGTACGGTACCGTACCAGCATTCATCTTGTGCACTATCTTCGTCGTTTGCGACGAGTTCAACGAGTTCAACGAGTTCAGCACCCTTCGTTCCAATTCCTACCTACAAGGCAACAAGGATACCAATAGCTGCAGCTACTCCAATCCGAATTCCATTGTTTAGCACGAGCACACCATCATGATGCAGCTACGACGCGTCGGTTTGTTTCTCCTGGCGGTGGCTCCGTTCTCTTCCGTTTCCGCCTTTGTCGTCGGTGGTAGCAGCAGCAGCAGCAGCAGCAGCAGCACAATTAGCACGCCGCTTCGCATGACGGCCACCAACGAGGCCCCCCCCGCCGACACCAGCTACGACGTCGTGAAGGTCGATCTGACGGACGGACGGGACTACCCCATCTACATCGGAACTTCCTTTACCGACGAGCAGATCAGCGAGACGCTGACGGCCCACATCCACGGCAAGCAGGCGCTGCTGATCACCAACGACCGAATCGCACCCATGGGATTCCTGGAAAAGTACGAATCGTTGCTCAAACCCCACCGGGAGGTCCATACGCTCGTCCTTCCCGACGGGGAATCCCACAAGACGATGGAGATCCTCGAGCGCATCCTCGACAAGGCGCTGGAGGAAAAACTCGACCGGAAGTGCACCTTTGTGGCGCTCGGCGGGGGCGTCATCGGGGACATGGTCGGATTTGCCGCCGCCATCTACCAGCGGGGCGTCGATTTCGTACAGATCCCAACGACCGTCATGGCCATGACCGATTCCAGTGTCGGCGGAAAGACGGGCGTCAACCACCCCCTCGGCAAGAACATGGTCGGTGCCTTCCACCAGCCCCAGTGCGTCTTGATCGACACGGACTCGCTCACGACCCTCCCCGACCGTGAGCTCCAGAGCGGGATCGCCGAGATCATCAAGTACGGGCTCATCCGCGACCGGGATCTCTTCGAGTGGCTCGAACAGAACATGGACAAGCTGCTGGCACGAGATCCTGAGGCCACCCGGTACGCCGTCAAGCGATCCTGCGAGAACAAGGCCGAGGTCGTGAAAGCCGACGAAAAGGAGGCGGGGGTCCGGGCGACGCTCAACCTCGGACACACCTTTGGACACGCCATCGAGAGCGGATCGGGATACGGAACCTGGCTCCACGGTGAGGCGGTGGCGATCGGAACCGCCATGGCGACCACCATGAGCGCCCGGATGGGATGGATCGAACCGGACCTGGTCGAGCGGACCTACAACCTCCTGCAAAAGGCCAACCTGCCGACCGATCTGCCGGTGGATTCCCCCATGAACAAGGAAACCTTTCTAAGGTACATGGCGGCCGACAAGAAGGTGGCCAACGGACAGCTGCGGCTGATCCTGCTCAAGGGAGCCCTGGGAAATTGTGTCTTTACGGGAGACTTTGATCAGCAGGCCATGATCGACACGATCGACGAATTTGTTGCGGAGTGTGCGGGTGCCCAATAAGCAATAATAATGAATTGCGGAGTAAAACATTTGCAAGAGAAAGAATAACACACGCACACACGCACACACCAAACGTTTCGGGAGCGAGCCGAATGGCAGCAACACAAAACAATAAAAACAAACAAAACGAAAACAACAACCCAGACAACCCGCAACGCTGCGCTGCGGACCGCGCCGTAGCGTATTGCATTGCATTGCATTGTATTGCGAGTGTAGCAACGAACCAACAGCGTACTGGTATAATACACTAAACGTTCCATTAAGAGGTTGTTCATTGGTGTGTTGTTTACTATCCTGTACTGTACTATCCTGTAAGACTGTGCACTATGATCCGTTCCATCGTCATTGTAGTACAGCAATGAATTGGCTCGGTTCCGTCCAGTCGTTTCATCTCATCTCATCTCAACCCATCCCACCGCGCGGAAACCGATGGTGCCACTCACCGGTCGTTCCGTTTTGCTTCCAACGTTCCGCGAGGTGAAACTAGTAGGAATTGTGTTTCGCTATTATTGTTCTGCTATCAGCCTATGCAGTACCGGTACGTAGTTCCCAGCGTGAGTGGAATGCCATGTCGTCGTTGTTATTCGATAGATTTCCGTCATGGAGGGTAGCGTACCGTACCGTACCGGTGGGATCACAACAGCAACCTTGTGGCAAATATATAAGAGCGCGATACAGATTCCAAAATCACGACACAAATCCGGTTGCTGCTGATGCTGATGCTACTGCTACTGCTACTGCTGATGCTGATGCTGATGCTGATGCAGCATCTTGACGCCGCAAACTCGAAATAACTACTAGTATACAGGCTTTTTCGATGAGAGAAGTACTTGTCAATTGGAACGGTAGTGGGGAGAAAGATGTGGCGAAGCGCACTGCAAGCATACCGTACTCCTCGTCGGCCACCAACAAACTCCGGTCACCAAATCAAATCAAACCAGCCTCCGACCTCCTCTTGGGGCGGGCCCCTCTGCTAGATTTGTTTGGTTTTTACTTACTATTGAACAGAGTTGCTATGGTGCTTAGAATGGGGAAGCAGTTTCGTTCTTTCTACAGATTTTGTTGATTCTAGTAATTCCTAATATTAGTAAGATTTTACTCAGCATATTCGCTTGGAGTTCGTACCGGTACTCGTATGGATTCATGCGGTACTATATGTAACTACCCCTCCTCCGATTTGGTTGGCACGACTCATCCCCTCTCTAAAGAAAAATTCGAGGCGCGCGCGCCGAGAATTTTTCTTTAGATAGGGGATGAGTCGTGCCAACCAAATCGACTCCGAGTAGTATCTGGGGGGGGGGAAGTTTTCTTTAGGCTGCTTCCTTTCTTTTCCTCGGGCTGCGCCCTCGTAAAAGAAAGGAAGCAGCCTAAAGAAAACTTCCCCCCCCCCCCAGATACTACGAGGAGGAGAGCAAGGAGGAGGGGTGGTTAGGTATGTAATACCATGGTCGTAAGGGAGAGCACAAAGGGAAGGAGGGGGGGAGCTTGCTAGCGAGCGTCGGTTGCTTGTTGTTGCTGCTGTTGGGGGGGGGGGGGGGGGGGGGGGGGGGGGGGGGGGCTTGCTAGTGAGCGTCGTTCGCGGGGGGACAAGGATAAACCTGCTCTCCCCACAGTCCACCGTGTTGTATGTGTGAAAAATTACTTTAGTACCGTTTTCGATACTAAAGTAATTTTTCGGACTCCGTGTTAATCCAATCAAAAAGTATTTTTAGAATATTTTCACACACAACTCCATGTGTTGAACAAGTAAGTACTTGTTCAACACACGGAGTTGTGTGTGAAAATATTCTAAAAATACTTTTTGATTGGATTAACACGGAGTGCGAAAAATTATGGTATCGTACGGTAGGATCTAGTAGAATCCCTACTAAAATTACTGTACCGTACGGTAGGATCTAGTAGAATCCCTACTAAACCCTGGATTTTGGAAAATTGCCCCTACAGTAGGATCTAGTAGTATCTCTACTAGGTCCTGGATTTTAGAAACTTAATCACGCATATATTTTCAGCCGTTAATACCGTTCAAAAGTATTTTTAGTGTTTTGTCTTAAGTAACTTAGTATTTTTAAGCTTTTGTCACATACCAACTCCGGGTGTTGTTGGGCAATATATATGGCAAAGAGGGAACTAACGCGGGATTAGCAATAGCAACAGGGATTTCGCTCATTTGATTCCTTCTCATTGTGTAGAATCAAGTAGAATCCCTACTACAACCTTGATTTATTGCTGTTTTCCCCCGTTGAAATTCATTATTTCAAAATCAACCACTTTGCAAAAGCAATTTGCAAAAGCAACTCCCCCCCCCGACCATGGGAATAGACCCTTTTCGCTGCTTCCTATCCTATTACAACAACAAGCAACCCATTCTATTACACTGTAAGTCATTGCCGGTCCTTCGTTTGCTTGGAGGGGGAAGATGTTCAGGCTGCTGGGGGAGGGGGGGAGATGGTGTTTTGATTTGATTTGATTCGTCGTCGTCGTCATCGTTGTTGTCTTTTTATTCATTCCTATCACTCACGACGCTTCTTCTTCTTTTTGCTTGTTTGACCATGGGAATAGCAACAACAAGCACTGTAAGTGACTGTCGGTTCTTTGTTTGCTGGGGGTTGCTTTGGGGGGAAGATGGTGTTTCCATTTGATTTGATTTGGCGTCGTTGTCGTTGTCGTCAACAGTCATTTGTTTATTCATACCACTCACGATGACTCTTCTTCTTTTTGCTTCTTTTGACCATGGGAATAGTCCCTTCTTCCAGCAACCATGGTTCAAACTATTCCACCCCGGAAGAGCAAGACTTCTCCACCTCCTTGGACTAGTAGATCTTGATTTTCGGTCTCGGTCATCTACAAACGCAACGGACTCGGTCATCTACCGACGCAACAACAACAACCAAACGTCAGTCTGTAGCAGCCAGGAATTCTTAACAGACACAACAACAGCAACAACAACCTCTCTCGTCACGGCGTCTGCCTGCTGCTCCAATCTAGGGGAATGGTGTATTCACGGCGTGCGAGGAACTACGTGCTTTTGCTGCTACTCTCCCCCCGGCATCCAAACTACAAGCACTACGCTGCTCCGATCTAGGGGACTAGTGTATTCACGGCGTCCGTCAGTCTAGGGGACTGGTGGTGTATCCAGCAGGGCATCCAAACAAGAACTAGTACCGGTAGTACAAGCGCTGCTTTGTTTACTACGGGACGTCCATATTTCTCGCTCCGGCATCCAAACTACAAGCGCACGAGCTACAAGCTCCCATTTTGGCCCAAACAGCCTCAATATTCATCACGACTTGCTCTCTAGCAAGAAATAGGTCTACAGACTAATTCTAGCTCTTTTTTTGGCATATACTCTAGTCCCTTTTCTGCTGTGTATTAGTCTGTTCTGGGAGTATCAAAAAGAGTTCTAGGTGAATATTGCTCAGAATACGACAGAAAATTCTACTACCGTACTACGGTAGCTACTACAGAGGAGGCACGGAGTAACACTACTACTACCAGAAAATCACGTACCACTTCTACCTAAATAACTACGTACCACTCATACGGAGTACTAATTCAGAATTGCCAAAGTATCAATCCATTATCAGAGCAGAAAACACTACTAGAAATCGTGTAGCAATCCTACGGCATATTTTCAAAATTACTTTAGTACCATGCCATTGTCAGAGCAGAAAACACTACTAGAAATCATGTAGCAGTTCTACGGCATATTTTGCAAATTACTAAAGTACCACCAAAGTTACCAAAGTAACACCCCCTCCTCTGCACCTTTTTCGCGCCCATTGAGTCTGTTTTAACCCCGTGAGTCCCTTTTATTTTTTCTTACTTAGGCGTCGATTTTGCGAGTGCACGTGCTCTCCCGTACGAGCCATGGTGTTACGAAAGTAATACCGTACGGTATGTTAATAGTAGATGTATTGGTCGATTAGCAAACGTGCTGGGAGGGAAATCAGCCAAAAAATTATGCTTTATCACAAAACAACAATAATGAATAAATCTCTCTGTGTATTTCTTTATGAGGATAACAGCCTAGTTCTCCATTGAATACTACTTCATGGCACTTCAGCATTGTCTGTAGCTTTCATTTTTCTTCTGTCGTCATGTGGTCCTGTCTCTGAGCGACTTCATTGGCTGGTACCTGCTGATAGCTTCTCTCCAATAGTTCTGCTGTGGCGTTGGTATTGAATAATGCTGCGTCCGCGGCCTCATCTGGGTCTACACGGGTGACTCTTGTTGCATCTTTCATGGGGATGGCTATGTCCAACCATCTGATTTCGTTTGTGTCAAATGATATTTCTATGCCCGCCATTGTGAGGAAGTCTCTGCCCAGTATGACATCGTATCTACACTCTGGCAAATCAAAGATGGATGCTGATACTCCCTGAATGCGTCGCCTGTTTACGAATTCAGGTAGCTGTAGCTCTTTGAGCTGTACCTCATGTGAGGTATTGAATCCCCCATTGGTTGTGGTTGTTATTCTTTTATGTCCTACTATGTGTCTCGGTCGCACGCCAAACGGCATCGACTGTTTGTTGATCATGGTTCTTGTGCTTCCAGAATCCAGCAACAGCTGTATATGACCTGTCAGCAGACACTCCTTGTATTCTTTTGATCTTGAGCAGCACCATACGTGTTGCGTCATTGTTTATTCTGGCCTCTTGCCTTTGCTTGGTGGCCTGTAGCCCCGTTGTTTCCTTCATCTTGGCCTGTGGCCCTTTTCTTTCCTTCGCGTTGGCCTGTAGCCTTTCAGCAGTGGCCTGTAGCCCTGTTATTCCTTTGGTGGCCCTTGGCCCCGGATTTTCATTTGAATGCACCTCTAGTCATTCGTATTGATTTGGATTTTGGTTGCTAGTGAAATAACTGGCGTCGCTCGCCGTTATGTTGGAGAACACGTCTCCCTGACTTTGTTCCCAATTATGGTTGCTTTCATTGGTGTTGCTCGCTCCCGAGCTGTTGTTGTTTCTTCCTCTGAATCTGCCTTGGCCTCCATTGAATCGGCCTCCTCTTCGGCCTCCATTGAATCTACCTCCTCCTCGGCCTCCACCGTAGTTGTTGCTGTGTCCCGAGTACGAAGCTGTTGTTGTCGGATCCCATGTAGTTCAGGGTAAGGTGAATTCTGGTTTACTTGGGTTCATGTAGCACTGTTCCCAAGTGTGGTTCCCCTGTGGATGGTTCCTGCACTTCCTTCCTGCTCCTCTATTTCCTTGTCCTCTGCCTTGATTGCTTCATCCTCTTCCAGGTCCTCGTCCGAATGCTTTGTTGCTTGCCCTTTTCTTTCCTGCTTCCTTGCTCGGTCGTCGCTGCCCTTCTTTTGCGTCATGTAGTCTCGAATTTGTAGTATGGATACCTACTCTGAAGTTCACTGCTGTGTCCATGTAGGCATCCTGCCAAGATCTAGGATGCGTTTTGAAGAACATTCATTTCCTTTGTCGCTCTGTAAGATCATTATCATTGTCTCCTGGCAGCATGCCGATGTAATTGAGGATGGCATTGATTCTGCTGAAGTGATCATGTTCTGTAACTTCCATGGGCTTGGCCATGTGCTGATGCTCGAACACAGCTATCATGGTCCCTTTTGCGTCCGGATCTGGTGTGATGACATTGATGTAGGGCTCGTACTGTCCTCTTGAATCCTTCTTTGGTGCGTTCTATTTCTCTGCCCGCTAGGGTCTCATTCCATCTCTTTCTGGGTCCTCTCGACAGACATTGTCCCCATTGAGTGTGCCAGCGTGCCACCGGCATTCCCAAGTCGTTGTAGGCGTCCACAAACAGATCATGCGTATACAGAATCTCTTCCACTTCCAAATTCTGCACTCTCCGGATATTTTTCTTACCTGCTGAGCGGTTGGTGGCTCTGGCATAATCCACAACGATCCTGTGGCAATCATGGTCTTCTGTAACATCGAAGGTCCTCTTGTATTGGATACACGGTTGAAATTGGGTGTTCATCTTGTTGTCGTAATCGCGATTGGGTCTTATTCGTAGCTTAGTAGTCTTAGTGTAATTACAGTGTATCAACTACCGATACGTTTTTAGAATGAAGAATATAAAGATTATAAGTGATTACTGAATCGATATGTAAATGCAAATTGTTGATCTGTGGAAGAATAATCAATCTCCTCTTCTTCCGGAAGTATAATCTTCTTCCGGTCATTTTGAATCTTCCTTTGGTCATCAGGATTCTCTTCAACCTTGAATCCCGACTCGATCCGTCAGTCACGAGGATTATTGTTACAGCAGCCTCCCAAGCGGAGGGCTATTGTTTTTCGTTTCATGGAAGGGTGAGTGAGTGTCAGATCGGTTCTGCGTTCTCCACCCGCATCAGTTGCATCAGTTGGATGATGATGATGATCTAGACTAATCCGCCTAGTAGTACGCGTACGTAGTCTTACCGGTAAGATTACGGTACGGTAGGATTACCGTTACTTCACGAAAGGAACGAGGGAAAGATCGGAAATCCAAAGAATCCATCACCACCAGATTCTTTTGTATTTTTGTCACTACCGTACGCAGACGAATCCTGCCCGGCATCAACACACACTAGAACACCGCTAATCATAGCAGTCTTCGCCAACGGTCGCTAATAAGCTACAGTATCTACCTAGCAACCATCTTCTTCATGGTTCGCCTGTTGCAATCGCTCGCAGCAGCCACCTTCTGCCTTGCCGGATCCACTACCAACGCCATGGCCACGCCAGCTTCCGCCTCGTCGTCGTCGTCCGCCGCCACCACCACCACCAACAACGCGTGCACAACGACGCTCCGCTTCCACACGTCCAGGAGCTGACCCTACGCCGCCCGGGCCAACATCGCCCTCGAGGAGTGCGGCGTGCCCTACGAAACAATCCCCATTGACCTCCAGAACAAGCCCCCGGAGTTTCTGGAGGTCTACGCCCGGGCCAATCCGATCCCGGACGCCCGGGCCAAGGTGCCGGTGCTGGAGATAATCAAAGGCGAAAACGAAAACAACAACAACAACAACGCGGTGGTCCTCACCGAATCCCTCGTCCTCACCGACTATCTGGCCGACAGGTACCCGTCCGCGGGACTGATGCCCGACGGCTGCGAGGACCGGGCCGTCGTCCGGCTCTTTTCGGAGCTGTGCGGGTCGGCAACCTTTTCCTACTGGGGCATCCTGCGGGCCAAGCGGGACGAGGCCGCGTTCGCGTCGGCGGTCGCCGGCTTTACGGAGGGACTGGTCCACGCCAACGCCTTTCTGGAGGCCAGGGGTGACCCGGACGGGCCCTTCTTGTTCGGGGATCGGTTCACCCTCGCCGAGTGCAATTCCGCGCCGTTCGTCCAGCGCGCCTGCAACGTGCTGCCGGCCTGCACCGGGGAGGGCGGCAGCGAAATCGTCGATCCCTTGAAGATCTGCGAGGATCTCGGGCTGACCCGGTTGAAGCGGTGGATGGAAGCGGTCGTGGAGCGTCCGTCGGTCAAACACCTCGAACTGTCGAGGGACGAGATGATGCAGAGCGTCACCAAGATGCTAAAAAGATTCGAGGAAATGGAAAAGTCCAAACAACAGTAAGTACAGTACAGTACAGTACAGTGATGCGATGCAATGCAATGCAATGCAATTACTTCCAAAGAAAGAGAATCTATAGTGTAAGAAGTATGACTAACTATCGGCATCGGACTCGAGAGCCCGTGGTTGGCTGGGTCGGTTGTGTTGTGTTGTGTTGGGAGACGACGGGGGGCATGGCGACAAACTGCGATACGGTCGGGAATCGACGACGAGTGAATGACGAGCCACAAAACCGCATCATGTTTGCAAATAATAAGCAACAAGCAACAAGCAACAAGCACCAATCGGTGGTTGGTTGGTTGGTTGGTTTCGAGCTCTGAACTACTGTCCGACTCGATCTCGCCCTCTGTAACGTATTGTGGTGGTGCTCTTTGTTCCAATTCCTTCGACGACGCACGGTACGGGTGCACACACTCCGGGGTTGAATTGCATTGGCGTTGCATTGGCATTGCATTGAATCACTTTCCACAATCACGCTGAGAAACCAACTCATCGTGTAGAAATTAACTAGAAATTCCAAAGAATTTGCCAGTTTTGCGGTGCTGTCCTTTCAATTTCATAGTGTAGATCCAATAGAATCAATGCGTTCCGTTCCGTTCCGTTCCATTCCATTCTATTCCGACGATTTGTTCGTAGTGTAGAATACTGGGAGCAAGTTAATCTGTCTAGTCCCGTTCCGGACAGCTGTAGGAGCGGTGGTTGCTTTGCTTCGTATCGTATCGTATCGTTCCGTTCCTTGCTTCGTTCCTTGATTGCCGTTAGTTAACATTCAACCAATTTTTACGAGCTCGCGTGTCCAACCGATCTCTTTGTCCAGCTCCGAGCGCAATCGCTGGTATATTTTCAGGGTGCAAAACGCATCCAACGCGGCGTACTGTTTTTGGTTCTCGTTCAGATCCGAAAGTCCCTCCAGGGGTCTCGATCTACCGCACAGTACCGTACCGTACAGTACCGTACAGTACAGTAGTAGAGGCATCGGTGGCGGGTGATTTGTTTATTTACGGTGCGGTAATACGCAACACAGTCACAGACACAGGCACAGGCACAGGCACAGGCACAGACACCGCAACGCATCCGACATTTCAAAAGAGAAAAAATGCAAAGCACGCACATTGAGAACAAAAAATAAAGATGATCATGATCCAACGTGGGCAGCAGACACGACACGACACGACACGACACGACACGAATCGACACGAATCGAAACGGAACAAAATGCCGGTTCTGGATCCTAGCAAGCAAGCTGGTCCCGTGCATTTGCATTTGCATTTGTATCAGCGCTGCCTGCCTGCCTGCCGCAGCGGTTTGTCGACCGACTAACCAACCAACCAACCAACCAACTAACTAACTAACTAACCAACTAACCAACCAACTAACCAACCAACTCACTTTCCTTGCTCGATGGCGACAAATCGTCCAATGAGCTTGAACCGTTTGCTCCTCGATTTTCCGGCCTTTTCGATCCGCACGTTGAGTTCCGGATAACACAGATACAGCAATTTCGACAACCCCCGGGGTGTGTTGGTCGGCCCGATCACGTCCCTCGACATCATTTCGATGTCCGCAACATCGGATTTGGATGTTGATGTCGAATTCGAGTTCGGACTACTACGACAGTCGTTCTCCCTTCCCGATGGAGATGATTTGGTACAGGCCTGTTGCCGCCGCCGCTGCTGTTGCTGCTGCTTTCGTCCTCCCCCCCCTGCTGCGTGTGCGCCTGTTGCTGCGTGTGTTTGTGTTTGTGTTTGTACTTTTTGTGCGGGCTCCTTCGAGAACTTCGAGAACTTCTCCTTCGACTTCACCTTCTCCTTCGACTTCATCTTCTTCTTCTCCTTCAACAACCCCAGACACACCTTGTCCTGGTCGGAGAAATTGTCGCAAAATACCTTGACGATCGACTCCGTGTCCAACAGCCGCTGCAGATCGTCCGACAACCGTCCGTTCCTCGGAGCCTCCAGTATCGTGTAGTCTTCGGTCGATACCTGCACCAGCACGGGCGGCGATATCTGGTTCCCCTCGCAGTCGATCCCCACCTCCGTCGGTGGGTTTGTCCAGAATCGCTCCCACGTGTTTCGTTCGTCCGAATCCAGTATGGTGATCTTTCCCGGAAAGACGTCCGCCAGTCTGACGGTCCGCTTCGATTCCTCCAGTGCCAGCAACCCCGCCATTTCCCGGAGTGCATTCTCCGAAACGACGCTCTTTCCGATCTTGGCGGTCCGCGGAACCGGAACGACGAATCGCTTGCATTTCTTGGGCGCGTAAAAGACGTCCAGTGTCCAGTTGTTGTTGTTGTTGCTGTTGTTGGTGTTGTTGTTGCTGTTATCGTTTCCCGTTTCTGTTTCTGCTTCTTCCTCGACAGTGTCTCCGTTGTACAGGAATCCCCAACCGTTCTGTTGGCACGCGGTTTGGAACTGTAACACCGCCGATGCGGGTTTGGACGGCCGCTGTGACGGCGACGGCGACGGCGACATCTCTAGCTACAGTAGTACAGTAACAAATTACCCAACAGCGCGGTGGTTGAGGTGATGGTGGTGGTTGTTGTTGTTGTTGTTGTTGTTGTTGAACAGCGAAGTTGAAAGCTGCTGGTTCGTAGCGGTAGTGGAATAGGACCTTCGTAGTGAACAGATTGTAGAAGTAATACCGTACGGTAATTACGAAGTGCCATTTGCTTTTGCGGAAGGGATAACGTCTGCAAGTGATGTGGGTCGTACGAGTACGAACGGTACGGTACGGTACAGTACGTACGGTATTGTACAGCGTTGGATGGATAAATGCCTTTTTTTTCTTCTTCGGGAGAGCTTTGTTGTACTTAAAAAAATTCTGGTACGAGTACGAGTACGAGTACCGTACGGTAGGTACCGTACCTACAGTTCTGGCTCCGCAGAAAAAGGAAACAACAATGGGTCACCACCCCATGTACACCCCATAGCATGAAGCACTCCTGCGTTCGTAACATACTACGCTTCCCTTCGCGATAATAATAAGAGATTATTTATACTAAGTCAGAGAACAGTCAGACCTCGGTCTATAGGATTGTGCCCAGTTTAACGGTTAACCATAATTTCCTCTGACCTGGTCGAATAACCACTTTTTGCAATTCCAACCAATGAAATTCAACCATTTCAGAAATTCCAACCAATGAAATTCAACCATGTACGCAATTCCAACCAATGAGATGAAGCACATAATAGGAACGCAAACTCAGGAAACCGAACATGTGACAAGAACATATAATCATTATTCTTCATCCAATCAGCTTTCAGAAGAACAAGGCTATGTAACACACTAGGGGTAGAATTTGAGTAGGAGTGATAATTATGAATGGATTAATACTTTACGAAAATGGATGGAAACTTAACAGATAAAATAATGAGCGATTCGAGCTTGCTGGCTTCGATCGCCCATGAATGTCATATAAGGGTCATGATATGAATCGTGCGCCTGCCTGGCATCGGTATACCATTGTATACAGATGATGCTTCGCTACTTAATGATTCTTAGAGTAGCCCAAGTCTCATTAGTTCGATCGTACATATTCTTTGATGGTATCTTGGATAGTACGACTTGTACGTAGATTGTAGTACGTAGCTTGTAGTATGTAGCTTGGTACGTACGTAGCTTGGTACGTACGATTGCAGTACGTTACAGAGTCCCCCAATGAGTGACTTGAGGATTCTCTGAATCGTTTCAGTGCTAGACTTCTTCCATGTCTAGATCATTGTTTTCCGGTTCATCTTGTGCTGGGTGTTCTTTGTATGGAGTCAGCTTTCGGATGTTGACGGTTTCGGTGACATTTGGGACAGCCTCAGTTTCACTGTACCATTGGTATGTACTTGCACAATTTGATATGGGCCTTTCTTCTGAGGTTGTAATTTGTCTGGATCTGGTTCTTTCATCCATACCTTATCATCAACCTTGAAGACGTGCTTGATGCGCTTGGCATTTTGTCGGAGCAGATTCATGTTGATGCCTTGTTGTCAAATTTGTTGTAGCGCAATGAGATTGGATGTAAGTGGGATATCCAGCAGCATGTCTCTGTTGAAAACCAGGGCTCCTGGAGATGAACCCATAGATGCGTTGATTGCGCACCTGGTTGCGTGCATGCAAGTAGCTAATGGGTTGTCCATGAGCTGTGTGGCCTGCGTGTTGGTTTGAGGTGGATTCACATGTACCAATATTCGAAGAGTGTCTGCAATGGTATGATGTGCCCTTTCGCAGACAGCATTGCTCTGAGGATTCTTGACTGTGGTAGCCACACCTTCAATTCCATAGGCTGCCAGTGTATTTTGGAATTCATGGCCTAGGAACTCTCCACCATTGTCATAGACACACTTGACCGGTCTTGGATATCTGGATAACCAGCAGTTGGTGAATTGGTTGGAGACATGTTGACTTGACTTATCTCTGATGCGAATGATCTCCAGCAAATTGGTAACTGGGTCGATGCACGTGAGAGCCTTGAAGTTGTAGACTTTTCCTTGGGCTGTTACCTTCCATGGTCCAATCAGATCCACATGTACTTCACTGAATGGTGCCAATGGCGCTTGCTTGGGCGCCAGCAATCCATAACTAGCATTTCTGCTCTTGTACTTGATGCAATCATCCGAGCATACGTATTCTTGGCATAGCTTGGTCAGCCGCTCCACGTGGAACCTGGCCGCTATCGTTTGATTGAGCCTGGTGGATCCACAGTGCCCTAGTAGTAGATGATACCACTTGAGTAGTTGAGGAGCAAGGGAATTTGGAATGTAGATTTTCCATTCCTCTCTGGTTTCTGCTTTGGAGTAGCATGTAATCTCCTGATTACCAAGTTGTTGTTTGAAGAAGGTTGGTAATTGAAGCTTGGCAGGGAGCGTGTCATCGCTCTGTTGATGTTGAGCAATGTTGGTGTAATTCACTGGGCATTCCATCTCCTGGAGTGTTGGCAGGTTGACCAGACACTCATTGTTCAGTAGACATGAATATAATTCAGAGTCCGCGTCATGACATAGGTTTGGAAATACCTCTGGGAATTCTTGTAAGAAAAGCTCTTCATCTGCTTGTTCAGGGACGTCTAACTTGAGAAAATCAATTAGAGTGCCTTTACCTTGCTTCTGTTTCTCCCCCACTGTAGGTGGATCCATCCGGGGTAATCTTGAGAATGCATCTGCGAGGACATTCTTGGGGCCTTCCACATAGTGCCATTTGAGGTTGTATTCTTGTAGAAAGAGATTCCATCTGAGTACCCGTTGTGGAGAGAGGGTTTTGAAGGTGAGATTCTCGTGGTCTGTGTTAATGTGGAGTTCACAGCCTAATAGTAGTTTCCTGTATTCCTTGCAACACAAGTCTATTGCAAGTAGTTCCTTTTCTGTTGTAGTATAATTCTTCTGAGCTGCATTCAGCTTCTTGGACCAATAAGCAATAGGTTTTCCCTTTTGTAGGATGGCTGCGCCAAGTTGCAGATCTGATGCATCTGTGTAGATATCAAATGGTAGATTCAGATCCGGGTATGTGTTCAGCGCGTCACTTGCTATCATTGCTTTCATTTCTTCAAAGGCTTTTTCCTGGGCTGGCCCCCATGTGAAGGCTGACTTTGTTGATTTAGACTGCCCATTGGCAGTTTTCTTGGGAGTTCCCGTGAGTTCAAATAAAGGAGATAGGACATGTGAACGTCTTGGCCACATATCCCTGTAGTAACCAGCAGCACCGAGAAAGGACTTGACTTGAGTGATAGTTTTTGGTCTGTCCATTTGCAGAATAGCTTCAATCTTTTTCTTCCAAGGTTTCACGGCTTCTGGAGTCATCCAAAATCCGAGAAAGTCAGTTTCCTGTACAGCCCAGTCACATTTGAGAGGGTTGCATTTGAGACCATTTTCATTCAGGCGTTGCAGAATTGTGTCCACTGATTGCATGTGGTGGCTGAAGGTGCCATTTGTCCAGATTCCAATATCATCAATATAGACGGTGCAGTCGGTGCCTTGCAAAATGTCCTCCATGAGTTGTTGTGCCACATCTGGAGAGATTTTGACACCCATTGGAAGTCTTTGATATTCATCGCAACCATATGGGGTGACAATCGTGCATAGTTTCTTGCTTGGTTCATCCAGTTCAAAACAATAGTATTGCATGGATAAATCAATCTTGGTGAAGTGAGTGTATTTGCCGCGTCAATGCATGATGTCCTGAATTCTTGGTATTGGATATGGCCTCCTGATTAGTAGTTCATTGAGTTCCCAAAAATCTGACACCCATCAAACCCTGTTGTCCTTCTTTGGAATGATGAAAGTAGGAAATGCCCATTCAGCTGGTCCCTCGCATCGTCTGAGGACTCCATCATCTACAAGATTCTGGAGTTCCCTTTTGAATAGTTCTTCTCTTTTGTATGCGACTGCATATGGCTTCTTGTGAACTGGCTTGGCGTCGGGCTTAAGCTTGAGTGAGATTTTCTTGTGTGGGTATTTGCCTAGTTTGCCGTTGAAGACATTTGGATATTTAAATAGTACAGCTTGGAATTGCTGTTTTTCTGATGCTGTCATATGTGCTTGCTGCTCAGCAACCGAGGTTGTATCAGTTGCTTCGTAAGCTCTGTCAAGGATGACAGGTGATGAAGATACTGCATCATGCACAAAAAGCTTGGAGTCAATGGATTCCTCCAGTAATGCTTGAAGATATGCTTCTTGCAGATCTGGAGTAATATCAAAACTGGCTGTTTTGCGCATTGGGATTTGTCGCTTGTTCCATTGAATCATGCTGGATTCAAATAACAAGTTGATATTGGTGCTGCATAGAAAGTCTCTACCGAAGATAATATCATATCTGCATGATTTGGATTCAAATAATCTGGCCTCACAACGCTCGATTGTTGTGTTCCCAAATTCTTGTAGTTTGAGATTCTTCATTAGGACAAACAACGAGGTGTCGAATGATCCATTGGCTGTGGTTGTGATGGTCCTTGTTTTAGAATGGATTGGTAGGACTCCAAAGGGAAGTGCCCTTTTGTTGATAAGGGTTGTTGTGCTGCCACTGTCAAGTAGGGCAAGCATTGTTTTTGTTGTTTTTACAGGAATGCCTTGAATGTATTGGATGGTCGTCAAAACAATAGGAGCCACATCGCTCTTATGTTTGGTAGATACGGGGTATTCCGTATTTGGTTGTAGGGTCTTTGCTAGACGCGAGGTCCAGCTTGTGGTCATTGTACCCGTTTTATTGGCTGCTGTACCCGTGCCAATCAAATCGTCATCCGATTTGGCTGTTTTATTTTTGTTTTTGTTTTTATTTTTTCCGACGCGTTTGTCCAGTTCAAACTGGACTCGTCGTGAGCTCTTGTCATAATCAGATATGCGTCCTGTAGGATTCTCCCCTTCTGTGGAGAGAGTTCCTCCTGCGAGCCCAATTGGCACTGCCAAATTGGCATCCAGAGCCTGTGGCGCTGGAGGCAGGTTGACTGCTCTTGGTTGCTGGCTTCAAGGAAGCCAGATTTGCTCACCTGCTTTGCCGCCATGTTGTTGGAGGAAAGCTTCCTTTGCGCGCTGCATGTGTGCTTGGAATGATTCATTGCTGGCTGTCGTGGTTTTGCCGGCTGAGGCATTCTTCTTGTTGTCCGCGCGTTGTTTTTTCTTCTGTTTGGAGTATCTGTTCTTGGGACACTCGGACCAGTCACATCCAATCAGCTTTCAGAAGAACAAGGCTATGGCGCCGGACCGGCACCAACCCACAAGAAACATCAGAAGAAGGCTAAGCCGGCCGACAAACACAGCAAACAACACATACACTTTCATTCCAACAAATAACAAACCAAACATAAAAACACAAAAAACGACGAAAATGACGAAACGACGAAACAACAAAAACGAGGACGAAACAACCAACACTTACAATATCCACCCAAAATAATGGAACACCACTATCGTCCTCAACAAAACACCAGCCCCCTTGGTCTCCAGCAAGCAAAATGTCTTACACAAGTGGAATATTTGCCAAAGCAGCACGGCAAGTCCAACATGATGACAATGATGGCATTCCAATTAATACTCAACTTGCCTACGGTCAAAAAGGGGAAGAATTCCTTCAGTATTGCACCAGCCGTGTGTTTTCTTCCTGTGGTTGTTACTCTACTCAAATGGTAACCAAAGAAAAGGTCTTTGGCTTCCTTTTCTATCAGGCCTATCGAACACAAAGGACAAGAGGCCGTAAGAAGCATCAATCACAAACACAAATTTTTGACGTCGATGACTACGACACCGTGATGGCAAAATACAACAGCAATCGTGCTGGTGCTTCTTGTGAGTCGATGCTGCTGGAGTCAGACCCTGGTGTAGTAGGTTATGATACGGTGAATCAATACTTCTGTTTCATCCTCAAAATATTGCGGCATCAGAGGAGTCAGAATGCCAACACTCTTACAAAGGAACACCTTCAAACTGACAGGGTTACACAGTTGGTCCGTGTTGTCCAATTGAGAAAGAAACGGATCAAGATGATGCGACACGACAAGACAATCGATCACGCGTTGTCCCCCTACTAGTACATGACGGTGACAAGCATCGAGCAAATCAAGGCTTTCTTGTTCTATAAGCATTGTAACAAACATAACTACCACATTGCTACCTTGAGGGACCGATTCTGTTTCCTTATGACCCATTGTGGTGTTCTCCGCGCTGGGAGTCCTCATTCAAATGCACATTGTCGGATCTGTGCATCATCATCAAAGCTGACAAAGGCGTACACTCCTGCCCGATCTTTATCATGCAAATCATTACAGGGAAAACCAACGGTCAGCAAACTTTGTACGGTCGTGTGATCAGGCACCACAACGTTAACATGTGTCCCATTGGCGCATTGGGCTTCTACTTAATGGCGAGATTCCATGCAACCGGAGAGCTTTTGCAATACAACTTTGCAGATAACGCGTCACGGTTCGTAGTCAAATTACTCACTGACTGATTGTAATCACTCACAGAACCACCGTCTGATAACAGACCAAGGTCTAGTATGCGAAAACCATGCAGAAAGCATGCAAGGCCTTGGGCGTTGCATCGAAACATTTTGTCCAGTTCGGCCGCAGATCAGGTGCAGTTGCATTGGAGATGCAATAGGTGGATCCGCAATACATCAAGATGATTGGAAATTGGAACCTTGACGTCTGAGAAGATTGGTATTCCTCAAAACTCCCACTGAAGGCTAGTATGCGGGTCTTGGCTGGACATGCGCAAGAGAAAGGCAGCTTCTTTCTGCCCGGAGGTACCGTTGACCCACCTCCAGAGCTTTGCCGTCAAGTATTCCCGTTCCTTGACAAGGCGATGGGCACAATCACAAATGTCTGCGAGAAGCCAACTGCTCAAGCATTGTTCTTTGAGCTCCTGTTGAATTTGCAATGTGTTGTACTGCAGGATGCCGCGGTCTTGATTGCATACACAACGGGAGACAGAATTGCCTCTTCTCCTTGCCCGTTTTCAACTCCGAATTGTTCCACCCTTATCAAGCACAAGTTGTCGAAAAGATTATGGGAACGGGACTGACGAGGAGAGAGGAGGTACTACCGCAATCCAACGAAAATATGGATGTGGCACTTCCGGGGTTTCGTGACCGGCTTCACAACATTCATACGGAAGTCCATAATGTTTCAAAGAATGTTACACGGATAGAAGATAAGGTTAGCAAATTCGAACAGAAACAAGATGCGATCAACAGACAGATACACCATTACCTGCAGCACATGACTGCCTTTTGTCTCCCAACAGAAGCAGAAGCAACAACAACAACAACTGCTGGTACACGAGGTACTAACCTTCTTCCAAGAAATACCTTGATCTGACAGCATTCCGCGGTGTCCTCGATGTGGAAGGAGTGGCTTGGACTTGACGACTTCAAAGAAGATGACTTCCCTGGAGGGATTGAAGAGCTTGAAAAGACATTTGGCAATCAATGGAGGAAGCATTATAGTGCGGCTGAGCAGAAGCAGTTCTCGCGACTCAAGTATATTATAGTAGAATTCATCAAGGGGAGAGTCCATTCTGGCAAATCCTTAGAGGCACTTCTGGAGGAAGGTGATGCCTTAATGAAGCAGGCAAAGACCACACTGACGTCACTCCACAACCATGTCCAGAAGGCTAAGTCGTTTTGACTTGTTATTCCATCCATCACCAACCAATTGACAATCGATTCGTGGTCCATCCCCGCTTTGCAAACGGCGGTTTGACGGACTTGTAGATTGTTGATTGGTTTCCCATTGCCGATTGTTGATTGGACAGGAGAGCCGCGGATTGGAGAGGAGCCGATTCGATTGGACAGGAGAGGAGAGCCGCCGATTGGAGAGGAGGAGTCGATTGGACAGTTGATTGGAGAAGAGGAGTCGATTCGATTGGAGAGGAGGAGTCGATTCTATTGGAGAGGAGAGGAGCCAATCCGATTGGAGAGGAGCCAATCCGATTAGAGAGGAGAGGAGGAGCCGATTCAATTAGAGAGGAGAGGAGAGAGGAGGAGCCATTCGATTGGAGAGGAGAGCCGAATCCATTGGAGAGGGGGAGAGCCGTGGATTGGAGAGGAGGAGTCGATTTGATTGGAGAGGAGAGGAGAGTTGATTGTTGATTGGAGAGGAGAGCGAGTGGATTGTTGATTGTTCAGACAAATCCCATGGTCGATTCGATTTGACAATTTGGAGATTGTTTCTTTGCTTAGCATCAGTTTAGATTGGTGGAGGATGAATCTCATGGTTGATTTGATTCCAAGATTATTCGGCTTAGCAAAGTTTGCGGAGCCAAAAAAGATGCAGGGTTTAGTTCCAAATTTGAAATTATGAGCACTTAGTAGTTGCAAAAGTAGAAATTATGAAGTGGAATCACTTGTTACTTTTATCATGTGTTACGTAGTGAAATCACGTGCTTTTATTTTTGAAATTAGAATTTCTTCCTTTTGCAAATCACTCCAACCAATCTCAACCGATCGTAGTAGAAATGGATCCCATTTTGTTGAGTATCAAAGAACGCGTCGTGTTTAGTTGAGTATCAAATAACAGAAATCATTTTAGAAAAAGTTTTTGGATTCACCTCGGCCGGTGAGCAGGTAGGGCTGTCTTAATTTATGTTTGACCTTCAGTTCTTCATATTGATATTAAAAACTAAAGTGGAGAACACTCTTCGGGTTCGGGTTTGGGTTTGGTCCGTTGGATAGAAGAAGAGGTGCGGTACTAGTCTACTAAAATAAGTGGTTGTTTCCAGTACAAAACCTACACTGACTTCTGTAAAATAAAATAAGTGGGCGGTGTCTCGCGGCACTAAAATAAGAGTCCAGTACTAAACCTATGCTGACTTCTGTAAAATAATTCGTGTTATTAATTCATTCCAGAATAATAACTGTGTCATTATATACTCAAGTCAAAAATTGCGCGGGCGCAAGTCAGTCAGGGAGTCTGACTTGGACTCAATTCTGGTAAAAATGATACTTCTAAAACTTAAGAATCCTAGCCAAACGTCGACATTTTGAGGTGTTATGGTATTCAAATTTGGATTAAGCTTTCCATTGCCTAGAAATCACGCGGTTAGGATGTACGGACAGACAGTGTCGTATGCCTCTCAATAAAGGCATTAACGTAGTGTTATTTTGGATATATTATAATTGAATGAAAACTAAGATTGTGAGCTAGCTCTGCCAACTATTCCGAGGAGGCGTTGGAAGGCTTGTAACAGTAAAAAGGCGTTGAACTGGAATTCAACATGCATTGCACATAGAGTAATTAAGATATGCAAATCATCCAGACTTCAATATTGAAGCCCGACTGGTGTGGCATTGCTTTTCAGATTTTCTTGAATCGTGGGTAAATTCAATCGTGAGGGTTTGAATACCACACTCTTTTTCTTCCCATAAAGTTTTTGATTGGTGGCACAGAATTTTGGTGATCGCGTGCAACCAGTACCGTATTCCATAGATAGGAAATTGTTAATTGGTGTGATATGGTTTTAGGTTCCAAATACTCATCCGTTGGACAAGTGTTGCTATCATTCTATTGATTGTGATGATGATGATGATGATGCGTTTTCCTCTCCGTCCATAAAAAAAAGCTAATGAAGTCCTCACTCTGGTTCCCCGCCGCATCGCGACGACGGTGTGGAAGGGAAATGAATCAATCGTCTTGCGGCGACGACCACCACCGTTCCACGACCTCATCGACATGTGCCAATCCGGGGAGTCGAAAACGATGCTGTGGCTGTGGCTGTCGCTATTTTATAATATAATATAATTTAATATACACGGCTCGAACGAACGAGCGAGCGAGCGAACGCCACGCCACGCTTGGCACGGGAGGACGAACGGCATAGTTGTTGCTGCCGCCGCCGCCGTTGCTGTTGCTGCTGCTTTGTGTTGTTGGACATCGTGGTTGGTTGGTTGTTTGTTTGGTTGGGCAGTGTTGTATTCATCCCGGGTTTTGCTATTGCTATTGCTATTGCTATCGCTTATTCGCTTTGTCGCTTTGTCGCGTTTTTGCGTCAGACGACGCAGTGTGTCGTGCTCTGTACCTGTGCCGCGGCGAGTCCGCTGGCCCTGTTGGACAACCATAGTAGGTTGGATGCCATCTTGTGTATCACCTTTGACCAGCCGATGTGATCGTTCCCATCCAGGCGACCCAGGTCGGTGTTCCCGATCACCGTTTGCGAGCTCTCGTAGGGAGGAGGCCGGGAATCGCTGTTGCTGTTGTTGCTGTTGCTGTTGCTGTTGTTGCTGTTGCCAACGCCATCAATGCGGAGGGAGCACCTCAACCGCAACGCGTGCTTCACGATCTGGTTCAGCAGCGCGTTCCAGGTCGTGAGACTCTTGCAGTTCCCCGGCTCGAGGTCGTATATTTGCTTCTTGTAGATGAGCTTGGCGCAGTCCGCCAGGGGTACGAGTTTCCATTCGCAACGGTCGGAACCGGAACGGTCGGCGGAAGGGCTCCTCCTCCGCCGCTGCTTGTTGCTGCTTGCTGTTGCGGGTAGTCCAGAAGGTTTCCGAGTCCCAGAAGCAGTTGCGTGGCCAGTGCCCACGCCACCCTGATTTCGTCTTCCTCCAGGTCTCCCTTGGGCCGAAAGGCCAGCCTTAGGTGGTTGATGAGCGGGTAGTGCAATCCGCGGGCGCTGTCGACCGTGAGTTCAAAGACGACCCTCGGCAGCGCGACACACGCCAGCTTGTCGACCTCCACCCGGACGTCGCTCAGGGTCCGGGTCAATATCGCCAGGCGGTGGTCAAAGGCCTCCGAGTTTATGCGGAGGGCGTTTCGTTCCAGGTGCAGTTGTTCTTGGAGGAGTTCGAATTCGTTTGCCCTTTCGGTTTCGTAGTGGTACCTGCGTTTGCAGTCCGCCAGGTGTTCGGATTGCCGCTTCACGTCCGTTTGCAGCAGGACGATCTCCCGCCGGTAGTTGTCTTCGATGACCGCCAAGTTGTTGTTGTTGTTGTCTGTTGTTGTCGGCATTGTTATTGTTATTGTCGGTATCGTTCGCATTCCGTATTCGTCATTCGTCATTGTCGTATTCGTATTCGCATTGTATTCCGATTCGCATTCCGATTCGCATTTGCAGTTGCAGTTGCATCGTCATTCGTCGCGGCGGCGGCGGCGGCGGGGGCAACATCATCGCTCCCGCCGTTGTTCGATGGAATCGCAATCGCCACGTGCCGTGCCAGGGTCTTCTGGCGCTGCCGTGCGGTGCGGACCGTCTCCTTGTAGGCCTCGATTTCCGCGCAGAGGCGCTGGGTGTCGGCGTCGAGCGCCGCCGCTACGCGATCGATGCAGTTCTCGCACAGCTCGATGTCGAAGTTGTTGTTGTTGTTGTTGTTGTTCGTTTCTGTTTGTGTTTGCGTTTCTGTTTGTGTATGTGTTTCTGTTTCGTCGTCCGAGCAGAGATAGGCGGCTTCCAAGAGTTTTGTCAGGTGCCGGTGCTGCTCCGCGAATCCGTGCGACAAAAGATGCTGCTGGTGATTGTCTTGCTCGTAGGGAGCTCGAAGCCCAAGCCGGTTGCTGTTGCTGTTGCTGTTGTTGTTCTGCCGGGGTGTCAGAAGATGGACCCACAGGGATTCTAGCCACACCGAGCTGCTCTTTTTCGCATCTTCGTTGTGATTGTGATTGTTATTGTGATTGTTGTCATTGTGATTGTGATCGTGTGATGGGTGGTGGGAGCTCTCGGGCCGTGTTGTTGATTTCGTTGTTGGGCCCGACGACACGGCACCACAGGTGCAACGCCCAATCGGGTTCGGAACAACAACACGAACCGATTTTGCCATTCTTTTGTGCTTTGGAATTGCGTTGCGTTGCGTTGGAATTGGAATTGCGTTTGTTTTGGAATTGCGTTGCGTTGCGTCGTTTGTATTGAGTTGAGTTGATTTGACAAATGTGTACCGTACGAGGACGAGGACGAGGACTAGGACGAGCAAGATACGATCGAGTAGGTAGTGGGAACTGAACCTAACCGAGTTGAGCCTTTTGAAAGGAGTTCCCTGTTCCTGTTCCTGTTGTACGAAGCTGGTACGAAGTAGGTACAGTTCCTAATCTTTCTACGGCTTACTCGTAGTCAGTCCTAGGCTTTTTAACGCACAAAACTCCACGTACTCGTACTCGTACGAGTACGGTACGAGTACGAGTACGATACGATACGATACGATACGATAATATACGAATGAGACGCAGATAGACTGTAAAAAGAGAACAATCCCGAAGAAACTAGAAACAAAGTTTTTCGTGTACGGTACATTTCGATCGTGGTTGATTGATTGATTGATTGATTGATTGTTGATTACGGAGTATTTTTTATTGAATGAAGATTGGATTGATTTGATTTGATTCATTCACGATCCCGGACAGAAGAGAACTGTTCTGCAATCACTTATTGATGTAGCGAACCGAATGTAAGGAATGGTAGTGCCACGTGGAACGTACGACGTACGAACCAAAGAACACCCTTGAGTATCAAGATCTCACTGTATCACCAACGTAGGTACGAACGCTACTACGATCACCCCTCACCGAATACAGCAATTCCACTGTAAGCAGCAAAAATTACAGGGAAAGCACAAACAAGCCGGTAAAGGATTCCTCCAGCAAAAACCAAGCCTACAGCTCACTCTTTTGCTCCTAAAACGATTAGTAGTAGAATAAAAAGGCTTATACGTCCAGGTCCACTAGTCTTCCCTATTGTACCCAGTACAAGCCTACCTTTGTCCGATAGTCACCTATCGCGACGCGTCGTTTCTCCCAACGTGAGGACGATCCCCACCAGAGAGGCCCAACGCGTCTCTCTAATCTCATCGACGATCTCTCACCAGAGAGGCCCAACGCGTCTCTCTAATCTCATCGACGTAGGTAGACGCCTACATCGACGATTCCTTCTTGTACAAGTACAAGCCCGGTCCGATAGTTATCTATCGCAACGCGTCGGTTTTTTCGCCCTACGGGAGGATCCTCCACCAGAGAAGCCCAACGCGTCTCTCTAATCCGACCGACTTGTAGGTAAACGCTTACACCGCCGACTTCCGGCCAGGAATCCGGCTCGACCTTTAGCTACACGACAATGAACTACATGGAGTTCTTCCTAGGGGAAGGGCCCTTTGGAGAAGCGCCTGCGAGGCATGACATCTACCAAGCCATCTACACCCTGTTCAATGAAGCTGATGGGGAACGGCTTCTCCCCCTCCTCCTGGATATTTTCAATGCACAAGCTATTGGCGGCTTGGGCATCTTCCAAGAAGATGCAGCAGGGGTGGACCGCCTCCGGGTCATCCATGGCCTCCGACGCTATCCAGGAACCATCACCCAGCCATCCGCCAACAGGGGACGAGCCTTTGGATACATTGATGATGTGGAAGGACAAGAGGTGGAGCTCGTGCGAGTGGACTCAGCCCTGCTGTCAAGAGCAGCAGCAAGCCGGGTGTACCTTCTAGCTCACCATGCAGCCAATTTAGCCCAACACCCCGAGAGAGATTACATCCCGGCCATTCCTGAAGGGACTGCCCACACCGAAATGCTCCAGGCTCACAAGGTGTGTTTCCTACCCTTCGAATTCATCCCACTGGTGTTGTGCAGGGGCCTCACCCCGAAGCAGGCCTTCCAAGTTCTCCAACCCCACATCCACCAGCAAGGGTTGGAGGACATCTGCAAACCCTTATTAGATACACTCTGGGCTGTGGGGACACAACCTACCACTCTTCTGGGCGCCATCCGGCTCCTAGAACCCGGACCTGCCTTCAGAGCGGAAGCCAACCTTCGCGCCTACATGAAGAAGAATGTCCTCCTCCGAGACCTCCCAGGCCTAGCAGGCCCGGCGCCGGCAGACCCCCCTTCCCTCACCGCAGCCTTCTCAGCGCTCACTGACCAGCAACTAAAACTGAGTGAGTCTCTAGACCAAAGACGACAAGAATCCTCTAAGCTGCACTCTGTAAGAGAAGTGTGGGGGAACCTTTACACTGAAAGGCTCCTACTCCTCTGTGGGAAAACAACCAAATCCGATCTTCCCCCCATCTACACAGCCTGGGCCAAGAAGAGCAAGCATGAAAAGACCCACATGGTCCTCCAAAGTCAAGTGGCCACAGATGCCTACAATCTTGGCATCCAAGCGCCACTCATCACCACAGCCGTACTCAAAAGGTTCCAAGATTGCAACTTCTATGGGACTGACCCATTTGATGTAGCAGACGGCATACTCCCCCTAGCCTTCACCCCCCCAGGAGGATCAGCGGCTACCCTCAAGCGCGAGCATGAAGCGGCCGCTAATGTAGCAGCATATGACACCATGATCTCCACCCATGGCAACTCCCTCTCCCTCAAGGACTCTCTAGATTTGCAAAAGACCAAAGCCTACATCCCCCTGGATTGGACAGAGGCTACCACTCAGCTGAAAAGCTACTTGGCGGTACTAGCCACCATTCTAGGCGCCACACATAATGTAGTGAAAGCTTACCAACGCGGTCTCTCCAGGTTAGAGTGGCAACAAATGCCCCTCAGAAGGGCCATAGCAGATGAACTAGGCGACCGGATCACTCCTGCAATTGTGGTGTACTACTTCCAGGTCCGCATTCGAGGTTGGCTAGAAGAACAATGGGAAGCAGACACCACCCTCCCTTCCCCAGACTTTGGGGAAGACATCCACAGATTCAGAATGACCCAGAACCTCAACTGGCTCCCAAATGTGTCCAACGTCGATGCATTGCGAGCCCTCCAGCAACCTAGCACACCGATCGCCCCTCCAAGCGCTCCTCCCGCTCAATCGGGAGGCGCCCCTCCCTCTCAAGGAGGGAGAGGCAACAATCCGCGCCAAGACCAGCTGCACAACCCCACCAGAGACTCCCGATTCTCCGATCCCTCCGATCCCATCAGCGCCAGAATCACAAAGAACACCATGAGGTCTGTCATCGCAGCCATGAAAACCAAAGGCAAAACCCCTGTCAAACGCCCCGATGGCCGGGAACGCTGCCATTCCTGGCACATCCGGGGCAACTGCTTCACTGGATGCAGACACCTCTATGACCACTCCCCCATCACATCCAGGGAGCAAGACCAGCTCTGGGAGTGGTGCCAAGAGGCATATGCAGCCTGATTCGCCGGCAAGCGCCACCACATCCAAGGCGCCGCGCCCCCTCTCAAGCTCATTGCCACAGGGGACTTCACCACACCCCATCCCAATACCCACCCCTCCACACTCCACACTACGCAGCGCCTTCCCTTCCGCTTCCTTCCCTTACCCCAATCCATCCCCCCCCGACGCGTCCCACTCGCTTCACCGCACTCGGCGCCGCACTCGGCAGCTTCTCCACACTCCGAAACCCCCCTCCCATCTGACTTAGGTAAGCCACACCCTCGCGTTGTTGTTTACTGACCCCCCCACCCCGTCTTGCAGCGCGCTCGGCGCTCCACCCCTCAGCCCACCCAGGCTCCGCGCCCCCACCCAGCTCCTTGCCGCGGCCTCCTCTCCTCCCACGCCCATACCCCAACGCCGGTCTGGGTCCTCCTCTCCTCCCACGCCCATACCCCAACGCCGGTCTGGGTCCCCGCCCACACCCCAACGCCGGTCTGGGCCATCCTCCTCCATCCAGCACCCCCAAGCTGGGCTCCAGCCCGACGCTGGGGCGCCCCATCCCCCACACGGGGTCCTCCTCGGGGTCCTCCTCCCACCTGCCCACCTCCCAGTAACCCCATTGACCGGCTGGACGTGCACATCGCCAAAGCCGGTCTAGGACCCCGCCCACACACCAACGCCGGTGTGCGCCATCCCCCTCCATCCAGCACCCCCACGCTGGGCCCCAGCACGACGCTGGGGCGCCCATCCCCCACAAGTCCTCCTCGGGGTCCTCCTCCCCCCCTGCCCACCTCCCACTTACCCCATTGACCGGCTGGACGTGCACATCGCCAAAGCCATCCACGCCTACACCAACAGCACTAGCTGGGGGGACTTCATCCGAACCATCCGGGGAAGAGGTGACATCCACCCAGATGTAGGTGCTATCCCCCATCCAGCCGGTCCCCTCCTCGCCCACTTTGGGCGTGACGGAACCCCGGCCTCCATGCATGACCCCCCTTGGACCACTGCCCGAATAGCTGGGGCCCTAGCCAGGGGCCCCCACCAATCCTCCCGGCAAGGCATCGACTTCCTTCGCGAAGAATATGCCGACATGATGGACAAACAACAATGGACTGTCCTCCCCGCCAGTCTCATCCAAGACCTTCCACACCTCCGGCTAAGTCCACTAGGGCTAGTCCCCCAGCGAGACCGGCGCCCCCGCATGATCTCAGATTACACCTACTCTGAAGTTAACCAAGACACCATCCCTCTAGCCCCAGCAGAAGCCATGCAATTTGGCCACACACTTCCCCGGCTACTCACCACGCTTCACCGCGCCAACGACAGGTTCGGTCCAGTGTACATGTCCAAGATAGACCTCGCTGATGGATTCTACCGGGTCCAGTTGAACCCCGACGACACCATGAAGCTCGGAGTGCTGTTCCCTTCCAGAAAGGGCCAACCCCCTCTCATTGGAATCCCCCTCACCAACCCAATGGGGTGGACATCCAGCCCTCCCAATTTCTGTGCATTCACTGAAACTATTGCAGACCTGGCCAATGCCACCCTCTCCACGGGGCTGGCAGCGGCCAGGCTCACCCCCCATCGACTCGATCTCCCTTCTGAAGCCCTATCTCACAGTGCCCTCCCCATTGCGATCCCACCGGATCCCCCTCCCGAGGCCACCCAACGCACCCCCCATAGCACCACCCCCAGCAAGCAGCCTATGCGCTACTGGGATGTCTATGTGGATGACTTCTGTGGCCTTGCGCAAGGCAACCAATGGACCCGACGCGCCATCAAGAGGGTGCTCTTCCAGTCTCTGGACAAAGTCTTCCGGCCCCTGGAGGCCTCTGACACCCCCTTCAGACAGGAACCAGCCTCCCTCAAGAAAATGCGCCAAGGGGACGCCAGGTGGACCACGAAGAAAGTCATCCTTGGCTGGCTCATTGATTCCATCAACAACACCATCAGCCTCCCTCCCCATCGCGTTACACGGCTACAAGAGATCTTGCACTCCATCACCCCCCACCAGCGCCATGTCCCCACCCACCAGTGGCACCAGGTCCTTGGGGAACTTCGTTCCATGGCTATTGCCATTCCTGGCTCCATGGGACTCTTCTCCATCCTCCAAGAAGCCTTCCGACACCAAGATCCCGGCCGGCAGCGCATCCGGCTCACCAAACGAGTACACCGCTTCATTCAGGACTTCCAATGGCTAGCCACAAGTCTATCCACCAGACCAACGTCTATTGCTGAATTGGTGCCAGACACCTTCCCTGCCACCTTGGGCGCCTGTGATGCCTCTGGAGATGGTATGGGGGGCATTCATTTTGTTCCACGCCCTGATGGAAAAATTCAACCCCTCCTGTGGAGACATGCCTTCCCACAGTGGGTCTCCTCCCAGTTAGTCACCTTTGACAACCCCAACGGCACCATCACCAACAGTGACCTGGAGCTCGCTGGTTCCATTGCCCACAATGACATTCTTGCCCATGCTGCCTGTGTCCAATACAGAACCACCCACAACTGCTATGACAACACAGCGACTGTCTACTGGCAAAGGAAAGGCGCCACCACTACTACTGGGCCTGCAGCCTACCTCCTTCGAATTCAGTCCCTTCACCAGCGCCTCCACCAATATGTCCCTCTCTGGGATTACATCCCGGGCCCTGTGAATCACCTCGCTGATTTGCTCTCCCGATCACCCCTCTCTGACGCTGCCTTGCTCCTCCATTTCAACACCACCTACCCACAGGAATTGCCCTGGATCTTATGTCCCCTGAAACCTGCCATGCATTCTGCTCTGACCTTAGCTCTATCCAGACGACCATGCGAGCTTCAGTCACTGAACTCTATGCCAAGCGCAAGGATGCCCATTGGAATCAATGGGTTCACTTCTGTGTGTCTCAAGGCTTTGAACCAACCCTCCAATCTGTTAGAGACCCCATCCCAATCCTCCAAGTCTTTGCCCAGCGCCTCCATGATGGCCGGCTCTCCTGTAGCCGCAAGCCCATCAGATCTCGCACAGTATCGGACACCCTCAGGTCAGTGGGCCAGACGCTGGCCCGCATGGGGACCAAAGACCCCAGAACCAACTCAACCGGCAGTCTTGACTTCAGGCTAACTGCCCAGTTCAAAGCCTATGCCAAATTGGACCCGGCCCCTTGCAGGGTCAAACCAGTCCCAATCACCCTTGTCATGCATGCACTTCGCTTTGCATATCATGACTACCCTTCCCCAGCCAGGCAGGCCATTGCTAACATGATCTGCATAGCCTTCTTCTTTTGCCTCCGACCTGGTGAGTACACTGGTACTACCAGGGATGATCAAGCCTTCCACCTCAAGGAGGTCTCCTTCTACCTAGGCTCCAAAATAGTCCACCATGACGGTCCTGCGCATGAGCTTCTTACTGCTACCTCTGTTACCCTCACCTTCACTACACAGAAGAATGGCGACAAAGGTGAAGTAATAGCTCATGCCCGAAGTGGGGACTCCCTCTGCTGCCCTGTGGCAGCGTGCGCTCGCCAGATACTCCATCTCAAGCGCTGCTGCACTAGCACCCACCCCTTCAGCCCATCCCTCAAGCTGGCCAGTTACTTTGACAATGGGGCTCTCACCCTAGTTCGAGCAGCCTCGGTTCACAGCCTCCATGAGAGTCTATGCCCAGACCCTCTACCATACCACTGGCATCTCCCCTGCAGCTATCTCTGCCCGGTCCCTTCGCGCAGGAGGCGCTATGGCCTTGCTCCAGGGCAAATGTGATTCTAATGTCATCAAGCTCCTTGCGAGATGGCACAGTGACTGCATGATGAGGTACTTGCATCAACAGTCCCTCCCCATCTTCAAGAACCTTGCCTCTGTAATGTTCAACAACGGAACATACTCCTTCCTGCCTGAGGAATGGGTGCCGGCCTCGGCACCCACTCCCCCTGGCAGCTCTCTCTGATCCCCCCTAGGGAATCTTCCTCTCTGAATCCTCCCTGATGATTCTCCCACCCTCGCTGGCCATCCATGTCCCCTCCAGGTTCATCCTCCGCCAGCTCCCACCCAGTGGCCTATGGCCCAATGGCAGAAAAGGCTTAACAGCCAAAGCTGTGCGCCGGTGTGTGGGCAAAGCAACTTGGGACCGGACCAGCCTGCAAAAACTAGCCACAGGCTGGCACTTCCCAGATCCCCCTCTAGCATTGCTTAACCCACCAACACACATATGAACTATAAACGCCGCACATCCAGTACTACAAGTAGGTAGGCTACTGAGGCTATCACAAACGTATGTGAGTGATAGTTGATGTAGCGAACCGAATGTAAGGAATGGTAGTGCCACGTGGAACGTACGACGTACGAACCAAAGAACACCCTTGAGTATCAAGATCTCACTGTATCACCAACGTAGGTACGAACGCTACTACGATCACCCCTCACCGAATACAGCAATTCCACTGTAAGCAGCAAAAATTACAGGGAAAGCACAAACAAGCCGGTAAAGGATTCCTCCAGCAAAAACCAAGCCTACAGCTCACTCTTTTGCTCCTAAAACGATTAGTAGTAGAATAAAAAGGCCCACCACGCCCGCCCGCAGAAAAGGCTTAACAGCCAAAGCTGTGCGCCGGTGTGTGGGCAAAGCAACTTGGGACCGGACCAGCCTGCAAAAACTAGCCACAGGCTGGCACTTCCCGGATCCCCCTCTAGCATTGCTTAACCCACCAACACACATATGAACTATAAACACCGCACAGCCAGTACTACAAGTAGGTAGGCTACTGAGGCTATCACAAACGTATGTGAGTGATAGCTACTACCGTACGTTCATGATAGCCTCAGTAGCCTACCTACCTACTTGTAGTAGTACTGGATGTGAACTGCTTGTACTACTACTAGTAGTAGTTCATCATGCTGGGTGCTGTGTTGGTGGTGGGTTAAGCAATGCTTGAGGGGGATCCGGGACGAGGAATCTCCAGCCAGTGGATTCTTGTTTTTGCAGGCTGGTGACGAGTCCGGTCCCGTGTTGTTGCTGTTCCCACCACACACACACACACCGGCGCACAGCTTTGGCTGTTAAGCCGTTTCTGCCATTGGGCGAAGAGCCACAGGGTGACCGGCCCCTCCACCCGCCGACAGAAGGGAGGACCCATTCCCTTCTTTTGATAAACCAATGGCCACCACACATATTACCGGAGCTTTTTGCCGTATTCAAGAAGGAGTCGGACAGCCTGTTATGTAAGGGGCTCAAGAACAGCAATATTCTCACGTGGGCACGTTTTCTACGGCTCCGGGATTTTGATGGCCTCACATATCGCGATCGAAATGAGTACAAGCACCAGCAGCTGCCCAGATATATGCATCAAGAACTCCATCTACTACTTGTTGTCACCTTCAGTGCCCAGTTGAAGGACCAAGGAAAGGACTCAAAGGATCATATCCTATATACCAAGGAGGCCTTTGAATGCTACTCAAACTCTGTTCTAGCATCTGTAATAGACTCCACTGTCAAAAGGTTCAGCTCCCAGGATAGTCAAGGCTATGTTAGTACTGCTAAGTCTTCTGATCGGTTGAGATATGACGAGTCCTGGGCACAAAAATCCAGAGATGAGACTAAGTTCCCCGTACTCAACAATGATGCTAGTAGATTTGAGCATTGGCTTGTTGTCATATTCAAAGCCAAGCTTGAGTCAACTGACATCAACACCATCACATTTCTCGATCCTAATTGATCCCCTCTGTCCCTATCTGGATATGAAGCAGACCTGTACCACAAGCAATGCGCATTCTTTTGGACACTACTACTACTCTTGCATGTGTTCCAAAGTGACCTCTCATCTTCATGCGTGTTGAGCCATACCAGCAACAGCAATGGCCGGCAAGCCTACTTACTTTGACTTTGTGAAGTTACATAATCAATCCAAGTCCAAGGTGTATGACACCTCTGTCACCATGAATAGAGAACCTACTGAGCATGAGGAACCTGCACAGTTGGAAGGATACAAAGAAGGTAAAATTCATCACCACATGCTGGTTTGCCAAGCTGGAACATCTCAACAAACTTCGACCATCTGCAAAGACCCCTTAGCTATGACACCATTTGGACCCACTTGTGCAAGGCATCATTTAACAAAAATTACCAGCTGAGTGAGAAATTTTCCAAGATTGAAGATCCTCTGGAAGCATCTGATCTACAGGACTTTTGCCCCAACCAAGCCAGGGCAACTAGTGAGGAGCTCAAGACTACTACCTTGTTGCTCAAAGCTACGAGGGTTAGATTCCCAAGCGGCGCTTTCTCAACCTAGTAGCTGTTCATCCATTAAAGCTCATGCACATGACGACTTTACGTCCGCTGATCAACCAACAGCCAATGACACGAACTACTACCCACTGGTGCCACTTGAATTCCATGGTGATTTCCAGGATTATGCTGTCTATCGCACAGGCCGTGCTCCTGATCCTAGCACCAGGTTGCCAGCCTCCTCTATTTGGCAAACACTCACTAAGCATGGTATGAAGACATGGTTGTCTATGCATGCAGAGGACAAGCAAAAGCTAGTCGCATGTCTGCGACCAGATTTGATGCAGGACCAGACGCCTGACCCCAATTCAACCAAACCCATCAGCCGGCGTGCATATGAGCATTCTATCGTGGCTGATCAAGCCACCGCGCCCTCTACAATCACGGCACCCTCTCAGCTTAGTACCCCTGAAGCTGATGATGCTCGCAGCGCATATTCCATGTCTCTCTTGGGCTTTACAAAGCGGCTTCTGAAGTCAACAATCGCCCTCTCAGGTCACCCGTCTCTCCAGCCCATCCTGCAAGATTCCTAGTAGCTGACAACCCTTCCGTTCTCTACAAGAAAGAAGGCAATACATATATCCCTGTTGGCAGTTCTTCCCTGGTTGCCAAATTTCACTATTGGTCATTGCCTGAATTCGAATTGTTGCCTGAACCCGAATCTCTAGTTCTCACCGACCATGCCACCATGGTGTACCACTCCAACAAAACCAATGTCTCTGCACCAGGTTATGCCATGGTTGATCGAGGCGCCAATGGTTGTATCACAGGCAATGATGCATGTCTTATCTCTAAGGATATCCCACCCCGGTATGTCAATGTCCCCGGCATCAACAACCATCAAATACAAAACATTCCCATTGCCACGACGTGTGGTGCATATTCTGTTTCTTTCACCCTCTCAAAAAATGAAGTATGACGCAAGATAGGATTGAACCATAGAATTGAATGATCATTGAGTTGAGTCAAAGAATTGAATCATAGAATTGAATCATGGAATTGAATCATGAACTTGAGTCAAAGAATGAAATCAAATACTTGAACCACATAATTGAATGATAAACTTAAATCATAGAATTCAATCATAGGCTTGAATCATCAACTTGAGTTGTGGAATTGAATCATTACTAACTTTGATCAATAAACTTTGAATCATAGAATTGAGTCATAGAATTGAATCATGGAATTGAATCATGAATCCTTGAAGTGAATAATAGATTTGAGTCAAAGAGCGGAATCATAGAGTTGAATCATGGAATTGAGTCATAGAATTGGATTGTAGTAGATTTGAGTCATGGACTAGAATCATAGACTTAAATCATGGAAGTGAATCATAGAATTGAATCATAAATTGAATCTTACTCTTGAATCTTACTCTTGAATCATAGACAAGAATCATAGACTTGAGTCAAAGAATTGAATCATAGAGTTGAATCATAGAGTTGAATCATGGAAGTGAGTCATGGAAGTGAGTCAAAGAATTGAATCATAGAATTGAATCATAGAATGATGAGTAATAGAATGGAATCATAGAAATTAATCATAGAAATGAATTGTAGGTTTGAGTCAGACAATGGAATCATAAACTGGAATCATAGACTTAAATCATTAAATTGAATCATTGACTGGAGTCAAAGAATTGAATTATATACTTGAATTATATACTTGAATCATAAAATTGAATCATAAAATTGAATCACGGACTTGAATCATGAATTGAGTCACAGAATTGAATTGTAGATTTGAGTCATGGACTGGAATCATAGCCTTGAATCAAAGACTTGAGTCATAGAATTGAATCATGGAATTGAATCATAGAGTTGAATCATGGATTTGAATCATGGAAGTGCGACAAAGAATTGAGTCATAGAATTGAATCGTAGAATGATGAGCAATAGAATGGAATCATAGAAATTAATCATAGAAATGAATTGTAGGTTTGAGTCAGACAATGGAATCATAAACTAGAATCATAGACTTAAATCATTGAATTGAATCATTGACTGGAGTCAAAGAGTTGAATTATATACTTGAATTATATACTTGAATCATAAAATTGAATCATGGACTTGCATCATGAATTGAGTCACAGAATTGAATTGTAGATTTGAGTCATGGACTGGAATCATAGCCTTGAATCAAAGACTTGAGTCATAGAATTGAATCATGGAATTGAATCATAGAGTTGAATCATGAAAGTGCGGCAAAGAATTGAGTCATAGAATTGAGTCATATAATTGAATCATAGAATGATGAGTAATAGAATGGAATCATAGAAATTAATCATAGAAATAAATTGTAGGTTTGAGTCAGACAATGGAATCATAAACTAGAATCATAGACTCAAATCATTAAATTGAATCATTGACCGGAGTCAAAGAATTGAATGATAAATGTGAATGATATACTTGAATTATATACTTGAATCATAAAATTGAATCATGAACTTGAATCATAGAATTGAGTCACAGAATTGAATTGTAGATTTGAGTCATGGACTGGAATCATAGCCTTGAATCATAGACTTGAGTCATAGAATTGAATCATAGAGTTGAATCATGGAATTGAATCATGGAAGTGAGTCAAAGAATTGAATCGTAGAATTGAATCATAGAATGATGAGTACATAGAATGGAATCATAGAAATTAATCATAGAAATGAATTGTAGGTTTGAGTCAGACAATGGAATCATAAACTAGAATCATAGACTTAAATCATTGAATTGAATCATTGACTGGAGTCAAAGAATTGAATTATATACTTGAATTATGTACTTGAATCATAAAATTGAATCATAGATTTGAATCATTTAGTAATTGAGTCGTGAGATTGAATCATGGATTGGAATCATAGACTTGGATTGATGAATTGAATAATAGAAATTAGTCATAGAATGGAATCCTTGACTTGAGTCATGAAAATGAATGATATAATTGACTTATAGACCTGACTCGTAGACTTGACTCAAAATTGAATCATAGAATGGAATCATAGACTTGGATGATGGAATTGAATCATGCAATTGAATCATGGATTTGAATCATGCAATTGAATCATGGAATTGAATCGTAGACTTGGATTGATGAATTGAAAGATAGATTTGAGTCATAGTATGGAATCATTGACTTGAGTCATGAAAATAAATTATATAATTGACTCATAGACCTGATTCATAGACTTGATTCAAAATTGAATCATAGAATGGAATCACAGAATGGAATAATTGACTTGGATGATGGAATTGAATCATGCAATTGAATCATGGATTTGAATCATGCAATTGAATCATGGATTTGAATCATGGAATTGAATCATGGATTTGAATCATGGAATTGAATCATGAATCATGGAATTGAATCATAGACTTGGATTAAAGAATTGAATCATAGATTTTAGTCATGGAATGGAATCATTGACTTGAGTCATGAAAATGAATCATATAATTGACTCATAGATGTGACTCATAGACTTGATTGAAAATTGAATAATAGACTTGAATAATAGAATGGAATCATAGACTTGGATGATGGAATTGAATCATGGATTTGAATCATGGAATTGAATCATGAGTCATGGAGTTGAATCATGGATTTCAATCATAGACTTGGATTGAAGAATTGAATCATAGATACAATTCATGAAATGGAATCATTGACTTGAGTCATGAAAATGAATCGTGTAATTGACTCATAGACCTGACTCATAGACTTGATTGGAAATTGAATAAAAGAATTGAATAATAGAATTGAATCATAGACTTGTATGATGGAATTGGATCATGGTTGTAAATCATGAATCATGGAATTGAATCATGGAATTGAATCATAGACTGAGGTTGTTTAGTAAACGCCCGAGCTCAGGAGGCAGGGAATTTTGAAAATAAGATAATTGAATCATAGAATTGAATCATATACTTGTATCATGGAATTGAGTCAAAGAATTGAATCATGGAATCGAATCAATCAATTGAATCCTAGAATTGAAACACAGACTTGAATCATGGAATTGAAGCATAGACTTAAAGTACTGCATTGAAGCATAGAGTTTAATCTTAGACTTGAGTCATAGTCTTGAATCATAGAATTTAATCATACTAGAATCATTGATTTGAATCATAGAATGGAATCATAGGATTGAATTGTAGAATTGAATCATTGTATTGAATCACAGACTAGATTAATAGAATTGAATCATAGAATTGAATCATAGTATTGAATCATAGAATCGAATGTTAGAGTTGAATCATAGAATTGAATCACAGAATTCAATCTCTGGCTTGTTGAACCATAGAACTGTATATTAATTTTAAATCACAGACTAGAATCATTTATTCAATTCATAGTTTTGAATCATAGGATAGAATAATAGAGAATGGAATCATAGGATTGAATTATACGAATGAATCATAGACTAGAATTTTAGAATTGGATCACAGATCATAGAATTAAATCTTAGACTTGAATCATAGAATTGAATCATAGATAAGAATCTTAGATAAGAATCTTAGACTTGAATTTTAGACTTGAATCATAGATTATAATCATTGATTTGAATTGCAGAATTGAATTATAGAATTGAATCATTTAGTTGAATCATCCACTAGAATCATTGATTTGATTCATAGATTTCAATCGTGGAATTGAATCATTGAATGGAATCATTGAATGGAATCATAGAATGCGATCATAGAATGGAATCATAGAATGGAATCATAGAATAGTACTACAAATATGTAAGGAAGCTACGTAAACAACAACTCCACAGGGCCCCTGCAATCTATTTTTCCTCTCGTCACTACGCGTTTACACGTGTAGTCTGCTAGATATTCTTACTAGCAGTATTCAGTGATTTCAAGTATTAGTATTTAGATTTGTGAGCAATTACGTGTAAAAGACCTCTGAGATCGAACCTCTATCGGTGCTCTATTACTGTTAGCGATTCAGCGAGTCGGCTCGCTTATTTGCCTGTTAGTCATACGTGTGTGTTATCTCATTCGTGTGTATTCCCGAATGTTCGTACGTCTGTACGTGTGTTACCGGCGCTTTTCTAGAGTCCCCGTGTCTTCGTACTCGTACTGTTAAGTACTTGTAGAAGATACCTTAAGGGCCGGTCCCTTATTTGCACCGCCACATACATCTCCTACATAAGGAGAATAGCTTTACCCCACCCATAAGTTTAGTGAGTAGATCTGCAATATTAGTTTCACCGGGTTCCTTTCCAATCCGGATAATCTTTCCTGCAATGCATTCGCGTGCCTTATGGTAAGCAATGCTGTTATGCTTCTTCTTACAAGGGCTTTCCGGGTGTGTTACATTCTTAACAACCGAGTCATTGTCACAATACATGTTTGTTGGTCCTTCTATAGGTATGCCCATCATTCTGAGCTTATACCGTAGGCCTTCTACCATTTCGATTGCGATCTTGAGTGCCACAATTTCTGAGCCAAACGTGGATGTTTCAACAGTTGTTTGTCTCTTAGAGAACCATAGGATTGGTGCCCTGTTAACAAAGATGATGATTCCCGTATGAGACCTCCTAGTAGCCTTGCAACCAGCATGGTCGGCGTCCACGAAACATGTGGTAGTTACGGAGTTTCCTCGTGGCTCGGGCATATCCGGAGGAATTAGTTCCCCCGCTTCCGGATAGAATTCGGCCCAGTCACATTCATGGAAAACTGATTCATCAAGTTCTGGGATGGAACAGTCAAACACCAACTTTGATTTGCTGTAATTCTTTAAGTATGCAAACAAATGAAACAATTGGTTTAGATGTCCTTCTCGGGCCTGTGCAAGATACCGGGACATAAGTGAAACAGGCATTACAATATCTAGCCTCCCGAGTTCACATATCCAACGGAGTATACCTATTAAACCCTGGTAATAGTTTTGTTTCTCCGGAGCAAGTTCTGGTGAGGCATCGATTTCGGGCCTATACCCAGTTGCCAATGGTGATTTTGCGGATTTTGGGAGTACCTTGAAGGCATATTGCCCCCTACTCAGTTCCTCTTCAACAGACTTAACGGCTTTGGAGGTATACTTTGTTGAAGACATGGACCAGTACTCGGCCCCATCAACAGATGTGTTACCAATATCCGCCCCTAGATAGAAAGTGGGTGGTTCAACAGTTCCATCCTTCAGTTTGAACTGTCTTTCGATTGCATCCATTTGGAACTTTGGATCCATCCCACATACAAGGATGTCATCCACATATGCCACGCAATATTCGTAATATGCTGAGCCATCTTTCTTTACAGCCGGTCGCATATATACATCTGGATCCGCCTTGCAAGACTTATATCCAAGTCCCCTTAAGTGCTCAGACAGATGAGATCGAAATGATGCGCCCGCTACTGGTAATCCATACAGAGCTCTCACAATTTTGCAGGGCCTTCCACATAACTCCGGTGCAAATCCTTGTTCCAGTGTGGCCACTGTGTAGTACTTTTCCTTAATTGGTGCGGTTAAGTATGCATTTTGGATGTCAGCGCTTAAGACCTCAAGGTCATTAAGTGCAGCAACTAAGAAGAACATCCGAACCGAATCCCTGCTGGGCACGCTTGAGTATGTATACTCCCGTGATATTTCGGGCACTTTATGCCCATCCCCAACGAGTCGGGCCTTCCGAGTTAAGTCTATCTTCACATCAAATACCATGTGCATAGTGATTTTTGTATGTGCCACCGGTACTTTGTCCTCATCATTGAACTCAAAAGCTATGAAATTGTTCTTCATTTCTTTTGCAATAGCCCGGGCCCAATAGTCACTGCCGGATTCCTCATCTATCCTTCTTGCTTCAGCAATTGTTTTCGGTAGTCTAACCCCATACTTATGGGATTTGGTCCAATATTTGGTCTTGGCGCTGGAGATAATCCGGTCTTTCTTCCGAATTACCCGATAGGCCCACCACTTGAAGGCTGGCTCATCTATTATGCCTTGATCCTTGGCGAACAGGGCCGTTTCGACGGGGAAACTTTCCTTCATGTCACTTAACTTTGCCCAAGAGGAAGTTCCATCTTTCCAACTGACTAGGATTCTCCACCCTTTGGTTGTTGGCTTAGTCCGAGTTTGTCCGGACTTAGTAGTGATAGTTGCCTGTTGTACTGTCAGAGCCTCTTTATCCTTTTCATAGTCAAGTAGCTCGTTCAGGAGACAATACATGCGCCCTTCATCGTCCACAGGAGGAATAGAGATTCTCCGCTAGCACATTTGCTGTGTAGATCTCAATGGATCCGTCCGGCATAGAAACCTCGTAGGACCTTGTATCTAGGAGTGGATTGTTATTCTTTTCTCCGACTAGGATTCCTGCTTGCGTCCCTGTACCGGTTATTAACCGTACCGCGAATCCGTTGGTCCCCTATCTGCAGTAGCACTTGGCTTCCAAGGTACTCATCAAGATTGTCGGTTAAGTCATCAATGTCCGGGGAAGACGCCTCTGGCTCAGCCATAAGTACCTCGTCCTCACCCTCATATTTGCCATCAAATAGGCCCAAGGGTGGTTCCCCTAACTCGTTTTCCAGGTAAGTATCCGAGGGTTTTGCCTCATCGCCGATCTTTTCATTAAGTAGCTTGTTGTGTTCCTCTAACTGCAGGATAGTGTCTGGGTGTTTCCATTCCACTTCAGATATAGGCCGTGTGCCGTTTGTTATGTGTACTTTTCCAGTCTTATACAATACGTAGTGACAATCGCCACCTCCATAAGTATCTCCACATGGGCCCAGCCATCTTCCGTATTTCTCCGACTTATCCTGTAGGTCGTACCACCGGATGAAATCGTACCAATCGTGTATCATGTATGGGGTTATATCTGGAGTATATCCATGGACTAACTCAAACCCCGTTCTTCCCATCGCAGATGGGTCCCCAGATGCGGTGTTACTTAACCTTCCGGCCGCTAACATTCCACAAAAGGCCCAGCACCTCCTCGGGCTTCCTTTCTTAGAAGTCATTAATCGTATTGATCTCCTTAGGTCCCCTGCACTGTGTTCTGCCGTATTCTGCCACCAACAGTGGGGCTGTATGTAGGTTTGGCGTATGTGATACTCCGATCGAAGTTTAGTCCATCCGGTGCTGTGTGTCTCATGATTTCCTTGGGCCTTTGCCCCATCAGTGACGAGGTGTTCCGGTATTCCTACCTCATTTATGAAGCAAGATAGTCCGTCGTGGCATCGTTTCTCCCCTCTTACTGGATAGAATGCCACATATCCTTTCCCATTGGTAAAGATCTGTGCGTCAGTATCATTCCGGATGATACTCGGTACTTTGAACTTCATGGTGTCAGCGAACCACCGACCCTTAAGTACTTTCCTGTTTCTCCATTTTTGGGTCTTCAGCCTTCGGGTGATTGGTTGCGTAAGGTTTCTTATGCCTTCCTGGGTAGTGACCTTAATCGTTTCTTCGGCCCTCTTAACACTGATGTTCCACATCTTTGCAATGGCTTCTGAGTCATATCTATCCACTTTCTCCGGAATCCTTATCGGAGGTCCCCATTGTCCGCGCCGGATAAATGACCTCTTCTCTAGGGAAGTTTCCTTATCTATCACATCTTGTTGGCGGCGGAGTAGTTTCCTTTCTTTTGTCCGAGCTTTTGCTTCCTTTTGGATGGCAAGCTCTTCCTCTGTTAGGGAAATCGAAGTTTTGGTTGAAGTAGCTGAAATTCGGAGTATCTCCGAGCTTTCTCTGTCCCCGGTACTCTTAACAAAAACTGAGTGTAACCGGTCGCTAATCTCTTGTTGAGTATACCCCGGCCGTTGAGTACGGGTTGTACAGATTTTCTGTAGGTATCTGAGGCGATAATCCTTGTGTTTTACATTGATGAGTATAGGGTTGTCCGTGGAGCGTATCCAAGATTCAGTTGTCCCAGTCGAAACTCCTCCAGAGAGGGCGGCCACTACTCGTGGGAACGACGCGGTTGCTGCTTCTTCATCTTCTCTGAAGTGGGGGGCGTATGGGTCCCAGGTATGAGTGTCGGTTGCAAGGACTTGGTCACATGTATCGAGTTCCCGGCGTGTCGGCTTCCGCGTGTCAAAGTATGACAGAACACCATCAACTAACAATGGTATTGCTAATTCGAAACCGTCGGCCCGAAAGATAAGACTGTGACTGGAAGAACTGCAGTATCTTCTTGGTATGTCTTCAACCACATTCAAATTGCATTCTCTGATTTGGTTCGGGCATATCAGACTGTGCTGCAATGATTCTCCGAAATAGAGGGCCTGTCCGAATACCAATATGTATGTGATACCGTCCGTTGGGTCTGTCCAAGCAGTAGCACAACGGGCAATAGGAACATCTTTCATTGGTGAGTACACGTCTGAAAATGGAGCAACATCAGCAAATGTCATGATAGAATCCAGTGAATCGAGTAATACCATGTTAGATCCAGCTGCAGTTGTGTCTGCATGGCTATCCAGCTCGCAACGTCCTGGCTTAACACTGGATGACTGGGTCATCTCTTTGAGATGGACTATCGGCCGGCCTACCCGAGGTTCTATCTTAAGGCCCCGGCCGGCGAATCAATTTCCATTCCCGTTTCCAATGTGGCTGTGACAGCCAAACTGGTTCCCAGCTGAACTGTGGTTATTGGGAGGGTTTGCAGCTGTGGCTGCTGCCACTTTTGATTGTTGGTTGCCCCCGCTATTGCTTGCATTCCTTGCTTGTTTTAGCGCTCGGACTTTTTGTTGCTGCTCTTGGGACATGCTCAACCATACTTCTCGTGGATAGAACTTGCATTCAACGGGCCCTTTATAGGTCCCTGGTTGTGCCTTTGAGCCACCACTATTGTTGTTGTTGTTGTTGCCTTGTGGCTTGTTGGAAGAGAAGTTGCCGCGTTTGTTGTCACCTTTCCTCTTTTTATTGTTAGTGAAGGCTGACACATTCCTACCCCTCTTTTGTGGTTGATTCTGGAGTTTCTTTACTCCGAGCATTCGAGTAAGATACGCCGAAGCCTTCTCAAAATTTGCGTAATAGTCCGATTCTTCTGTTATTACATTTGGGATGGATTGTTCGAGTCGTACATCCTGTAGGGATCGTACGAAGTCGTACACAAACTGGTCCTCAGGTGGGAATGCGCCGTATCTTATCAAGGTTTGTTTTGCATCATGCCATAGCCTTTTGTGCCTGTCAAAATTGTAGTGTTTGGAATCCCCCGTGTACACCGATTCCCGGATAAACTGTCTTTTTTCTTCGACAATTAGTTTTACGTTGGTTGCCTCATAGGCTTGAGAGTAGAGGGCAAAGTATGCCTTTCGGCCGTCACCCCCTACCCCGTGTTTGGTCCCAAAGCTTTGTATATAGGACCAACCGGGTCCGGATCCCACCAGCTTAAACAATATCCCCCAGAGAGTATTGTTGTCTTTAGACCAATGAGAGTTGGCGTGAATCGTGCATCTTATTGCATACTCAGTCCAGTCAGGGTAAGTGTCATCTGGGCCCGATCCGACCGTTCCACACCTGTCGGTTTCTCCGACTGCAGATTGTTGTCTTATCGTGTAAAGTAGGGATGTCTTGGTGACACCCCTCTTATGCCGTAGATATTCACGTAAGTTCTCATCAAATTCCCTGAATTTTGACATTGTAGTCAGTTTGTCGGGTAGTGTTAGATCCTTAACTGCCGTATTTTCATCGTCCTCCTTTGTAGATCTCAAACGTTCCCGTGTATCCATCTCGGCCGTTGGGTCCTTGATCCAGTCCACTTCGGTGGCCGTTGCGCCTATCATAGGCTGGAATTTGATCCAAGCCACAAACAGCTTCAGTCGATCGCCAAATGCCCTTCCAATAAAGACTTCCTGTGGATCCGGGCATAGATGGTGTTTTGCCTTGGTTAGCGACCCTAGAGTGGACTTGATTCCTTCTGAATCGAGGTCTGCAATGGCCTTCATGTTAGAATATCCATGCCTGAATATTTCGTTTGCCGTAGGCCTGTTGACCCCAAAGGACTCGAGGATTTTCCTGAAACAAACCTCGGCTGAGGTCAGCGACCTTTCTCCTTCGTAGCCGGGGATGCCATCATTGGCCTCTGCCCTTTCTTTGGCTTCTCTTGCTGTCGTTGATAGGGATATGTCCCTGCTTGATAGTCTTGCGACCAGGGTCACCGTGAGTTGCTCAAGCTGTTCTGGGTCCAATCTTGTTGTTACCGATGGAGGTAGTAAGCCTATCAAGTTGCCCGCCGCCTCTGTTGCGGCCGCGTCCGCTGCTTCTGCTTCTGCTACTGCTGCTGCCGCGGTTGCAGCTAGTTGAGCTCTGGTTGGTGGCGCCATGGTGTGTTGTTTCGGAGTATGCTGTAGGAATTAGGCTTGTAATAAGGAGGTTGTTAGCTTTTGCTTTCATGAGGAAGCTGTGATTGTGATTTTCTGAGTTCTGAAGCAACTTGTGGAGTGTTTTTCTTTCCACGTGCTTTTGCTAGTAAACAGGTTCATATCCACGGTATGAGGATTGATTCCTATCGGAACCCCAATTTTTCAGTTCCTCTATACTTAAGCTCAACAGTTGTTTCCCTTTTATCGAAACGGTATCGAATATTCGTTCGTCTCTTATTAAATATTTGGTCCAGCATTTTTCGTCATTTCTATTTTTTGTGTATGTGTTTATCCAATACTGGGTATGTATATTACCTCGGCTGGTTTTGTTATCATATCATTTGTATACGAGTGAGTATACTTGGGCTCTTTTCTGTAGGAATTGAATTTGATTCCCATTTGCTTTGTTTCCGAGGTCACGTTTTCGGGGTCGCATGCCTCTCTTTATTAACGGTTCTTTTGTAGCCGTTATACGATTCGCAGTACCGAACACACGTACATCGCATTATTCCGGACGTTATTTTGCCGTTGTATTTTCGACACATCTTTTGCTGTTCCCATCGTTGGGGACCTCTTGCAAGTGTCTATTTTGGTGGGTAACAAGCTTTTGGTGTTCATTTCTCTCCCCTACAAACCTCAGTAGAAGCCACGGGTATTAGCCTGGTGTGCTCTGCTGCGCTAGTGTTGTTAATCTTCTAAGCGCCTGAGTCTCTTCTGTTGGAGAGGGTCTTTAACGTCCAGCCTCTTGGCTTCAGACGGCGATTAACCGGTGATCAGTCGGCAATCAGCTTTCATTTTCTTTACCCAGACTCTTTGAGTCCATTTGGGTCTGATAAACTCTATTTTTCCTCTCGTCACTACGCGTTTACACGTGTAGTCTGCTAGATATTCTTACTAGCAGTATTCAGTGATTTCAAGTATTAGTATTTAGATTTGTGAGCAATTACGTGTAAAAGACCTCTGAGATCGAACCTCTATCGGTGCTCTATTACTGTTAGCGATTCAGCGAGTCGGCTCGCTTATTTGCCTGTTAGTCATACGTGTGTGTTATCTCATTCGTGTGTATTCCCGAATGTTCGTAAGTCTGTACGTGTGTTACCGGCGCTTTTCTAGAGCAAAGCACTAATTATTCACTCGTACCAACTTTGGCACGATTAGTGTTGATCAAATTAGAAATTTTGCTGTACAATACGTAGTTGATCGGTATGTACCGTACAAGATCCCTAGTAGGCGTTACGATAGTACGTACTACGAGATGTAGAGCAAAGGACCGTAATTACGAACTGGTACAAGCACGACTCAGGCAGTCTGCAACTTTTGACGGAAGCAATTTCGGATCAAAACAGTTCACAAAAACGAAAAGAATCACAATAAAACGAAGACAACAAACAGTGCAAACAAGTTATCGACCACTAGCAGCGATCGACCTTCCTCACGCAGTGCAATCATTATGTCGTCTGATACTAGAAGCGATTTCATGACTGATATCGGTGTCAAAGCCGAATCATCCAACAGCGAGAGCTGCTGCAAGCAGCATCCCGAACATAAAAGCAGCAGCAACAGCAGCAGCAACAGCGTCACCCACCACATCGTCATCCTCAAGCACGGCATAACGGGGAATCACAAAGAGTTGGAATACGTGAAGAAGTCATTGGAGAACGAGTATGGCTCTTCGGCCGGTACGGGTACAACGAACTCTAACTCGACGTTGCACGTCCACTTGGCAACGTGCAACGACAATAATTCACTGGACGGAATCGAACCGGGGGGCCATCGCTTCGCCAAGGAAATCAACGACGTTGTTCGCTCCGTCGCAACCGATATCGTCCGGGAACGCGAACGCGAACGCGAACAAGAATCGGCGTCCGAGAACGATACCAAAGAAGAAAACCAAAACCACTCGATTGCCCTGTCCATTCTTGGTAACAGCATGGGCGGTTTGTACGCGAGATTTGCCTTGCGGTTCATCGATTGGACGGTTCAAATCGACGGGGAATCTTCAACGAGTCCTTGCATCATCGACCTACAGGTCGTTCCCCACGTGTTTGTCACAATAGCAACACCGAATCTCGGAATGAAGGACCTGACCTATTTCAATATTCCAAAGTTTTTGGAACCACTCACTACCGTCTTTCTTGGACAATCCGGGAACGATATGATGCGTCGCGACACTTCCAAAAAGAGGAAATCACCCATGATCTTCCTCAAGTACAGCGACGTCGAGGTCGACGCCGGGAATGGGACCGATTCGGATAGCGACGAATCGGACCGGTCCGAATACGTTGACATTATTGCAGAACTGTGTCTCAACCCCGAATACATTCGTCCGCTGTCTCGATTTTCGAGGCGAATCGCTTACGCAAACGCCTTTTCGACCGATATTGCGGTCACAACGGCTACCGGTGCGTTTCTGTTCGACGACGATACAGATACAGATACAGATACAGATATAGATACAGATACAGATTCGACTCCACGGGAAGATTCATATCCCACCAGCTCGTCGCCTCATGTATTTGTTCCCGGAATCGATGACGAGGAACAAGAGGTCGGTGAAGACAATGCTTATGGGTACTCGTGCGTGCGATTTGATACCAAGAAGACGTATGTGTATGAGAACAACACCGACGATGATTCCACGCTCGTGACCAGCAGCGGTTCTCCAACCATTGCCGGCATGGCTCGAAGCCTCGATTCGCTGGGATGGAGCAAGGTGTTCATCGACGCACGTCCCCACACCCCGGCGCTGTTCAAGCGTCCCGAGAGACAGCGACGACAACAGGCATCATTTGCCGAGTTTTTGGGCAGCAGCAGCAGCGACGACGAGGAGGACGACGACAACGAAGCAACAGCAACCCGGGTGGTGGAAAAATCGTGGTATTCGTCGGGGGAACTGAAAAGCTGCTTGTCGGGAAATGGCTTTGACGGCAACACGTTGCCGTTTGCGCACTGTTTGCTCGTTGCCAACACCAAGAGTCGCATCCACAAGAAACTCTTCAAGAGCGGCCGACCGTTTGTGGATCAGGTCCTCGCAAAAGATGTGATGAGGGACGTGTTGCATGCATCGCAGTAACAATAGTATTTTGTCCCGATGCACGATAAACGATGCACGAGTAGATTTTTGATGACTACAACATTGATCCATAAACTCTTCTTTTCAAAAAACCTTTGAATACTACATACTAATGATACATAAATAAATAAAACCGCAATGCATAATATTTAGAACATGAGTAACAACTACTTGAACCAGATCTGTGTCCTCCTTCCAACGCTGCCTAGATCCACAACTATGGTGGTGCGTGGTCACAACTTTGCATGTCTACCCAATACAGTATTGTTTCATTCTTTCAACACCTCGGACAACTTGGTGTACTGCAGTGTATTTGACCCAACACGGTCGTAAGGGAACCAGGTTGCGCACGCGTTTCACTTTTGTACCATCCGGTAGTTTCTTGTACACCATGTATCCAGGATAAAGAGGATAAGGGTCCTTCCTCTTTGATGCATAACTCTTTACTACACCAGTTCCAGGTGGTGGAATACCCGTGATTGTAATCTCACTACCAATTGCGAATGTAGGATACAAGATCACGGGATCAGGTTCTGCGAACAACACCTTCACGCTGCCAGAGGGCTTTTGCGTTACTAAGTTGTTGGGTTGGGGACGAGGAACTTGCAGAAGGTATCCAAGATCTTGAACATGGCCAAGGTTCAGAGAAACCTTCCTCTCCTTGTACTTTGGCTCTCCATTCAATGCGTCTGATGCAGACTTCCTTTGTTTATTAAGTTGGCTAAGGAACGGCTTCTTCTTTGCCTTTAACTTTGTGGATGGGTTGTCTTGGACTGCGTTGGGGACAGCGGGCTGTTTGTCAGCATTTCCTCTGTCCTCTCCATCTTCATCATCGTCTGCTTCACCTTCAACAATTGCAGAGTCCGAGTTGACTGTCAATTTATCTTCCCAAGGAAATTGAAAGAATGATTCCACTCCATTGAGCCCTTTGTTAGTGAACACTAGCCATCGGACAGAATATGCGCCATTTTCTTTGATGAAGGTCTCAAAGTTTTTCATGTGTGTCTTGAGGAAGTCCCACTTTGCAATGTCGGCTGCATTGTAACATTGAGTCCTGGGTACCTTGATTTTTTTGAATAGTTGAATCAAGGAGTCGCCATTGAATTGTAAAGTCTTTTCATCCTCGCCTGACACAAAGCTTACTTCCAAGTTTGCTTCCAACACATATTTTTTGTTCTGGAAAAATGCACACAGAAGCTCCTTCGTCAATGGAACAAACAATAGGCTCCCAACCGGTAGATAATTGTAAGTTGCGAGAAATCGCAGAGACCTCTCAAAACACTTACAACCTTTGAGTAGTATTTCCAGTCACGTGATAAAAATATCACGGAATACAAATCTTGTATGTTCCCAGAACAATTGGTCGTCCAGCGTGTACATGCAGTTCTCATCAAAATTAAGGAACCTTGTGAGGGATAAGCTGTAGTCCTCTATGGCAATGGGATAAGTATGGCGACACTCTTCACCTCTTAGAAGCTCAGGTGGAGTTCGTTCTTCAAATTGAATGGATCCAGCACCATCGTTGGTGAAAATGAATAACCAATCTTTGCGGTTAGGTTTGCAAGGATTGGAGTTGGACGACAATGAATGGCGCTCTGCTTTCAAATATTTGTCCAAATTCTTGTGTGCACCGTCAACATTAACAGATGTTTTCTCTTCCTTGCCCAGTACTACCTTCAGCATTGCTTTCAAAACCATAATCCTAGTAACCGGGACACGTGTACCGTTAGGACCACGGGACAACCAAGATGTTAGAACATTGTCAAGCAATTCCTCGCAAACAAGATCCACCTGTTCAAGTTGGTCCTGCATGGAAACCACATTGTCAACCCAGGACAAACTCAGGAGGTAATGTTGCAACAACGTCTTCACGTTTTGTTTGTCTTCCAGAATGAAATCGTTGACAAGTATGCTGTCCCGTTCCTCTGACAACTTCCCAGTACAAAGAGTCACCACATTTTTTGCAAAGTCAACGCCTACTCTGTAACACTTGTTCAGAGTATTCCGGTGCTCCATAATCTTGCAAAAGTGAAGAGAAGATAACAGTTTGAATTGAATTTTCCCCACCAAATTGTCAACTCCTGGTACGGAGTATTTTGTACCATCCAACCAAAAACAAAGACTCATAGAGATTGGTCAATAGTTCCTTGTACAAATTGTCATCAAGGAATGACACATCGGCAAAGTGGTCCAGGCTGACTTCTTGAAAAATTCGTGCCTTCTCTCATTGGAAGCGTACCCCCAAATACAAACGCAAGGGGTGCCTTTGACACATCGGATGAACAATCCAACTTGAGGTATTTTTGGGAATCAGTTAAGGGGACTAACTTGACTGCTTTGGCACCTTCTCTTGTTGGTGCACACAACTTCCTGCCCCCTAATTTGATTCATTCTATTGTCCAACTGTTCAAAGGAGTGACTTGCTGAAAGAAAATGCCTCAGTGCGTGGTGAAAGGAAAGACCTTCAAAGAATGAGACCATCTGTCGGACATATAGCTTCCTTTTGTTTACATCGTCTCTAAATTATTGATAGAAAAACGGACCTTCCTCGTTGGGTGAAGGTGCAGGTGGGAATTTGACACAACGTACGTACTACCGAAGTAGGCTTAAATACACTTTCATGTACTTCAGTATGGTGTTGTAGTTAACAACATTCTTTGACCAAACAGCATGCGATGTACCTTCCACTACTTTGTCTTGTCCTTCAACCCGGGTGTACTCTGTTACACCTGCTGTACTAGTATCATTGATTTGGATGATGGAGTTGAGTGCAGACTGGAAGGCGTTCCATTTATCTTTCATCTTGCACTCCTTGAAACGAGTTGTCAGCTCCTTTGGATCCAGGATGTAGACCTTTATCAACTGTGAAGCCAAGTCACGTAGGAAAAGATTTACCATCACATCAACAACCCTTGGTATAGGACCCAATGATGGCTTGTCACCCGTTGATGTCTCGCTGAAGCCAGAACGGGTTCCAGAAGAAAAGAGTTTTGTGATGATGAAAACCTTATTCATGAGCTGGCTGAAGACTGATTCGATGTCCCGACTTACGGTAGTGATGAGTTCATCAGTCAAAATATTCTCAGATAATCCGTTAGGACCCTGTTGCTCAAGACAAGCTTTGACATGTCTTTTCATTGCATCTGTGTGAACCTTGTATTGGGAGTTGTCCTCAAACAATTCCAATGATAAAGTACCACCGCCATCATTGCCCAAACACGCTGAAGGTTGTGCACCTGTGACTCCTTGATCTGGTGTTTGGGGAACAACTGATGGTGTTTGACGATCATCACCTCTTCTTTTTTTTGGCTTTCTTTTTGTTTTTTTGGGTTTCATCTTCTTTGGTTTATGGACTGCACCCCCTGGACTGACCGGAGGAGCTTTTAGACCATTTAGAAGCGACGTTGGTGGTGTTTTTGGTGGGGCTGTGGTTGTGACTGCGGCTGCTGCTGCATCACCTGGTGGTGGAATAGTATTGTCTTCTGACCCTGTGGTTGCGGCTGCCGCTGCATCTCCTGGTGGTGGGATAGTATTGTCTTCTGACCCTGCGGTTGCGTCTGTGACTGCATCTGCTGGTGGAATAGTATGGTCTTCTGCACCTGCGGTTGCCGTTGCGGTTGCCGTTGCGTCTGTGACTTCACCAGCAACTTCATCTTCAGGTGAATTACAGATACTTCTCGACTTACTTCTTGTCTTTGCCATTGTTCGATTGATAATTTTGAGAACAACAAAATAAAATTGTGTGAAAGCAATCTAAGTTGCTACAATTCGATAACTCGTCGCATAACAAATCAGAAAACACAACCAAACAAGACATAGCAAGAGATTCTGAAATGATGAAACGAAAAACATATTCGACACAACTTCAAACCACAGCGCCTCTAACGACAAACAAACATCATGCAACAATGTACAAATATTTTGAGATTTTCTGTCCACTTTAACGGCAAATAAATAGTAGAACCTGCAACACTGTCCCAAAAGAAAACTTAAAAACTGACCAAAACAAACCATAACGATATGAAACACCGATCATCAATTTTGAGATACGGTGCTCTATGTTGAGATTTTCCAAACACTTCTTTAACACCCAGTAACATTCATTTTGAGATTTCAAATTTAAACATGCTTTGGACACAAAGCCTGTAACGCCGTTCTGGCTAGAGAATTGTGAAACGCCGATCTATGATTGTCGACATGAATTGTACAAAAAAAGGTTTCACCCCTCCAGCATAAGTCATTACTATCATACCTATAGTACTACTACTATCATAATACACCCGGACACACAAGATGTTACTATGCTTGGGCTAAGACTACTATCAGTAGACCATACCATTCCTGGGGTGGGGTACACTATAGTATTAGACACGACGCCAGGATTTTGGTCTGTGCCAGGATTTTCTCGAAACGGCATTACAGATTGTCAGGGCACGCGCGGGAAAATGAGGGGCAGGCGCCAGTACAACCCCACAAAAAACTCAAACAATACTACAAAAATAACTAGTAGTGATACTGAAATCCTCACGATGCAGTAACTCAGGCGCTTACAACTACTAAGAATTTTAGCACGGTACAACAGTGTGAATGAAAACTAAAATCAGAATACTCCAAAACAACTCAACTCCCATAAAACAAGCGCGCCAAATACATTAAAACGAACAGTTGCTAAGTTCCTGTTTCTGATTTAACAAAAAAATAATGGTGGATCACATTTCACACCGACGGTTCAGGGTACAACGATTGATACACAAAGAACAAACAGCCCAGCGCAGTGGTGTATCAGGTAGTGAGACACAAAACACGAATGATAGCACAACAGATAAAACCAATAGCACCAGAACACCAGTAACAGCAGCGGTACAAAAGACGAATTGCAAGAGCGCCCTGCCAACAACATTAATACTTACATTAATAGGTACGTCAAGGAACAAACGTTCAGGCAAATGAAATTCCCGATAACAAACGAACAAGGTAGACGATACATAAAGTCAATTATTACCCAGATTGTAAAAGTGAATCATCAAAACACACTACCAGCAACATGGAACGTCCATGCGCCGAAGTGGAGTGGAATGTTCTGTAGAGCAATAACTACATGTAGGCACAATGCCCAGACACTAGCGAGGAAAAATTATAAAGGTAAGAACCAGCAAGAACAACATTTTTCTCGTTAGACACATTTTTCAAATAACTAACCATATCGTATTCTTGTTCACATTGATGCATAGACAATAAAAGAAACAAACAGATACCGGATAGTTTCCCAGGAATGGTTCTGCTCTCGGACAGCCGAGACGTGAACTCAGAAAATAGGTACCAATTGCACAAAGACTATTGACGAAAAAATACATCGCAATTACAATATTTCTTCAAAAGAATTCTTGGAGCAGTGTCGCCTAAAGAGACGGACTTCAGAAAAAAATTGGTATGAACAACAGTCAGTAACATTTTCACTTTGAGCGATGAAGCGTTTGCTCTGCTTTTCCTTTACAACGACTATGAATCGTGGCTCAACACAACAAAGGGGACAAGGATAAGGAAGAAATTCACTGACAGTAAGTCAGGAATTAAGGAGGGGTGGAGTGACGAGGGACAAGATCTTTACGTATATGTCAAAGAGGAAATAAAAAAAGAAGGCAGGAACAACAAACGAAAGATTTAGAGCTCAAACTACTTCAAACATACCAACAGCAAAGTGGGTACGATATGAAACGACGTCAAAAGGAAGAAGCCAAAATGAACAAAACAAAACGGAAGCGAAAATATGACATGATGGACTCTCTTGACAAGAACCACAAGGACTACAAATATTACCTCGAGAACGGACACAAATTCTAAAAGTAAATAACAGTAACAAAAATATAGTACAGCAGTTACTAGTACTTCATTCGAATCTAATGTGGGTAGCCGCAATAAATAGGTCTCCTGCTAAAATTGCATAGTACGAACAACATTATGGCAAATGCGTATAAAATACTTTCTTATTAGTACAAAAATATGGTTGTTGGCTTTTGATATTTGATTAACGTAGTGTGAGTATTGTGAAAGCGACGTAACAGAATAGATTGCTGGATATCAAGAAGCTCGTATATTTGTTAAGAAATTTGTATCAAGAACGCTACGGCAATACCAGTGTACATCGAGGATATTATTACCAAAGATGAGTTTCGTGTGGAAAAACAAATAACAATCGAATCGAGAATAAATATTATTGGGTTGAGCATGAAACGAAGTTGTACAATACCAAAATTGGGAAGCACCACAAGAATGGGCGGGGCAGCAACTATCCTTGCGAAAATAGTCCTACTTCAAATTGTTGCGTGCAAAAATATGTAGAGAATGTTTTGTGATGCGCGCAACAAAAGTTTTCGGAATTTTTTAAATACATTGCACGAATTTGACACAACCATGAGCATCGTGTAAGTGACGTTGCCCTTCTTACCTGCGGCATCTGCTGCCCCCCTGCATCATTTGCCAGTCGTGGTTTTTGGACAAGAAGAAGCCACACAAGCAGCACACCACTTCTTGCAAGCACGTTTCAATGGTGCTGCCTTCTTATCTTGTTGGATTTTCTGCCTGTTCGGACAATGTTTTCTGTTTCTATCTTCAAGGATCAATGCTCCGAACCAAAAGTTTTGCACTTGGTGGTGGTGTTGCATAGTACTTCGTAGTACCAACGAATATGCACGAATGAAGAGAATGGCCGGAGTAGTTCTAGAAAGGATTGATTGTCCGTTGTGTGCACTCGCACTCGTAATCTTATTCGTACGTATTGTACTTGTTGTACCGGTACCGGCACGTCATTAGCAACGGCGAAATAGACAATCTTACCTGGGAACCTTGTTTCACTTTTCGGCGTGTCAAATCTAGCTTCTGGTAAGTACGTACGAGTACGAGAACGAGTACGAGTACTTGTGCGCACCTACAGTACGATACCGTAGATCTCTTAACTCGGAACTATCGAGCTCTGCTCACCTCTCATTCCTTTTTTGAACCGATAGAGTGAGTGAATCTACGGTAGGTCGTCATTTCATCCGTTTTGAACAGTAGTAAGATTGTGCACAATGTGTCGCCAAATATGACCAAACATTCAAACTTGAAAACAGACATATGTACCGGTATTACTCCTGTACCGGTATATTAGTTTTGAAAGCCCCGCCACAACAGAGCGGGAGATTTTCCTGTTGGATGTCTCTATACGACCTAAAGGTTTTACAATAGCCCCCGAGTCAGGGGACGTTGGGACCTCGCGGGAATTAGATCAGCACTTGTTCCCGTTCAGTTCAGGACTTTTTTTCTTATGAAAACCGACATGACGCTTAACGGTACCGTACGGTACCGTACCGTACGTACTTGTATGTGAAAAGAAGTTGAGCAATGACGAGCGTACGGTAGTTGGATTTCATACTAAAATTGTGTTGGTTCTGGTAACTTCCGAGTATTACCGTACGGTATCATCAACAAGATACGGTACTCGTACGGTAATTAGAAGGGAAAAAACGAACAAAAATGATGCCGATCTCGATGAGACGAAACTATCGTTAGGTTTATACGGTAACACGGCACTCCGATTTCGAGTCACATGGAATGCCGCCGATACGCTCGATTTTCAAACTTCGGAGTTTCGTTTGTGCAAAACGTTTCCTGTGAACTAGAACTATTTCCCTTTCATTTCGCTCTCTCGAAAAGTCCCGATGTTGTTTGGATTGCATACGAGTACGAGTACTAGTAGTCGATTGGAATCATTCTGTACCGTACCGTACCACCCATCTAAGATAACGTTGTATCCACCACACACACGTTCCATCCATAATCCACGCTCCTCTCGCCACTCCAACTCCAACTCCACCGCAATCTCAACCGCAACCGCAACCGCAACCCGACCATGATCGCCTCGAGGACAATGCTGCGCGTTTTCCTTGTCTCCCCGACACTGCAGCTGCTACTAGTGCTGCAACTGCTAGTGCTGCTTCTCGTTCTTCTGCCGGGAGACGTCGCCGCCCAGTTGGACATGCTGGAAGATCCGTCGCTGGTTGCTGTTACAACAGCAGCAAGGAGGAATCCACAACCCCCGGTTCGGAAACCTCGCATCGTCAACGGGGATCGATCCGTCCCGTCCAACCGACCGTTCTTTGCCCGGGCCGGGTACGACGAATACTACTTTACCAATGATGTTCTGTGCGGATCGACCCTGATCTGGTCCGACATTGCCATAACCGCCGCGTGAGTTCGAGCACAGTATAGTACAGTACAGTACAGTACAGAGTTGTCTCGCCTCCAATGATTATTGTATGCTTCCGTTCCGTCATTGCTTTCTGATTCCTTTCTAACGATTCCTCGATTCCTCGATTCCTCGTTCCAAACACAAACACAAACACAAACACAGTCACTGCCAGGGAGCTTTCAACAGTGGATTGCTCATCCTGGACGCATTCACCAAGGACTACACCAAGAAGGCGCCGATCAACCGGCAGATCCGACACCCGGGATGGTCCACAAACCGCCAGAATCTCAACTATGACGTTCTGGTGATGCGACTGACGACGCCACTCTCGAGCTCGGACGCCGCCAAATTCATCCCCATCAACACCGATTCCAACCTCCCCCGCAACAACCAGCAGCTCAAGGCGTACGGATTCGGTGTGACAAATGCGGAGACCGGGGCGGTCTCGGATCACCTACGAGAAGCCGACGTCACCTACATCGACAACAACGAGTGTTTCGGGAGGGGAATCAAGTTCAACAACGTCCTCAACAGCCGGGAGGTCATGTGCACGGATCCCGACAGTGCCGGGGAAAAGACTGCCACGTGCCTGGGAGACAGCGGTGGTCCGCTGACGGATTCCACCGGATCCACCCTGCTGGGGGTCATCTCCTTTGGTTCCGGCTGCGAGGCCGACCTCATCCCCGATGGCCACGCCCGGATGTCGGAGGTATCGGACTGGGTGGAGGAACAGATCTGTTTGCTCTCGGCCAATCCCCCCCCGACGTGCCGAACCACCACCACTAGCAGCAGCAACAACAACAACAACAACAACAACAGCAACAGCAACAACAACAGCAACGATCCGGGGGCCGTCGAGGTGGTCGTCGACTTTTCCCACGACTTTTATCCCGAGCACACGGTCTTTGCGGTGCGATCCAAGAACCTGGAGGAGACCTTCTACGCCGGTCCGGAGTACATTCCCACACGCAGCGGGAAACACAGGGAGTCCTTTTGGTTGTCTCCCGGAGAATACATCTTTCAGGTCTACGACACGGCCGGCGACGGTCTCGTCTCCGACCGGGGGAACGGATCCTGGAAGCTGTCCGCGCTCTACGACAGATGCAGCAGCAGCGAGACGCAGACACAGATCGCCAGCAGCGGGACCGCCTCCTTCACCAGCGAGCAACAAACGAAATTCGTCGTGGGCAACGCAAAAGTGACCGGCAACTGCGGGGGCAGCTACAACAGCCTCAACAACATGAATAATAATAACAACAACAACAACAACAACATGAACAACAACAACAACAACATGAACAACAACAACAACAACAATGTCCTCGTCACCGTCGGCAACATCGGCGAGGACGAGTCCGACAAGGATGCCCTGGCCGTCGAACAACTCGTCGAGCAACAACTGGAGGACTGCCTCGTTCGGAAAAAGACCGAATCGTCCGTCGGTGCTTCCTTTTCCACCACCTGCCGGTGCGCTCCCAGCGACAGCAACAGCAACAGCAACAACATGATAGAGCTATCCTGCTCTCGCGGGGACGGATCGGCGTGCGTCCCCAACCACGGAACATGCTCGGCCTCCGACGATTGCTGCAGCGGGAGGAGGTGCATCGGGGGAAAGTGCCGAACCTCGTCCTCCGATGCCGCCGGCGGCCGGGGACGGGACAGCAACCGGCTGGGGGGCAGCGGCATCGGTGGTGCAGCGGGACGGACGGGGCGTACAACCGGTAACACGACCTCCGGGAAGAACCTCCGCGGCAGGTAGGTATAGATAATACTAATCATCATCATCATCACGACGATAAAGGCAAAGCAAGGCAAGGTAAGGCAGCCCTGTTGTTGTACATCCGAACAGACAAACAAACAAACAAACACGCCCACACACACAAGCACACACACACACACACACACACACACACACACAAACACACAAATGTATACTATGTTCTATAACATTGGTAAGAATAATATTAGAGTAATAGGGGACATCAGCAGACATGGGGGCAGTTCGCTGATGTATACTGAACTATTATTCAACAACAAAGTTGCACAAAGCAATAATGATAACACAAGTAACACTACACGTATGGTATCAAAAACAATCCAAGAGGGATTGCAGGTATCCAATAGTCTATGTACTCAACAAAAGAGCAATGACACAAAACAATAAAAATAACTCAATGATCATACACTACGCTACACTGCACGTACGGTACCAAAATCAGTCCAAAACAAAATGTCGGGCCTAAACTATTGGATCGGTTCGGTTCGGTTCGGTTCTTTCGATCCAGCCAGACGTCAAGAAGAGCATCCTGCCTGATGATGCACCGCGTTGCTTTGACACCGCATGCAATGCAATGCTCTGGGCGCCGGGTTCATTAGTTGGTGTGACCCAGATATTAATTATTAACTAACCCCAGAGCCCGTCAGGGACGCAATCTCTCTTTGCCCGACTGACTGGGGACCAACGTGGCACCAGGTTTCTATACAAGAAATTGGATGACAAACAGAAACAGAAACAGAAACAGCAACTACCGCACATATACACGACCGATATTAATACTGACACTGTTGCTGTTGCTGTTGTCATTATTATTATTTGTTACCAGATTTGAAGCAATGGCCGGCCGCAAAGCAGAACTCACCAGTTAGTTGGAATCTCATTTGGGGCAGGGACACGGAAGGGCGGGTAAGCACCTGCCACCATCTTGGACCTGGAGACAGCCTCCTTCTTCTTTGCAATAGACATCATAACAAGAAGAATGCATCAGGCAAATCTTTCAAGCCTGATGATGGCATGCAATTCAATTGATAGCAATCTCTCAAGGCATCATTGAGCAGTACTATGAATTAGCTTACCTTTGCAAACGAGGATCTGTATGGAAACAGACAATGGAAGTTTACTTGGAATTCAAAACAATGCAAATTATGATGATGGAGAAGACCTAGTAGTAGTAGCTGTAGAAGATAGTTTTGATCCAGCTACAGATGCCACTCCCGCAGCTGGGAATGGCCACAGCACGCTTGCACTAGATGTGCCTGATGATGATACCCCGATAGATGAAGATGATGGGGGAACTAATGTGGACCCTGCCAATACCAACCTTTCCGAGGGCAATGCCGTAACAATTCAGACTGTTGAGCAAGTTAAACAAGAGGAGGAATTCCATCATCATTCCAAACACGACTCCAAAGCTTGGGACTCCAAAGCTGACACTCATAACTACGTCAAAGACAGCATAGAAACACCAGTTCTAGACAGCAATCAAAATGTTTGAAAATGTTACAGATGATGACCATGGCGATGTTGACAATGATGACAGCAACTGAGGGCATGACACCCCAAACCCACAACACATACAGTGTAGCAGATGGGTACCTGGTGTACAACACAAGTACACCATCGCATGCTCATCTCTAATGCTATTAGTAGTACCTCCTTCAACAACATTGATGAGTTACTTTGTCACCAAGCAATATGGCATGAAAGCCAGGCTGTGATTGTTTGGAACCAATGGAGTGGATGTTGTATTGAGGGGATTGAAGCAATTTTATAACCCGAAAAGTTTTACATCCGGTGCACATCCAAGATCTAATATACTATAACAATAAAGTCCAACCAGCACTCCTGTGCCCCTTATCTCATGTTTCTAAAACAGAAAAGGTGTAGCAAGGTCAAGACCCAATGATGTGCCAGCAGGAGGTCTCAAAGGGGCTTCCTCTCACAAGAAGATGCATACTATCCAAATGTGTCTGTCCATGCGTTACTACTGACATGTCTTGTGGACACAACCGATGCCTGCAATGTCGCAACAGCTGATATCCCCAGAGCATTTCTTCAGACTCCTCCAATGCTGGAAGGGGGAGTTGTGCAGATTTGGTTGGATGCTGGGCTAATGGCCAAGCTGTTCTCCAAGTTGCATCCACCATCATTGCATCAGCCATATGTGGTCAATGGACAGGGAACAAAGGTACTCTATGCCTGAGCCAATAAAGCCATCTATGGGACACTTAGAGCAATCCTTTTGTTTTGGCAACAGCTGTCCAAGCTGATTGAGTGGGGTTTTTGAACTGAGCCATTATGATGGTTGTACTGCAAACAAAAATATTGAAGGATCTCAATATAAAACAGTGTGACATGTGGACAACCTCAAGATATCCCACCTTGACCTGATTGCACCAACAGTGTCATCAATTCCAAGAGATCTGAACACAGAGCGTGGAAAGGAAGCACCCCTGATAGTTACTAGGGAAAGGTCCATGGCTATGTCAGAATAACTATTGACTGCACCAACTCTGGTAAAGTGAAGTTTATCATGTTTGATTACCTAGAAGGGATCATTGCTAAACTCCTGGATGATCTCAGGGAGGAGAGAGTGACACCAATACCAGCTGCTGACCATTTGTCAAGGTTGATGAGGAGGGCACATCCTATTTCCAAAAACTAGAAGGATGCAGAAACAAACCATCGGTTCACTACCAAGCTCCTATTTGCCAGCAAAAGAGCCAGGCCAGACCATGGAACCGCTATATTGTTCCTGTGCATGTGGGTGAAGGCTCCAGGTGTCAACAACTGGAGGAAACTGTGTGTGCTGGGCTCTTGTATACATCAAGAACATCATATTCCTACCACTTGCAATGGGTTGGGAGAAAGCTTGGGCCATACTGGTACATGGACACATCCTTTGCAGTGCATGCAGACATGAATAGTCATACAGGGGGAACGCTCGCGCTTGGGCAAGGTGCAGTGATTACAGTGTCAACAAAGCAAAAGCTTAATACAAAGAGCTCAACAGAGTTGGAACTTGGTGGAGTCAATGACCCCCTGCAATACAATCCGTGGTGTTACTATTATCTATAGTGGAAGGGTTATGTAGAGGGTGAGGACAAAACAGAAAAGGAGCCACCAGTCTGCATCCCACATCAGGTACACAACAACATGATGCTGCTCTATCATGCTCTACCAGGATAACACAAGTTCTATCAGATTAGAGATGTGTTGTACACTCAAAAATCCACCAGATAGGTATAACAAATAGATTAAAATAACTGAGATGTGAGCTCACTGTGGCACTCTTAGTTTTGCTATGTAATGTAGTGGTGGACTGGTCCTCGCTGTATTATTTGTGTTGGCGAGGCCTTCACCAGTTTTGGCCTCAGTTACTGCCTTAATGAAATCATTCATGTATGTGTTATCGTCATAAGACAGAGAACACGTGAGACCTAATAATCTTGATATTTTATCCCTTGAGGGGGTATAAGTAACTTTTATGTGTAGAACAGACATACACGTAATAACACTCCTATAGAAACACACAGTAGCACGCGCATTCCTGTATTTTTAAAACCAACAACAAGATGAATGACAAGGTGTCCACCACCAAGTGGACTCGGCACATCAACATCAGATATTTCCTTATTATTGACAGGGTACAAAATGAAGATATTGCCATTGTGCAGTGGACATGATTACGGGCTTCCATACAAAATCACCGCAAGGAGGTAGTATGTTTAGAAGGTTTAGGAGGAAGACGAACACTATCATGGGAATAACAGATTCTGACTATCTCTGATACAAACAGGAATATCATGGTGCCCAGCAAGTAAGGAGAACTGAAGATCAAACATAAATTAAGACAGCCCTACCTGCTGGGACTAAGCGCGTCGGCCGAGGTAAATCCCAAAACTTTTTCTAAAATGATTTCTGTTTTTTGACACTTAAGTAAACATGACGTGTTGTTTGATACTCAACTAAACGGGATCCGACTGTGGATACAATTGCTTGGAGTGATTTGCAAAAGGAACTCTAATTTGCAAAAGAAATCACGTGATTCCACTACACAACAACAGGTGATTTTATTAGGTAATCAGCGATTCCATTTCATAATTTCTACTTTTGCAACAAAGTGATCATAATTTCTAATTTGCAAAGAAACTCTGCATCACTGGATCTGGACTCCGATTGTAAACTTTGCTAAGCAGAATAATCTTGGAATCAAATTGACCATGGGAGGATTCCTCCTCCTCCACCAATGCTAAGCAAACAAATCTTGGAATCGAATCGACCATGGGGTTCCTCGGAAACCAATTGACAATTGACATTGACCACGGGATTCCTCCTCCTCCACCAAATCTACTAAACAGATGCTAAGCAAAACAATCTTGGAATCAAATCGACCATTGGATTCCTGAGAAACCAATCGGCAATTGACATTGACCATGGGATTCCTCCTCCACCAAATCTACTAAACCAATGCTAAGCAAAACAATCATGGAATTGAATCAACCGTGGAATTCCTCGGAACAATCGACAATTGACATTGTTGACCATGGGATTCCTCAGAACAATCGACAATCAACATCGACCATGGGATTTGTCCTCAACCAAATCTACTAAACCGGTGCTAAGCACAAAAATCTTGGAAAGCAATCAACAATCGACCATGGCAGAGAAACCAATCAACAATCAACGAGTCAAACTGTTTGTAAATCCAAAGTGTTTGTTGTTTTGGGGATGGAATCAATTGCGGGACTTTGACCATTGATTGCGGGACTAAGTCAAAATGACTTAGCCCTCCGGACATGGTTGTGGAGTGACGTAAGTGCCATCTTTGTCTTCATTAACTTATCGCCTTCCAGCATTGCCTCTAACGATTCTCCAGCATCAACTCTCCCCTTCACAAATTGTATAATACATTTCAGTTGCAAGAACTGCTTCTGCTTGGCTGCATTACAATGCTTTCTCCATCAATTGCGGCATCTCTTTTCAAGCTTTTCAATCCCACCAGGGAAGTCATCTTCTTTGAATCCTCAAGCCCAAATGACTCCTCCCACATTAGGAAACCACGTATGCTGTCGGATCAAGATTTTTGTTGGAAGTTTAGTACCCACTGCATTGATTGTTGTTCTTGTCGTTGCTGCTGCTTCTGTTGGGAGATGAAACAAAGCCATGTGTTGCAGGAAGCAGTTTGACGTTGATTGTTCGTTGATGGCATCTTCTTTTTCTTTGAATTTGCTAACTTTAGCGTCCATTTGTGTAGCGTCCTGTGAAACATTATAGACCTCGGAATGACTGCTGTGAAGTCGGTTGCAAAACCCCAGAAGTGCAACATCCACAATCCGTTGGATTGAGGTTGATGCTCCCTTGACTCCTGCTCCAACCATAACGTTGACAATGAGTGCCGCTTGATAAGTCTGGAACGATTCGGGTTTAAAAACGGGCAAGGAAAATAGGTAATTTTTTCTCCCTTTGTGAATCAAGACGGCGGCAACCTGCAGTATGACACATTGGAAATTCAGTAGGAGCTCAAAGAACACACAATGCATCATAAGGAAACAGAATAGGTCCCTCAACACTGCGTGGTAGTTATGTTTGTACCAATGCTTAGAGAACAAGAAAACCTCAACCGACTCTATGCTTTTTATCAGCATGTACGGTGACAATTTGATCTATTTTTCTCTGTGTTGTATCTTCTTGATTTTTCTTTCTTACTTGGACGTGGAGCAACTGTGTGACCCTGTCGGTACGAAGGTGTTCCTTCGGAAGAGTGTTGGTGTTCTGACTCCTCATTATTACGAAGTGCGGAGTATTTTTTTCTCTCTCTTGGATCGTAGGCTCCGGATATAACGAATGCAGTATTATCCCGACGTCTTTGCGACATGCAAAGCAAAGCAAAGAATAATTACGGTTCGACCAAGTACTCGTAGCCTACTGCTGTAGATGAAACTAAGCTCTCCTAGGCAATTACTATTATTTTTTACAAGTATGGACACCATAATTATAGGAATAAGGCGTGTGTGTAGTAGTGCCCGGGGGTGTATACAGTATCCATAGGCGTACGAGTCAAAACAATGGGGCTCGTATTCGTAGTATCTTGCGAGACCCAAGCAGTATTCCACTTCACACCGCAGAGAGTGAGTGAGTGCGTCGGTGCGCACCAGTCCCGGGGTTGCACCAAAACCCGGACCAAGCCGATGAACAACGCGTATTTGAGACTTCGGTACGTACCAGTACAGTATGAGCATGAATACTCAAGAGAGATTTGAAACCGGTACCAATCGCAGATCAAGCCAATCCGAAAACCAGAGTATCCACCCACATACAATCGTTGGGTTCCGACCCCAAACACCACAGATGATTCGGCGATGGGTCCCGTCGTTGGGGAATTGGAACGGAACGGAACGCGACAAAATAACGGCAACGGCAACGGCAATAGGTGCGAAGCAATCCATCGAAGGCACCGCATCGGTATCGTTACGGAACGGCGACAGTCGCATCGAGTTTTCCGCGATTCTGCCTGCATCTCGTTTACAACGCGGTTTCTATCCACCATTCCATTCTATTGCAAGCATTCCTTTCTCGTGCCTGTTAAAAAAAGACGAACCTACCGTACCTACCACCCACCCAATGTTGCTGTTTCGCTCGTGGTTGCCCAAACTATCGTTCCTCGCCGCCGCGACGTTCGCTGTCTTGGTTCACACCCCGCGAGCACTAGGCGCTGCTCTCGATCTCGACGCCACTGTCGATCTCGATGCCGTTCATGCCGGACCCAACCTCCTGGACCGCATGCGAGACAACGACGATCTCGACCTCCTGGTGTACCTCATCGAACTCGCCGGGGCGGAGGATCTCCTGGAGGATCCGGAGACGGACCGTATGGTGCTGGCCCCCATCAACAATGCCTTTCTGGACGTCCGCACCGAACTCATGGTGCAACTTCTCACGGACGAGTCGTGGGACCTCCACCTCCTCTACTTCTTGAAGCACCACCTGGTTCGTAACTACCACCACCCATTCGAAGTCGCGGCCGTCGCCGGCACCGGTGGTTCGATCGTCCTCGAGACGCTGACCGAAGAGCGGATCGAGCTGAGGGGGGCGGCTCCGGGGGACAACGGCGCGATCGTCGCCGTCGCCGATGACGGAACGAACGGGGCAGCGGCAGCGGCACTGGTGCCGGGAACCACACTGGCTTCCAACGGGGCGGTCTACCCGGTGGACGCCGTTCTGTCGCCGCGGTGGTTCGACAGCGACCTCGAAGACCTGCTGCGATCCGATCCCGGCAATCGATTCTCCACCCTCCTGGGCATCGGCCGAGACCACCCCGGGTTTGCGGCCGCCATCTCGTCGGTTGTTTCGGAAGACGAGCATCAACCGCCCTACACAATCTTCGCTCCGACGAATCGCGCCTTTTCGTCGTACTCGTTGCCGGCGAGCGGGCAGGCCTGGAGCGGCCTGGGCTGGCACGTCGTTCCCGGAATCCACACCGGGAGGGACCTGCTGCATCTCTCGGGTTCGGAGCTGGATTCCATCGAGGGACGGGAGCTGAGCGTGACGGTCGATTGGGTGGAGCGGACACTGCGTATCAACGGTAGCCTCGTCCTGGAGAGCAACCTCCTGGCCAACAACGGGATCGTTCACGTTTTGGACGCAACCCTCGCCCCGCTGCCGAGGGCGGATTTCGCCGCGGTGGATACGGTGACGACCACGCCGGCTCCGTCGGGCGATCCCACGCCGGTTCCATCGGGCGATCCCACGCCTGCTCCCACCACCCGAATCGACGACGACGCCAAGGCATCGGGAGAACAAGAACAAGAACAACAGCCCCCCGACGATTGTGCGTCGGCGTCGGCGCCGGCAACAGGGTGTCCCTCCGACTCGTCGGAGTCCGCTTCCGCATGGCTTGATAGCGACGATTACCACGCGTGCCTATTGTCCAAGGTACGGGAAGAAAGCCGCGGCGCGGAGGTCCACTGCGACTGCCGGCCGGTTCAACAACCCGGTAGCGATGGCGGTAGCGATGGCGGTAGCGATGGCGGTAGCGATGGCGGTAGCGATGGCGGTAGCGATGGCGGTAGCAATGGCGGTAGCGATGGCGGTAGCAATGGCGGTAGCAATGGCGATGGCCTTGTTGTTGGCCTCTCCTGTCGCGAGGAAGCCACCTACCACACAAATACCGATGCGAATGCGAATGCGAATGCGAATACGAATGCGAATACCAATACCGCGGAGGCCTGTGCCCCGTTCCACGAGACATGCGCCACCGGTCGGGAGTGCTGTAGCTACCCCCTGCGCCGTTGCCGGGGCGGAATCTGCCGCGACGCCGTGCTTCCGGGGCGCCCACACGGATCCAAGCACAAGCTGGGATTCGGCACGGGCACGGGCATGGGAGAAGCATTGATCGGTGGTGGTGGTGGTGAGAAGCTCAAAGGAAAGCGGACCAAGCTAGGTCAACTCACCAAGCGAGGAAAGTTGACCAAGGGCGGCCGGGCGTGAGAGATCACGAGGTGTTGGTTGCGTTGCGTTGCGTTGGTTGTGTTGCGTGGATTGGTTGACTGGTTGACTGGTTGACTGGCTGGTTACGTTGGTTGAGGGATGTCTTCAAGTCAAGTCAAGTCAAGTCAAGTCAAGTCAAGCCAATTTCATTGCGTGCGAGATCGCACCCAACAACAATCGGTGTTATCTCCGTTTTTGTAGAGTCGGTCGTCTCTGTTCCTTTTTTAGAATAATAATACCAAACCATTATTATCACAGACTCAACTCAATAACGTGCTTTGCCGCATCAGCATCAGCATCAGCATCACACCATAATAATATTATACAGTGTCATATTAATACCGTGTCATATTAATACCGTTGTAGACTCTTCCCGTCTCGTTGCTTTCTCTACCTCCGGGGCAATGCATGTTGTTGGACACTTCAGTACATAGATTCGACTCGACAACGACAACGACAACGACAACAACGACTATAACAAAAACAACAGTAACAACCGGAGCCGAATCCTTTTCGTCGCAAGAGGCGCCGGTGTCACTCTGCACTACCAACAGTGATAATTGTTACCGGTGTACCGTACGGTAAGTGGCAACAAGCGCACTTCTACATTCCTCGGGATGGTCGGTGAGTGTTATTCTATTGACAACATCATGTTCTTTGGCGTCAATGGGAATACTTTCAGTGGTAAGATTACGATTCAACAAGATCGGATCATCCATCAAAAAAGGTACTCGTACCGCACAATACTCCGCAATTACGTACGTACGTACGGTACGTACTCGTACCGTATCATGATGCCATCGCTAATCAAGAAACTGTGGGCAATACTGCTGTGGATATGCCGTAGTACCGTACTGGTACGGGTGCATCACACATCGTACGTACGTACCGTACTGTACGGTTTGTCTGCCTTTCGGCCGTTTTCGGGAATGACACAAGATATTGAGACACGAGTAGTGACAACAGACAGGGTTTGTTTTCTCGATCCGCGATCACAACACATTCGAAAAAAATCTTGTGCGAATTTTTTTCGTTCGTGTCAAGTACGAGTACGGTACTTATACGTACTACGGTACAGTACTCGACTCGTATTGAATGCACGTACAAGTACAAATTCGCTCAAAGAAAGAATCTTTTCTCTTCCCTCGGCTTGTTGTTGTTGTCGGAGAGTGTCAGATGAGAACGCCTTCGCTACGACTAGGAGAGTAAGGTTCGTACGAGTACGAGTACGAGTACTCGTACTGTACTCATGCAGGTATCTTACACGTCGACGTACTTGTACCGTAAGATCCTACGGCATGCATTGTGCATACAATATGTACCAGCGTGATTTATTGATTGATGTTCGTTTCGTCAAGTTTCATACAATATTGTACTCGTACCGGTACCGGTACCGGTTCGTACTCGTACTTGTATCCCATATTCCTTCGACTGCTCGAGAGGAATAATTCGAAAGGTGCCAAAATCATCATAACACCTACGAAAGTGCATCTCTCACTACGAGTAAGACTTACCGGTACAGCCTTTCCGAACCATCATAATCATCTGATTGTCATCCAACACCGACAAGAGAAGAGAAGACAAGACAAGACAAACCGATAAGCGATACCATACGCTCATACTATACTCGTACCTGTTTGCAACAACGAAAAAAGCGCGACGCAACGCAACGCAACGCAACGCAGTCGTATCTTATCGTATCGTATCGTATCGTATCTTATCTATCCATCTAAAAGAAAGTGTAAAACAAACGGTACGATCCCATACAGTTGTCCCAACAATAATGATATCCAGAAGTCATCTCGCAGCGTGGGTTCGATCTTGCAGCAGAGCTACTGCTGGTGCTACTGCTGGTGCCAACAGAGCTGTCGCCACCCGCACGCTCTCTACGCAGGCATCACAGTCACAATCACAATCACAATCACCTTCTACCACTACGAAAAGCCGCAACAAAAACCTGCTGACCGGAGAGGAAGGAGTCCACCAAACGATGAAACTGTCCAATTCGTGGAGGGAAAAGCCTCTCTTTCGCCGGCAGGGCGATGTCCGGTTCAAGACGGGAATGGAGGCCGCCAACCTGCTGATCCGGGAGGCCCTCCGCCGCGACGCCCACGAGGAGGAATACATCGAATCGGTCACCTCCGTCATGCAGTGCCTGTCCCCCGTCTTTGACCGGAATCCCAAGCACGCCTTTGTCGCCAAGACCCTCATCGAGCCCGAGCGGTGCATCCAGTTCCGCGTGGCATGGATCGACGACGAGGGGGTCAACCGCCTCAACCGGGGCTTTCGCATGCAGTACTCGTCCGCGCTGGGGCCGTACGCCGGAAGCCTACACCTGGGATCCAACCTCACCCACAGCGTCGGACACGCGCTGGCCTTTGACACGGTCTTTTCCAACGCGGTCACGGGATTCCCGCTCGGTGCGGCCGTCGGGGGCAGCGATTTCGATCCGGTCAACAAGTCCGAGTCGGAGCTGCACCGGTTCTGCCAGTCCTACGCGACCGAGCTCGCCAAGTACATCGGGCCCGACCAGGACATTCCCTTTGTCGGGATGGGATGCGGAAAGGAGGAAATGGGATACATATACGGACAGTACAAGCGCATCAAGCCAACCGGGAATTTCATGACCAATCCAAACATGTTGCAGGTGGGTATTATATTACTCGTATTGGTATCGGTATTGGTATCGGTATGGGTATTGGTATTGGTATTGGTCTGGCTAGCTTCCGAATTCTTCATTGTTGTTGCTTGTGTTGTGGAGTAGCTGTAGCTGTAGCTGTAGCTGTGCTGTATCCATCCTTGCGCTCAATGTGAATCTCGGTCTGAATATAAAACGCAGAACGAAATTGTCTGTTGCGCCGCACGCCTCGGATCTGCGTGATTTTGTTTCTCATCCATTCATTCTGTTGTTTATTTTATTTATTTCGTTGGTATTATTATTGTTATCATCATCATTGTTATTGTTACTATCATTACTGTTTGGCGAACACAACGCAACACACAACACACAACACAGGCCCCAGGATTCACCATTGCCCACTTTGCCAACCGCATGCTCCAGGACAAGGGCGACTCCCTGGAGGGAAAGCGGGTCATGATCACCGGATCCGGCCGCACGGCCCGGTCGGTCGCCCAGAAACTCCTGGATTACGGCGCGATCCCCATCACCATGAGCGACGAGAGCGGCCACGTCTACGAACCGGACGGCATACCCGAGGGCAAACTAGCCATGCTCAACAAGATCAAGTCGGAACGCGGGGCACTCCTCGGCCGGTACATCATCAGCTCGACGACGGCAGAGTTCAACCACCCCGAAAACATGTTCCACATCCCCTGCGACATCTGCATCCCCTGCGACGACGCCAGGATGAACGAGATCGGCGACGCACAGGTAGGCGCGCTGGCCGACAACGGCTGCAAGTTCGTCATCGAGGGCGGACAGTCCTGCGTGACGCCCTCGGCAAGAAAGGTCCTCAAGAAGAGGGGAATCCTATACGGGCCCCACACCATGACCATGACGGGACCGGCCATCGTCCACGGGCTCGGGAGGGACGCCACCGACGAGAACCTGCGGAAGGAGGTCGACCGCATCTACAACGAGGTCAAGCTGACGGCGACCGAGTTCAACTCGCACCGGGACCTGTACGCGGGTGCGAACATTGCCGGATTTTTGCGGGTCGCCAACAACATGATGCTGCACGGTGCGGTGTAGATGCGAAGCACTGCAATACAATGCAATGCACTGCACTGCACTGCAATGCAATGCAATGCGAAACACAACTTTACGATGCGAAACACTGCACTGCAAACAAAGAGAGAGAACCATTGCCGCGCCGCGGCGACAACGGCGATGGTAGAACCGTGACTACCTCTTCCCGTCCTACCAATAGCTAGATCCACCATACAGTACCATAGATATTAGTAGTACGGTATAATAACTATTGTGAGTTTGCGGTGTTTCTTTGTTTTTTGCCAAAAGGTTGGAGAGCGACAACAGTCGCTACCACTTCCTACCGTACAGCGAGTTGCGTAAACGGTCGTTCCGTTTCTTTGCAACAAAACGATTCACTCCTTCGTTCTCCCTTCCATTCCGATGTCAGCTCGGTGCTTGTCAACCGAAAGACTGCCGGCTGTCTCGTACTACTACGAATATCCCGCCATAGCAAGGATACCCTGTTGCTACGAGAGTTGAAATTTTCTCTTGGTTGAATGACTGCTCCGACGCACTCGATCTGACGAGACGCTCTCTGACAGGATCTTCCAACATTTTGCGATTGCTCTTCTTGGTGCCTACCGCAAGGGAACTCGCGGAGTTGAAAAAAAAAAAAAAACCACCAAGATGAAACCAAGCAAGATGCCACGGGATTATACACAAGTGCAACTCCCTATCAGGATCTGTCTAGTTAGTAATGTATGGTGGAACAATATGTCATAAAACAAAAAACATTGCAACCTGTACCGAATGCATTGTTTCGTTTTGACATATTCCTGTCGTGTGTGCTAGTACCGTAGGTCCTAACTACTGTCACTATTGCATGTTTCTCGCACTCGTTATGGTTTGTCAAGCAAAAAATACTCAGACTTTCTCAAGTCATTGTTGATATTTCTCACAACATGACAGATGATCTATTATTGATCATGTCACAAAAAAGAGTTTGAATTCAATCTTCATTTTCCGCTGTGTTCCGTGAATCCACTATCTGATTTTTGCTTGGTATTTATTGATGATTTGTACGAAAGGTGATTTTAGTCGTCATTATTTCTCAAACACAAGAGCTTCTTGTTTCGTCTCCTGCTTTCCATGATATTGTGTTTCCAGCCATCTTCTACCGCATTGTTGGCAATTTCATCGATTCCCAGCACATACTGATATTTAGTGGTGGTGGGGATGATAGGTTGAATCTGATGAAGCCAGATAATTTGATTTTGTGGGTATTCAAAATTCTGCAACAGTTCCGCGGCACTCTTTCTTGTTAAAAACATTCGTGCAAGGGAGTTTGAGACGTGCTAAAGAAGGAAAGATTTCTTCCAGTTTGGCATCGGGACCACATTGAAAACCACTCCTGAAGTCACGCTCAATGCGTGTATTTCTAATATCACAAGTTGGGGATACCGTGAAAAATAATTATATCAGATGAATTAACAGCCAATCATTTCACTCGCATCAATAAATAATAATAATGGGACCGCTTCGTGCTCTTGTCTGTGCTGTTATGTGCAGAATTTGTCACCAAAATCCAAAGACCAACAAGAAAGGGACAGTAATAAGTCATCTTACAATTCCCTTAGGAAAAAAAATCTTCTATTTCAGTGATTACATGTAACATCCTCTCTCCCAAGGGAAAGTATAATTTTTCTATCTCTGTACCTACGCTAGGAATGAACCATGAAATTTCTAGATTTTTTGATGTATTAGTGAATGGTTGATTGCGTGTGATCTTGTATCTGGGGAGCATTGCCACTCTTGAATAGAAAGCGAAAGGGGCCTTATGACAGCTTCAACACTTATAGTCCTTGGTTGGCGACATCCATATAAGACTAAAGTTAACACAAGTTCTCAACAAATATCACACATATGTAGGTCCTGCTGTTCGTCTTGAAGACCAGAAATCTTTGTGTTTCACAAACCTTACTGTCATTACATGCTTTCAAAACGCGGAAGCAAAAAATTGTAGTAGATTGATAGCACAAGTAGAGGTGCCCGTCATACTTCTCGTTGTCGGCAACCTTGTCCATATCCAATTTATCGCACTCTATAAGGTATCTAACCAGATGCAATCTGCACCCCTACTGCAGTCTTCGGCTTCTTCTTTGCTGTTTTTCGTCTCCAGCTTCAGTGATAGGCACCCCGTAGAGTTCCCAACGCTCGACCTTGTCCGCTCCCCGCCAGCAAAGGAATGCGTTGGTCGTCTCGTCCCGATGACAACTCCCGGCACCTACCGTTGGAGCACCGTTGATTCCCGCAGCATTTTCGGGACGATGCATCATCGCCGCACTCTTGAGTCGTAGCAGCACATAAGGAATTGTTCCGGTAGGTGTCGACACACCGAAGAACCCAGGCGAAGAACATACTATCCTCCTCCTCCCGGACGCAGTTGCAAACAATGCCCGGTCCAAGACTCTGCTCCTCTCTCGACCTTGTTTCCTTACAAAATTTTAATGTTTGGGCCAGTTCATTTTGTATTATTATTCTTGTTGCCGCCGTCGATGATGAAGATGATGGAGATGCTGACGGTGTCGTTGATGGTCTGACTGATGGTCTAGTAGATGCTCCAGCAGACAACATCATCGGTGATGTCGTTGATGTCTTCACTGATGGTCTAACAGATGGAGTAGTAGAAAATAAAGTTGATGGTGATTTCATTGATTGTTTCACTGATGGTCTAACTGACGACGAAGTTGACAACGAAGCTGATGGTGTTGTCGGGAAAAATAATGTAGTAGCTGATGGTATCTTTGATGGTATCTTTGATGGAGTCGTTGATGGAGTCGTTGACGGTGTCGTTGATGGTGTCGTTGAAGGTATGGTTGAAGGAATTTTTGAAGGCGTTGTTGAAGGCGTTGTTGAAGGCGTTGTTGAAGGTATCGTTGTTGGTATCGCTGATGGTGTCACCTTTGGTAATGGTGCCGAAATCACCCTCGCCTCGCCGGCTTCTAGATCACCGGAAGTCGCGCGAGCCTCCACGACGAAATCTACGACGTTCAACTCGAGAAAATTTGCACCTCCCGAGGCTAGTTCCGTTTCGGTGTTTTCGTTGGGATCGTAGAGTGCCGCCAGCCTCCATGATCCTCGTTTGAGACTACCACTTGATCCCGGACTCAGGCCGTTCCCGGCACTGTCCCAAATCTCCAGGGTGTAGTTCCCCTTCGATAAGGTTTGAGTATCGCGACGCCAATCGCAATGAGGGAGGACGAAGGAACGTGTAAGTTTCCATTGATGGAATGGGAAAAGGAGCGAAAAAACAGTCTGTGTCACCGCTCGTCACGAGGTATAAAACAAAACGACATGCTGTTCGGCACGGCACGTACCGGAGGTAGGTGGAGGACCGATGTCCAGACACTTTCTCGTTGCGGGACATAGTAGGGACCCGCAAATAACACTTGGTCAATATTGCTGTTGTCCAGACGAGAATCGTTGGTGGTACGATCCTTCGTCCTCGACAAGACCCGCACCTGGGTGTCTTCCGGAAAATAATCGTGATGGAAGGTGAGGAGGACCGGCACCGAATCGGGATTCGGAGGGGGAGGGAACGTCCCCTCGGGGCACACACGATCGGCGGCGACAATTCGAGAATGAAAGCAAATCTGCTCCTGGATCCAATCGTAAAAGGCCGAGACCCTGGCGAATCCGTCCGGCAGGGCATCCGCTTCGCATCCGTAACTCCAGGAACTCACTCCCACCACGAGCGGCGGCGGCGACGACGACGTCGACGAGGAGGACGCCGCGAGGAGGAGCGGTCCCCCCGAATCGCCCTGACAAATGGAATTTCCGCCGTTGCCGTTGCCTGCAACGTGCGGATCCGCGCACAAGACGTCTTCCCAGACCCACGGGAGAGAAGGGTCGTTCAGTCTGGACCGGACTCGTTCCGTGCATTCCTGGTTATCGATGGAATAGAATTGGCCCTCCCGCAGCACCTCGGACGGCGTTCCACCAAATTCGGTGTTTCCGAAGCCGAGTGCCAAAAGGCGATTGGCATTGTTCCTAATTGCAGCGGGGATCGAGCTGTCAGAGTTCAACGTCGCGATCGGTAGCCCCGGATCGGCAGACAACCGCAGCAAAAGGATATCGTTGTGCATGTCCATTCCATTGAAGCCTGATTTCAATTCATTTCATTTCGTTCGATTCGATTCGATTCGATTCGATTCGTGTCGTTTGTTTTCGCACAGTTTGAAGCAAATACATTTTTTTCGCACGGTTTCAAGCAAGTACAGCGGTATGTGAGTTTCGAAAGACCCCACTCCACTCCACTCCACTCCACTCCGTTTCGTATCGAAATTATTTCATCGCACTATTGACAGTCTACCAAGCACAAAACTAACCCAACCAAAACCCCACACGAGCTCACATACCGGGGTATCGAATCTGTCTGTCGATGGTCGCCTCTCGGGTATAGTCGTTGGTCTCCGTGTCGTACAACAGGACACCATAGTTGAAACTTCCCTGGCAGTGCGCTGCGGTAAGCAATACATCGTTGTGAATTAGGGTCGCTCCGCACAGGAGGGACGTGCCGACATCGACATCGACATCGACATCGACTCGTCGGCTTCCGGATCGCGCAAAGAACATGGCTTCGGACGGGTCGACAACGATCTTTCCATTGACGATCGCCCGGCGATGCCCCCGTTGCTGTTGCGGCATTCCGCTAACAACACTAACACTAGCCACCACCGAATCGAACCACAGAACGCAACAGCACGGTCCGAGACAGAGAAGCAGGAGACCGAGCTCGAGTCGATTGGAGCGGACCGCCTCCATCGTGAATGATACAGCGGGATGCCCAGACGTAGAGAATGCACAAACACGAACACGAACGGTGGATCGAAGACGAAACAATGGAGTTATACGGTTGTATGATTTTCGTTTCGTCTACACTCCAAAGTGGTACCGGTACGTGTACTAGAACTGGCGAAGTGTGAATCGGAATCACGCCGATCATCGCCAATTGGTGGAGTTGTTAGTTGAACGTTTAACACTAACCCTAAGAGTTGACAACGTAACCTTGTAGACGGAGTTTATGGGGGGGGGTTGGGGGGGGGGGGGAATATGTAGAAATATTGAAAAAAGTGTTTTTAACAAGTAGGGCGTTGTACAAACGCGCAAAACTACGTAGTCGGTTAGCAACAAAAACAAAAACCAAAACAGTGGCAACAACACAGCAACAACAGGAATCGAAGGCAACAGCAAAAGGACGGCAACTGTGTACCGTACTTCATCTTGTTATCTTTCATTTTCGTAGACTTCCGTACCGTACAGAATTATGTTTCCAAAGTACGAAGTACTTCGTAATTTTTGCGACGTGTCCTTCCGTCAACGGTCGATGGAATGCATTGCGATAGATTGCACACAACACACAACCACGAATACAATAATTATTGTCATCTCGACCACCCAGCGAGCCGAAAAATCCCCAAAAATAATTACGTATTCTTGTTGAGACTTTCTTACAAACAGAACGAGTTCCACAATCTTGTTTTTGTTTTCGAAAACTCTTTGCCGGGGCCCTACGGTACGGTACAACAAATTTTCCCAGCAGCAACAAATCCAATCCATTCGAACGTTTTCGTGGACACACAGGCGTTCGAGAATTCTTCGACCGGGCAAACCAACTTGGATTTTTCGTGAATCTGAATCTGAATCTGAACCAACACCAAACCCAAATCGAATCGAATCGCAACAAATCGAATCGAATCGAATCGAAACGAAAGGGAACGAAGCAACGAAAACAAACATGGGAAAGAAATCCGCTGCGCAGCTCCGACGCCTTGAACAGAGGGCCGCGAAACGAGGCGAAACGTATGTGCCACCGCCGGTTGTTGTGGATGTGGAACCAACAGCAACAGCACCTACAGCACCTGCCCCTACCAATTACAGCGAAAGAGCCAAGGACGTGGACGCATCGACGTCGACTGTATCGACGTCGACGCAGGAAACGAAGGTTTCTCCCGGTGGCAGCAACAGCAACAGCAGCGGCAGCGGCAGCGGCAGCTGCGAAGAGAGCAACGAGAAACGCCGAGCCACCATTGCGCTTCGTTTGAAGCAGGAGCTGGAAGAAATCGAGGCCAACACAGAAATGGTGTCGAAGGATCGCCGATCGGCGAAACGCAAGGCGGAAGCCATTGCCGCCGAGGAGTCGGGTGTGTCCGCTTCCGAGTTGATGATGGAGTGGCTCGAAGCGGCGAACGGAAGCAAACCCAAACCCTCGGCGTTGTCTCGGAGCCAACCGCCGGATGCTGCTGCCGATGAGACCGCTCGCAAGCTAGCCTCGGCCAAACGACTCCTGACAGAACTCGAGACGATCGACGCCAACCAGGAGATGAAAGCGAAGGACCGTCGGTCGGCAAAGCGCAAGGCCGAGGCAATTTGTACCGAGGAAACGGGAACGCCCGCGGAAGAACTCTTGGAGTGGTACAAATCGAACAAGCACCTGCTCGCAACAGAAACAGAAACAGAAACGACGAAGAAAAACGGTGCCAACAAACAACAGACAGGATCCGCGTCCGGACAACGCCGCCGCGACCCGCTCATTGCCTTTATCGGACAGCTCTCGTACGACACTACCAGCGAGGATCTGATGGAGCACATTTGCACAAACCTGGCCGAGGAGTATCCAAAGGCCAAGTCCATGACCCGGATTCGGTTTCTCACCGATCCCAAAACGAAACGATCGAAGGGCATGGCCTTTGTGGAGGTCGACGACCCCGAATTCTTGTACGCCCTCCTCAAGCTCCACCAGACCTATCTCAAGGGCCGCCGCATCAACGTGGAGCGGTCCGCGGGGGGCAAAAAATCCAGCGAGGCCCGCCGGTCCAAGCTCGAGCGGTACAAACAGGAGCAGGGAGCGTATTTTGCCGAGGTGGTCGAAAACATCCTTTCCGAGTACAAGACTACCGGAGAGCTCCGGGAGGACGAGCTGGACGAGGGCGTTGTGACCGTCTGCAAGCGGCACTCGGGTCCGGTGGTTCGGGCGGCGGTGGCGGAGTACATCGAGAAGGGGGGGCGGGACATGAACAATCCCAGCGCCTACCTGACCTTTTTGGTCACGAAATTTGCCAAGGAAGGAATCCACGACGTCGAAGACACCGGCAAGACCAAAAAACGAAAAGAATCCTCTTCCTCTTCGGGAGGGCGGAACGACCGGAAACGAACCAAGGAGTGGAAGGGATCCTCGGAATTTTCCAAGTCCGGGGTGGACATGTCGGCGAGCGAGCGCCGGCCCGGATCTGGCGGTGGCGGTGGCAAGCGGGATCTCTCGTCGATTTTTCCATCGTCCCAGCGCGGCCGCGGAAGAGGATACATGAGCAACGTCCGGCGATAAACGAACCTGCCCATGCGGGGTCTGGCGGCCACAACCACAATCACCAACCACCAACGAGCTCGAGTGTTCACAATTCTTTTCTAGTAGTGACTTCTACGGGGATACAGAGGATCACTTTTTGGATCAGACAAGATTACAATTGGGATACGGTACACGCGCTGAAGCGACCGAGCAACTGGAAGGATATTGAGTGATTGAGTGATTCCCGGCAGTAATAAAGCAATAAACGACCAGAGTAATAAAAAAATATTCACAAGTGAATAGATCTCAGAGCAAAATAGGAATTTGGAATCTCTAAGTAACTGTCTGTTTATGTCTGTTGAATCACTACCCGCGCCATCTACCGGCCTAATTTGGGCAAGCAAGCCTGTTAAGTATTCAAGACTGGCCGACAGTTGAAATTTTCAGAATTTTCTAGGTACCGTATCGATTGGCTTTGCTGGTAAAATTACTAGTAGCTATCCTCGCTAACACACTCACATTGCTCTCCAGCAAGCAAGAAACAGCACTCTTTCGCGAAACACTCTTTTTTGAAACACTCTTCTTTGGCGAAACACTCTTTCTTTTAGAATCAACAATCACCATGGCCCTGGAGATAACACTACTTGGATACTACGATGATAACTACTTAACCCCCGATTACAACAATCCACTGCTTGGGGAGGAAGATAAGAGAAGAAGGGACCGGAGAACTCCTAGGATAGCAATTAAGCGATACAGCCAATCTGCTTTCATGTATCTCTATTGATCAGGCAATGATCAAGCCCTTTTGAATTGCTGCGGAGTTGACCACACAGTATTCAGCGAGCTCCTAGATTTGTTTGAGCCATTCTTCAATCAATACATGTATGATGAGAAGACTGGATTGATTTCAAAGTTTAAGCATGATTATAGTCGTCGTCGAGAGTTTGATGCAACTCGATGTCTTGCTCTTATCTTATTCTGGTTCCGAACCAGAGGATCAGCAGCAAGAGCAGTTGCCATAGCATTTGGAATTACAGCTTCTCCTATGTACAGATGGCTGAAATTCGGACGCAAGCTCCTTCTTTCTGCATTACAAGACCATCCTACTGCCAAGGTTTGCTTGCCAAACAAAGAAAAGACTCAACAATACGTCGTTGCTATTGCTGCAAAGTATCCAGCACTTGGTCCACACAGAGTGTGGGCTGCTTGCGACGGGCTCAAACTGCATATCCAGCAGTCTGGTGACTGGACCAAACAGAACCCATACTACAACGGTTGGACGTCTGCTACATATGTCAACAGCGTCTTTCTTTTCTGCCCAGATGGGAGGATCCGGGCTTGTGTCTTGAACTGTCCTGGATCTTGGCATGATAGTACTCAAGCTGACTATGGGCTCTATGAAAAGATGCAGCTTATGTATCAGCTGTACATGGTAAAGGTTGTTGTCGATTTGGCATTTAAGTTATCTACAAACGACTACCTTGTTAGAAGTAGTCAATATGACCCTGTGACAGCTCCTCGTAGAAATACCTGAGGGTACACCTACTGAAGAGGCCGCGGCGATGAGAACAACGCGCCGTTTGCAATGCTATTACAGTGAACAGAGACGCAACTAGTGTTAGACAGATGTCTGAATGGGGGATGAGACAGATCCAAGGTGGGTTCCCTCGACTTAAAGATAACATGTTGCTGGAAGAAAGGGGAGACAGGAGGATCATCCTGAAGCTTGTCGTGTTGTTGTTTAATAACTTCCAGACAGCTAAGGTTGGAATCAACACCATACTCAACACCTACATGAGCCAGACTGAAGGTTTCTTCTCCTACGGTTTGGTACCAACTGAAACTGCAAACGACATATTTTAGAGTCAACGAATTGATCGATTCAGCAAATTAGATAATCATACGAATTAGCGTTAGTACAAATTAATAGAGCAGTCAACAATACGGTCAAATCAATTGATTACTAGTACTACTAGTCAATCGATTATACGACCAATCGATCGACAATACGACCAATTGATTAGAACAGTATTTAGAGCGGTCGACAACACGTTCGAATAATTTTGCTCCAGCGCACCTCTAGTGGTTTTGGATCCCTCTTTTAAGGTGTTGCAATAGAGGTTTTCTACCTGCTTTGTGGCCTAAGTTTCTGTCTGGAGCAATGATGGTGGTGTTGTTGTTGAGTGTAACTAACTAATCGATCGATTCGATTAGACAAGTATCAACTAATAATCAATTCCTTTATTTTAACTAATTAACTAACTAACTAACTAACTAACTAATCGATTGATTTGATTAGAGGATTGATTCGATTCGTTATCGATTGATTCACTTGTTACTTGTCAAACAAGTCTAAGTCATCGTCGCTGTTGCTGCTGACACTGCTGTTGTCACTGCTGCTGTAATCGCGACGCTGCTGGAAAGTGTTCACTTTCTTTCTTTTGAGGTTACTAACTTGGGGAGTAGAAACCTGCGGAGTAGTAATATTTGGACGACCAACGCCGGCACCACTAGGAGGGCCACTAGTAGGAGGGCCGCTAGTAGTACGACCAGTAAGTTGAACAAGGAGTGCCTGCAATGTCACCTTCCTCTCTTCGTCTGCCCTGTCCTGTCTTTGCTGCTGGAGTTGCTGTCTTTGCTGCTGGAGTTCCAATGCCTGCTGCTGAAGCTTTCTCTCCTCTCTTCCCTCTTTCAATACAGTAGCAATCACATTCATCATCTTCAATTCATTGTCGGCTTTGCGATAGTAGTTTCTCTTTGTCTTGTTACTAGTAATGGTACTGGTGGTTGTCGTCGTCGGCTCTGTCCGTTGTTAGCTCTGCTACTTCTGACTGTTGGGTGACTTGTTCGGGTTGTGTTGGTTGAGTTGGTTGACCAAGTAGAAGTGGTACCGGTTGAGTTGTAGCAGCAGCAGGAAGAGGAGGAAGGAGTAAACTCATTTGTTTCCACATGGTACCTATCTTCTCCTTGTACAACCCGTAGCTTATCACCTATCAGATCCTTGATTTCCTTCGCCTCTCTAATGTCCCATCTCATGTTTGGATTGCCAGTTGGCTGCCATCTTCTGGTTCAATCGATTGTATTTATTGCGAATGGATTCAGCATCCCTTCCAGGATATTTTTAAGCATGTAGGTCTGCAACATCATCCCAGTCTTCTCCTCCAGTGGGTATGATAGATCTAATGGCAGCAAACATGTGCTCCAACTCGGCCTTGGTGTAGTTGCCAACGCCGGCTTTCCTGCCTCCAGTTGTGGGCATGCTGTTGATTGTTATGATCGACGGTATTGTTTTTTCTTTCTTATGTGAGCAGGAAATCGATTCATTGTCATCCGAGGAATTGTCTAGTAATATCGTAGCAAGCGCGACAAGCGCAGCAACAGTAGTGTAGGAGGACATCGGTGGTGACAATGCCCTGCTGTCTAATGCTGCTGTGCTGGAGAGACAAGCAACAAGTCGTACTGTTGTTGCTATTTGCTGGTGTTTCTTTCCCGACTTTCTTTTTTTTGCAATTTTTCAGCTCAGCAAAATTAGCAATGATCACCAAAAATAGCATGCAAGCATGCCTGGCAAAAGAGGTGCAAGAGCCTTTGGGGACTAAATTTTTTGATTTTAGTACGATTCTAAGATTCCGATGGAGTTTATTCTCTCTTAGAAAATCTGGCAGTCGAGGCTGCCTTGACTGCCAAATTATATTGAATATGGAATAAAAATGGAATAAACCTATTCGTATGTGAATAGATTTATTACTTTGGTTGCAAACTTTTATTACTTTATTACTGCCGGGAATCACTCATTCCCACCAATGATAAAGTAATAAAAGACCAAAGTAATAAAAATATATTCACGAGTGAATAGATTGAATAGATTTTTGGCGCACCCAAGGGATGAATGGATTTTATCAACTATTCACTCGGAGCAACTTTGGAATTCGGAATCTCTAAATAAGAAACAGTAACTGTCTGTTTCATCACTACCCGCGCCACCCACCCACCTATTTTGGCCGGCAATGCTGTTAAGTATTCTTCAAGACTGAAACACTTAAGTTGCTATCCTCACTAAAACACTTAAGTTACTCTCCAGCAAGAAAAGCAAACACTCTTTAGTGAAACACTCTACAATCGACAACCAACAATCAACATGGCCCTGGAGGTAGCACTGCTTGGATACTACTATGACAACTATTTAACCCCCGATTATAATAACCCACTGCTTGGCGAGGAAGATAAGAAAAGAAGGGATCGTATAACTCCTAGGATTGCAATTAAGCGATCGTCCGATAACTGTCACGCGACCCAACGCAACCCCTCGCAAGCCCTATTTTCAGAAAATCGAACCTGTCTTTGTTATGCGCAAGGACATTTTTTTAATTCACAATTTTTGTGGTGAAGAGTTTTGACCCCCCTCAGGTTGCGACCAAAATTCTCCCTGATGACTCAAAATGTCCATTGATCTCTCAATTTTGACTAAATCAATTTAAAAAATCTATTTCTCGCTACCAAACTTTCTAACCTTAATCCAAGATATGAAATAAAATTAATTTCAGAAGTGTTTGTTTGCTATGTTCCCGCATTGTTTTCTACAGTACCGGTATGTCACGTCGTGTCTTCTTTCATACCATCGTGCCTTTTAATGCTCGCTCCGATAGCATCATGCTCGTTTTAACAAATTTTCGTAGAAATCTACAGCACTACCTTCCTACACAATTTCACAACCATTATCCCTTTTTTCCGTTTTTTGGAACGGCGTTCCAAAAAATGCTCTTTTCGTAGATATGTGTCTGGGTGTATTATGATAGTAGTAGTAGTAGTAGTAGTAGTAATGTAGGTATGATAGTAACGACTTCTTTTGGGGTGGTGAAACGATTTTTTGTACAATTCATGTCAACAATCATGGAACGGCGTTTCAGAATTCTCTAACCGGAACGGCGTTTCAGGCTTTTGTGTTCTTTTCATGTTTAAATTTGTAATCTCGGTGCCAAACTTCCTAACCTTAACCCAAGATATGAAATAATTTTTTTCAGAAGTGTTTGTTTGCTACTTCGTAGTATGTTTCCGCGTTGTTTTAATGTCACGTCGTGTCTTCTTTCATACCATCATGCCTTTTCATGCTTACTCCGATAGCATCATGCTCGTTTTCGTCATGTTCATTTAACACCACCATCGCAACCATTTCTTCCCCTGCCTTCTTCCAATAGAAGAACATGTCACAACCTAGTAAAAATTGCCATCACTTCAAGAGTGGTTGTTATACCAAAATACCCAAATCATTTATCTGTCGTAGCTACTTGTCCTATAGGGCAAGTCAAAGACATTCATTGGAAGCAGACAAGATTCCACTTCACACCAATCATACCAATATGTATCATGAGGCCTGTCACGTCACCTTGATTCAATAGCTGTTTGCCGTGATTTCTATTTAAACCACAACCTAATGGAATTTTCATCATCTGCCAAAGAAGAATCCACTACTACAGTTTGTCATTCCCCTTCACAATATGGCCTGACATTGACGGAGAATGGTCCAATTGTTCCCTCCGCCGCTGTTGCTGCCGCTCACACTAACAAGGCATCCTCAAACGAAACGTTCAACTCTGTTCTAAACAGTCAGGTAGTACATAACTTATTTGTTCCACCAATTGATTGAAATGTAACGGAATCACAGTTGTTTCCTTCAGAAGACAACAGCAACAACGATGACATTGTTATTCATGAAGAAATTTGCCTTCCTATTCAGAACGATAATGGTATGGATGCTGCGGAACCCACCGCATCCCAACCAAACATCAATGAAAGAGAGCAATTGATCCGATCCCGTGTTTCTTTTTCACCTACCAATAGGCTCATTGCTGAAATAAAGCTCATGAATCTAATGACGAAACACAAGTTACCTCTAAACACGTTCAAATCTATTTTTCAATGGGCAAACGAATGTCAAACTATTCATGGTGTTGACTTTAGCTCTACCTTCCCCCGTCATCGAGAAGCCATATTTAGTGAAATCAAGTCTAATTTGGGTATTTCTGAGACCAAGTTTGAGCCACACATAATTAACTGGTTACCTGACAATTTACCCACCCAAATATTTGTTCGATCCTTCCCAGATGCACTTCATTGCCTTCTGACCAATAAGGAATTGATGCAAGAAACCAATTTGTCTTTTCCGAATGTCAAGACTCCTCTTTCACCCAAAAACAACCCACCAATCACCAATGAAACATACATAACAGAACTACACCACGGCTCTTGGTGTACGGAATCGTGGAAGCAGATCTGCAATGAAAATGACGAAATCCTTGTTCCAATCATTTTCTACATGGTTTGGAATCAGCTTGGATGCACATGGCCGTCTGTCACTCACTCCTCTCAACATGACCCTTGGTATTTTCAATGTTGAAGCAAGAAAACGAACTGACGCTTGGACCACAATTTATTTTCATCCCGACACTGAAATTGAGAGCATAAGACACACGAAAAAAACCACGGCGAAAGATAATATTCAAAATCTACACACCGCGCTGGCAACGGCTTTGCAATCTTTCAAGGAAGTATGTGAAATGCAGGGCGGGTTGGAGTGGGATTATCTTCCGTATGCAGGAAAAGTGTTCAAAGTGAAAATGAAATTTGCAATTGCCTATGTTGTTGGGGATACAGAACTTCATGACAAACTATGTGGAAAGTATGGATCCTACACGCAAAAGGTGAAGAAATTGTGCCGACATTGTACATGTCCTACACGTGTCATCCATAAACCAAAAGCCCAAGTGGAGGAACTGACTCGTCTCTGGGTTCCAGAAGATTTTGAATCCCCCCCAAACAATTCTGCACGGGAACACCTGGAGTACTTCAAAAGCATTTCGCACCATCCCATAAAAAATGCTTTTCACAGCCTCAATTTTGGTAGTAATGTCAACAACATTCACTTTGCTACTCCCGGTGAGTGTTTGCATATGCATCAACTGGGTGTAGCACGTCGGGCAGTAGAATCACTCGATTCATTGTTAAAAGGTAGTCCTAAGTGTTGGTATGCCCCTGATTTAAACACGAATGGCACATCAGCTACTATTGGTTCACTTGCGCAGTTATACGGTGGTCTTTTGTCAAGGCAATTGGACAGAGATTTCCCTAGAACCAAGTTTTCCAGTCAGCTTCTCTCCATTACCAAAAAGGAGGGTAATGATTATTCGGGAATGCTCATTTCCATTCTGATCACCCTTTGTTCCGATGTGGCAATGAACATCATCAAGGATGCGACATTTATTCAGAAACAAGTAGAGGTCATTCAACTGATCCTCTCCATGGAAGAATTCTTGAAGGATGGGAATATAACCCTTTCTGGATTGGAAAATCTCCCCAAGATGATAATCCATTTTATCAATTGTATTAATTCTACCTGCCTCAGAGAGGGAATGGGTACAAAACTGATCAAAAACCATCTATACTTTCACCTTGTTGAGTACATGAAGCTTTGGGGACTTCCATGCGGATGGGATTCTTCTTATTCGGAATCACACCACAAAACTGAAATCAAAGCACTGTCAAAGAACACTCAATAGAATGCTTTGACATTGATAATGCAAACGGCAAAGCGGCAGGAAGAAAAAATGCTGCTACGAGTAGCTACTTCAAAGTTCAATTTAGTGACAGCAGAAGATGTTTCTGGTAATTATTAAATTCCTTTCGTGCCCAGAAGTACCAAAGCTACCCAATGGTAGGTATTATATTCGTACGAATCATTGAGTCCCGTATCAACCAAAGTAATTGATTCCCACGGCATATTGATTCCCACGGTGCATCAATTCCCATCGCGCATTGACGGTGAGCAATCCCTGTTTTATAGTATTGCCATTGTTCTTTCGGTGAGCAAGCTCTGATTTCATAAAGTATCACACGAGCTACGGGAGCAATTCCTGATCTTAATGATAAACATATCATGAAGTCTTCCTAACGGAACAAGAGAAGAAAACCGTTGGCGTGTGATTCTCACACAATATATATATATATATACACACAGATATACATACGGTCAACGACCAATGCATGTACGGAAATAATCAGCGAGTAATCTCATCACTACGCAACAGCAGTTGCAACGTATTTCATCTCAATAAAAGAGATATCTCTCATACTTTTAACATACAACTGATTTATATCCCAAAATTCACACTACTAGTTGCTATCAACTACCTATAATCTACATTACTAAGGTCTGTCTTGCTGTATCTGAATAAGTCACAGTAAGAAGAGATCTGGCGTTTCCATAGTCTCGCCTGTAGTCCGATTATCTGTTGCCGAAAGTATCCAAACACAATTGTCACATGTAGAGTACAATCGTTCGTCTACTAACACACTAACGCAGCGTTGCTGTTCTTCAGAAGCCTTTGAATCAGACTCTCAACGGAACGGATTCAGAAGGAAAATAATAGATTAACAGTCACAAGCTCCAAGGTGGCTTGCACACAAAGAACAGGGACGGAATTGAACACAATTCCTACACTGGCATATGCCAATCGCACATCGTCTACGGAGCAGTTTCCTTCCACCACGCGATTCCTCCGGCGAATCGGAATCATCACCAAGGCAGAACATGCCCGCCAATCTATGCGGAGGTGGGAACAGCACAGGTGATGGCGACGCCGTTGCTGTCAACAATTTCCCTAGTTTTGATACCGATATAAAGCTGATACTTCTAACCTTATTCCGCCTAACAAGGGAAGCCGATAGCAACCTGTGCTTAGCTCTCCAAGAGGGAGGATTATGCGAGTGGCCGGCCTTTCTCGACGCACTCATTGAACCTGATTTTGCCCGCGAGCTTACCTACACTCAAGGCGGGCTACCGACCCATATCCATCGGTCCATCCAATGAACCATAGAGGCACTTGCGGAATTCTCAAATGACCTACGCAAGGACGGGAAGAATTGGAAGGATGTAATGTCATGTACGTATGAAGACTTCAGAACCTTCCGCTTGGAACGCGCTCTACGCCTTCAGAGTGAATCTGTCCTGAATCCCCCAGCTCCTCCACCGGGAACCAATAAAAAGTCACCTCAGCAAGTGAAGTACGAATCTTGGTGTCGAAAAGCACGGGATGAAAAGTCCTTTACGCCCCTCACAAATGACTCAAGATTTGAACATTGGCTCGTGGGTTTCAAGGCTAAACTAGAGGCATACAACATTGACACCGAAACATTCCTTGATGAAACCTGGCCTCCAGCTGCACTACAAGGCTATACACGCGACCTCTTTGTCAAACAGTGTGCCTTCTTCTGGGTTCTAATGTTGGAAGTCTTCAAAAGTGACTTATCCGCGTCATGCGTACACAGCCATTCCACCACATGCAATGGACGTCAAGCATACTTTGATTTTGTAAATCTTCACAGCGAGTCGAAAGCCAAAGTATATGACAACTCGACTCAATTACAGGGGTTGCTGAAGTTGAATCTCAGCAACTGGAAAGAATCCAAAGTGAAATTTATCACACATTGGTTTGAAGAATTGAATCACCTCAACAAGCTTTGTCCTCCCAACAAACCCCTTGAATACCATACTGCAAAATCAGCATTATGTCAGGCATGCTATTCCAGCTTTCAGCTAAGTGAACAGTTTGCCAAAGTCAAGGATCCAGGTGGCACGAATAGTACCGTGACAGATGCAGTCGCTGAGGCAGCTGCTATTCACAAACTCAAAATCACGCTCCTACTCAAAGCAACCCGACTCGATTCCCAGTCCGCGATGCCGGTTCCTAAGTCAACGGTACGTGCACATGTTCACGGCTTCTCACCTGAACAAGGCCAAAACTTTGACGACTATGCTCTTCCTATCGAATTTGAAGGTGACTACCAAGACTATGCGGTATTCAAGGCTGGACGTTCACCTGACCCTACCACGCGCCTGCCCACAGGCATATGGAAAGCCCTATCACGTCAAGGCATGAAGAGTTGGCTGAATTTTTCCCCGGAAGGCAAGAAAATATTGGTTGCATCATTACGACGCGAATTGCTCCCAAATGATCAGCCGGATCCTAATGCGGTCAAACCCATCACCTAGAAAGCATACCAACATGGACATTCTGTCTCATTCCTAGAAGATGATACCTCGACCAAAGATGAACATATCAATTCCTCAGCAGACCTCCATCCCGCTGTAGAAAACGACCGTAGAGGTATCTTCCATGCATCACTTGGTGTATACAAGTCTCAGACTTCTTCCTCCAAGGACCAAAGACCCCTCAAGTCTTCCGTGTCGCCTGCACATCCCGCAAGATTCCTCTCCGAGAACCCTGACATTCGGTACAAAAAAGACGGTGATACCCAAATACCTGTGGGAACATCCTCTTATTCCGTCAATTTTCATCAATGGTATAACCCCGATGATGATCTGACCTTCTCACACAATAATCAAGTAACATCGTACACCTATCGTGCCCACAAAGCTACAATCACCAATCCCGGCTTCGCCATGGTCAATTGCGGTGCAAATGGTTGCATCATCGGCAATGATGCATGCCTCATCTCCAAAGATATCCCACCACGATATGTCAATGTCACAGGCATTAACAATCCCCAGGTACAGAATATTCCCATTGCAACATGCGGTGCTTATTCTGTCTCGAATAGAGGTCCCGTCATCCTCATTTTCAATGAATGTGCATATACGGGACAACACCCTTCTATCTTGTCCTCCGACCAGATGGAAGCATATTTCTCCACTGTCGATGACACATCCATCAAAGCGGGCGGCGGACAGGTAATCACCACCTCCGATGGATATGCACTACCTCTTAGCATCCGACACGGTTTACCATACCTTGCCATGCAAAAGTACACGGCTATTGAATTTGACACACTCCCACATGTTATCATGACATCCGATAAGCACTGGGACCCATCTGTCCTCGATACCACAATCAGTGCTAAAGATGAACAATTCCTTCAGAAATATCCTCCTCAGTCGCAACAACTTCCATATACCGAATACAACAAATACAGAAACCCACATTGCCTTGAAGGATTAGATATCTCTGTGTCCCCTGGCTCTTCCACGGTCACGTCTCTCAGTTTGTACTCCAACCACTCCACTTGGTCTCCCTTCCTCCCTATTGATGATCATGGAACCAGCGATCGCTCATTCTGGCTTACACTTACCGACTACGTTCATCAGGAGCGCCTTGCATGCTGTACTTCCCCTCCAATCTCTGGGACGGTCACTGCCTTTCCCACGGATTGTACTGCTAGTGGTGCTACATGTATCGCAACTACACCCCGTGAACGATATCCCAACAAACATGATTACTTATCTCTGAAACCTTTCTTTTGTTGGGTTTCCACAGATTGCATCAAAGCTACTTTTGAAAATTCAACGCAATATGGTTCGTTAGCGGTTAGCCCTGATGGCAACATTTTCAAATGTTTCCATTCCCCCCAACCGGCGATGAACTTTCGACCCTTCAATGACGACGTCCTGTCTGATGCTGTCTATTCAGATGTCCCAGCAATTGATGGCGGCTCTAAACTTGCCCAGATCTTCTTTGGTCGGAAGTCCCATATCATACATGTTGAGGAAATGCGTACCACCGGCAACTTTCTATCATGCTTTCAAAACTTCGTTCGAAAATGGGGCAGGCCCCTTTGCCTCTTATGTGATCATGGGAACTACCAATCTAGTAAGAGGGTCACCGATTATCTCAAAATGTTATGGATCGGACTCTGGCAAAGTGAATCTTATCACCAACACCAGAATCAATTTGAACGGCGATATCAAACGTTTAAACGCATTGTCAATTATTAAATTCCTTTCGTGACCAGAAGTACCAAAGCTACCAAAGGGTAGATTTCCTATTCGTACGAATCAATGAGTCCCGTATCCATCTAAGTAATCGATTCCCACGGCATATCGATTCCCACGGCGCATCGATTCCCATCGCGCATCAACGGTGAGCAATCCCTGTCTTACGATATTGTCATTGTTCTTCGGTGAGCAAACTCTGATTTCATAAAATATCACACGAGCTACGGCAGCAATTCCTGACCTTAATGATAAACATATCATGGAGTCTTCCTAACGGAACAAGAGAAGAAAACCGTTGGCATGTGATTCTCACACAATATATACATGCATACAAATATATATGGTCAACGACTAATACATGTACGGAAATAATCAGCGAGTAATCTCAGCACTACGCAACAGCAGTTGCAACGTATTCATCTCAATAAAAGAGATATCTTGCATTTCGGCAAGATTTCACTTTATCTCATACTTTTAACATTCAACTGATTTATATCCCAAAATTCACACTAGTTGCTATCAACTACTTGTAATCTACATACTAAGGTCTGTCTCGCTGCAATCTGAATAAGTCACAGCAAGAGGAGGTCTGGCGTTTCCCTAGTCTCGCCTGTAGTCCGATTATCCGTTGCCGAAAGTATCCAACCACATTTGTCACGCGTAGAGTACAACCGTTCGTCTACTAACACACTAACGCAGCGTTGCTGTTCATCAGAAGCCTTTGAATCAGACTCTCAACGAATCGGATTCAGAAGGAAAATAATAGATTAACAGTCGCATGCTCTAAGAAGGCTTGCACACAAAAAGGAACAGGAACGGAATTGAATACAATCCCTACGCTGGCATATGCACATCGCACATCGTACACGAAGCAGTTCCCATTCTCAGTCACCGCGCAATTCTTTCCAAGGCTCGGAACCACCACAGATGCCGAACATACCGTTGATGCCCGGCAATGCACTCGGAGGCGAAGAGAAGAATGACGCTGAAGTCGCCACTATCAACCGCTTTCCCAGCTTCGATACTGATATGAGAAAGATACTCGTATCCTTACTCAACGTAACAAGTGAGATTACTAGCAAGTTGTGCCTAGCTCTCAAAGAAGGCGGATTATGCGAGTGGAAGTCGTTCCTCGACGCACTTATCGAACCGGATTTTGCACGCGAACTTACATATACGGAGGGAGGATTGCCAACGCATATCCCCCGATCCATTCAAAGGAGCATAGAAGCACTTGCGGATTTCGCTATCGACCTACAAGAAGCCGATGTCGCTCTAGAAGAAGACGAGAGGAACTGGAAGGATGTAAAGTCATATACATACAGGGAATTCCAGTCATTCCGTGAAGAACGTGCCCAACGCTTGCGTAACGAATCCGTTCTGAACCCACCACCTCCTCCGGCAGGAAGTAACAAAAAGTCACCTCAGCAGGTAAAGTACGAATCATGGTGCCGAAAAGCACGAGATGAAAAGTCCTTTACACCCCTCACGAATGACTCGAGATTCGAACACTGGCTCGTCGGTTTCAAAGCTAAACTCGAGGCATACGACATCGATACAGAGACATTCCTCGATGAAACTTGGCCTCCAGCTACGCTTCTGGGTTATACCCGTGACCTATTCGTCAAGCAGTGTGCCTTCTTCTGGGTACTAATGTTGGAAGTCTTCAAGAGTGACCTTTCTGCATCATGTGTACACAGTCATTCTACCACTCGTGATGGACGCAAGGCCTACTTTGATTTCGTAAACCTTCATAGCAAATCAAAAGCAAAGGTATACGACAACTCGACTCAACTACAAGCGTTGCTCAAGTTGAACCTCAACAATTGGAAGGAATCCAAAGTGAAATTCATCACACATTGGTTTGATGAATTAAATCACCTCAACAAGCTCCGTCCTCCCAACAAGCCCCTTGAGTACCATACTGTTAAATCAGCATTGTGTCAGGCATGCTATTCCAGCTTCCAGCTAAGCAAACAGTTTGCCAAAGTCAAGGATCCAGGTGGGACGAATAGCACCGTAACAGATGCGGTTGCCGAAGCCGCTGCTATCCACGATCTTAAAATCACGCTTTTACTCGAAGCAACTCGACTTGATTCCCAGTCCGCGATGTCTGCTCCTCGGTCGACCGTACGTGCACACGTACATGATTTTTCTCCTGAATCGAGCCAAAACCATGATGACTATGCTCTCCCCATCGAATTTGAAGGAGACTATCAAGATTATGCTGTGTTTAAGGCTGGACGTACCCCTGACCCTACCACAAGATTGCCTACAAACATATGGAAGGCCTTGTCACGTCAGGACATGAAGAGTTGGCTCAGTTTTTCTCCGGAAGGCAAGAAAATCGTGGTTGCCTCATTGCGACACGACTTACTTAACACGGAACAACCTGACCCCAACAGTGTAAAACCCATTACCCGGAAGGCATACCAACATGAACACTCGGTATCATTTCGAGAAGACGATAATTTGACCAAAGATGAGCATGCCAATTCCGCAGCAGACCTTCATCCTGCTGTAGAGAATGATCGTAGAGGTGTTTTCCATGCATCCCTAGTAGGTGTATACAAATCAACGACCTCTTCGTCTAAGGACCAGCGACCTCTCAAATCTTCCTTGTCACCCGCGCATCCCGCTCGATTCCTTTCAGACAACCCTGACATTCAGTACAAAAAGGACGGTGACACCCAAATACCAGTGGGAACACCATCGTATTCCGCCAATTTTCACCAGTGGTATACTCCCGAGGATGATCTCACCTTTCCTAACGATGGTCCAGTAACGTCGTACACATACCGTATACACAAAACTACGGTTACTAGCCCTGGTTTTGCCATGGTCGATCGCGGCGCAAATGGCTGCATCATCGGTAATGATGCGTGCCTCATCTCCAAGGATATCCCACCGCGCTATGTTAACGTCACCGGCATTAACAATCATCAGGTACAAAATATTCCCATTGCTACATGCGGAGCATATTCCATGTCGAACAGAGGCCCCGTCATCCTCATTTTCAATGAATGTGCCTATACAGGACGACACCCTTCTATATTGTCATCCGGCCAGATGGAAGCATATTTTTCCACTGTCGACGACACATCCATCAAAGCAGGCGGAGGACAGGTCATCACCACCTCCGATGGCTATGCACTGCCTCTTAGCATACGACACGGTTTACCATACCTTGCGATGCGAAAGTATACGACTGTTGAGTTTGATAACAACCGGCAAATCGTGTTGTTAAGTAAAAACAAGATATAACCGTTACGTGCGGTTAAATATGAACGAATAAGAAAGCAGATTGACGCGCGCGCACATACGTAAATGAGATGCGCGGCGAAACGCTAACTAACTACGAAGCTCCACTAACTACGAAGCTCCGTGAAATACGAAGAGCAAGATTAGATACTGATGGGTAGACACTCGGGCATATGAAGACCAATTAGGCAATATAGGCACCAAAGGAAGTCTATCACAGAAAACAAACTGATGGTGACGATGACTGAATAAATGAGTCACAATCGAATGAATAGATCATTGATAGAAGAATCGGACACAGCGAAATATCACAAGAAAGTAGTACACGAAAATTCAGAGGCTTAGGATCCAATACTAAGTATGTCAATGACAAATATTAAGTATGTCAATGATATACATGTGTATGTCAGTGAAATATGGGAAATATCAATGACATACAAAATGGATACACGAAGCCCAATTATGTTAGAAACAAACAAATGAGACAGGTTTCTCCGACGAATTTACCGATGAAATATTAGTTAATCTACAACACGAGAATGCACGTGCAGTCTCATGATGGAGGATTGCTTAACACGAGGTTGCATGTGAAACCTGATTAAGTATTCGAAAGACAGAAAATAGATTAATTAACTCATAATCCGGAATTACAGTTGTTGATTAACAGTCGCAGCTTCATACGAAGTCTATCTAACAAATATACCTACGAGTTACAATCCATTCCGGAGTGTCAAACATACCTACGAGTCAGGAAGTATTTTCTTACGAGAAATTTCCTACTAACGAAAATTGATCTTAGAATTTATCGATCGCGAACTTGAAGAAAATTCTATACGTATTTGTACCATTGAAATCTAATACCCCTGTACGAAAATACTGGAATAAGCCATTATCTTGAACAAAATATATCAGATACTACTGAGAATTGGCTAGAACAACAAAGAAGAATATCAAAAATAAAAATAAAAAAATACATAACAAGAAACAAAAATAAAAATACGTAACAACCGAAAAGAAAATACACGACAACATGCCAACCTTTACTAACAGATTCTTTCAAACTCTGGGAGCAGTCACCTATCCGGCCTTCTACATGATGAGAAACAATGATTGGTGGAAACAGAATGAAGTACCGGATGTACCACAAAATACAAGCGAGGATGAGGATACCCAGATTCCACTGACGACTCGACGCAAACGCCGTTCAAGACGGGCCAACTACGCATCATCGTCGTCTTCGTCTTTGTCTTCACCATCTTCTTCATCATCTTCTTCGTCATCAGAAAGTGACGACGATAATAGCGGTTCAAGACCTGGCGGACGATATGAGGGCAGACGCAGAGATGCAGAGCTGGTTAACCTCAGAAGACAAGCAGCCGAAGCCAAACGTCAAATGGAAGAAATCAATGCACTAAAGGAAGAAATGAGAGCTGCAAGAGCACGAGGACGAGAAAAAGAAAGAAGATATGAAGCAGAAATGAACACTCTCAGACAAACAATTCAAGAATCACGCAACAAGGATGACAAGATGGAAGCGCTTAGACAAGAAGTGAGGTCGGCCAAAGAAAAGGCAACGGGTCAGCAGTTACTCAAGGCAAAACCAATCCATGATTTTGACGGCCAACAGGAAAACTGGACCAAGTGGAAATCCGATGCAACAGCTACCTTTGCGGCCACAGGACATGAGGAGATTATGAATGATGCAGATGCTGCTCGAAATGCACCAACCAAGAACAAGGCACTTTGGGGAACACTGCTGTCGGCATGTAGTGGTGGCAGCGCCCATTCCAAAATAATCAAGCATGAAGACACCTTTGATGGTCACGCGGCATGGCAAGAACTATTGGGCTGGTATGATTCTGATAACCGAAGAGAATCTTACGCTGAGACACTGAAGCTTCGTCTACGATACAACCTGTTGCATCCCAATGGCAATATTTCCGAGTACATTAACACATTTGAATTGACCTACCATAAACTCCGAAAAATCCCACCATACCACATGACTGAATGGGATGCAAAAAGTATCTTTGCTCGAAATATTCGTGATCCCAACCTGGAGAGATTCAAAGAAGAATTGCTGGAACACAAAACCGACAGGACCCTAGAAGAAATGATTATTAAGCTTCGCATCCATGACGAAGAACTTGCTCGCACTGCATTTGATAGCAACAGAGGAGGCCACAAACGCGTCCGCCGCACTCCTGATGGTCCTAACAAAAGACAACGTACGGGTTCCTACGGCACAGGCACTCTTACAGGGACAATCCACCCTAACCTCAAAGGTATCATCAGAATCCCTCCAGACACATGGCAGGAGCTATCTCAACTTCATCGTGACTGGGTGCTCAAATACAATCAAGCCGTCCGACACAGTGATACTTTACCATCTACTCCCGAGGGTGTCATTGTTGGTTCTCCACAAGATGATGGAATGAATCATTTCATTCCTAAATCCAGTCGTCAACGCCGGGTTCGACGGGTAATGGCACCTACCGGAACGAGTTCACCGGCATCGGCAGAAAACACTGAGTCACCGCCGACGACCTCGCCGTCTCCCGCGGATGCCGATAGCAATCAAGATAGCATCGGAACGATTGATGAAACTGAATTATTCCCTCCAGGCTCCACTGCTCTCAAAACGGTTCGATTCCACCTACATTCTGGGGGGGATGATGATGGTGAGGATCAGGCAACGCAGAATGCAGTGAATTCAACACCACGACAAAACGCATCATCTTATTTTTACACAACAAGAAGAAATAAGATAGAAATAAAACCTGATGAAAATGAGAACGAGGATAGTGATGGAGAGGACGTACCAGATCTTGTTGCAAGAATGGATCCTGATTCGGACGATGAAAATGAGAACAACAATAATGATAACAAGCGGGACCAACGAAAAACAAGGAAAACTTACCAGGCACCTTTACCAGCTCGACGACAAGAAAGAAGACCTAGAAGAACAACACGAATTAATTCAGCAAGCACCGCCAACATACATCGATACAGAGAAGTTCAACAAAATGACAATATTGCAGTTATTGACAGTGGTGGAGGAAGAAGACCAACGGTTACAGAACAAGCATGGCTTCGAATTGGAGGAAAAACTGGAATGACGTCTGCAATGAGGCCGTACATGAGTAATGATACCAACGCCTATGTGGAGCATCCGGTCTGTAGTGCTGTAACGAAGGCGTTTATTCCAGGAAGAGAAGATCCAGTACTTTTAGTGGTCCACTATGCAACTTTTGTCACCAAGGATAAAGATCAAACTGATGGTGAATCGCTATTGACAACAATCGATATGGGTGACCATGGAGTGCTGGTGAATGGAGTGCAACCACATTTGAGCAAATGCGGCATTACAATTGGAACGACATTCCTACCATTTTCATATGACGATGAAAAAGTTTATTTTCATATTACCAAACCAACAGAAGGGGAAGTGGATACATTGGATAAATTCGAGTTGAATAGCCCAGCACCACCGGACATGCGCAAATATCCAATGTTGAGAAGGAAGAGAGCAAGAGAAACGTTCAAATTTGCAAAACTTCCAATGCTGGAACTACGAAAACGATTTGCTATGTTACCAGAATTAACTGTTTTGAAAACATTGGAAAATACTACCCAACACTATGAGGAAATAGAAGAAGAAAATCGAGAAGTCCCCAGGAAACATTACAGGAAAAGATTCAAGGCATTTCATTACAGAAGACAAAATGAAACAGTGAGCACGGATTACACATACTTCTCGAAAAAGACATCTCAAGGACACAACGGGGGACAATTTTTCAGTGGCACCAAGACAAAGCTTTGGTCTTTTCATCCTCTGAAAACAGAATCTCAATGTACAAATGCGCTACAGGATTACCTCCGAGAACATGGTGCACCAGATACTATACTCAGTGATAATGCAAGATCTGAAACAGGTGTAAAGTGGACTCAAATTCTTCGAGAAAATATGATCAAAACAAGAACAAGTGAACCACACCACAGCCATCAGAACCTGTGTGAAGCGGAATGGGGAAGATTGTCCAAAATGGTACAAAACAGCCTACGTATGTTTCAAGCGCCAACCAGTTTAGCACATTGGTGTGCAAAATGGTGTGTGTCAGCTAACAATTTGGCAGCCCGAAAGTCTCTGAATTGGAAAGTACCCCTCGAATTGCACCAAGGGTGGACACCTGATATCTCTCACCTGAGATTTCATTTCTATGAACCAGTGTGGTATTTTGAGCCAAGATTCAAGAGCCCCAAAAACAACATGTTGAAAGGGAGATTTCTGGGTTTTGCGGAATCAACGGATGATGCAATGACCTACTATATTCTGACTGAACCAGATACGCCAAAACAGAAAAGGCAAGTGTTGATGAGATCGGTAGTTAGAACAAGACGCAAGGAAATTGGCACCAAAGACGAATATGTGAATGACAACCCGGAGGCAGAGAAGTTTACTCTTTCCCTGTCAGAGCACCAACAGAACATGGAAGATATCAAGAGCACTGATGAAGTCCCATTGTTATCTTCAGGGGAGTAATTTGTCGCGAGCTCTGAAGGAATGGAAAATTCTACTAGCACCAATCCAATGGAAGACAGTGATGAAAATGACAATACAACTTCAGGGGAGCTTGATGTCGATGAAGAAGGAAACCCCTTGGACATGGAAGAAGAAATGTTACCAAGTGACATAGATGGATGCAACAATGCTGAAACACATCAGGATATCTTGGAAAGCACAGAAGTAAATTTGGATATGGATTTCCGGAAGATTTTGGATCATTTCTGGGAAAATGGGATTTTAGTATTCAAGGCGCAATACATCGATGAGCTACAAGGCAATACAGTCTTGAATACTCCATTCCCACAATTGAAGAAAGATCAACCACTGGCGTGTGCAAAGTATATCAAGGAGTACATTGTTGAAAGCAGGAGAGGAAATAACAGGCCGTTGAATGTATGGGCAGAGCAAGTAATAAAACAACAATCTGGCATTGTCAGAAGAATACGATTTATGAAGTCCCTGATACACAAGAGTGTTCAACGCGCAGTCAAGAAGAAACCATCCAGGAATCAAAGAATGGCAAAGAAAAAGAATCGTGAAAAGTTTGGACAGAAGATTCCAAATACCTATGAAGAATGTATGCAATTCGATGCGGAAGCTGGCAATACAAAATGGAAAGACTCAATTCAGAAAGAGATGGATAATTTGGAACGATTAAAATGTTTCAAATATCACTCAGCAGAAAAAGAATTTCCAAAAGAAGAAGGTTGGCAACAGGCAAGATTGCAGATGATTTGGGATATCAAGAGCGAGGACGGCAGGTACAAGAGCCGATTAGTAGCAGGTGGTCACAGAGTCGACTCGAGTGAATACAACACATACTCCAGTCAAATCAACAGTTTATCTGTGTACTTATTATTCCTAATTGCACAACACCAACAACTGGATTTGATGACTGCAGATGTGGGAAATGCTTTTCCAACCGCACCGGTTCAAGAAAAAGTATGGGTGTGGGCTGGAGACGAGTTTGGTGAAAAGAAAGGATGCAAAGTAGAAATACAACGAGCGCTGTATGGACTGGCAGGTAGCGGTAGAGCTTTCATGGATTTTCTGGCTGATACACTCATGAATTTGGGTTTTCGACCGTCAAGAGCAGATCCGGATTTATGGCTACAGAAAGAAGGAGAAAGCTATACATATATTGGTACTCATGTCGATGACCTTATGGTAATAGGAAAGAAACCACAAGATTGAATAGCCAGAATTGAACAAGAATTTGCACTGAGAAATGTTGAATCAGAACCCCAGTATTACCTTGGTACAAGTCTTACAAGAATCAAAGATGGTCGATTGTTGATGAACTCTACGAAATATATCAGTGAAGTGATTCGGAAATATCAAGAGAAATATTCAGTGACCCTCAAGAAAGAAAATTTGCCAATGAAAACAGATTGTCACCCTGAACTGGATGATTCTCCATTACTGTCCGTATCTGAACACAAGGAATTCCAACATATTATTGGCTTAGGACAATGGCTGGTGTTATCTGGAAGAATCGACATTGCGTTTGCAGTATCATCGCTATCAAGATTTGCAGCTGGGCCAAGAGAGGGTCATTTGCGGATGGCTAGACACATTTTGGGGTATTTGAAGAAATACAAGAAGAAAGGAATTCTAGTGGATTCAAGACCTCCAAGGATCAGTTCAAACGGTGATGTCAAACTCAAGTATGAAGAATTCACACATCATTACAAATACTACAAGGAAGAACTGGATCCAATGTTTCCTGTGCCATTAATCCCGGAAATGGACCTGAATATATTCTGTGACAGCGATCATGCACATGATTTAGTCACTGGAAGGAGTATCACCGGATTGATTGCGTTTGTTGGGTGTATGCCAATCTATTGGAAGTCAAAGAGACAAACTTCGGTTCATACCAGTACATTTGGAGCTGAATTTACTGCCCTGAAAGACGCGGTTGCATTGGCCATCATGCTCAGATACCATCTTAGATCGATGGGAGTTGTAATCACCAAACCAGCAGAGATCTATGTGGATAACAAAAGTGTAGTAATCAATTCCACCAATCCGGCAAGTTCACTCAACAAGAAATCAATCGCACTGGCCTACCATTTCGTCAGACAACACCAAGCTGGAAAAGTCATATCTATCAGCCATATCAACTCACAGGACAACTACGCAGACATTCTGACCAAGCCGTTAAACAGTAATGCATTCAGGAATCTTCTAAATGAATTCATGACAATGTAAAAACGAAGTTAAGTACCACAATTCGGTAATAAAACAACCACACTAAAAATCCATGTCTAAAAATTATGTTGTATGCTTCCCTCTAAAAATTCAATAGGAATCTAAACCAAGATCATGGATTTAGGGGAGAACAACCGGCAAATCGTGTTGTTAAGTAAAAACAAGATATAACCGTTACGTGCGGTTAAATATGAACGAATAAGAAAGCAGATTGACGCGCGCGCACATACGTAAATGAGATGCGCGGCGAAACGCTAACTAACTACGAAGCTCCACTAACTACGAAGCTCCGTGAAATACGAAGAGCAAGATTAGATACTGATGGGTAGACACTCGGGCATATGAAGACCAATTAGGCAATATAGGCACCGAAGGAAGTCTATCACAGAAAACAAACTGATGGTCACGATGACTGAATAAATGAGTCACAATCGAATGAATAGATCATTGATAGAAGAATCGGACACAGCGAAATATCACAAGAAAGTAGTACACGAAAATTCAGAGGCTTAGGATCCAATACTAAGTATGTCAATGACAAATATTAAGTATGTCAATGATATACATGTGTATGTCAGTGAAATATGGGAAATATCAATGACATACAAAATGGATACACGAAGCCCAATTATGTTAGAAACAAACAAATGAGACAGGTTTCTCCGACGAATTTACCGATGAAATATTAGTTAATCTACAACACGAGAATGCACGTGCAGTCTCATGATGGAGGATTGCTTAACACGAGGTTGCATGTGAAACCTGATTAAGTATTTGAAAGACAGAAAATAGATTAATTAACTCATAATCCGGAATTACAGTTGTTATTTGACACGCTCCCACATGTTATCATGACATCCGATAAGCATTGGGACCCATCTGTTCTCGATACCACGATCAGTGCGAAGGATGAACAATTTCTCTAGAAATATCCTCCCCAACCACAGCAACTCCCTTATGCCGATTACGACGAATATGGGAACCCACGCTGTCTTGAAGGATTAGATATCTCCGTTTCTCCCGGGTCCTCCACGGTCACATCCCTCAGTTTGTATTCCAGCCATTCCACTCGATCTCCCTTCCTTCCTATTGATGATCATAGGGCCAACAATCGCTCCTTTTGGCTTACTTCCACCGACTACGCTCATCAAGAACGTCTCACATGCTGCGCGCTACCCGCAGTCTCTGGAACAGTCACTGCGTTTCCGACAGATTGTACTGCCAGTGACACTACACGTATTGCAGCTATGCCCCGCAAAAGATACCCCAACGAACATGACTATTTATCCCTGAAACCTTTCTTTTGTTGGGTTTCCACCGATCGCATCAAAGCTACGTTTGAAAACTCAACCCAATATGGTTCGTTAGCGGTTAGCCCTGATGGAAACATTTTCAAACGGTTTCATTCCCCTCAACCGGCCATGAACGTTCGACCCTTCAATGACGATGTTATGTCCGATGCTGTCTATTCAGATGTCCCAGCAATTGATGGTGGCTCCAAGATTGCTCAGATCTTCTTTGGCCGCAAATCACATATTATACACGTCGAGGAAATGCGTACCACCGGCGACTTCCTATCCTGCTTCCAGAACTTTGTTCGAAAATGGGGCAGGCCCATCCGCCTCCTTTGCGACCACAGTAACTATCAATCCAGTAAGAAGGTCCTCGATTACCTCAAAATGTTATGGATTGGACTCTGGCAAAGTGAACTGTATCACCAACACCAGAATCAATTCGAACGACGATACCAAACGTTCAAACGCATTGTCAATCGCGTCATGGATCGTACCGGCACACCACCACACCTATGGCTACTGTGCATGACATACGTCGCGGGTCTCCTCAATGTTGTTTCTGATCCTACGCTGTCCGATAAACAACCGATCTTCATTGCCACCAGTACACTCGGCGACATCAGCGCATACACCAGTTTCTTCTGGTTTGAACCTGTGTATTTCAAAACCAATGACACTCCTTTTGGTACCCAGTCTACCGAACGCCTAGGTCATTTCGTCGGCATTGCCGAACATGTTGGCAATGGACTCTGCTTCCGAATCTGGGATCCCGTTACCAACAAGTTACTTGACCGGTCCGGTGTTCGATCTGCTCTTACGCCTGAGTCACGTAACAAACGCGCGGGCCTATTCACTGATGATGGTTTCATCAAATGGCGTAACGCAAAGGATTCCTTGCCCCGTTTATACGCCACTGGAGAAGCTCCAGCATTCAAACATGGGGAGCATACCAATCAGAATAAACTCATTGACGAGTCTACGAAACCAAACAACTCAGTTCCCCCTAGCGTTTCACCCGCTGATTCTGACACTGCCGATGACACCGTTCCCTCTGTACCCAACAAACAACCAGATACTACGCCCCACGCATCTGGCACTCAACCAATTCTTCAACCACCCGCCCACCCCTCGTTACCGAGCTTTCTCTATAAGAAGGTTGATGACAGCCCAAGCTGGTCACCTTCTCCACTCCCTAACAACTATGGGGAGAGTTTTGATGGTCCTCCTACGACACACATCTTCAGCAAGAACCCTGATGGCGTTCTCCTTACTGAAGATGATTTTGATCCTCCGGAGCTAGCATACTTTGATGTTAGTGACGTCACAACTCCACACACCAACCCCGCTACTCCTTCAGTAGACCCATCACAGGTAGTTATTACCGACGAAGAAGGCAACGCACAATTTGACGATGATGGTAAACCCATTACCATTCCTACGATCCCGATTGCCGATCTACAAGGAAGATCTTTCCTTGTAACCAATCCGGACGGCACTCGGAAACGTCTTACTATCGTCGATGTTGAAGACAATCTTGAACGCAACAAAGACTTCATCAAGTTCAAGTGCAAACACACCGATGACGAACTTGATGATATCATTGCATACAATGATGTCATGAATTACATACATCGTGATTCAACACAAGAAGACGGCAAACTCTGGTCGTTTCGCCGCATCCTAGGACACCAAGGTCCACTGGATAACAAGCACCCTCAATACAAAGGTTCCAAGTATAACCTTTGGATTGAATGGGAAAATATGGAACACACATATGAACCCCTGGCCAACATTGCGGCTGATGACCCTGTCACCGTTGAAAAATATGGGAAAGACAACAACTTGCTTGACCTCCCGGGTTGGAAACGACTCAAGCGAATCACCAACCTAGCGCGACGAACCAAGAAACTTGATCGACTCGTGCACCAAGCCAAACTACGTTCTTTCCGTACCACTCCGCAGTATCAATATGGATTCAAAGTGCCTCGTAACCACGAAGAAGCCCTCCGATTTGATCAAGCCAATGGAAACACCAAATGGGAAGATGCCACCACTCTGGAAATGGCACAACTTAATGAATACAATACATTTATTGATAAAGGCGTGTACAAGACGAGCTCCATTCCCCCGGGATTCCAACAGATCAAGGTACACATGATATACGCTGTCAAGCACGACGGTAGACACAAGGCTCGCCTCGTTGCTAACGGTAATCTCACTGAGGCCCCTATCCATAGTGTTTACGCAGGCGTCATATCTCTCCGCGGCCTACGTATGTGCCTATTCCTAGCTGAACTCAACGACCTAGAAGCATGGGGCACCGACATAGGTAACGCCTACTTAGAAGCAGTCACCTGCGAGAAAGTATGCATCAAGGCAGGTCCCGAATTCGGATCGCTGGAGGGTCACCTGCTGATCATTTACAAAGCCCTATACGGTCTCAGGTCTTCAGGCAAGTGCTTTGGAGACTTACTTGCGGCTTGTCTCATCGAACTCGGCTTCGAAAGATCCCGCGCAGAACCGGAAATATTCCTCAAACCTGGAACGAACAAGCATGGTGAACGTGTATATGAGCTTATATGCACATATGTCGATGACCTATGTCTCTGCATGGCAGATCCCAATTCCTTCTTGTAGATATTGCAGTCGTCACCATATAACTTCAAACTGAACGGATCCGGACCTATGAACTTTCACTTAGGTTGTGGATTTGAGCGCGACGAACATGGTGTTCTATGCATGAATCCCATAAAGTTCATCGAAAAGATGGAAGCGTCTTACGAACAAATGTTCGGATGCAAACCTAGCACTAGGTTCCAATCACCCATTGCGGAGAACGATCATCCCGAATTGGACTCCTCAGCCTTTCTCGAAGAAAGCGGTATACAGAAATACCAAAGTATGATAGGTTCACTACAATGGATCATCGCTATTGGCCGTTTCGATGTACAAACAGCCGTGATGACACTCTCAAGTTTCAGAGCCCAACCACGAGATGGGCATCTCGAACGTGCAAAACGTATCTATGGATATATCTCCAAGTTTAGACATTTTAAAATCAGATTCCGCGTGGAACCACCCGATTTCATATTGACTAAACCCGACACCATCGATTGGTCCAACACCGTCTATGGGGAGCATTCTGAAGAGCTACCCGACGACGCTCCTGCACCGCTTGGAAAGACAGTAGTGTTGACACATTTCTATGATGCCAACCTAATGCATGATATTCTCAGTGGTAAGGCAGTAACCGGTATTCTTCATTTCGCGAACAAGACTCCCATGATGTGGTTCTCGAAGAAGCAGTCTACTACGGAGACAGCCACTTTTGGAGCCGAATTTGTTGCAGGAAGGACTTGCATCAAACAGATCGTCGATTTACGCCACTCATTCCGATACCTAGGAACACGAGTCCATGATGTCTCATACTCTTGGGGTGACAACGAAAAGATGATCCAAACGTCAACCTTCCCTTACGCAAGGTTGCACAAGCGTCATAATATTCTGTCGTTTCACTACGTACGAAGCATGATAGCGAGAGGTTTCATTTTAATGATGCACATCCCAGGTAAGGATAACTGTGCAGACATTCTCACCAAGCATTGGAGTCACTCAGTTGTGTATCCACTGCTCAGGCCCATCTTCCACTTCTGTGGTAATACCGGCGACCTTCTCCAAGATGATGGAAGCATCATGTAGAGCGTGATGACCCTTCACAAGGAGACATGGGGAGTATTAAATTCCTTTCGTGACCAGAAGTACCAAAGCTACCAAAGGGTAGATTTCCTATTCGTACGAATCAATGAGTCCCGTATCCATCTAAGTAATCGATTCCCACGGCATATCGATTCCCACGGCGCATCGATTCCCATCGCGCATCAACGGTGAGCAATCCCTGTCTTACGATATTGCCATTGTTCTTCGGTGAGCAAACTCTGATTTCATAAAATATCACACGAGCTACGGGAGCAATTCCTGACCTTAATGATAAACATATCATGGAGTCTTCCTAACGGAACAAGAGAAGAAAACCGTTGGCATGTGATTCTCACACAATACATATACATGCATACAAATATATATGGTCAACGACTAATACATGTACGGAAATAATCAGCGAGTAATCTCAGCACTAAGCAACAGCAGTTGCAACGTATTCATCTCAATAAAAGAGATATCTTGCATTTCGGCAAGATTTCACTTTATCTCATACTTTTAACATTCAACTGATTTATATCCCAAAATTCACACTAGTTGCTATCAACTACTACTTGTAATCTACATACTAAGGTCTGTCTCGCTGCAATCTGAATAAGTCACAGCAAGAGGAGGTCTGGCGTTTCCCTAGTTTCGCCTGTAGTCCGATTATCCGTTGCCGAAAGTATCCAACCACATTTGTCACGCGTAGAGTACAACCGTTCGTCTACTAACACACTAACGCAGCGTTGCTGTTCGACAGAAGCCTTTGAATCAGACTCTCAACGAATCGGATTCAGAAGGAAAATAATATCAATCGCGTCATGGACCGTACAGGCACACCACCACATCTCTGGCTGCTGTGCATGACATACGTTGCCGGACTCCTCAATGTTATTTCTGATCCTACTCTGTCGGACAAACAACTGGTCTTCATTGCTACCGGTACACTTGGCGATATCAGCGCATACACCAGTTTCTTCTGGTTCAAACCTGTTTATTTTAAAACCAATGATTCCCCTTTCGGTACTCAGTCTACCGAGTGCCTCGGTCATTTCGTAGGCATTGCCGAACATGTTGGTAATGGACTTTGTTTCCGAATCTGGGATCCAGTCACCAACAAATTGCTTGACTGGTCTGGTGTACGCTCTGCTCTTACGCCTGAGTCTCGCAACAAACGCGCTGGCCTCTTTACTGATGACGGTTTCATCAAATGGCGTAAGGCCAAGGATTCCTTGTCCCAATTGTACGCCACTGGTGACGCTCCTACATTCACACAACATGGGGAGCATATCACTACGAATAGCCCCACTGAAGATCCTGCACCACAGGGCGTCCCAGTTACTCCCCCTCCTGGCATCTCAACTACTGATTCCGACACCACTCGGAGCCTCGCCACTCCTGCGGAACATGACGACACCACGCCGTCTGTACCTACCGAGCAACCAGATACAACACCTCCTGCATCTGGTAATCAAGCTATTCTCAAACCACCCGCCCACCCCTCGTTACCAAGCTTTCTTTATAAGAAGGTTGATGACAGCCCAAGCTGGTCCCCTTCTCCACTCCCTACCAACTATGGGGAGAGTCTTGATGGTCCTCCTACGACACACATCTTCAGCAAGACATCCGATGGCGTTCTCCTTACTGAAGATGATTTTGATCCACCGGAGCTAGCATACTTTGATGTTAGTGACGTCACAACTCCACACACCAACCCCGCTACTCCTTCAGTAGACCCATCACAGGTAGTTGTTACCGATGAAGAAGGCAATGCACAATTTGAACATGATGGTAAACCAATTACCATTCCTACGGTCCCGATTGCTGATCTACAAGGAAGATCTTTCCTTGTAACCAACCCCGATGACACTCGAAAGCGTCTTACCATCGTCGATGTAGAAGACAGTCTTGAACGCAATAAAGACTTCATCAAGTTCAAGTGCAAGCACTCTGATGACGAACTTGCTGATATCATTGCATACAATGATGTCATGAATTACATCCATCGTGATTCAACCCAAGAAGACGGCAAACTTTGGACGTTTCGCCGAATCATAGGACACCAAGGTCCACTGGATAACAAGCATCCTCAATACAAAGGTTCCAAGTATAACCTCTGGATTGAATGGGAAAATATGGAACAATCGTATGAATCATTAGCCAACATTGCGGCTGATGACCCTGTTACCGTTGAAAAATATGGGAAAGACAACAACTTGCTTGACCTCCCAGGTTGGAAATGCCTCAAGCGAATCACCAACCTAGCACGACGAACCAAGAAACTCGATCGACTCGTGCATCAAGCCAAACTTTGTTCTTTCCGTACCACCCCACAGTACCAATATGGATTCAAAGTACCTCGTAACCACGAAGAAGCCCTCCAATTTGATCAAGCCAACGGAAACACCAAATGGGAAGACGCCACCACCCTTGAAATGGAACAGCTAAATGAATACAATACATTCATTGACAAAGGTGTGTACAAGGCAAGCTCCATCCCACCCGGGTTCCAACAGATCAAGGTACACATGATATATGCTGTCAAGCACGACGGTAGACACAAGGCTCGTCTTGTTGCAAACGGTAATCTCACTGAGGCCCCCATCCACAGTGTTTATACCGGTGTCGTATCTCTCCGCGACCTACGTATGTGTCTGTTCCTAGCTGAACTGAACAGCCTAGAAGCATGGGGTACCGATATAGGTAATGCCTACCTCAAAGCAGTTACTTGCGAGAAAGTCTGTATCAAGGCAGGTCCCAAATTCGGACCACTGGAAGGTCATCTATTAATCATCTACAAGGCCCTATATGGCCTCAGATCTTCGGGCAAGTGCTTTGGTGATTTACTCGCAGCGTGCCTTATTGAACTTGGCTTCGAAAGGTCCCGCGCGGAACCAGAAATCTTCCTCAAGCCTGGAATGAACAAGCATGGTGAACGCGTATATGAACTCATATGCACATATGTTGATGATCTATGTCTTTGCATGGCAGATCCCAATTCCTTTTTGGAAATATTACAGTCGTCGCCATACAACTTCAAACTGAAGGGATCCGGACCTATGAACTTTCATTTAGGTTGTGGATTTGAGCGCGACGCGCATGGTGTTCTTTGTATGAATCCCATCAAGTTCATCAAAAAGATGGAAGTGTCTTATGAACAGATGTTTGGATGCAAACCTAGCACCAAGTTCCAGTCACCCATTGCGGAAAACGATCATCCCGAATTGGACTCCTCAGCTTTTCTCGAAGAAACCGGTATACAGAAATACCAAAGCATGATCGGATCACTTCAATGGATCATCGCCATTGGACGTTTCGATGTCCAAACAGCCGTGATGACACTCTTGAGTTTCAGAGCCCAACCACGAGATGGGCACCTCGACCGTGCCAAATGTATCTACGGTTATATCTCCAAATTTAGACATTTTAAAATCAGGTTCCGCGTGGAACCCCAGATTTTATATTGACTAAACCAGACACCATCGATTGGTCCAACACCATCTATGGGGAGCATTCTGAAGAGCTACTTGACGACGCTACCTGCACCACTTGGGAAGACAGTAGTGTTAACACATTTCTATGATGCCAACCTAATGCATGATATTCTCAGTGGTAAGGCATGTAACCGGCATCCTTCACTTCGCGAACAAGACTCCCATGATGTGGTTCTCAGAGAAACAGTCTACTACGGAAATAGCCACCTTTGGAGCTGAATTTGTTGCAGGAAGAACTTCCATCGAGCAAATCGTTGATCTACGTCACTCATTCCGATACCTCGGAACACGAGTCCATGACATCTCCTATTCATGGGGCGACAACGAAAAGATGATTCAAACGTCAACCTTTCCTTACGCAAGATTGCATAAGCGTCACAACATCTTATTGTTTCACTACGTACGAAGCATGATAGCGAGAGGTTTCATTCTAATGTTCTATCGATCCAGAGAAGATCGGAATCGCTTAATTAAGAGATTGATTGCTTCATAAAGCAATCAATTGCTTAATTAGCAACTAACAAGGGATTGCATGTGTTAACAAAAGGGCTAACACGAGAATACACGGAACACTCCAATAGAGGTCCGGATTCTTAGATTAATCTAATTAGATCATAATTCAAATTACCAGTTATTGATTAACAGTCGCAGCCTCATACGAAAGCTACATATCATACATACATACGGATTCGAAATAATCGAGCCCGACAAAACCTACACGAAATATCCTACTGGTAATAATTATCCGAACGCGAAAATTATTCGCGATCGACCGCCTATCAAAAATATTTGAAACTGAGAGACCATTCCACTGAAAGATCATCCCACTGAAACAAAATCTAACACGACAGCCCGAATCTACTGCAATTTCAGCTTATCTCGTACACCATAACACAGATATCACCAAAAATAGCACCATTGTCGAACTGCTAAGCCAATAGAAAATTCTTCTCAAGAAAAACTCCAACACGAAAATACCCCGAAAACAAAAACAATACAAAAGCAACCTCATAACAAGCAATCATGTTCTCCTCATCGGAAATGCTCTCTTTATCGGAAATCCTCATAGTCACCTGCGATTGTATCATCGCGCCAGCAACCATGTACATCATGAACAATCAAACAGTCCAGGCTATCAAAAACCAAGCAAGATGAGATGAGCAAGAACAAAGGATTGAAAGAATGACCAACCAAGCAAAGAGCAATGACCGAGAGAAGGCCAACCAAGTAAAGTGTGAGGAACGAGACAGGGCTATCGAGAGATTGACCCATGAACTAGCCAAACTCAAAGAAAAAGAGAAGGAGCACAAAAAGGATGCTCGCCAGTGCCTCAAGCCACGATAAATCCAGGATTTCGATGGGAGCCAAGATAACTGGATCAAATGGAGATGTGACACCAAAGCAACACTCCATGCCACTGGACACAGAAACATTATGGAAAGTCGTGAAGCAGCTGACAATGACCATCCATTGAATAGCGCATTATGGGGTACACTACTGAATGCATGCAGTGGAGGTAGCGCATCTTATAAAGTCACTAGACACGAGGATGCCAGCGATGGGCATGCAGCATGGAAAGAATTGTTGGAATGGTATGACTCTGAGTCCCAACAAGAGGCCTATGCAGCAACAATGAAATTAAAACTGGAAGGGGTTAGACTACACCCTGGCGGCAATATTTCTGACTACATCAACAATTTTGAAAGTATCTACCAAAAAGGAAGTAAAATCCCCCGCTTCAACATACGAGAATGTGATGCCAAGAATACTTTTGCGCGGAACCTGTTGGACCCTGACTTGGCCCAACTCAAAATGGAGCTCCAAGAAAGCAGAGCCAAGATGAACTTGGTAGACATGGTGCAGAAGCTTAGAATCCGAGACGAGGAACTACGATTGAATTTACTGGCAGATAAAAATGACAATAAAAGATCTATTCGCAGGGTTACAGACGCCCAAGAACCACCAACAAAACGCCAGCAACACGCACCTCAACCAGCCGATGACGGCGTTCTCACCACAGTCCACCCCAATCTTAAAGGAATTTTACAAATCCCGCCCACAACATGGGCCACCTTGTGCAAACCACACAGAGAATGGGGTCTTCTTTACAATTGGTCTGCGCGACATCAGGAATCACCACCACTGACTCCAGCTGACATTACTCTCGGCGCTCCACAGGATGATGGCATCAACAATACAGATATCTACCGCTCCAGCAACAAACCCAGACGCGTTCGACGACTTTCTACACCAGCACCCCTCGCGCACCCAATTCCATTAGCACCTACTTTGCCACCTCCTGACGAGGATCCAGAAGAAAGCATTGGATCCATCGATGAATCCGCTCTTTTTCCCCAAGGGAGCTCCGAACTTCGCACCGTTCGATTCCACCTGCATTCTGAGGGGGGAGATGATGATGGCAATGATAACAAGAATGGCACGCCAAAAACAGCAAACCAACAGAATACAGGCCCCAGACCTAGAAGAAATCCAACCAGAAGAGCAAGAGCAGCGTCCTTCTTTTCCACGGCTAGACGCTTGAAAATGATGCAACCGATCACATATGACACAAGCGATAGTGAGAGTACCGACGATGACAGTGAGGAGGAAGGAATACCTGATCTAGTGGAACGAACTGCGGTCTACAGTGACAGTGATGACAGTAGCAACAACACCGGCAAGAAGAAACGGCAGAGTAAATCCAATCCACCAATCGCAAGAAAGAAAAAGACTATTCAGGGTACACCCAGGAGACAACAACAACTGCAAACACTCCGACGATACCGGGAAGTAAAACCATATGATAACATTGCAGTAATCGATAGTGGAGGGGGAAAACGACCAACTGTTACAGCCAGGGCATGGACTAAAACAGGAGGAGATACAGGAATGACATCAGTAATGAAACCATACATGTTGCAAGACGATGATGATCTAGTGGAATATCCCGTATGCAGCGCAGCAACAAAAGCATTTATTCCAGGACGACAAGAACCAGTGATACTACTAGTACACTATGCAACCTTTATCTCGCGAGACAAGGATTTTACAGATGGAGAATCACTCCTCACAACGATGGATATGCTGGCCTCTCACAACGTATTGGTGAATGGAGTGCAACCCCAAATAAGTGACAAATGTGGAATCACGGTTGAAAATACATTCTTACCATTCAGCTATGATGACAAAAAAGTCTATTACCACATCACAAAACCAACAGAGGAAGAAATGAAGGAATTGGAAATCTTTGAATTAAACTCACCGGCACCACCAAATATGAGGCAGTACCCAATGCTACGAAGAAAAAGATCGAGGGAGAAATTCGCTTTTGGAAACCTACCAATATTGGAATTGAGGAAGAGATTTGGAATGCTACCAGAAGAAACAGTGAGAAAAACACTAGAAAATACCACCCAATTTTATGAGGAAATCGAAGAAGAGAATCGGGCTATTCCAAGAAAGCACTACAGGAAACGATTCAAAGCCTTCCACTACAAACGGCAAAATGAGGATGTCAGTACTGATTACACCTTCTTCAGCCACCAAAAGACGTCACAAGGACATAATGGTGGTCAATTCTTTGCAGGAACAAAATCCAAGATGTGGTTGTTCCATCCATTAAAAACAGAATCACAATGTACCAATGCCCTGCTGGATTATCTTCGTGAAAGAGGGCCGCCCAATACTATTATCAGTGACAATGCTAAATCAGAAAAAAAAGACAAATGGACTGAAATTATGCGACAAAATATGATCAAAACAAGAACTTCAGAGCCACATTATCATCATCAGAATCCAGCAGAGTCAGAATGGGCACGATTGTCGAAAATGATTCAAAATTGGTTGAGAATGTTCAACGCCCCTATAGGATTGGTAAATTGGTGCTCCCTGTGGTGTGTTCAAATCAACAACCTAGCTGCACTGAAAAATCATTGGGATGGAAAGTCCCACAAGAAATATCACAAGGCTGGGCACCAGATGTATCACATTTACGATTCCACTTCTACGAGCCAATATGGTGGTACAATCCAAGTTTCAAATCCCCTAAGAGTAACATGAGAAAAGGAAGATTCTTAGCATTTGCTGACTCAACAGGAGATGCAATGACGTATTATATATTGACTGAACCAGAATCACTTAAGGAGAAACGGCAAGTCCTAATGCGATCAGTTGTGAGAACAAGAAGAAAAAATATTGGAACTAAAGATGAATATGTGAATGATGATCCAGAAGCAGCAGAATTTTGACTATCAACTTCAGAGCACCAGCAGAATCTCACCGATATCCAAAGCACAGATGAAGTACCATTATTAGTGCCAGGCGAGAAATTTGATGCAACGACTACTGGAATGGAATATTCAACCAGCGATAATCCACCTGATACGTCAGAATCCGAACAAGCAGATCCAGGGGAACACGAAGAAGAAAATGAAGCGACAGAGTGTGAAATGGAAAATCCAGATCAGGAGGCACTCCCGAGCACAGTCGATGGAACCAATGATGCAAAAACACACGATAATATACTTGAAAGTAATGATACAAATCTGGACCTTACCTTTCAAAAAATACTGGGCCATTTCTGGAAAGAAGGAATACTGATCCTTAAATCACAATATTTGGACGACCTGGAAGGAAACACCGTATTGAATACTCCATTTCCCCAACTATGAAAAGATGAGCCTGTTGCCTGTGCAAAATACATAACACACTACATCATTGAAGCAGGTGGACGAAGGGGAAGCCACCCTCTACTGGATTGGTCAAGCTCAGTCCTCAAGCAAGATACAGCAATTACACGCCGTATTGGATTACTACAAGCTAGAAAACCACGTTGAAACACCAATCCAAAGAAAATGTCTAGAAATCAAAGACAAGCCAAGAAGAAAAACAAAGAAAAATTTGGCCTACAAATTCCTAATACCTACAACGACTGTGTTTGCATTGATCAAGCTGCTGGAGACACTAAATGGCAAGACTCGATTCAAAAAGAGATGGATAACTTGGATCGGCTAAAGTGCTTCAAATATCATCCAGCTGAGAAAGAATTCCCCAAGTCCAAAGGATGGGAACAAGCAAGGCTCAATACAATCTGGGACATCAAAAGTGAAGACAAACAATACAAGAGCCGGCTGGTTGCAGGGGGGCATTTGGTGGATTCTACTGAATATAATACATATTCTAGTCAAGTCAACAGCCTATCTGTTTACCTACTATTTCTCATTGCACAGCACCAAAACCTTGACTTAATGACTGCAGATGTGGGAAACGCTTTCCCAACAGCACCGGTTTAAGAAAAAGTATGGTGCCGGGCCACGGATGAATTTGGAGACAAGAAAGGCTGCAAGGTGGAAATACAACAAGCTCTTTATGGACTAGCAGGTTCAGGAGGCGCATACGCTGATTTCTTTGCAGACACTCTGATGAATCTAGGCTTCAGACCCTCAAGGGCTGACCCAGATCTTTGGATGAAACTGAGTGAAGACAAGAAAAGTTACGACTACATTGGAACACACGTTGATGACCTTATGGCAGTGTCAAGGAAGCCTCAGGATTGGATTGCACTGATCGAACAAGAATTTGCACTCAGAAACATCGAATCTGAACCTGGATACTATCTGGGTACAAGCTTGACAGGATAAAGGATAGGAAGGCTTCTACTGAATTCGACAAAATACATTTCAGAAGTTCTAAGAAAGTACCAAGACAAATACAACACCACTCTACGAAATGAGAACCTACCAATGAAAACAGACTGCCACCCAGAACTAGACGCCTCAGAATTACTCAACGAATCAGGTCACAAAGAATTCCAACATATCATCGGTCTAGGACAATGGATAGTATTATCTGGAAGAATAGATATTGCATATGCTATTTCATCACTATCCAGATTTTCATCCGGACCAAGAGAAGGGCATCTACAAATGGCAAGACATGTGCTAGGATATTTGAAGAAATACAAAAAGAAAGGAATCTTAGTGGACACACGACCACCCAAAATCCAGTCAACCGGGGAAGCGACAGTGAACTATGAAGAATTCACTCACCAATACAAGTACTACAAGGAAGAATTGGATCCGATGTTTCCAGCACCACTAATTGCAGAATTAGATTTAAATATCTTCTGTGACAGTGACCATGCACATGATCTTGTAACAGGAAGGAGCATTACTGGTCTAATTGCATTTGTTGGATCACTGCCAGTATACTGGAAATCAAAACGACAAACATCAGTTCATACGAGCACATTTGGAGCAGAATTCACAGCACTCAAAGATGCAGTGGCATTAGCTATCATGTTGAGGTACCATCTTCGATCCATGGGAATCCAAGTTACCAAGCCAACTGAAATCCATGTGGATAACAAAAGTGTGGTAATCAACTCAACCAATCCAGCAAGTACACTCAATAAGAAATCGATCGCACTAGCATATCACTTTGTCAGACAACATCAAGCAGGCAAAGTTATCTCCATCAGCCATATCAAGTCTCACGAGAACTATGCAGATATACTAACAAAACCACTCAACAGTACCACACAAAGAAGCCTGCTTAATGAGTTCATGACGATGTAAAGTTAAGTACAAAATAAAAACGAGTAAAAACAATAATAACTGTCCACTTAATTCCACGAACACAAATCCATGCCTAAAAACATCTTTGCTTGTAAACAATTTGGAATGTTATACTAGACATAAAATCTGCCAAGGCAATACAAAAGAATGGCATGGATTTCGGGGAGAACAACCGGAATTAGAGTTGTTAAGTGAAGAACAGAATAAATGAGAGAATACGACGCGATTAGAAACAGTACGTAAATAACCATACAATCGTCATCGTACTAACCGGGATACGCGAGTCACAAGAATCACAAGTATACAATTAGATTATACTTAACCTTAATCGGTGTGATGTGGCAAACTGAATATGATAACAAACAGACTGAATGATCGGCGACGGGCATCATTGTTAAGTAAAGTAATCGCGGACAGTCAGCCAAGGCTAAGTACTGAAGGGATTTACTAAGTGATACAAGGTTACTACAATTAAGTGCCAAGGCATTATAACAATTAACCCATCACCAACAAATGAGATCTGATATGCCCGGTTGGTGACACATGCTTCACTATCGATCCAGAGAAGATCGGAATCGCTTAATTAAGAGATCGATTGCTTCATAAATCAATCAATCGCTTAATTAGCAACTAACAAGGGATTGCATGTGTTAACAAAAGGGCTAACACGAGAATACGCGGAACACTCCAATAGAGGTCCGGATTCTTAGATTAACCTAATTAGATCATAATTCAAATTACCAGTTATTACCGGCGACCTCCTCCAAGACGATGGAAGCATCATGTAAAACGTGATGACCTTTCACAAGGAAACATGGGGAGTATTAAATTCCTTTCGTGCCCAGAAGTACCAAAGCTACCCGATGGTAGGTATTATATTCGTACAAATCATTGAGTCCCGTATCAACCAAAGTAATCGATTCCCACGGCATATCGATTCCCACGGTGCATCAATTCCCATCGCGCATTGACAGTGAGCAATCCCTGTTTTATAGTATTGCCATTGTTCTTCGGTGAGCAAACTCTGATTTCATAAAGTATCACACGAGCTACGGGAGCAATTCCTGATCTTAATGATAAACATATCATGAAGTCTTCCTAACGGAACAAGAGAAGAAAACCGTTGGCGTGTGATTCTCACACAATATATATATATATATACACAGATATACATACGGTCAACGACCAATACATGTACGGAAATAATCAGCGAGTAATCTCATCACTACGCAACAGCAGTTGCAACGTATTTCATCTCAATAAAAGAGATATCTTGCATTTCGGCAAGATTTCACTTTATCTCATGCTTTTAACATTCAACTGATTTATATCCCAAAATTCACACTAGTTGCTATCAACTACCTGTAATCTACATTACTAAGGTCTGTCTCGCTGTATCTGAATAAGTCACAGTAAGAAGAGATCTGGCGTTTCCATAGTCTCACCTGTAGTCTGATTATCCGTTGCCGAAAGTATCCAAACACAATTGTCACGCGTGGAGTACAACCGTTTCGTCTACTAACACACTAATGCAGCGTTGCTGTTCTTCAGAAGCCTTTGAATCAGACCCTCAACGGAACGGATTCAGAAGGAAAATAATAGTAATCGAGTCCCTCCTGAAGTTTCTGGTTCAAATTTTCACATTTTCATTAACGCCGATGGGGCAAGTACTATGAGATGGGTTAGGTCATCGAACAAAACAAAACCCTATATTTCTCCCATCGTGTTGTCTTTTGTATGTCAGAATGAGCTTCCACTTTTGCAGGACTCTACCTTTGTGAAAGGATTTACTGAACATAACAGGTTTGACAAATGCACACAGCAAAATTACTTGTTTTGGAGCCACCCTTCATATCGTTCGGATGGTGGCCAACTGAACTCTGTCTGGTATTATTGGGCCTTGTTCGATGTTGACGCATGTGAAATACCCTGCCATATTATGTGTTTCTTTGAACTCTACAATCTGAAGCAGCCTTACTCATTTGTTTCTGAGTACCAAATTGCCGACGAAGGCATTTATGCAGTAGTGACCAAGTTTAAATCCACTCCAACACCAACAGCTTCATCGTTTGTGACCAGAGGTGAAGTAGACAAAAATTCCCTGTTCTTATTTCATGTTGACAGCATACTTTCCAATGTAGCAGTTGTCCCAGAACTTGATGCAATTGGTACGTTGCAATCAAACTCATATCTAGTAGTTGTGTCAAATCGAAGTGCTTGGCTGGATGAATTCCACAAGACAACGTCATCTTTGCCCAATGAAGAGGCACTCTATAATAAGACCAAAGTCGTAAAATTTTGTTCGGTTACTTTGTTACTTTGAGTATTTACTTTATTTCGTTTCGATTTTTACTGTGTTGGAAAGAGTTATTGATAAGATTATGATCGGATTGTTTCTGGACCATATTGATCTCCCAATTACTAATTTGCCGTTGCTTTGTGTGGGGATACCCTTACGGACGTGAGTTTGATTCCCATATTGTGTACCTCTGTTCAGTGCTTTAAGTATCGCTCGATATCCTCCAGCACTTATGTATAATTTACTTATGGTCCTCATTACATTGGTCGCGTCTCACTTTTACTTATCGTACTCATCTTGGAATCGTACCATTTTGTACCGTGTACCGTGTACTTTATGGTAATTCACGTGTACGTTACGGTAATTCACGCGTACGTTATGGTAACTCACGCATACGTCATCACGCTTGATTTAGTAATTCAATGCACCCTTGGATGGTCCTTGGACTATCTGGTTCATTTAGATATATAGGCCTTACCTTCTTATGGTGACTGCCCGGATGGTGTTTGGTGGGGTAATCAGCTAAGTTATGTTTTCCTGGTTCCCAGAAGATATTAAATTGCCCTTGTTCCGCTCTGTCTTTCAGCCAATAGAAATGCATGTCGATCGCCTTGGACCGTTTTTGCTTGATTGTACCATTCAATATACCTTCCACTGTATTATTGTCTGTTTTTAATGGGGTGGCTGGTTGCGCGTGCCCTAATTCAATCAGGCATTGCTGGATTGGTAAGGCTTTCCTCGCATTTAGGAACAAGGAGGCAACTTCCGCTTCTGCGGCTGATGCCATGACGTTCTTGATTATTTTCGCCAATACTAGTATAGCGCCATTGAACGTGTGATCTGATGTATCCCCTAGGTAATGATAAACCCCAGCCTGGCTCTTGGCCTCTGGACATACTAAGTATGCTGCATCGCTATCTACCCGGAGTATCATGTCACTCGCTCTGTAGATTATGGTTGCATCGGGATTACACGCTGCATAGTTGAGGAAATATTTGGTGGCTGCTAATGTCGTTTTGTTATTCTTGGCAGAGGCAATATCGTTGAGTGCATGTAACATCATGTTGTCGACCGCTCGGGCATAGAATAGGAATTTTCCTGTGACTTGTTGGATAAATTTTATTTCCTCGTCCGATAGTGTGGTCGTGTCCTCCAGTTTTGCGTATTGTATTTTTTCGCCGTAGGCGGGGACGTCCGCGCGTGAAGGGCCTGTGTACGTGTGCGCGGGCCTCACGTGTTCGAATTCCTTCAACGCTTGCTCCACGTAACCATCCATGGACAATCGTACTTCACGTTTGTCGTAGTCCCACCGCAGATGGACCCCGACATACTGTTTTCCTGACCAGTCCACCTTGAAGGTGTATTTGGCCCCGACTGCCTCTACTAGATGATCTACGTCTTCCTGTTGGTTGTACTTGATCCCAAAGTTGTCCACGACGAGGGTAAAGTTGATGTCCCTCTCATCATGTAGGAACAGTCCCTCAGTGTGGGGTGCCTTCCGGTATCCGTATTTCCGGAGGTGTTCGACTAGGTCAGTCGTGGGACAATCTTCCCGCTCTGTTTTAACCCATACCATGCCTTTTTAATCCGGGCATATATATACTCCCCTTGTTTGAGCCCCTCCAGCTTGTATGCTACTCTGATACAGGGGGGAATCATGTCCCACCTGAACTTTATGAATTCGGGTTCATCCAGTGTGGAGCATAAGTACATGTTGGATATGTCTCCGGTACAGTATCTAGCCCCTGGGGTGGACACTACGCTGTTCCAATGGGTCTTTATGGTTTCCATGCTTGCTGTCCGGGTAGACACGTTGCCGTGGTACTCCTAGTTGGTCTCCCCCTGCAGTGATCCTCGTCCTGTAGGGGTCGGCCTTCTCAGGGCGTATAGCGACTGTGTATCAGGGATACGTGACTTTCTTGTGTATGGGCACTTCGGTTCTCTTGATCCAATCCAATACGTCCATCCCTTCTATGTTATTTTGCTGGAAGCCTTGGAATAACCGACCGAACTCGTCTTCACCTGACTTGAGCCATAATTCCTGTGTCTCTGCTTTGGGGTGCTTGATTAGATCTCGGTACGCTGCCCACTTGTTCAAATCGTCATTCCATATGGACCCCCCGCACGCGAGCTGGGTTCGTTGTGTTGGTTTGCTACCTTGTTGGGCCTGTTTTGGTATGGGGAAATGGAGTGGATCGCGCGGGTAAATTCCCATTAGCGCCTCGGGTTTTAGTTTGGGTTTAGAGTAGTACTGATCTGATTCGTAGTACCGTGACACTTCACCGTGTGTGTAGTCAGCAATGTCCCCATCTGTGAATCTTACTTTGTAGTACTGATTGGTCTGGTCATAGTTTACCACTTCACCCTCATACCACCCTGTGTTGAATTTCTTCCTTATGATTGTGCCCACGGCCCAGGGGTGTCCCCGGCGGGCGCTGCGTTGTTGTGTAGGCGGCACCCTTGGAGATTTGCGTTCATTCTCTGGCTTATGGATTGGTTTTGTATTGGGCCCATTTGACACCCTTGGAGGTTCGCTTGGGCCTTCGGACGCATCACTAGGTATAGCTTTGGGCCCATCCCGTTTTGGCTTATGTGTTCCAATACGCAAAAGATCTTGTAAACTCCAAAGGGCCTCATTCATTTGGGTTCCCTGTTCCATATAAGGTATCGGTGGATGGGGCTTACTGGTAACTTCCTTTAGGTCTTGGAGGATCATGAGCAATCGGTCTGTAGACGAGGTATGGGGCATATCGGTCTTGGGAAAGAAAGCCACTGTGTTGCTGATTCTGTTAGCGCGACTGGCCTCCCCGACGCATGTGTAATTCCTGTAGTGCTTCAAGGCCGGGCCAATGTAGAAACCCCTTGTCCCGTGGTCCTGCCATGCGCCTCTTTCTTGAGCTCTGTTGTGTATAATCACTCGACAGCCCATCGGGGCTAGTGGGTGTTTGTTGTAGTCATAGATACCGCGCCTGAGCTCATATGCCAATAGCTTTGGTTGGGTACGTGATGCGCGTAGCAAGTTGAGTGTAATGAGCGCCTGTGGGATCAGCAGGTCCCAGTCGTCCACCAGGAACGTGTCATCCACCCCATTCAATCCCGCTATGAAATGGTTCTTGAAGGTCTGTATGGCCCTTTCCGCATGGTTGAGACGATGGTCCCCAGGTGACGCTAGTTGGTAATCTAGGTTGTTCTTTGTGATGTACGCGATTAGTTTCTTGGAGGTTTCGTTGTCCATCCGTACTATTTTTGCGTTCACGTTGTCCTCTTTCATCCGTGTGTAGCACGCCGTGAATCCATGTAGGAGGTCTTCGCTCTTGCGTGACTGGATGGGTTCCACGTCAATGTAGTTGGAATCGTAGTCGTACATGAGGAATACGTACTGGTGCCCACGGCGTGACGTGACTGGGTATCTCCCCGGTAGGTCCCACGCGATGAGTTCCTTTGGTTCGTCTTTGGCACGTGACCCTGCGTGGTTGGTTGGTTGCATTTCATTCGTGGAAACTACGTCTACGCAGACGTTATGTATCTTCTTTCGGTCGACGCGGGGTGGATCTGTATTGGCTGTCGGTCTGTTCTTTGCATTCTTTGGCTTGCGCATGCTTTGGATGCCTTGTCGAACCATTTGTAGGTGTCCCATAGTTGTTTCTTCTGTGAGTGGGAGGTATCGGTTGACACGTTGTACAGTGAGACCCGGCCACGTGGCAAATGAGCCGCGCTCAATGGCGCGGACCCACGTCTCTTTAGTGGGGTATCCTGCTGCTGCGTGGTAGAATCGTATTAGCTTGGGGATGGCTTGAATCTGGTATGCCCCTGCCCCCGTGTGTATTGGATATTCGTTTTCGTTATTGTTTTGGTCAGCGCTGGTTGCGGCGGTTTCGGTATCGTGTTGGTCGGCGCTGGTTGCGGGGGGGGGTCTGTCACCCTTGGAGATTTAGCCGTCCCCGTTGGAGGGTCAGGCTGATGGAGGGGAACCATGTATAGATTCTTTAGGGGGTCACGTTGACCGGTGAGTATGATTTGTTGGGTGGGTCCGATAACGGTCACGTCGTCCTTAGAGAACTCTACCTGGCACCCGTTATTGCATAATTTAGGTACAGAGACCAAAGGCAGTTCCACTTCATCGAATTTGTGGCACCCGCGAGCCTCAAGGGGGAGCTGGGGTAAGTCTAACAGGTCTGTTGCTGTGGAGTGCATCTTGCTCCCATTTGCACAACCTACTGTCAGCGCTCCCGGCGTCTCTTGATGTGCCCCCCCTTGGTATGTAGATGGTTCAAAGTGGTCTGTTGCCGCCGAATCCAGGGCCCCATACCCAGGGGGAACCCTAATATGGAAAGCAACGTTGTTTGCAAAGGTAACAGTACGCTGCGGCGGCCGTGGTCGGTTGTCACGCAAGGGATCACGTAGGATACTGAGTAATTTAGAACCGTGATTACTAGATTTATGTGTACTACTACTGTGGTCCCTCCCACGCCGTCAGGATCGGAGGGGGGTCCTCGTACACCCCGCGTCCGTCGCCATTGGGATTGGGTCCATTCCACTTCATCCACCTGTCGGTGTTTCTGGTGGATCCTCCCATCTGGTTGTCGTAGGAGGCTCCCTCCTGGTGGGCGGCCTTGTTCTTCCTGTTGAAGCAATCGCGTCCGGTATGTGAGAGGTTGGCTCTGCAAGAGTGGCAGTAATATTTGTATTGTTTCCACTCGTGGTTAAGCGGGCGTCCAGCCCTGGAAAGCCTGGGGCGGCTGGCGTCCGCTGCCTTAAGACAATTGACGTCTGCCTGTAGGGAGGCCATTGCTGTTTCCCACTGGTGAGACATTGTCATCGTAGACGCCGCAGTCGCGGTCGACGCTGTGGTCTCGGACACGCAGGAATAGATCTCTCGACACACGTTGGCCAGCTCGAGTTGTTGGGCCTCAAGGTCAGTGAATCGTCGGTCGTTGTGTACGTCCACCATGTTGGCCAGTTGCGGCTTTGTTGTGGTAGGTGCTGTACAACTCCTTTAGTCGTTGGCCCCAGAACTTTTTGTAGTGTAAGAACTCGTCACCCTTGGCTATGGTCGTCCTGTGTTGTTTCCAGTCCTCATTAACCCTGTGGAGAGTAATTGGGTCGTGTTTGCTACGCATGAATGCGTCCCGGGCGTAATCAATCATTTGGGCCGAGGACACTTCTGCAGTTTCTGGGAGTAGATTGATCTGCCATTGATACTTAGTTAATTGTCGGAAGTACTCCTTGGGACCAATTAGGCTCGGCGTATATGATAGGGCATTCATTTTCTTCGTGAGCTCGCGGGTAAGCTGGTGCTGGGCATCTGTCGAGCAGAGGTTAGCCTCCATGGCCTGGAAGGCAGCTAGTACTGTGGTTCCCCTGGGGAACGCCTCGGAGCCCGGGTTTTTTAAGTCATCCAGCATGGTGGGGAATTTTTTGTCTGTAATGAGTAGCGCCTCTCTATCATGTTTGTTCCACTCCACATATAGCACGCGCCTGCGTTTCCATAGTTTGTACGTGTCTGAGGCGAGCTTGATTGAACTATCGAGTTCTTGGGGCTCAGTCGGCGCTGTGGGGTATTGGGCGCTAGTGTCCCGTACATTGTATTGTTCCTCACTTTCCAACAGGAATGCATACCCACTTCCTTGTAGGTATTTGATGGATACTACCTCGGCCAGCGCGTTGGCTAGGGTCTTTTTGAATTCGTACACGTCTACGCTAGTCGGTATCGAGATAGGCTTCAATTGGGTCTCATCCAGATGGTCCTTGACCCCGGTGTAATCCTTCCTCTTGACCATCTCGTCATCGGTACTGTCCTCGTCGCTTCCCTCGCTGTCATCTTGTTTGGTGTAGTCGTACAGTAGTTTGTTCTGTTGTTGTAACTGGTTCTGCCTTTCTCCGGTATATTCGAAGTACATCCCAATTGTAGAGTTCAAGCTCCTCCAGTTGGTCCCTGAGGTCTCTGAGTTCACGTGTACCGGTTATGTGGGATGTGTCGAGGCTGGTGTCCGGGGTAATTCCCCTGGTTGTGGGTTCTGTATTGTTTTCTTCGGATTGTGTTCCCTCTGGCATTGGGTAGTGTAATCTTATCAATAACTAATAAGACCAAAGTCGTAAAATTATGTTCGGTTACTTTGTTACTTTGAGTATTTACTTTATTTCGTTTGAATTTTTACTGTGTTGGAAAGAGTTATTGATAAGATTATGATCGGATTGTTTCTGGACCATATTGATCTCCCAATTACTAATTTGCCGTTGCTTTGTGTGGGGATACCCTTACGGACGTGAGTTTGATTCCCATATTGTGTACCTCTGTTCAGTGCTTTAAGTATCGCTCGATATCCTCCAGCACTTATGTATAATTTACTTATGGTCCTCATTACATTGGTCGCGTCTCACTTTTACTTATCGTACTCATCTTGGAATCGTACCATTTTGTACCGTGTACCGTGTACTTTATGGTAATTCACGTGTACGTTACGGTAATTCACGCGTATGTTATGGTAACTCGCGCGTACGTCATCACGCTTGATTTAGTAATTCAATACTCTACTCCCAATGCACTATCATTGTTGAACAGGACAGCGACAATAATGATGATGCTACTAATTCAGGTGATGATTGTTCAATGACATCCAATGATGATGACGATAGTGAGGTCCTCTCTGACACATCCAATACTTAATTGTTTACCTACTACAGTATCAGTAATAAGTTAGTATTACTGAATTGAATGCTCCTCCGTATCGATCGTAACATATTTCTCCTACGTTTCGATTGATAGCTACTCCGAAATGATTGCACAATGTCGCAGGAAAACAAACGAAGTGAATGGAACGTCTAACTTTAAATTATTGTTTAATATATTATAGAGGATTAGCTCTTAGCACAGTTTTTGTGGATACATAGGCGCTCATAATATAACAGCCTTTGTATTTTGGATTCGAACAGCTATGTAATACTAATGGATTGAACAATAGAGTATCGCCTGACCTCAATGGAACTTTCACTCCATACCTGGGGAACACAAAGTAATAAATTACCTCAGTCATCACTTACATGTTTTGGAGCAATAACCGTCAGCCTCGTATAGAACATATCGGCATCGATATGGCATTTTGAGTGATAATCCTTTCCAATAGAAAAGGCTGTTACGTGATGCCCAATTGCATTCAGTGTTGTACGACTAACAACCTCATTCATCACATTCGTTTCAAGTTTGATCAATTTTTCCATTGGACTTAAACAAAGCTGCATTTCCTTCACAATGTGTAGGGCTGTCTCTTCAAGGTTGTCTTTTGTTGTCGTGTCCACATTGTTTTTGAAAACATACACACCATTTCCCAAATTCAATCGATTTGGTCTCATCCCAACAATAGCATATCCATTGTTGACACTGTCACATTTGGATCCTCGTCCTATTTTGGGTTTAGCTTCAACAATTTCCCCAGCGAACCTTCTTGTATTTTCTATATTTTCTTTGGTACCCAACCATTGTTTTGCGAACTGTCTGGAAGCTTTCGCAAAGATTTTCAATGATGGTTCTGATTGGGCGAACGCTAAAAGAAACTTATCATTGGTACTATCCAATGATTTGAAACTGTCTATAGACACAGCCTCTGCCGATGGATATTCCTTTTCTCCAACTGTTTTCCAACCCCAACTTGTTTCCATGAATTTACTTTTATAGCCATTTTTGTGTACTGTTTTCAATGCTATTTGCTCAACATGTTTGAGATTTGACTTTATACTTCGACGTACCTTCTTTGGTTTTATCTCCGACAGGTGTTTGTAAGTCTGGTGTATTGTTGTTGATGGTGCTGCGTTTTTGAGAAAATTTGAATTCATTCTCTGTCTACTTCTTGTACCTTTCTGTTGTCTCTTTGCTCTTTGTTCTTTTGCTCTTTCTTCAATTAGCTTTGGTTTTCTTTTGAATCCCTTTGTTCATTGCTGCCGCCAACGCATTGCCGACAATGACATCTCCAACAACAATGTGATTGACGAATCGAATTGGCGTTGGAGTAGGAGACGAATCGAATTGGCGTTGGAGTAGAAGAGGAATCAAATTGTCGTTGGAGTAGGAGAGGAATCCAATCGGCATTTGTCTAGGAGAGGAATCCAATTGGCGTTGAAGTAGGAGACGAATCCAATTTGCGTTGGAGTAGGAGATGAATTGCAAGGAGGACGACGAGGAGCAGTGTTGGAGTTGGAGACGAATTGCCATTATAGTAGGAAGTTTGATCGTTCCCGGTTGTTGCTGTGGTTGCTCTCGCTGCTGTTGCTCTCGCTGCTGTTGCTCTCGCTGCTGTTGCTCTCGCTGCTGTTGCTCTCGCTGCTGTTGCTCTCGCTGCTGTTGCTCTCGCTGCTGTTGCTCTCGCTGCTGTTGCTATCGCTGCTGTTGCTATCGCTGCTGTTGCTATCGCTGCTGTTGCTATTGCTATTGCTATTGCTATCGCTATTGCTATTGCTATCGCTGCCGGTGTTGGGTCAATCGTTTGTGGTTCTGGCGGCTTGAAAATCCGCAGAACGTCTGCTGTATTGGCGTTTCAGGGTCAATTTTCTGGAACGGCGTTTCAGATTTAGTTGTCGGCAACGGCAATTCTGATTTTTGCGGCCGCTTCGATCGTTCCCGCTTGCCGCTGTTGCTATCGCTGCTGCTGTTGCTATCGCTGCCACTGTTGCTGTTGGTTAGATCGTTCACGGTTCTGGTCGCTTGAAAATCGGCAGAACGTCTGCATTGGCGTTTCAGGGTCAAGTTTCTGGAACGGCGTTTCAGATTTAGTTGTCTGGAACGGCAATTCTGACTTGAACGTCTGCTGTATTGGCGTTTCAGGGTCAAGTTTCTGGAACGGCATTTCAGATTGAGTTGTCTGGAACAGCAATTCTGACTTGAACGTCTGGTGTATTGGCGTTTCAGGGTCAAGTTTCTGGAACGGTGTTTCAGATTTAGTTGTCTGGAATGGCAATTCTGACTTTTGCGGGCGCTTTGATTGTTCCCGCTTGCTGCTGTTGCTATCGCTGCTGCCGCTTGCTGCTGTTGCTCTTGCTGCCGCTTGCCGCTGTTGCTGTTGGTTCGATTGTTCCCGGTTGCGGCCGCTTCAATCGTTCCCGCTTGCTGCTGTTGCTATCGCTGCTGCCGCTTGCTGCTGTTGCTATCGCTGCCGCTGTTGCAAGGTTCCCGGTTGCTGTTGTTGCTCTCTGCCGTTGCTGTTGTCAACAATCCTATTCAAACATATGATATGATAATTGAATAAAATGGGTGAGTATCTATTGATGTACTACATAGAGTAAATAATAACAACAGAATAATATAATCTACGTCCCACTAACCTACACCGTTGGCCTCCTTTTCTTGTTGCCTTCAATTCATCCAATATATTTGATGCTTACAATTTCAAGGGAAGATTCGCCGCACCTCTAGTGTTCCAATTCGCCGCACCTACAGGGAACAAGACGCCGCACCTCCAGCGTTGTTTCCGATCTGTTGTTTCCAATCTGTTGTTTCCAATCCATTGTTTCCAATCTGTTGTTCCGATCCGTTGTTTGGTAAAGATTCGCCGCACCTCAATTCGTTGTTCTGATCCTGCGTCGGCCTTGTCGGCCGTTCACGTTGATCTGTTGCTCCAATTGATTGTTGTTCCAATCCGTACCTATGAATTTAAGAAGGAAAACACAAATGAGGAATACATCATCAGCAATGTAGGATGTAGGCATCATTGTCCATCTATCTCGTGTTGTTCCTTTTGCTGCCTTTGACTTGGTGTTGCCTTCCGATCCGTTGTTTCCAATCCGGTCCTATGAAAAGAAAAGAAAAGAAAAAAAGAAAAGAAAAAAAGAAAAGAAAAGAAAAGAAAAGAAAAAAAAAGAAAAGAAAAGAAAAAAAGAAGGGAGGAAATACATTATCAGCAATACCGGAGGCAGTATAATCTCTGTCTATCTCTCTCATTCGTACCGTTGCTTGTTCCGACAATCGTAGTTCTGACAATCGTTGTTCCCCGTACCTCGGTCCGTTGTTACGATCCGTTGTCTCCACCTCCAGGGAAAACTCGTCGCACCTCCAGGGAAAACTCGTTGGTCAAATTGTTGTTGCCGGCGATACGTTGTTCAATCTTACTCCTCTGTCACGAAAAACTGGATCTTGATCCTGTTGATATAAATACACAAGGGATGCAGATTTGTTACTTTTCAAGATGTGTTTGCGGGCCCTCAAACAATATCTATCAAGCAATTCCTCTCTCGTCCTGGTCTCTATTGTCTTTTTTCAGCCAAGGCAGTTGTTTCGGACTAAAATATCTCGAGCCTGAATTCCCTGCCTACTAGTGATCATTGCTGATCAGTTCAGTGGGATCCCGCGTTCTCGGACGGAGTGCTTTATCGTACAAGTACGGTAAAGCAACTCTGCTCAAGATAAGTTCAGTAAGATTATGAAGGGAAAGAGTATTTTTGGCCTCACGACCAAAAAAAAATCACACTGTAAAATCACACTGTAAAATCACACTGTAAAATCACTCTGTAAAATTACACTGTAAAATCACCACACTGTAAAATCACCACACTGTAAAATCACACTGTAAAATCATTTTTCGCTGTTTACTTTTCGGTGTGTGTGTGTGTGTGTGTGTGTGTGTGTTCGAACAAAAAAAAATCGATACTTAACCTGTGAGATCTAATGCAGTAAATATAGAACAATGAAGAATAATTTGATTTTCTCAATTAAAAACAAGAAGGTTAAGTAAATAAATCGCGCGTCGCGCGCGTTTTGAATATAGAACAATAAAGAATAGTGCCCTGATTTTTAGTTAACGTTCTAAACTTGTGATACAGTGAGATCTTTCATGTACCGGTGAGGTTGTACGTACCGCCACATGTGTGACGGTGATCTTACTGGTAATGAATTTGCCTAGTAATAAGACCAAAGCTGTAAAGCGACGTTTGGTTAATTTGGTTACTTTTAGTATTTACTTTATTTTGCTCTTTTTACGGTGTTGGAAAGAGTTATCGATAAGATTATGATCGGATTGTTTCTGGAGCATATTGATCTCCCATTTACTAATTTGTCGTTTCTTTGTGTGGAGATACGCGTATTGTATCGAGAGTTTGATTCCCATATTGTGTACCTCTGTTCAGTGCTTTAAGTATCGCTTGACACTCACCAGCGCTTATGTATAATTTACTTATGGTACTCATCACATTGGTCGCGTCTCACTTTTACTTATCGCGCTCATCTTGGAATCTCTTGGAATCGTATGTTACGTATCACGTATCTTACGTATCACGTATACGTAAATTGTATGTTTCGTATCTCGTATCACGTAACACGTATGTTAAGATGATTTTGCGCGTACGTAAATTCACGTAAATTCACGCTTGATTTAGTATTCCAATACACCCTTGGATGGTCCTTGGACTATCTGGTTCATATAGATATATCGGTCTTACCTTTTTATGGTGGCTTCCTGGATGGTGCTTGGTGGGGTAATCAGCCAGATTATGTTTTCCCGGTTCCCAGAAAATATTGAATTGCCCTTGTTCAGCCCTGTCCTTTAACTAATAGAATCGCATATCAATAGCTTTGGACCTTTTTTGTTTGATTGTGTCGTTCAAGATTCCTTCTGCTGCATTATTATCTGTTTTCAGTGGGGTGGCCGGCTGTGGGTGGCCTAGTTCAATCAGACATTGACGAATGGGTAATGCTTCCCTTGCATTCAGGAATAACGATGCTACTACGGCCTCCGCTGCGGACGCCATCACATTCTTGATGATTTTTGCCAATACTAGTATAGCGCCATTGAATGTGTGATCGGTTGTGTCCCCCAGGTAATGGTAACCCCCTGCCCGGCTTCTGGCCTCTGGACATACTAAGTATGCTGCATCGCTATCTACCCGGAGTATCATGGCACTTGCCCTGTAGATTATAGTTGCGTCGGGATTACAGGCCGCATAGTTGAGGAAATATTTCGTGGCCGATAATGTTGTTTTGTTATTCTTGGCGGAGGCAATATCGTTGAGTGCATGTAGCATCGTATTATCGACTGCACAAGCATAGAATAGGAATTTTCCCGTCACTTGTTGGATGAATTTTATTTCCTCGTCCGACAGCGTGGTCGTGTCCTCGAGTTTCGCGTATTGTATTTTTTCGCCGTAGGCGGGGACGTCCGCGCGTGAAGGGCCCGCGTACGTGTGCGTGGGCCTTACGTGTTCGAATTCCTTCAAAGCCTGTTCCACGTAACCATCTATGGACAAGTGCACCTCACGTTTGTCGTAGTCCCACCGCAGATGGACCCCTACATATTGTTTTCCTGACCAGTCCACCTTAAAGGTGTATTTGGCTCCCACTGCCTTGACTAGATGATCTACATCTTCCTGTCGGGTGTACTTGATGCCGAAGTCGTCCACGACGAGGGTAAAGTTGATGTCCCTCTCATCATGTAGGAACAATCCCTCAGTGTGGGGTGCCTTCCGGTACCCGTATTGCCGGAGGTGCTTGACTAGGTCGTCGTGGGCGATCTTCCTGCTCTGTTTTAACCCATACCATGCCTTTTTAATCCGGGCATAAATGTAATCCCCTTGTTTGAGTCCCTCTAGCTTGTATGCTGATCGGATACGGGGGGGAATCATGTCCCACCTGAACTTTATGAATTCGGGTTCATCCAGTGTGGAGCATAAGTACATGTTGGATATGTCTCCGGTACAGTACCTAGCCCCTGGGGTGGACACTACGCTGTTCCAATGGGTCTTTATGGTTTCCATGCTTGCTGTCCGGGTAGACACGTTGCCGTGGTACTCTAGTTGATCTCCCCCTGCGGTGATCTTTGTCCTGTAGGGGTCGGCCTTCTCAGGGCGTATAGCGACTGTGTACCGGGGATATGTGACCTTTTTGTGGATGGGCACATCACTTCTATTGATCCAATCCAATACATCCATTCCTTCTACGGCACATCACTTCTATTGATCCAATCCAATACATCCATTCCTTCTACGTTATTTTGCTGGAAGCCTTGGAACAGCCGGCCGAACTCGTCTTCACCTGACTTGAGCCATAATTCCTGTATCTCTGCTTTGGGGTGCTTGATTAGATCTCGGTATGCAGCCCACTTGTTCAAGTCATCATCCCATATGGACCCCCCGCATGCAAGCTGGGGCCCACGTGTTGATTTGTTTGTTTGTTGGGCCTGTTTTGGAACGGGAAAATGGACCGGATCACGCGGGTATATCCCCATCAGCGCCTTGGGTTTCAGCGCGGGTTTTGAGTAGTATTGGTCGGATTTGTAGTATCAAGATACTTCACCGTGTGTGTAGTCTGCTATGTCCCCATCTGTGAATCTTACTCTGTAGTACTGATTGGTCTGATCATAACTTACTACTTCACCTTCGTACCACCCTGAGTTGAACTTCTTCCTAATGATTGTGCCCACAGCCCAGAGGTGTCCCCTGCGGGCGCTGCGTTGTTGACTAGGTGGCACCCTTGGAGGTTCGTGTTCGTTCCTTGGTTCATTCTCTGGCTTATGGATTGATTTTGTATTGGGCCCATTTGTCACCCTTGGAGGTTCGCCTGTGGTTTCGGATGTATCACTAAATGTGGCTTTGGGCCCTTTCTGTTTTAGTTGCGCCCCTATATGTAAAAGATCGCGTATACTCCGTAGGGTCTCATTTACTTGGGTTCCCTGTTCCATATAAGGGATTGGTGGATGGGGCTTACTGGTAACTTCCTTTAGGTCCTGGAGGATCATGAGCAGTCGGTCTGTAGAAGAGGTACGGGGCATATCAGCCTTGGGAAAGAACGCCACTGTGTTGCTGATTCTGGTAGCGCGGCTGGCCTCCCTGACGCATGTGTAATTCCTGTAGTGTTTTAAGGCCGGTCCGATGTAATAACCCCGTGTCCCATGGTCCTGCCATGCGCCTCGTTCTTGAGCTCTGTTGTGAATAATCACCCAACACCCCATAGGGGCCAATGGGTGCTTGTTGTAGTCATAGATCCCGCGTCTGAGTTCATATGCTGATAGTTTTGGCTGGGTACGTGATGCGCGTAGCAAATTGAGGGTAATGAGCGCCTGTGGGATCAGTAGGTCCCAATTGTCTACCGGGAACTTGTCGTCCACCCCATTCAATCCTGCTATAAAGTGGTTCTTGAAGGTCTGTATGGCTCTTTCCGCGTGGTTGAGCCAATGGTCTCCGGGCGATGCTAGTTGGTAATCGAGGTTGTTCTTTGTGATGTACGCGATTAGTTTCTTGGAAGTTTCGTTGTCCATTCGTACCATTTTCGTGTTCACGTTGTCCTCTTTCATTCGTGCGTAACAGGCCGTGAATCCATGTAGGAGGTCTTCGCTCTTGCGTGACTGGATGGGTTCCACGTCAATGTAGTTGGAATCGTAGTTGTACATGAGGAATACGTACTGGTGTCCACGGCATGACGTGACTGGGTATCTCCCCGGTAGGTCCCACGCGATGAGTTCCTTTGGTTCGTCTTTGGCATGTGGCCCCACGTGGTTGGTTGGTTGCATCTCATTTGTGGATACGATGTCTACGCTGACGTTATGTATCTTCTTTCAGTCGACGCGGGGTGGATCTGTATCGTTAGTTGGCTTGTGCTTTGGCTTGCGTGTGCCCTTGTTCTTTGGTTTGTGTGTGCTTTGGATGCCTTGTCGAACCATTTGTAGGTGTCCCATAGTCGTCTCTTCCGAGAGTGGGAGGTATTGGTTGACACGTTGTACAGTGAGACCCGGCCACGTGGCAAATGAGCCGCGCTCAATGGCGCGGACCCATGTCTCTTTAGTGGGGTACCCCGCTGCTGCGTGGTAGAATCGGATCAGCTTGGGGATGGCTTGGATCTGGTATGCCCCTGCCCCCGTGTGTGTTGAATATTCGTTTTCGTTGTTGTTTTGGATGGCGCTGGTTGCGCTGCTTTCGTTTTTGTTTTGCGGGGATTCGTTTTGCGGGGGGACTGTCACCCTTGGAGATTTAGCCGTCTCCTGTTTGGCGGGCTGATGGAGGGGAACCATGTATAGATTCCTTAGGGGGTCACGTTGACCGGTGAGTATGATTTGTTTGGTGGGGCCGAAAATGGCCACGTTGTCCTTAGAGAATGCCACTTCGCACCCATTATTGCAGAGTTTGGGCACCGAGACCAATGGCAGCTCCACTTCATCAACCTTGTGACAACCGCGGGCCTCAAGGGGGAGTCGGGGTAGGTCCAACAGGTCGGTTGCAGTGGATAGCATAATACATAGTGCTCCCATTCGCACAACCTACGGTCAGCGCCCCCGGTGTGTCTTGATGTGCCCCCCCTTGGTATGTAGATGGTACAAAATGGTCTGTTGCCGCTGAATCCAGGGCCCCATATCCGGGTGAGGCCCTGATATGGAACGCAACGTCTTGTGCAAAGGTCACGGAACGTGGTGGCCGAGGTAGTTTATCACACGAGGGATCACGTAGGATACTGAGTAATTGTGAATCATGATTATTAGGTTCGTTATGTATGCTACTGTTGTGTTCCCTCCCACACCGTCAAGATCGCAAGGGCGTATCAACAATCATGGTCCGGCCGTTTCTGTTGGGGTTGGGACCATTCCACTTCAACCACCGGTCTGTGTTCCTGGTGGCTCCACCCATTTGATTGTCGAACGTGGCGCCTTCCTGGTGATCGTCCTTGTTGCGTCGCCTGTAACAACTCCGGCCATCGTGGGTGAGATTCACACCGCACAAGTGGAAGTAATATTTGTATTGCTTCCACTCCTAAAGCATTGGTTGGCATGTGTCGTTGTGTTTTGCGTCGGCCGATTTGAGGCGGTTTACATCGGCTTGGAGGGCAGCCATTGCCGATTCCCATTGGTTGGACATTGTCATAGTTGATGCTGCTGTTGCTGTTTCAGTGACTTGGGAGTATATTTCGTGACATACATTGGCTAGATCTCGTTGTTTGTTTTCGAGCTCGGTGAAGCGTTGATCTGCCTGAATATCCGCTAGGTTTGCCGTAGCCAAATTGCTGTGGTAGCTGCTGTACAGCTCCTTCAGGCGTTGTCCCCAGAACTTTTTGTATTGGGTGAATCCACTCTTACCCATCGTGTCCCGGTATTTCTTCCAGTCCTCGTCTACTCGGTGTAGTGTGATGGGGTCGTGTTTACTGCGTGCGAATGCTTCTCGTGAGTAATCGGTCATCTGTGCTTCGGTCACGTTTGCAGTCTCTGGAAGCAAGTTGATTTGATGTTGATATTTAGTGAGCTGTCGGAAGTACTCCTTGGGCCCGATCGGGTTCGGTGAGTATGTTAATGTATTCATCTTCTTGGTGAGCTCAGGTGTGAGCTGATGCTGTACGTCGGTCGTACATAGGTCTTCCTCCATGGCTTGGAAGGCTGCGAGCACAGTAGTTCCTTGGGGGAAGGCATCTGAGCCCGGGTCCTTCAGATTCCCAAGCATGCTGGGGAATTTCCTGTCGGTAATTAGTAGGGCCTCCCTGTCGTACTTGTTCCATTCTACATATAGGGCCCGACTCCGCTTCCACAGTTTGTATGTGTCTGACGTGAGTTTGATTGTACTATCGAGTTCTTGTGGTTCCCTTGGTGCCGTAGGGAATGGCGCTTGGGGGTCCCTCATGTGGTATTGCGCTTCTGTTTCCAGTAGGAAGGCGTAACCCCCTCCCTGAACGTACTTAATGGAGGGTACTTCGGCTAATGCATTTGCTAGTGCTTTCTTGAACTCGTATACATCTATGCTCGTTGGTACAGTGACTGGCTTTATTTGTGTCTCATCCAAGAAGTGGTCCTTGAGAGTCGCGTAGTCCTTCTTCTTGGTCATCTCGTTGTCGGTATCACTATCCTCACTGTCCTCGGTATAGTCGTATAGCAACTGGTTCTGCGTCTGTAATTGGGTGTTTTGTTCTTCGGATTTTTGTACTGGATAATTTATGGTATTGAATTTGCGTAGATTTCTACAACAGTAGCTTTCTACACCATTTTCGTACTAGATAATTTTTGGTAACGCATTTGTGTAGAATCCTACGACAGTAGGTTTGTATACCATTTTGTGCTAGATAACTTATGGTATTGAACTTGCGTAGCATCCTACTACAGTAGCTTTGTACACCATTTTTTTACTACATAGTTTCTGGTATTGAATTTGCGTAGATTTCTACAACAGTAGCTTTCTCCACCCCTACCGTTGTGTCCGGGTGTATTATGATAGTAGTAGTAGTAGTAGTAATGTAGGTATGATAGTAACAACTTCTGTTGGGGTGGTGAAATGTTTTCTTGTACAATTCATGTCAACAGTCATGGAACGGCATTTCAGAATTGTGTAACCGGAATGGCGTTTCAGACTTTGTGTTCGAATCATGTTTCAATTTGAAATCTCAAAATGAAGTAGTACGTAAGGTTGGGTGGTGAAACGTTTCCTTGTACAATTCATGTCAACAGTCATGGAACGGCGTTTCAAACTTTGTGTTCAAATCAGGTTTCAATTTCAAATCTCGAAATTACTGGGTTTTAAACTATTTGTTGGAAAATCTCAACATAGAGCACCGTATCTCAAAATTGATGATCGGTGTTTCATATCGTTTTGTTTTGGTAATGTTTTAAGTATTCGTTTGGAATGGCGTTGCAGGTTTTACTATTTGTTTACGGTTAAAGTGGAAATATTTGTACATTGTTGCATGATGTTTGTTTGTCGTTAGAGGCGCTGTGGTTTGAAGTTGAGTCGAATCTGTTTTTCGTTTCATCATTTGAGAATCTCTTGATATGTGACGAGTTATAGAATTGTAGCAACTTAGATTGCTTTCACACAATTTTATTTTGTTGTTCTCAAAATTATCTATCAAACAATGAGAAGAAATTTGAGAAGTAACTCAAGACGTATGTCTAATTCGCCACCAGATGAAGTCACAGCTGCAGTCGCATGGGTACCATCCGCTTCAGAATCCCCAATGTTGGATGCTGAATTCCAATTGGATGGTAGGGTCTCTATTCCCATCATAGTTGTACCTTGCGTCGTTTGCTGCAATAGCCAGTACTTGATCGTTATGAACCAGGTGTCTCGTTTCCTGGTTGTCAATGTACCAAATGATAGTGTTTTCAAGAAGCAGGTTAATGTGTTCTTTGTATTTGGCAGATACTTTTGCTTCAGGGAGATCCTTTGTGATGGATTCAGCGACGAGGGATTTGATGTTGGAAATTGCACCTGGCCTGAGTGTCGCGGCACCGTAGTTGTAGGTTAGAAGGCTGGCAATATCAGTCAATTTTTGGGCGTACGCCGCATTCAGGAAATTTGGGTGACAGCCTTGTCAGCTCCCACAAATAAGAACTGTATGGCTTGGGTAAAGTTCCAGTCGGTGAGTTGTAGCCTCATGGCGGAATGGAAAGAACAGAGGAGCCGAAGGAAAGGTGGAATGGGAGGAGCAAAGAATTCGTATTGGCACTCAATCGTTCGATGGCGTCGTGTGTTCGATTGCGAGACAAGAAGGATCGATGCGGAGGAAATAATCGAGAGGCGGTGACCGGAGGAAAGAGGGAATTCGCAGTTGGAGCGATTTACGTGTAGTGGGGACACTCAGAGTGTCGGTGCAAAAAAAGGCGGAGTAGATTAATTGATCTGTGGTCTCGGAATCTTCGGACTGGGATCGATGTTGTAGGCCGTGGAGGTAAAAGGGATAGAGGTTGCTGTTTGATTGGAATTGCTTGGCGCTGCGCAGAGCAAGTGATGGATTATCGTGGTCTTGGATCGTTCTTTGGGGAGCAATCGTCAAATTGTCGATGTCAGCCTTGTATTTGTGTTACAGAAGGATCTGTAGATACAGTAGGTCGGGGATCAAAATATTGAAGTATCAAGTGATCATCGGAACGATCCTCGGAGGTGCAGAAGTAACCAAAGGAATGTTGCGAAGAAATATCGACCGTCAGAGAAGGCCGTCGAATATGCGAACGAAGAAGACGGTGGGACCAACGAAGTGACCGAGCGAAGGTGCGGTCGTGTCGGAGGAAGGAATCAAGAAGCGATGCCAATGAAGGAACCAGAATCGATGGGATGACTGAAGTGGTGCTTAGCACAATCAAATGGGCGTCGATGGTCCTTTATGGTGGATGATAGACGCGGAAGAAAAATATGGTTGGGTGATTGCAATCGGCGTGTCCGGTGCAATTGGCTTTCATTAAAGACGGCGGTGGTCTTTAGTTTGTAACTGTGCTAATCCAGTGAGCTGGCTGTGGGTGACAAGGCTTGTGATAGCGAGTACACCCCCTGATCCACAAGCAGGGAACAGAAGGACGAGGTTCGGTCCAGGGTGCGGCCCTCAAGGGAGGCGCCGCAAGAAACGAAACCTGGAGTGGAGGGCTAGAATGTGCCGCACAGGGAGCTAAGCACACAATTGCCTCTGGTATTAACCGTCAGTTGAGGTGCTGATCGGGCGGAGATAGAGGGCTCTATAACCTGTTGTAACTCTGAAAATCGACCAAAAGGTATAGGATAATTGAAATTAAAGAGAAGTGAGCTCAGAGAGAGGCTCTTATTTTTACTTTGTATTTTTACTGTATCGGGGCTCTCTGCTGTATTTTACATGGTAGAGATCTTCCCCGGTTATTTGGTCTTCATCGTACCGATACCATTGTTGCTGTTGTTGTATTAGCGTCGTGTCGGTCTTACTGTATCGGTCATTCAATGGTATTGGTCATTTACGGGGTTAAGTGTTTTATCCGATGCGGCGTATGCTTGTTCGTGGTATTTGAGATAGATGAGGCCCATTCGGAATCGGTATTGATTTACTTGATTGCAATAAGTAATTTCCCCACGGGATATCAAGTATATTCTTCTGAATTTACTTAAGCGTTCCAAGTGTTTACTTATCAATCAGGTCTTTGGATGTGTCTTGTTTCTAACCGATTAACCCTTTTTGTTTGTAGTCCTAAGTGATATTGTTTTTACCACCTAGGGATTTTCATGTAGTGGAGGTGCGTTCGGCTCTAAGGCACGTTCATTGAAATAATCGTGTCGCACCTCGGTCGTCGTTTCGTTTTGTCGGCTTTTCCAATCAAATTTGATGCCGACAAAGTCCGTATTTTTTACCGACAACAGCATCAAATTCAATCGAAAAAGCCCACAAAACAAAACGACGACCGAGGTGCGAAACGAGATACGAATATTCCGATGGTCAAGCCTTAGAATCAAACGCACCTCCACTACTTGGAAATCCTTAAGTGGTAAAAACGATATCACCTAAGGCTACAAACAAAAGAGGATAATCGGTTAGAAATAAGACATATCCAAAGACCTGACCAATAAGTGAACACTTGGAATCCTTAAGTATATTCGAAAGAATATACTCGATATCCCGTGAGGAAATTACTTATTGCAATCAAGAAAATCAATACCGATTCCGAATGGGTCTCATTTATCTACCTACTCAACAAACAAGCATATGCCCCATCGAACAGAACACTTAACCTTGTAAATGACCAATACCATCAAATGACCGATACAGTAAGACCGTTACACGACACTAATACAGCGACAGCGCCAATACCGGTACGATGAATATCAAATAACCGGGGAAGATCTCTAATATGTAAACAATTCGTTATACCTATCCGGTCGATTTTTAGAGTAACAACACAAAGAATTGAATGGTAGAATTGAGTCATAGAATGATGAGTGATAGAATGTAATCATAGAAATTAATCATAGAAATGAATTGTAGGTTTGAGTCAGAGAATGGAATCATAAACTTGAATCATAGATTTAAATCATTGAATTGAATCATTGACTGGAGTCAAACAATTGAATGATAAATTTGAATTATACTTGAATTATAAAATGGAATCATGGAATTGAGTCATGAATCCTTGAAGTGAATAATAGAATTGAATCATTGAAATGAATCGTACACTTGCATCATAGACTTGAATCATAGACTTGAGCCACAGCATTGAATGATGGACTTGAATCATAGAATTGAATGATTGACGTGAGTCATACACTTGAATCATATACTTGAATCATAGAATTGAGTCATAGAATTGAATCATGGTTTTTGAATTGTAGATTTGAGGCAAAGAGTGGAATCATAGAATTGAATCATGGAATTCAGTCATAGAATTGAATTGTAGATTTGAGTCATGCTGGGCTGGAATCATGATAGACTTGAATCATGGAAGTGAATCATACAATTGAGTCATAGACTTGAATCATACAATCATCGAATCTTAGACTTGGATCATAGAAATGAATCATAGACTTGAATCACAGACTTATGTCAAAGATTTGAATCATAGACTTGAATCATGGAATTGAATAATGGAAGTGAGTCATAGAATTGAGGCATAGAATTGAATCATAGAACTGAGTCATAGAATGATGAGTAATAGAATGGAATCATAAAAATTAATCATAGATTTGAGTCAAACAATGAAATCATAAACTTGAATCATGGAAGTGAGTCATAGAATTGAATCATAGATTTGAGTCATGGAAGTGAATCATAGACTTGATTCATGGAACTGAACCACAGTAGACTTGAGCCATAGACTTGACTAATCATGGAATTGAATCATGAGTCCTTGAAGTGAATAATAGAAATTTAATCATTGAAATGAATCATGGGCTTGAATCATAGACCTCAGCCACAGAATTGAATCATAGACTTGAATCATAGAATGAAATCATGGAATAGACTTGAACCAAAGAACTGAATCAAAGAATTGAATCATAGAATTGAATCATCGAAGTGAATTCATTGAAGTGAATTGTTGATGTGAATCCAAAAATTGAATCATTGAATCATAGAATTGAATCATAGAATTGAACGCTTGAAGTGAATCATAGAATTGAGCCATTACAGTCAGTCATGGAAGTGAATCATTGACATGGATCAAAGAATTGAATCATAGAATTGAATCATAGAATTGAATCATAGAATTAAATCATAGAATTAAATGCTTGAAGTGAATCATAGAATTGAATCATAGAATTGAATCATGGAAGTGAATCATTGACTTGAATCATTGACTTGAATCATTGACTTGAATCATAGCATCAAATCATAGAAGTGAATCATCCATCACTATGTAGCAAAGCTCCTATTTGCATCCAAACGGGCAAGGCCAGACATTCAAACAGCCATAGCTTTCCTTTGTACCCGAGTAAATGGGCCCGATGTAGATGACCAGAAGAAACTCAAACGAGTCATGTCGTATCTGAAGGAGACCCGATTCCTTCCACTTGTACTAGGCCACGATGATTCAGGAAGCCTGTACTGGTACTATGTCTATGCGGCATTTGCGGTGCATGAGGATACGAGGAGCCACTCTGGAGGAATGTTGACCATGGGGCAAGGCGCAATCATAGGGAACTCGACCAAGCAGAAAATCAACACAAAGAGTTCAACAGAAGCAGAAGTGGTGGGAGTGGATGACAATATGCCATTTATCTGTTGGGCTAGATGCTTCCTAATTGCACAAGGACAGCACGTCATTGAATCAACAGGAAAGCTTACCAGCAAGCCACTCGCAACAGAGAATATCCTCTACCAGGACAATGAAAGCTCAATCCGGCTCGAACGTAATGGCAAGGCCTCCGGCACCAAAAGAACACGACACATCAACATCAGATACTTCTTCATCACAGACAGAGTGTCAAAGGGGGCGGTCACCATTGAGTACTGTCCAACCAAGGAGATGATTGCTGATTACTTCACCAAACCATTGCAGGGAGCACGATTCCGCAAGTTTAGAAACACCATTATGGGCATTGTAGACAACAGTGATTACACTGCCTATCGAAACGCATACTTGCAAGCACGACAGGCACGCACCATGTCTAAGGGCATTGCTCCGGTCAACACGCCAGCCAGTGAATAAGTCGGCCGGCGTCCACGAAAGGCATTAGCTATACTACTCGTCTCCAGCCACGACGAGTGTGTTAACACCTGCCGCGCGCACGGATGTACGAACATACAACATATGCATACATAGGTATGGGATCGCTGAAGAAAATCTTCTGGGAAAATATTCTGAGGTGACCCAAAAATAACACCTCGGATTGTGCACCAAAATGTCAGGTTGGGGTTCAATCCACCAAAGAAATCAAATGATTCATACTTTTTAATTACTCTAGTCAATAGGATTTTATTTTTACGTTCTTTCAGACTTGACCTTTTATTTTCAGAGTACCGATTTTAGGGTTCAATCAATTGATGTAGCAAACCGGATGAGGGAATGGTAGTGAAGTACAGACCAGCAGACCGGGGAACCACCTTGAGTATACAAGCACACGTACTTCGCGAAAGATCTCACTGTATCAGCAAGCAATATTGGTGCGTACCATATTCCCGGAACGTTCCCTGTAGGTACAGTACAACTCTTACACGAATTCTGCAAGCGAATTCTGCAAGCATCGAATTCTCCAAGCATCGAATCTGCAAGCAAATCTCTGCAAATACAGGCTAAACGCTAACAAGCCTGTAGAGGAGTCTCCCAGCAGAATACAAGCCCACAGCTCACTCTTTTGCTCCTAAACCGATTAGTAGTAGAATAAATAAATAGGTAACCCGTCCTGGTCCAATAGTTCTCCTATTGTACCCGTACGACAAGCCTATCTGTTGGTCCCCTAGCCGGCCTAGTGTACCATACAGCAGGCTACCTGTCCTGGTCCCCTAGTATTGCCTAGTGTACCCGTACAGCAGTCACCCTAACCATACTACTCACCCATCACCGGCTCCCTATTGTTTACAGCAGGCCCGGCCTTGATAGATACAGTACGAGAAGCGAATCGAGTGACTCACGCGTGAAAGCGACCGGCGACTCCGACGGCAGAGCGACCGGCGACTCCGACTGCACCTCCAAGCACCTCCAAGCACCTCCATACTGCACCTAGTGTCCGCTAGGCCCGGCCTTGATAGATACAGCACGAGAAGCGAATCGATCGACTCACGCTGCACCTTCCAGCACCGCCTCGCACAGGCGATCGACTCACGCTTGGAAGAGACCGGCGACTCCGACGTCTCTCAATTGATCTTCAAGCGACCGCACCTCCAAGCGCACCTCCAGTTGATTCCGAGGAGCTACCAAGATACGGTCTACTCCGACAATCCGCAGCACCGCACCTCCAAGCGTCCAGTTGATTCCGAGCGAGCTACCAAGATACGGTCTACTCCGCCAATTCAATTGGTTACTGGTCTGTGACACATCAACGACTACTCCGACTACTCAACAATCCGCTCCCCCAAGTAGCCAGTCGCTTCCCTTCTCCAAGCGTCAGCTTTGCCCGGCCTCAGTTGCCCCAGTTACAACATGCTGACCTACACCGAGTATTACCAGACCACCACCAGTCCCCTTGGAGTGGGACCTGCCCGGGACCTGGCCTACCAAACCATCTATGACTACTTTGCTGAGGAAACAGCCACCCCCGTACTCCTGGGCCGGCTCTTGGACCTCTTCGAACCAGAACCTGTGGGGGCCCTAGGAATATTCCTGACCGACACCTTTGGAAAGGCGCGCCTCCGATTGGTGCATGGCCTTCGGAAGTACCCGGGGCCCTTGACCGCGCCAAGTACCAACAAGGGCAAGGCCTTTGGCTACCTGGACGACATCGAAGGCGATGCAGGAGAGCTAGTGCTAGTGGATGCTGCCCTCCTCGAGCAGGCGCCCGAGACCTTGGTGCTGTCCCTCGACCGCCACCTCGACGTCATCAAGCATGCTCACCATTCCCACATGATCCCCATGGTGCTAGGCGATGATCCTCACATGGAAGTCATCACCCCCTTCAAGGCCTGCTTCATCCCCTTCCAATTGGTGCCCTTACTCCTAGGCAAGGGCCTTAGTCCAATCCACGCCTTGAACATCATCTACCCCTACCTTGACACACTCAACCTGGCACTCACTTGCGCCCCCCTACTGAATACCCTCCGAGCTGCTGGTACCGACCCCACCATTGCTGATGGAGGTGTCCACTTTGCCACACCCGGCACCCCCTTCCGAGGGGAGCCAGGTCTAACCTTGTACATGCGCAATCAGGTACTATACCGGGACCTCCCGGGATTGAAGAAACCCTCCCATCCGGGGCAGCCGCTGGCACCCGGCCAACCAGCCGGGGTAGATCCCACGCTGGCAGCTACCCTCACCGCCCTCGCCAACCAACAGCTCAAGCTCAGTGAGGGCCTAGACCAACGTCGCCCCCCTGCCACGGTCAAGAACACCTGGGGCCCCTTGTACACCCAGCGCTTGCTGCTGCTGTGTGGCAAGCTTGAGGAAGCCGACCTACCCCCCATATACCAAGCCTGGGCACAGAAAGGCAAACACGAGAAGACCCATATGATCTTCCAGAGCCAGGTAGCCACATGCGCCGCCGAGTTCCTCATCCAGGCACCCTTGGTCACCACGGCGGCACTCAAGAAGTTCCAAGATGGCAACTTTCATGGGACTGACCCCTTTGACGTGGCGGACGGCATACTCCCTTTAGCTTTCACTCCCCCCGGTGGATCCGCCGCCTCCTTGAAGCGGGAACAGGAAGCTGCAGCCACTGTGGCGGCCTACGACACCATGATCTCCACCGAAGGCAACTCCCTCACCTTGAAGGACTCCCTCGAACTCCAGAAGACCAAGGCCTACCTACCCATCGACTGGACTGAAGCTACCACCCAACTGGAAAGCTATCTCGCCGTCCTGGCCACCATTCTAGGCATGCATCACCCTGTCGTGCAGGGCTACCAGAATGGACTCGCCAAGCTCAAGCTCCAGCAAATGCCCCTCCGCCGAGCAATTGCCGATGAACTAGGGGAGCTCATCACTCCCTCCATTGTGGTATACTACTTCCAAATCCGGGTGCGGGGTTGGCTTGAGGAACAATGGGGATCAACATTCACTGTCCCCTCCCCCGACTTTGGGAAGGACTTCCAAGCCTTCCGTATCACCCAGAACCTCTACTGGCTCCCCAATGTCACCAATGTGCCGGCTCTGAGGCACCTACGTCGCGTAGCCGCCGTGGCTGCCCCTGCTGCAATCCCAGGCACCCCCACGCCCGGCAAGACTACCCCCAGCCCCAACCAAGGCTCCGCCGGCGGTGCCCGCGTCTCCAACCCCAACCTGGATCCCCGGCTACAAACGGCGGGGGTAGCCAACAAAGTCCTACGCGCCCGACTGAGGGAAGTCATGGCTACCATGAAAGAAAAAGGTACCATTCCCTTGTCTCGTCCAGATGGCAACGAGCGCTGCCATTCCTATCACCTTCGAGGAACCTGCTTCACCAACTGCAGGAACATCCAGGACCATGGCGCCATCACTAGCAGTGAACAGGACCAAGTCTGGGCTTGGTGCCAAGCCGCTTTTAATGTCTGACCGAATGGCAAGCGCCCCTTTGGCGCGTTGACCCTGCCCTCTAACTCACCAAGGGGGGCTCTGCCTTCCTCCCGACGACTCCCTATGCCTCCCTCTCCGCCATTACAAATCACACCGGAATTAGGTAAGCACAACCCGCGCGCGCGCGCATGTACTCCTCTCGCCGTGTATGTGCCTCCCAAACGTTCTACAGGTTCAACGACCTCCCCCCCATCTCCTCCCGCATCCCTAGTCCCTCCTACGGCTTCGGCATCCCTCCCTTCCTCCCCGCCCACCTTGTCCTTGCCTAGGCCCGAGCTCCTCGTCACTGCCAAGTTGCCTAGGCCCAAGCGCCTAGTCCTTCCCACCCCCCCATTGCCTAGGACAGAGCTCCTCGTCACTGCCCCCCCGTTGCCTAGGCCCGAGCTCCTCGTCAACCCCACCAACCCATTGCTTAGGCCCCCCCCCCCCGCCGACGCCTACGTCAGAGACCCTCCGCCCGGCCCCACTCTCGGTTCCCCCCATCACTCCCTCCCTCTACCCCGTCGACCGGCTCAATGTGCACATCAACCGGGCTGTCACTGTCTACAACAACAGCACCAGCTGGGCGGACTTTATCCGGACCATCCGAGGACGGGGTGACATCCATCCTGACGTCGCCTCCATCCCCCACCCCGCGGGGAGCCTCCTTGCCCGCTATGGCAAGGACGGCACCCCCGCCTTGATGTCTGGACCCTCGTGGGATCCACCTCGCATTGCAGCTGCCCTCCACCGGGGTCCGCACCAATCCTCACACCAGGGCATTGACTTCCTTCGCGAGGAGTATGCCGACATGATGGACAAGCAACAATGGACTGTTCTCCCCGCCAGCCTCATCCAGGACCTCCCCGGACTCCGACTGAGCCCCCTTGGCTTAGTCCCCCAACGAGGCCGCCGCCCACGCATGATATCCGATTACACCTACTCGGACGTCAACCAAGACACCGTCCCTCTTGCCCCTGCGGACGCCATGCAGTTTGGCCGGACCCTCCCGCGACTCCTCACCAAACTGCACCGCGCCAACCACAGATTTGGTCCAGTGTATATGTCGAAGATTGACCTTGCCGATGGCTTCTACCGCATCCGATTGCACCCAGAAGACACCATGAAGCTCGGCGTCCTGTTCCCCTCTCGCCCTGGGGAAGCTCCACTCATTGGCATCCCACTCACCAACCCTATGGGGTGGAAATCCAGTCCTCCCAACTTCTGTGCCTTCACTGAAACCGTTGCGGACTTGGCCAATGCCACTCTTGCCACCGGGCTTGCCGCGGCCCGGCTCACCCCCCATCGGTTGGATCTCCCCTCTGAAACCACCCCCAGCGCGCCTCCCATTGAGCCACCCGCTCCACCCCCCACGGCGCCGCCTCCTCCTCCCCCTACGGCCTCCACGCCGCCCCTCACCCCCCCTAGTAGCACCACTCCCAGCAAGTCGCCGGTTCGCTACTGGGATGTCTATGTGGATGACTTCTGTGGCCTTGCCCAGGGCAACCAATGGACACGCCGCGCCATCAAGCGCGTTCTCTTCCAATCCCTTGACACAGTCTTCCGGCCCCTCGATGCCTCTGACACTCCCTTCCGGCAGGAACCGGCTTCCCTCAAGAAAATGCTCCAAGGGGACGCCACTTGGACCACCAAGAAAGTCATCCTCGGCTGGCTCATCGATTCCGTCAACAAAACCATCAGCCTTCCTCCCCATCGGGTGGCCCGCCTACAGGAGATTCTCCACTCCATCTCACCCACCCAGCGCCACGTCCCCATCAAGCAATGGCACCAAGTCCTGGGGGAGCTCCGGTCAATGGCACTGGCCATTCCAGGCTCCATTGGCCTCTTCTCCATTCTCCAAGAAGCCTTCCGCCACCAGGAGCCAGGCAGGCAGCGCCTCCGGCTCACCAAGCGCGTCCACAGCTTCCTTCGCGACTTCCAATGGCTTGCCAATGATCTCTCCAACCGGCCTACCTCCATTGCCGAACTCGTGCCGGACACCTTCCCGGCCACCTTGGGCGCCTGCGATGCTTCGGGTTTTGGCATGGGGGGCCTCCATTTTGTCCCCCTTCCCACGGGCGCCGTGCAGCCCGTCATGTGGCGGCATGCGTTCCCCCCGTGGATCTCAGCCCAGCTCGTCTCCTTCGACAATCCTGAGGGCTCCATCACCAACAGTGACCTTGAGCTCGCCGGTTCCATTGCCCACAATGATGTTCTGGCTCAGGCTGCTTGTGTCCACGCCCGCACCACCCACAACTGCTATGACAACACCGCCGCTGTCTATTGGCAACGCAAAGGCGCCACTACCACCACAGGCCCTGCAGCCTACCTCCTCCGGCTCCAGTCTCTGCACCAGCGCCTCTTTCAATATGTCCCCCTTAGGGATTACATCCCGGGCCCCGCTAACCACCTGGCGGACCTCCTCTCTCGATCTGAACTCTCTGACACTGCCTTGCTCCATCACTTTAACACGACCTACCCACAGGACTTGCCCTGGACCTTATGCCACCTTCGGCCGCCCATGCATTCCGCGCTGACCTTAGCGCTGTCCAGAAGACCATGCGCGCCTCAGTCACTGAGCTCTATGCCAAGCGCAAGGATGCCCATTGGAACCAATGGGTTCAATTCTGTTTGTCTCAAGGCTTTGACCCGCGCCTCCAGTCCATTCAGGATCCAATCCCCATCCTCCAAGTCTTTGCCAAACGACTCCATGATGGCAACCTCTCACGTAGCCACAAGCCCATCCGATCTCGCACAGTATCGGACACCATCCGGTCAGTGGGCCAGACGCTCGCCCGCCTGGGGTCCAAAGACCCTCGAACCGACTCCACAGGCAGTCTTGACTTCCGGCTAACTGCCCAGTTCAAGGCATATGCCAAGTTGGACCCAGCCCCCTCCCGGGTCAAGCCGGTCCCCATCACCCTCGTGATGCATGCCCTCCACTTTGCATACCACGAGTCCCCTTCCCCCACCCGACAGGCCATTGCAAACATGATCTGCATCGCCTTCTTTTTCTGTCTCCGACCTGGTGAGTACACTGGTACTACCACGGATGACCAAGCCTTCCACCTACAAGACGTCTCCTTCTACCTTGACTCCCGCATCGTCCACCACGATGGCCCTGCGCATGAGCTCCAGGCTGCTACCTCGGTCACGCTCACCTTCACCACCCAGAAGAATGGCGACAAAGGGGAAGTAGTGGCGCATGCCAGGAGTGGTGACTCACTATGCTGCCCCGTTGCCGCCTGTGCGCGCCAAGTCCTTCACCTCCGAAGCTGTTGCTCTTCCAGCGCTCCCTTCGGTCCCTCCCTCACGCTTGCCAGTTACTTCGATAATGGGGTCCTTACCCTTGTTCGCGCAGCCACTGTCACTTCCTCCCTGAGAGTCTATGCCCAGACCCTCTACCCTACCACTGGCATTGCCCCTGCAGCCATCTCTGCTCGCTCCCTTCGCGCGGGAGGGGCTATGGCCCTGCTCCAGGGCAAATGCGACTCTAATGTCATCAAGCTCCTTGCCAGATGGCACAGTGACTGCATGATGCGCTACTTACATCAGCAATCCCTCCCCATCTTCAAGAATCTTGCCTCTGTCATGTTCAACAATGGAACATACTCCTTCCTGCCCGAGGAATGGGTTCCGGCTGCGGACCCCACTCCTGCTGGCAGCTCTCCTTGAGGCACCCTGGCGCCTCTTCCCTCCCTCACTCTGCTCCAAGCTCCCACGCGCGCACGCTCTCCACGCCGTTCCCACCCGGTGGCTTATGGCCCATTGGCAGAAAAGGCTTAACAGCCAGAGGCTTAACCGCCCAAGCTGTTAAGCCCGACTGTACGCCGGTGTGTGTGGGCAAAGCAAACCTCTAGCACTGCTTAACCCACCAACCCACCAATGAACTACAAGCATTTCACATCCAGTACTACAAGTAGGTTAGCTACTGAAGCTATCACAAACGTAGCGCGTGATAGTTGATGTAGCAAACCGGATGAGGGAATGGTAGTGAAGTACAGACCAGCAGACCGGGGAACCACCTTGAGTATACAAGCACACGTACTTCGCGAAAGATCTCACTGTATCAGCAAGCAATATTGGTGCGTACCATATTCCCGGAACGTTCCCTGTAGGTACAGTACAACTCTTACACGAATTCTGCAAGCGAATTCTGCAAGCATCGAATTCTCCAAGCATCGAATCTGCAAGCAAATCTCTGCAAATACAGGCTAAACGCTAACAAGCCTGTAGAGGAGTCTCCCAGCAGAATACAAGCCCACAGCTCACTCTTTTGCTCCTAAACCGATTAGTAGTAGAATAAATAAATAGCCCGCCACGCCCGCCCGCAGAAAAGGCTTAACAGCCAGAGGCTTAACCGCCCAAGCTGTTAAGCCCGACTGTACGCCGGTGTGTGTGGGCAAAGCAAACCTCTAGCACTGCTTAACCCACCAACCCACCAATGAACTACAAGCATTTCACATCCAGTACTACAAGTAGGTTAGCTACTGAAGCTATCACAAACGTAGCGCGTGATAGCACGTACGCTGCCGTACGAAATACCTTGCAACTAGCAGGTGTTGTTGGTGGTTCGTCGTAATTACCGGTTGCTGGCATACGCACTACCAATCCTTAATGGCGGGGAGGGGTTGACGGTGATGAAACAGAAACAGAATCTCCGCAAATGTGTTGGTATCACACCATTCGTCACACACACTTGTTGCGGGTGACGTGAGTGACGTCTTCTTATCCAAAAAGGTGTTGGGGTCGACACCGACGCCAAACCGCACTCAATGCTGTCGATTTGTCCGACTGATTCTGCCTGCTGCTGGAGAGCTTGTTGCTTGTTGTTGTTGTTGTTGTTATTGTTATTGCTATTGTTATTCGCGCGAACGATGTCATACGGTAGTTCTTTTGACGAATCCGTGGATTCCGAACAACACCCTATATAATTATAGAATTAGTCGGTGATGGTGGTCGCGGAGGGTCCGGCGAAGGAACCGGAGAATCCGGTGAAGGAACTTGCGGATGCGCTTTTCGTCCGTTTTCTTTCGCTTTCGGTCGCTCATCGTTACTACTCCTAATGATTTTCTTTTTTTGCCGCAACACACGCTTTTGCAACGACTTGTTCTTGCTCTCCTCCTCTGTAAATCCACCGTGGACCATTGCCAAGGCAGTGGTCATTCCGACGCTAGAGTAGGCAGACCATCGAAGAATGTTGGCAGCAGCAATGGTCCTATCACACTTGGGGAGCGAGGTTCCGCGACGAGCCGATCCGACCGCTGGAGGACGTTTCGGCGTCGTGCTTCTTGTCCAGTTCAGAGTCATCGTTTCGAAACTCTAAAATCGATCGATCCGTTCGCAACTTGTCGTGCAGGCCTCGAGTCACTTCGTACACCAACGAAACATAAAAGATGATGTGTATGTAGAGAGAATGTTTGTACAGGTTAGTATAGTATTGATACCGGTACAGCTTCCGGTACAGCTACCGGTACGAAGTACGTACCGTACAGCTATTCTGAACGATTTTCTTTGGACATATGGGACCGTACCTACGGTACCGCATTAGTCTCTGTATAATGGCACATACGGTTCAACGGGTAGATGATAGCATCGCTTGTTCTTTCAACACTATAAACTCTCTCTACGGTACTAGTACCGTAGTACCGGGACCGGTAATCTTACCCTCAGGACCACTTTTCCACACTGACCGCGACAGTGAATTTGAAGGTTTGATCTATTTTGAATGGATAGTTGTGACGTACCGGTACTGTAACTCATACCAGTACAAATCGGTTGAGAATCAACATCTCACGCGACTTCCGACGCTACGCGACTTTGGACTGTCGTCGAGCTACCGGCAGACTGCGCTGTACCAGTCATTTCTGACGTTTTTTGAATAGAGATGAATTCGAAGCAGTACGTACTGGTACATGATGTAAACGTATGGGAATTTATTATTCGATGTTGTTCTCTCTGGGCCCAGCTGTTTGTACTTTCTTTAACCTTTTGACCAGCTTCAGAATAAAGCTGTTGTTGTAATTACCGGTAGGTCTTCTTTCACATACCGGTACGAACCGTAGTACACAATTTGTATCGTTTCGATATGGCAGGTTAGACAATTCCTGACACTGGATCGTCCGGGGGTTGCGCTACAGGTCCTCCAGAAGAAGAACTCGGGAATATGAATAACTTCGTATTTTTTATCACTTTCGTCGTTTATTACTTTATTGTCACTGGAGCGTGCTGAGAATCACTCAATTAAGTAACCGTCGAGTAGCACCTATTTTCCTTGCAATCCTGGGCGCAAGATTGCAAAGTGGTTCTCAAAAATTTCGAGCATCGCGCACTAAGAAACACTAGTTAATTTTAACCCTAATTTGTGCACCTCGACAGGTTTCAGATCAATCTTTGCTGAAAAAAGAACCTAATTATGAAACCTCCAGTTCTCCTTATATAATTTTCTTAATATCAATTTAGCACCTCGATTGGATTACTTGCAACCCATTGGATTCTTGCAATCCCTCTCTTAACGAGTATGAAACCACGATTACTACTTGTTATTCAATTTTCTTAATACTAGCGTACTGTACTTTTTGACTACCAATCACGATTGAACATTAGCCTTTACAGTCTGTTTACAGCAGCGGCTTTCGATTGCAAAGAAACAGCAGATTCTGTTTGTACCTTCAGTGCTTCACAGAAGAAACTTGAAATCCAATTTTTCGCAACATCCTCAACAACAGCAGCAACATTGTCTCTAGCAAGAAATAACAAAATTAAATAACTAATAACATGAATAATAGAACAAATTTATCCTTCCAAGACCTTTGGGAAGCAAACAATCCACCAGCGCCTTACACGCCTGGCCCTATGACTCAAGATGCTGCGAATAGCCTTCTCGGTATTATGAAACAACCTACTCCCCGTAGCGCCGATCCATTCAGGAATGTAGGATGTCTTCTTTCTTTTGGAGAGGGAGATGAATTGCAGCCTCTTCAGATAGATCAGGATGGTGGCGATGGCGACGACGATGCCAGCGCCGACAATAACAACAGCAACAACAATAACAACAACAACCAAACAATAGAATTAGAAGCTGAGCCGACAACACGATCCACCAGATCCAATCGACCAGCAAGGGTTTCTTTGGAACCAACACCCACTAGTAGTAATCGAATTCGAAATCCATATGCAAAGCAATATAACAACAACAGCAAAACAAGCAGCCGACGCCAAACAAAAAAACAAAAACAGAAACAAAAAGATGCAGAAGAAAAAGAAAGAGAAAGAGAAGAAGCAGCCGAACAAAAAGAAGCAGCCGAACCAGAAGAAGAAGAAGACAAAGAGGTGGAAGATGAAGAAATCGATGCAAATGTAGCCGCTGACAAGTATTGTAAAATGATTTACCATAATCCAAATCGATTCAACACGTTTGGGGAAGATGGGGATCGGTTTACCAATGCAGAGTCAAACACAGAGGCTTATGCCAAAAAGGTCGTAAGAACCCATGATCGATTCATCCAAATTGTTGCTGATGCAACAGATCCAGCCAAAAATGATCCTGGTGATGCAGTCCTCCATGAAATGTTCACTAAGAAAGTAACTATGAAGGATGGAATACGAGAAGATTATCTGTTTTATTATCATGTTGTTGGAGCAAAAAGCCTACAGTCAAAGACACTTGTCGACCAAGCCATGAAGATATGGACTACTAACATTAAAAACTTAGTGAGTGGAGACCCTTTGAATTTCAAATCACACCACACGTACAGTCGACAGCTCTTCTCTGCTTTCCATTCGCGAGGGGTCCCTTACAATGAAGGTGAGTTTAAGCATAAAGGGGGATACAAAGCAGTCGTAAAGAAAGATTGGGCTGAAAAGAGAGCCAAGGATCCAACTCTTGGAACAAAAAGAACCAAGGCTGAGTTCGATGAATTCGTTGATGAGAAGTTCAAGAAAGTAATCGATGATGGAATCTACAAGCCCTACGAAGACATGTTGGATTTGCTCAAGCTAATGGCAATGGAGCTCGGTCGACAGTTTGGTGTGAGAGGAAAAGATGAACTCGTATTCCTCCAATGGAAGTACTTGAAGATGGGAACATTCAAATATGGATCGATGAAAGATCTTAGATATGTTATTGTTGCTCCGGGAGGGGGATTCGATAAGTCACACCAGCTATCACTCAACAATGCAGAAGTTTCAACAAACTACCCAATGGTGGTGGAAGATACTGACAATCCTAATTGTATTGTCAAGTTGATATTCTATTATCGAGATGTTTGTTCTCCAGATCAAGTTCGATTTTTTTGTCATGTAAACCATTCGAGACACAAGACAGCAAAGTATGTCTTCAAAGCAAAGAGCCCTGTTGGAGCAGACACCATTCGAAAATGGGTAAGGGATTTTGCGGAGGTTGCTGATTTCAAAGATTGGGAGAAGTACACCCCACATGATAATCGACATCGATGCTGTACTATCCTTGCTTCTGATGTGAATGTTCCAGAGAAGGTCCGTATGGATCATCTTCGACACAAGCATGCTAAGTCTTCCCATCCATATATCCATCAGAACTCAAAGACTCAGAAGACAGTCCAAGGGGTTCTTTGTTCCGGCCTCCATAAAGAACAGCAATCAGAAAAAAAACCGGCGGTCGATAATAACAAGAACAGCAGCAACAACAAGCCCCCGATTGCTCTGAGCACTAAAAAAGTCGTCATCAATGTGGATCAACACGACAAAGAGAACACCCCAGTCCCACAAGATCAAGCACCGGCAGTCACTCTGGGAACCAAGGAACCATCCCCCTCTAAAGAGACACTAAAGAAAGAGGTGCAAAAACGAAAAAAAGACAGCAAGGAACTGAAGAAGGAAAACAAGAAGCAAAGGACCAAGCTCCAAGATGCCGAAGACAATGTTGTCCAGTTGACAATCGATTTGAAAGAATCTAATAATATCAACGAGACCCTTAGCAATGAAGTCGACCGGCTTCATCAGATTGGAAAGCAACTACGAAAAGAAAAAACGAATCTTGAACAGCAGCTTGAAAAACAGAAGGATCTACATGAAAAAGAAATTCTACACCAACAAGCCGAAGCCGATACTAAGCTAGCCAAACTAAAAGATCGATATGCTAAAGATTTGGAGGACGCAAAGAAGATAGCAACAAAAGAAGCAGAAGACAATTTCAAACTGTCCAAAATGGAATGGAGGAATGAAAAAGGGAGGATGGAAGCAGACCACAGAAACCAAGTTGCTCTAGCTGAAACCAAGATCGAAAACGAACAGCGATTGAGGGACATTGAGCTTAAAGGGAAACAAAATGAAATTGACCAGCTCCACCGACATATGAATCAGAATCAGTGTGCCATCATGTAGGTTGTTGCTGTTGTTGCTGCTGTTGTTGTTGTTGTTGCTGTAATTACAAGCAATCGGAGAGATTGCAAATTACTCTTTCACGAAAAAAAACCTGAATCAAATCTGCTGCCAAGACAAATTGGCATATACAAGCTTGCTCAAGAAACAAGAAAAATTCGAATCTGTAAGTGTTGAAAACGAATGATATTCGCCATATAAAAGTGCACTAAGTATGGAAGTAGAAAAAGCCTAGGTGCACTAAGTAAAAGAAATAAAAAAACTCTCGGAAAAAATAAACATATTAGTGCCTAGAAATAAGAAATAATAAAAAATAAACATTATTCATGCCCTCACAAAATCAAGCAGACAGCAGCAACAACAAGCCACAGATGTAAGCTTGTTAGCAAAAAATCTACCGTACAGCAAACAATTGATCGGACGCTGGAGCAAGAATACACCATCCCCTAGATCGGAGCTGGCAATGCTTGTAGTTCGGACGCCGGAGCGAGAATACACTGTTTCCCTAGAGTGGGGGAGGCAGTGCTTGTAGTTTGTTTTTGAGAACCACTTTGCAATCTGACGCGCATGATTGCAAGGAAAACAGGTGCTACTTCGACTAGTTACATATATAACTGTCGAGGATACTCGCTCCGACACACGAAACAGTAACCCTCCTTCGGTCTCCACTTCGGGCAAGCCCTCAGTGTCGGCCTCAGGAGTGTTACTGCTGCACATCCCCCTTCAGTCTCAGTGTCGTTGCACTCCACTTCGACCTCAGGTGGATTGCAGTGTGAAACCCTTTTGCAATCTGGATGTGCGCCGTGCAATTCAGTACTAAGTAATTTCTTAATTAATTATGCGCACACTCGGGCTCGTTGCACTCGCTCTCGTGTGCGCATAATTAATTAAGAAATTACTTAGTACTGAATTGCACGGCGCACATCCAGATTGCAAAAGGGTTTCACTCGCTGCGCGAGTACCTCGACAGTTATTATACATAACCGTCGAGTAGCACCTATTTTCCTTGCAATCCTGGGCGCAAGATTGCAAAGTGGTTCTTAAAAAATTGGAGTGCCCAACCACTAAGAAACACTAGTTAATTTTTAACCTAATATGTGCACCTCGTCAGGTTTCAGATCAAGCTCAGCTGAAAAAAGAACCTGATTATGAAACCTCGAGTTCTCCTTATATAATTTTCTTAATAAATAAAATCAGGTTTCAACACTCCGTATATTTATCACGGCATTTTCTACCAGGCAGTTTCTTTTTGTTTTTGCAACCGGCCCAACGAAAACGAAAACAAGAAACTTGTTGCAACCCGCCGAAAACAAGAAACTTGCAACCCATGTCAGATGGAGACCAACAATGGTGACAGTAAAAGATTGATATCTCCCTGAATATTGGGAGCTAGGAGACCAAACTGGTACCAAAATGTCCACAATGACGAGGTGGTATCGATTATGCTAAACGGTCTTGCGTTCGGAGCTTAGGGGAGCAACAAAAATTAATTTCAGGCAACAAATAGTAATGCACCATTCCCCTATATCGGAGCAGGCTGTGCTTGTAGTTCGGAAGGCGCCAGAGCAAGAATACACCATTCCCCTATATTGTAGCTGGCAGTGCTTGTAGTTCGGACGCCGGAGCGAGAATACACTGTTGCCCTAGATTGGGGGAGGCAGTGCTGCTTGCTTGTAGTTTGTGGCACACTTTGCAATCTCGCGCACAGGATTGCAAGGAAAATAGGTGCTACTTCGACTAGTTACATATATAACTGTTGAGGATACTCGCTCCGACATGAACAGTAACACTCCTTTGGTATCAGTGCCGTTGCACTCCACTTCAACCTCAGGAGTGTTACTGCTGTAATCCCCCTTTGGTCTCCACTTCGGGCAAGCCCTCAGTGTCGACGCCTTGGCTGAAACAATCACCAGAAAGTATTCAAAAATGAAGAACAGCACACACAATAGATTCCATAAACTTGTCCGAGAAGCAACAGATCCTACAACAAATAACCCAGGAGATGCAGTACTAAGGGAGATGTTCACTAAAGAAGTGAGGATGAAGAACCATCTAGATGTGGATTATCTCTTTTTCTACAACGTAAGCAGTCCACGGAACATGCACAAGAGGACTATCCTAGACCAAGCATTGAAAATCTGGACAACAAGAATTGCCAATGCCAAGGATGGTAAGCCATTGAATACTACTACTCATGGAGTGTATGTTTGACAACTCTTCTCAGCCTTTCATGCTAGGGATGTTCAATTTGCTGCGGCTGATTTCAATTTTCAAGGGGGATTCAAAGGGGTATTGCAGAAAGATTGGAATAACAAAAGGGAAGCAGATCCAACGATTGGAACTAAGAGAACCAAGGCCGAGTTCGATGAGTTTGTTGATGAGAAGTTTGCCAAGGTTGTAACTGATGGTATCTACAAGCCATCCGATGACATGCATGATCTGCTCAAGCTACTAACTATGGAACTTGGTCGGCAATTCGGGAGGAACTGAGCTAACCTCTCTCTTGTGGGCATGGATTAGGTTGGGTTCTTTTGGATGGGGACACATGAAAGGTCTCAAGTATGCTATTGTTGCACCGGGAGGTGGATTTGACAAAGCACACAAACTATCACTTGACAATCCGCTAGTAACTAAGCAATTCCCGATGGTTGTTGAGGATACAAGCAACCCATTTTGTGTAATCAAGTTGATCTCCTTCTACAGAGAAAGATGTAAACCGGATCAATCAAGATTCTTTTGTCATGTCAACATTGGTCGTAAGAAGGGATCTATGTATTACTTCAAGCCAAGGAGTCCAGTGGGACAAGACAGTCTTAGAAAATGGGTGAAAGAGTTTGCAGAAGTAGCTGACTTCAAGGATTGGAAGAAGTATGTTGTTACTCTAAAAATCGACCGGTAAGGTATTGGATAATTGAAATTTAAAGAGATGTGAGCATATCATGAGATTGCTCTGTTACTGTGTATTTTACTGTATTCAACCGGTATCCCTGTGTAAGTGTTGTATGTAGGGATGTCTAAACCGGTCGTCGTAGATCATGTGTAATTCATCATAAGACAGAGAACACATGATATGATCTAAATGTCTGGATACTTGAAGTCATTTTTATCTCTGGAGGAGTATAAGTAACTTTTCAAGTGTAAGAATGGATATAACCGCTGTAGAATGTACGTAAGTAGGGTACGTGTATTTTTGACCGACAACACACCCCTTGATTCAACACTTATTGAAGGAGTGTTGAATTACAAGTCGGTTCTCCATCTTGTAGAACTCTAAAAACTTCAGTATGAGCTTGGATATCAAATCGGATGATTGTAATCGTAGAATCGAACCAATCGTAAATCAATGAGAGGGCTAGTCGGAATCGATTGGATGGGTAACGAATCATCAACTCGCAAGAGACAGTAGGAATCAATATGATTGGAGAATCCAGCAGTCGTATAAGTGAAGTGAGCAGCATCGAAGACAATCGATTGATCATGGGAGAGTTACCAATCATAATTTAGGGATTGTGGAATAGAATAGACGTCGATGGAGAGAATGGATTGGACAATGCTTGGTATCACGGAGGGGATGACCAAGGGTCGTCGGTGAGGAGATACTGAATCGTTGTTCACAATTGTACCATAGAATCAAATGTTGGTGCTGATCTTAGGGAGAAATGGAACATCGACAACCGATTCGAATGTGGAGTAGACGAAGGGATCGACAGTCGAGGGATCAAATATTGACGTAGATTGGAGAATCCGAATCGATTCATAGAAGCTTGATTGTAGATTGTCCTAGATTCAATTGTGGAATCATATCAAAGGGAGGGAGAGATTGTAGAGTCAAATGTCGACAAAGGGGACAAATGGTGAAATCTATCAATTCCAAATGGAGTATTGAGTTGAATCCTTGAAGAGTAGATTGGATCCAACGTAGTAGGATAGATGGATCGAGACAGAGGAAGACGCAAATCGTTTGATCTCGCTCCAAGCTGTAGGATAGAATCGTACGTAGAGAATGGAAGAACACAGCGATGTGACGATGTTGGTAGTAGAACCAGGTTGGAAATAATCGATTGGATATCACGAATGGGATAAAGAGTGGTCCGAGAGCGATGTAAGCCGTAGGTGGGGAATCAAATGTGGAGAAGAAGAATGAATCATAAATGGTAGGGACATAGCGGAATGTCCGAAATCGATTCATTGATCGGAGGCTTGAATAAGAGATCGATGAGACGTAGGATAAAGGGAAACATCGAGGATTGAATTCACTTGTCAAATGGTAGGAGCCAAGCGATCGGCATCGAAGACGATTGATTGATTATGGAGCGGAATGGGAAGCACAAAGGATTGTAGGATGCGTAATCGTAGTACTGATTAGATTGGAGTTTGAGATCATCGACGGAGAGAGACAATTGATCGTGGAAGAGTTACTAATCGTAGTCAAGGGATTGTAGAATCGAACGCTTTGAGTGTCGTACAAAGACAATTGATTGGGGACGAGACAGATTATTGGTTGAGCTTGAGTACCAACTGAGTCGACGGAATCGATCATAGTGGAATCCAAAATCGGAGGGAAGAGGAGATGTGCTTGGATGAAGTGTCTTGGATATCACGTAACAACCGGCAAATCGTGTTGTTAAGTGAAAACAAGAAATTACCGTTATGTGTGGTTAAATATGGACCAATAAGAAAACAGATCGACGTGCGCACATACACGAATGAGATGCGCGGCGAAATACCAACTAATTACGAAGCTACGAGAAATACAATGAATGCAATGAGGAGTGAGGCGAAATTACTGATGGATCGATACTCGGGCATATGAAGACCAACAAGGCAATATAGCCAATGTAGGAAGTCGATCACAGAAAACAAAAGAATGACTCACGACCAAAGGAATTGATCATTGATAAAAGAATCGGACACAGCAAAGTATCACCAGAAAGTGGTACGCGAAAATCTAGAGGCATAGGATCCAATACTAAGTATGTCAATGATATACATGTGAATATCAATGAAATATGGAAAATATCAATGATATACGAAATGGATACACGAAGCCCAATTATGTTAGAAACAAACAAATGAGACAGGTTTCTCCGACGAATTTACCGATGAAATATTAGTTAATCTACAACACGAGAATGCACGTGCAGTCTCATGATGGAGGATTGCTTAACACGGGATTGCATGTGAAATCCGATTAAGTATTCGAAAAAACAGAAAATAGATTAATTAACTCATAATCCGGAATTACAGTTGTTATCACGGATGGAATAAAGAGTCGTCCGAGAGGAGGAATTGGCTTGTCGTTCAAGAGGAGATTGGAGAATCAGAATCAACGCATGGAAACTTGATCGTAGATAGTCGTAGATTCAATGGTGGAATGATATCAAAGAGAAGAAGAGATCGCAGAATCAAATGTCGACGAAGGGGGCAAATGCTGGGATCCATCAGTGATTGCTCGCTTGAACGTTGATGGAGAGGGGAGACGAATCGATTGAACTGGAATCCAAAATTGAAGAGAAGAAGATCTATCGATTCTAGAATCGAATAGCAATCGGTTGAGTGTGGGATACGATTGAGAGATTGGAATGCGATTGAGAGATTGTAGGAATGAATATGATCATAGTGGCGAATCGTAATCGTAGTTCGTCTCAAAGCAATTTGCTCGACGATGATATAGAAATTAGATGAAACGTCGATGGAGAGAATTGATTGGACAATGCTTGGTATCACGGAGGGGATGACCAAGGGTCTTCCGTGAGGAGGAATTTGTATTCATGTGATGATCATCGAACTGAAGGGGATTAATCCACAGCAATGATGATCAAAACGGAAGCATAGGGTTGATCGTAGGCGAATTGTAGGAATTGGATCAAATGAAGATGGGCCAAGAGATTGATTCATGGATTGAAGACTTGGAAAAGATATCAAGCGTCGATGGAGAGAACGCATGTTGGAATCTATCAATGCCACACGGAGGATAGAGGCAAATCAAATTGCTGAATCAAATTGCAGAAGTTGAGAAGTGGGAATCGGTATTGCAATTGATCACTCGATAAGCCATGCTGTAGTAACGAACTCGATTCAATTAGAATAGCGATTCAAGGATTGAAGATCATATCAAGGAGAAGGGATCGACAGTCGACAAAGGGATCGACCATGCAATCAAAGAGGAGAGATGATCGTCGTAGAGAGCCGCGAATGCCTGAGTATTGTAGGGGAGCAATGGTTCAAATGGGTGAGGACAAAACCGAGTATGGGTCATTGATCGAGTGATCGAGGGAATCAATCGTAGAAATCGATTATGAAATGGATCGTAGATCGTGGAACGGCATCGGATCTAACAAATTGATTAAGCTTTGAATTGTATTGTTGTCTTGATAGATGATATTGCCGCACGTTAAGTCATGCTTTTGGACGTGAAGTCATGCTGTTGGACGTGAAGTAAGTTCCTTGAAGTTTCTTGTGTTGAGTTTACACGAACCGGCTACACACACCCCTTGATTCAACACGGAGTGAAGGAGCGTTGAATTATTTGTCGGTTCATTGATGTGGTTTCAGTGGGATCCTTGTCGCATGCAGGGAGCATAAGTGAAGGGGCGGGGAGCATAAGTAGATAGGTGGAGGCTTATGAGGAAAACGCTGGAAGTTAAACGCGTGCAAATTAAGCGTCATGCAGTGATCCAATGCGCACCCCTTGATGCAGATGCACACCCCTCGATTCAATACGTATGGAATTGAATTCTGTGGTTCAAACGAGTTCCATGGTTGTGAAGGATACAAAAGGGAGGATGCGAAAGGTTGATTTAATCAAAGACAGTCAAGTCGTAGAATCGGATCAAGAGACCGGAGATCCAATTGTAGAAATTGAATAAGCATCGAAGACATGGAGGCGGTATCAAATCCATTGGCATCTTGATGCCAGCCATTGGCATGTAAGCGAAGTCTCATGTATCGGGTCAGAGATCGATTGAATCGTAGATGTAAATGAATTGTAGGATCGAGTGATCATAGGATCGAACCGATGGTTGGGTCGTAGGTCTTGTAATAACTCGTTGTTTAGGAGAACGAGCAAAGAAGAGGGAAGAAGAGAGATGGTTGCTCTCAGTGCTCAGTCAATAGCATCATGAAACCAATTCATCGACAAGATGTTACCATACAAGTGATACATCTTTATCTTGTGGAGCAGAAGCAGGGATCGACAGTTGACGGAGGGATCGACCATAGTAGAAATGGAATGAAACTTGTCAAATCAAACTGAAGACAAGTGAGCGTTGAACTCTTGTATATTGATTAGACGCGGGGCCGTAGAGAATTCGAACAAGAGAATTGGGAGGAAGGTCTGTCGATGCCATCAAACCAAAGTTGAGTGATTTGTCAAGGAAGGGATCGATTCGTGATTGATCGTTTGATCGTGTTGTTACATTGAATTAACTGCTTCAAGCCAACTTGTAGAAAAGCAAAGAGACCGAGGGAAGGAATCGACCATATGTGGGCGATTGGTGAATTGTAAAACATATTGTAGAGTTCATGCCATATCAAGCGTAGGAAAGAGTTGGATCGCAACAGATGGGAGTCATGTTGGCAAAGATGAGATTGGCTTAGCATAGAATCTCAAATAGACGTGTTGTAGAAATGAATGGAATCGGAGGGGGTTCATTTCTGACTTGGTAGGAAGAAGGTCTATCGATTCCAGAATCAAATAGCAATCGGTTAAGTGTGGAATACGATTGAGAGATCGGAATGCGGTCTGAAGGAGTGTAATTAACCGGTGTCCGGAAGTGAAAGCCGAATCGAAATGACCAAGGGGAGGTGCGAAGGAACGATCGTGATCATCATCGTCAAGATAACAAACCAATGATGAGATACACCCCTTGATCCGTACCCTTCTTGGTCGTGTATTACAGAAGAAGATTCTTGGTAGAAGGATCGGGGAATCAGAGTCGTCTTGCATGAACGTGATCGTAGAATTTGAAATGAGCGTTGAATACGATTGACAGGTAGTAGGAATCAATATGATTGTATATCAATATTGTAGAACCAAATGGTAGGAGTCGAGCAATCGGCATCAAAAACAATTGATTGATCGTGGAGGAATTACCAACCGTAATCGATGAGTGATGGATATGGACATATTGAACTTGATTTTTTTTTTTTAAGGAAGAGATTGATGCGTGATTGATCATCTGAAGGAATGCAAGGAGAATATCAAGTCAGGGATTGAAGAACGGGGTCCAAAGCCGACTAGTAGATGCCTTCTGTATGAGATCTCATCTAGCTCGCATGTCAATTAAGCTTCGAATCATATAGTCACGAGAATTGTTTTTAAGTTCCGTAAGTTCCGTGAATTTGTCTGAACCGGCAACACACCCCTTGATTCGACACTTGATGGAGGAGTGGCGAATTATCAGTCGGTTCTTGTTGCAGGTTGTGTTTTTAGGGGAATCGGTGTCGCGTGCGGGCGATGAGATGTAAATTGGTGGAGGCTTATGAGGGAAACTCTGTAAGGTAGATGTGTCCAAATTAAGCGGCATGTGGTGATCCAATGCACACCCCTTGATTCAGATGTACACCCCCCAATTCAACACTTATGGGATTGAATTCCATGGTTCTGGTAAATGATACAAAACGTCAACAGAGTGAGGGAGTGTGGAATTATTTATCGGTTCATGGATATTGATGTCAGTGGGATCGCAATACTGGAAAAGCCCGGAGACATAAATAAATTTCTTTAAGTGTATCAAGGAAAATTCCGGAATTGGTGCACGTGCACGTCCGAAGCGAGCGCCATGCAGTCATCCAATGTAATCCCTGGATTTTGATGCACACCCCTCGATGCAGGTACACACCCCTTGTTTCACACTTAAAGAAGAAAATTCCATGGTTCAATAGAATTCCATGGTTGTAAATGATACAAAACCGTTGGGCATAATCGAACACAAATCGTGGATTAGATCGCAATGTTCAGTCAAAAGTGTCGTAAAACCAATTCATGGACAGGATATTGGCATACAAATGATACATTTTGATCTTCAGGGCATCGCGATGTCATTTGGTGATGCAGAAGACACATTGATTTGAACTGAAGTATATTGCGCAACGAAGGTGAGATGAATATGCGCTGTGTTCTGCAAATGTGAGAATGCCCTCGTGAATTGCCTTGGGCAATGGGAGTTGCAGGGATGGCTTGAGAGGGGCAGAAGCCGGTTTTGGCAAGCGATGAAACACCACAGTTTCACTCTGAGGGTTAAATGTCCATCGAGAGTTCGGTGGTTCACAAGGTGGAGCAGAATGATGACCAAATCTGGGCCGTGCAGATGGCGATACAGATGGTGTGGTCACAGGGGAAAACTCGTCCTGACGTTGGACAGGAGTCACAATGGACTTGCCCTGACGTCGGTTAGGAGGACTTGAAGCATGTTGTCGGAAGGAGATGGAGTTGACGCGGTGGAATGAGACCGATTCACTGTGGGGAGAATAAGTCCAGGTCCAGATGTAACAGGGAGCTTTGACGGAGGGAGTATCGGCAATTGGACCAACTGGCTGGGGGGAACCTAAGTTGGCAGTCACCGGAGGAACGCTTGTTGTGGTATTGGAGGGAGTGGTCACAACATCTGAATCAATCAACTTGATGGGAGGCAAGTCATTAGTAGCCGAAGAAGAGGTCACATAGGATCAAAGAACTTGGATAGCTGTATGGGCCTCAGATTTGACGGGTGTGATAGGGACAGTCAAGATGGCAGTGTTTAGAGGAACGCTCGGACTGGAGGAATGTGGAGTGGGAACTACAGCACATGTGTTGGTATCGGTGGGGATGTCATTGTTGTATGTATAGATGCCGTTGAAATAGTTGCCGGGGTTATTGGTCTTCCAGTTTCTTCTGAACTTCCATTGATTGATGTTGAAGATTACTGTGGCAAGTGGTGCTGGGTCATTGGTTGCTTCAGCACGTCTGACAGCTTCTCTTCCCGCAGAGTCGAAATCCTGTGGGTTTTGGATCCTTTGGTTTGGGAATCCAGGTTTAACAAATCGTACGGGGCATGAATCAAGGAGCTGGGCTATGTGTCCCTTTGCTAGTTCATCGATATTAGTAGCCATGTCTAAGGTGATGGTTTTGCAGAAGGCTTCCCTGAGTGCAGTTACTGGGGCCGGACCAAGGGTTCTGGGGCCTTCGTCATTAGCATCCGATGTGAAGAGGGTTGATATTTCAGGTGCTGTAAGTGGCACAGTCTCTGCATAGGAGCCATTAAGAGAGAGGACTTCTCGGGGGTTGTTGTCACTTTGGAATTTGAATTCAATCCCATAGACATTGGACCAATCGTATGCTTCGGGTGGAGGAACCATGATGGATGTCGAATCAGTGTCTCGTCGTGGCTTCTTGGTCGTGTATTACAGAAGAAGATTCTGGTCCGTCGGTGAAAGAACGAACCAAAGGAACTGAAAGACAGGGCCGAAGAAAGTTCCGAACCTGTTGGGATGTTCGTCGTTCACAGATGTCCAGAATAGCGTTTGCAGGAAGGGACACCAGGAAAAGGAGTTGTTTCGTATGCCGTGGAGGTAAACGCCGGGGTAGATGTTACTGTAGTTGTCGGCGAGAGAAAGAGCTGACAAAGAGAGAACCAATTGGGGGAGAAGCAATCGGAGTAGATCGAAGTATGGATTATCGAGTGATCGAGATTTCGAAAAAGACTGTTCCGATGAAGGAAGAAGAAAATCGTCGGCGTCGACGAAATGACCGAGCGGAGGCGCGCGTGTCAAAGGGATGAAATAATCAACCGTCGTGGGTAGAAAAGAATTAACCGTGGGACGTGCGTCGGGGAGACGATTGATGAGGTTGTATCGCAATTGCAGGGCGTTACGCTGAGCAACTGGCGTAGGAGCTGTTGGAGCCGTTGGAATTTTCCGGATGACTCGGAGGGGGAGGGGAATTCGCAGTTGTATCGACGGTTGAATGATTGATCGAGGGAAGATTGGAATGAGGCGCTCAACAGCCCTATTCGATATATCGAGATGTCGAAAAAAGGCCGTCGGAATGATCCGCGAAGGTGCATATATAACCGAAGGAATGTTCCGACCGGTGTGAAAGGTAGCTACCAGTGAACGAAATGACCGAACGAAGGTGCGGTCGTGTTGAAGGGATGGCCAGGAAAAGACCGAGTGCGGGATCGCCGATGAAGGAGTTAACCGGCGGCAGCTTTGAAGGGATGAATGTTGAGTGATCGTCGGAACGGTCCTCGGAGGTGCAGGAATAACCGAAAAGACCGTCGGAATGTTCCGCGAAGTAAGAACAAACGGCGGTGTGGAATGTAGTGAATAAAGCAACTATCGTAGGGTGAGTTGCAGTCTGTTGTGGTTTGAAGTAGTGTTTAGCACAATCAAAGGGCGTCGATGGTCCTTTGACACATTGGGTGTTGGCTGGATGATGGACGCAGAAGAAGATATGAATGGATGATTGCAATCGGCGTGTCCGGTGCAATCCTGGGCTTTCATTAAAGACGTCGGTGGTCTTTAGTTTGTAATTGTAACTGTAATCCAGAGAGCGGGTTGTGGGTTACAAGGCTTGTGATAGCGAGTACACCCCCTGATCCACAAGCAGGGAACAGAAGGAAGATGTACGTCCAAGGTGCGGCCCGGAGGCGTCGGCGAAGCTTGGAGTGGAGGCCTAAGAGTAGCACACGGATGGGCGTCACTACAAGTGTCCTCTGGAGGTAACCGGACAGTTGAGGTGCTGAACGGGCGGGGATAGATATAGCTTAAGGTATACACGATCCTACGGATGGGCAGCAATCGTGTGAGTTATAAGGGCTCTATAACCTGTTGTTACTCTAAAAATCAACCGGTAAGGTATTATTTTCCTTCTGAATCCGATTCGTTGAGAGTCTGATTCAAGGACTTCTGACGAACAGCAACGCTGTGTTAGTGTGTTAGTAGACGAACGATTGTACTCTACGCGTGACAATTGTGTTTGGATACTTTCGACAACGGATAATCGGACTACAGGCGAGACTAGGGAAACGCCAGATCTCCTCTTGCTGTGACTTATTCAGATTGCAGCGAGACAGACCTTAGTATGTAGATTACAAGTAGTTGGTAGCAACTAGTGTGAATTTTGGGATATAAATCAGTTGAATGTTAAAAGTATGAGATAAAGTGAAATCTTGCCAAAATGCAAGATATCTCTTTTATTGAGATGAATACGTTGCAACTGCTGTTGTGTAGTGCTGAGATTACTCGCTGATTATTTCCGTACATGTATTAGTCGTTGACCATATATATTTGTATGCATGTATATGTATTGTGTGAGAATCACATGCCAACGGTTTTCTTCTCTTGTTCCGTTAGGAAGACTCCATGAAATGTTTATCATTAAGGTCAGGAATTGCTCCCGTAGCTCGTGTGATATTTTATGAAATCAGAGTTTGCTCACGGAAGAACAATGGCAATATCGTAAGACAGGGATTGCTCACCGTTTATGCGCGATGGGAATCGATGCGCCGTGGGAATCGATATGCCGTGGGAATCGATTACTTAGATGGATACGGGACTCATTGATTCATGCGCATAGGAAATTTACCTTTTGGTAACTTTGGTACTTCTGGTCACGAAAGGAATTTAATACTCCCCATGTTTCCTTGTGAAGGGTCATCACGCTCTACATGATGCTTCCATCATCCTGAAGAAGGTCGCCAGTATTACCACAGAAGTGGAAGATGGGCCTGAGCAGTGGATACACAACTGAGTGACTCCAATGCTTGGTGAGAATGTCTGCACAGTTATCCTTACCTGGGATGTGCATCATTAAAATGAAACCTCTCGCTATCATGCTCCGTACGTAGTGAAACGATAGAATGTTATGACGCTTATGCAACCTTGCGTAAGGAAAGGTCGACGTCTGGATCATCTTTTCGTTGTCACCCCAAGAGTATGAGATATCATGTACTCGTGTTCCGAGATATCGGAATGAGTGGCGTAGGTCGACAATCTGTTCGATGCAAGTTCTTCCTGCAACAAATTCAGCTCCAAAGGTGGCTGTTTCCGTAGTAGACTGCTTCTTCGAGAACCACATCATGGGAGTCTTGTTCACGAAATGAAGAATGCCGGTAACGGCCTTGCCACTGAGAATATCATGCATGAGGTTGGCATCATAGAAGTGTGATAACACTACTGTCTTTCCAAGCGGTGCAGGAGCGTCGTCGGGTAGCTCCTCAGAATGCTCCCCATAGACGGTATTGGACCAGTCAATGGTGTCGGGTTTAGTCAATATAAAATCGGGCGGTTCCACACGGAATCTGATTTTAAAATGTCTAAATTTGGAGATATATCCATAGATACGTTTAGCACGTTCGAGATGCCCATCTCGTGGCTGAGCTCTGAAACTTGAGAGCGTCATCACGGCTGTTTGTACATCGAAACGGCCAATAGCGATGATCCATTGCAGTGAACCGATCATACTTTGGTATTTCTGTATACCGGTTTCTTCAAGAAAGGCTGAGGAGTCCAATTCAGGGTGATCGTTCTCCGCGATGGGTGATCGGAACCTAGTGTTAGGTTTGCATCCGAACATTTGTTCGTAAGATGCTTCCATCTTTTCGATAAACTTTATGGGATTCATGCACAGAACACCATGTTCGTCGCGCTCAAATCCACATCCTAAATGAAAGTTCATAGGTCCGGATCCCTTCAATTTGAAGTTATATGGTGACGATTGCAATATCTTCAAGAAGGAATTGGGATCTGCCATGCAGAGACATAGGTCATCGACATATGTGCATATAAGCTCATATACCCGTTCACCATGCTTGTTCGTTCCGGGTTTGAGGAATATTTCCGGTTCTGCGCGGGATCTTTCGAAGCCGAGTTCGATGAGACAAGCCGCGAGTAAGTCTCCAAAGCACTTGCCTGAAGACCTGAGACCATATAGGGCTTTGTAAATGACCAACAGGTGACCCTCCAGCGATCCGAATTCGGGACCTGCCTTGATGCATACTTTCTCGCAGGTGACTGCTTCTAAGTAGGCGTTACCTATGTCGGTACCCCATGCTTCTAGATCGTTGAGTTCAGCTAGGAATAGGCACATACGTAGGCCGCGAAGAGATACGACGCCTGCGTAAACACTGTGGATAGGGGCCTCAGTGAGATTACCGTTAGCAACGAGGCGAGCCTTGTGTCTTCCGTCGTGTTTGACAGCGTATATCATGTGTACCTTGATCTGTTGGAATCCCGTGGGAATGGAGCTTGTCTTGTATACGCCTTTATCAATGAATGTATTGTATTCATTGAGTTGTGCCATTTCCAGAGTGGTGGCATCTTCCCATTTGGTGTTCCCGTTGGCTTGATCAAATCGGAGGGCTTCTTCGTGGTTACGAGGCACTTTGAATCCATATTGATACTGCGGGGTGGTACGGAAAGAACGTAGTTTGGCTTGGTGCACGAGTCGATCAAGTTTCTTGGTTCGTCGGGCTAGGTTGGTGATTCGCCTGAGACGTTTCCAACCTGGGAGGTCAAGCAAGTTGTTGTCTTTCCCATATTTTGCAACGGTGACTGGGTCATCAGCCGCAATATTGGCCAGAGGTTCATATGTGCGTTCCATATTCTCCCATTCAATCCAGAGGTTATACTTGGAACCTTTGTATTGAGGGTGCTTGTTATCCAGTGGACCTTGGTGTCCTAGGATGCGGCGAAACGACCAGAGTTTGCCGTCTTCTTGTGTTGAATCACGATGGATGTAATTCATGACGTCATTGTATGCAATGATATCATCGAGTTCGTCATCGGAGTGTTTGCACTTGAACTTGATGAAGTCTTTATTGCGTTCAAGACTGTCTTCAACATCGACAATGGTGAGACGTTTCCGGGTGCCATCAAGATTGGTTACAAGGAAGGAACGTCCTTGTAGATCGGCAATCGGGATCGTAGGAATGGTAATAGGTTTACCATCATCGTCAAATTGTGCGTTGCCTTCTTCGTCGGTAACAACTACCTGTGATGGGTCTACTGAAGGAGTAGCGGGGTTGGTGTGTGGAGTTGTGACGTCACTAACATCAAAGTATGCTAATTCCGGTGGATCAAAATCATCTTCAGTAAGGAGAACGCCATCGGATGTCTTGCTGAAGATGTGTGTCGTAGGAGGACCATCAAGACTCTCCCCATAGTTGTTAGGGAGTGGAGAAGGTGACCAGCTTGGGCTGTCATCGACCTTCTTATAAAGAAAGCTCGGTAACGAGGGGTGGGTGGGTGGTTGAAGAATTGGTTGAGTGCCAGGTGCGTGGGGCGTGGTATCTGTTGGTGCAGATGGAACGGTGTCATCGGCGGTGTCACAATCATTAGGTGAACCGTTAGGGGAAACTGAGCTGTTTGGTTTAGTAGACTCGTCAATGAGTTTATTCTGATTGGTATGCTCCCCATGTTTGAAAGCTGGAGCTTCTCCAGTGGCGTATATACGGGGTAAGGAATCCTTTGCATTACGCCATTTGATGAAACCATCATCAGTAAATAAGCCCGCGCGTTTGTTACGTGACTCAGGTGTAAGAGCAGATCGAACACCGGACCGGTCTAGTAACTTGTTGGTAACTGGATCCCAGATTCGAAAGCAGAGTCCATTGCCAACATGTTCGGCGATGCCGACGAAATGACCTAGGCGTTCGGTAGATTTGGTACCGAAAGGAGAGTCATTGGTCTTGAAATACACAGGTTCAAACCAGAAGAAACTGGTGTATGCGCTGATGTCGCCAATTGTACCCGTGGCAATGAAGATCGGTTGTTTGTCGGACAGCGTAGGGTCAGAGACAACATTAAGGAGACCCGCGACGTATGTCATGCACAGTAACCACATGTGTGGTGGTGTGCCGGTACGATCCATGACGCGATTGACAATGCGTTTGAACGTTTGGTATCGTCGTTCGAATTGATTCTGATGTTGATGGTACGGTTCACTTTGCCAGAGTCCAATCCATAACATCTTGAGGTAATCCATGACTTTCTTGCTTGATTGATAGTTACCGTGGTCGCAAAGGAGGCGGATGGGTCTGCCCCATTTTCGAACAAAGTTCTGAAAGCAGGGTAGAAAATCGCCGGTGGTACGCATTTCTTCAACGTGAATAATATGCGATTTGCGGCCAAAGAAGATCTGAGCAATCTTGGATCCACCATCAATTGCTGGGACATCTGAATAGACTGCATCGGACATAACATCGTCATTGAAGGGGCGGACGTTCATGGCCGGTTGAGGGGAATGAAACCGTTTGAAAATGTTACCATCAGGGCTAACCGCTAACGAACCGTATTGGGTTGAGTTTTCAAAAGTAGCTTTGATGCGATCGGTGGAAACCCAACAAAAGAAAGGTTTTAGGGATAAGTAGTCATGTTCATTTGGGTATCTTTCACGGGGCGTAGCTGCAATGCGTGTAGTGTCACTTGCTGTACAATCTGTCGGAAACGCAGTGACTGTTCCAGAGACTGCATTTGGCGCGCAGCATGCGAGACGTTCGTGATGGGCGTAGTCAGTGGAAGTAAGCCAAAAGGAGCGATCGTTGTTCTTATGATCATCAATTGGAAGAAAGGGAGATCGGGTGGAATGGCTGGAATACGAGCTGAGGGATGTGACCGTGGAGGACCCGGGAGAAACAGATATATCGAATCCTTCAAGGCAGCGTGGGTTCCCATATTCGTCGTAATCGGCATAAGGGAGTTGCTGTGGTTGGGGAGGATATTTCTGGAGAAATTGTTCATCCTTTGCACTGATCGTGGTATCGAGAACAGATGGGTCCCAATGTTTATCGGACGTCATGATAACATGTGGTAACGTGTCAAATTCGACAGTCGTATACTTCCGCATCGCAAGGTATGGTAAGCCGTGTCGTATGCTAAGAGGCAGTGCATAGCCATCGGAGGTGGTGATGACCTGTCCTCCGCCTGCTTTGATGGACGTGTCGTCTACAGTGGAAAAATATGCTTCCATCTGGCCGGATGACAATATAGAAGGATGTCGTCCTGTATAGGCACATTCATTGAAAATAAGAATGACGGGGCCTCTGTTCGACATGGAATATGCTCCGCATGTAGCAATGGGAATGTTTTGTACCTGATGATTGTTAATGCCGGTGACGTTAACATATCGTGGTGGAATATCCTTGGAGATGAGACATGCATCATTACCGATGATGCAGCCATTTGCGCCGCGATCGACCATGGCAAAACCAGGGCTAGTAACCGTAGTTTTGTGTATGCGGTATGTGTATGACGTTACGGGCCCATCATTAGGAAAGGTGAGATCATCCTCGGGAGTATACCACTGGTGAAAATTGGCGGAATACGATGGTGTTCCGACAGGTATTTGAGTGTCACCGTCCTTTTTGTACTGAATGTCAGGGTTGTTTGAAAGGAATCGAGCTGGATGCGCGGGTGACACGGAAGACTTGAGAGGTCGCTGGTCCTTAGACGAGGAGGTCGTTGATTTGTATACACCTAGAGATGCATGGAAAACGCCTCTACGATCATTCTCTACAGCAGGATGTAGGTCTGCTGCGGAATTGGCATGCTCATCCTTGGTCGAAGTATCGTCTTCTTGAAAAGATACCGAGTGTTCATGTTGGTATGCCTTTCGGGTAATGGGTTTGACACTGTTGGGGTCAGGTTGGTTAGCGTTAAGTAAGTCGTGTCGCAATGAGGCAACCACGATTTTCTTTCCTTCTGGAGAAAAACTGAGCCAACTCTTCATGTCCTGGCGTGACAAGGCCTTCCATATGTTTGTAGGCAACCTTGTGGTAGGGTCAGGGGTACGTCCAGCCTTGAACACAGCATAATCTTGATAGTCTCCTTCAAATTCGATGGGAAGAGCATAGTCATCATGGTGTTGGATCGAGTCAGAAGAGAAATCATGAACGTGTGCACGTACGGTCGACCGAGGAGCAGACATCGCAGACTGGGAATCAAGTCGAGTTGCTTCGAGTAAAAGCGTGATTTTAAGATCGTGGATAGCAGCGGCTTCGGCAACTGCATCCGTTACGGTGCTATTCGTCCCACCTGGATCCTTGACTTTGGCAAACTGTTCGCTTAGCTGGAAGCTGGAATAACATGCCTGACACAATGCTGATTTTACAGTGTGATACTCGAGGGGCTTGTTGGGAGGACGGAGCTTGTTGAGGTGATTCAATTCGTCAAACCAATGTGTGATGAATTTCACTTTGGATTCCTTCCAATTGTTGAGGTTCAACTTGAGCAACGCTTGTAGCTGGGTCGAGTTGTCGTATACCTTTGCTTTTGATTGGCTATGAAGGTTTACGAAGTCGAAGTAGGCCTGTCGTCCATCACGAGTGGTAGAATGACTGTGTACACATGATGCAGAAAGGTCACTCTTAAAGACTTCCAACATTAGTACCCAGAAGAAGGCACATTGTTTGATGTAGAGATCACGGGTGTAACCCACAAGCGTGGCTGGAGGCCAAGTTTCATCGAGGAATGTCTCTGTATCGATGTCGTATGCTTCGAGTTTAGCTTTGAAACCGACGAGCCAGTGTTCGAATCTCGAGTCATTCGTGAGGGGTGTAAAGGACTTTTCATCTCGTGCTTTTCGGCACCATGATTCGTACTTTACCTGCTGAGGGGACTTTTTGTTACTTCCCGCCGGAGGAGGTGGTGGGTTCAGAACAGATTCGTTACGTAAGCGTTGGGCACGCTCTCCACGGAATGCCTGGAATTCCATGTATGTATATGACTTTACATCTTTCCAGTCCTTCTCGTCTTCTCCTAGGTCGACACCTTCTTCTTGTAGGTCGATAGCGAAGTCCGCAAGTGCTTCTATGCTCCTTTGGATGGATCGAGGGATATGCGTTGCCAATCCTCGCTCCATATAGGTAAGTTCGCGTGCAAAATCCGGTTCGATAAGTGCGTCGAGGAACGACTTCCACTCGCATAATCCGCCTTCTTTGAGAGCTAGGCACAACTTGCTAGTAATCTCACTTGTTACGTTGAGTAATGATATGAGTATCTTTCTCATATCAGCATCGAAGCTGGGAAAGCGTTCGATAGTGGTGACTTCGGCGTCATTCTTCTCTTCGCCTCCGAGTGCATTGACGGCCATTACCGGTACCGGTATGTTCGGCATCTGTGGTGGTTCGGAGCCTTGGAAGGAAGTGCGTGGTAATTGAGAATGGGAACTGCTTCTTGTGCGATGTGCGACGTGCATATGCCAGCGTAGGGATTATGTTTAATTCCGTTCCTGTTCCTTCTTGTGTGCAAGCCTTCTTAGAGCTTGCGACTGTTAATCTATTATTTTCCTTCTGAATCCGATTCGTTGAGAGTCTGATTCAAGGACTTCTGACGAACAGCAACGCTGTGTTAGTGTGTTAGTAGACGAACGATTGTACTCTACGCGTGACAATTGTGTTTGGATACTTTCGACAACGGATAATCGGACTACAGGCGAGACTAGGGAAACGCCAGATCTCCTCTTGCTGTGACTTATTCAGATTGCAGCGAGACAGACCTTAGTATGTAGATTACAAGTAGTTGGTAGCAACTAGTGTGAATTTTGGGATATAAATCAGTTGAATGTTAAAAGTATGAGATAAAGTGAAATCTTGCCAAAATGCAAGATATCTCTTTTATTGAGATGAATACGTTGCAACTGCTGTTGCGTAGTGCTGAGATTACTCGCTGATTATTTCCGTACATGTATTAGTCGTTGACCATATATATTTGTATGCATGTATATGTATTGTGTGAGAATCACATGCCAACGGTTTTCTTCTCTTGTTCCGTTAGGAAGACTCCATGAAATGTTTATCATTAAGGTCAGGAATTGCTCCCGTAGCTCGTGTGATATTTTATGAAATCAGAGTTTGCTCACGGAAGAACAATGGCAATATCGTAAGACAGGGATTGCTCACCGTTTATGCGCGATGGGAATCGATGCGCCGTGGGAATCGATATGCCGTGGGAATCGATTACTTAGATGGATACGGGACTCATTGATTCATGCGCATAGGAAATTTACCTTTTGGTAACTTTGGTACTTCTGGTCACGAAAGGAATTTAATATAAGGTATTGGATAATTGAAATTCAAAGAGATGTGAGCATATCATGAGATTGCTCTGTTACTGTGTATTTTACTGTATTCAACCGGTATCCCTGTGTAAGTGTTGTATGTAGGGATGTCTAAACCGGTCGTCGTAGATCATGTGTAATTCATCATAAGACAGAGAACACATGATATGATCTAAATGTCTGGATACTTGAAGTCATTTTTATCTCTGGAGGAGTATAAGTAACTTTTCAAGTGAAGAATGGATATAACCGCTGTAGAATGTATGTAAGTAGGGTACGTGTATTTTTGACCGACAACAAAGTACACACCACACGACAATCGGCATCGATGCTGTACTATCCTAGCTTCCGACTTGGCTGTTCCAGAGAAGGTTCGAATGAATCATCTAAGACACAAGAGTGCCAAGTCGTCTCACCCATACATTCACCAGAACTCTAAGTCACAGGCTACTGTCCAGGGCGTCCTGAGTGCTAGTCTCCATCAACCAAAGAAAGAGGTGATTGTCGTCTCAGACGGAAAAAAAAATCTTCCAACACCGGTTTGCAACAACAAAAACCCAACACCTGCTCCTAGCAAAGTGACTGTCCGCGTCGATACAATTGCAGAAGACAAAGAGAACACCCCAAACCCCCCCGGCACCTCGACCGCGAGTCAGCCTGGGCCTCTCAAAACCTTCTCCCTCTAAAGAGTCCCTAAAACAGCAAGTTGAAAAATGCAAAAAAGACACCAAGGATCTCCGGAAAACAAACAAGAAACAAAGGACCAAGATCAAAGACTACGAATACAGAAACAAACAGCTGACCAATGATGTGGAGAACTTGTCAGAACAAGTCCTGGAACTAAAGGAGCAGAGGGATATGATTGTAAAAAAATTCCGGCATCAACAACAACAACAACAACAGCAACAACAACAACAACAACATCTCAAGGAAGCCGAGGCCGAGCACCGAGCATCGAAGGAAGCTGCGATTGCAATAGCAAAGAAGGAAGTCAAAGATAGCTACAAGCTCACTCAGCTAGAGTGGAGGAATGAAAAGGCCCGGATGGAAGCGGATAGCAACAACAAAATTTCTCTCCTTCACACCAAGCTAGAAAATGAAAAACGATTGAAACAGATTGAGCTGAACGCAAAGCAGAACGAGTTGGACCAGGTTCACTGTCAGATGGAATGTGATAGATGCTCCATCATGTAGTGGTAGTACTAGACCAGAAGAGCAATGTAAGCATGATCATCATCCCCATCGTTGTTGTTGTTGCTGCTGTTGCTGTTGCTGTTGTATGGATTATGGTATGATGTGTTGTTTCAGCGGAGTGATTTCGTCAGTAGGTTTTTTGGAGAGTTTTTTTGATCCGTTGACTGCTTCTTTGTCTTCAAAATAGAAAATAAATGGGAACCATAAATGTAAAAATAAATGACATAGAAAAGACATAATAAAAAATAATATTTACTAAGTATTTTCCAAGTAAGTTGTCATCAAAAACAGAAATTTACATAGGCCTCCAAAAAATTCGAACTTTATCTTGATCCCACTGGAATATTGATAAAAGAAGCAGCAGCCTCATCAAGAAGCAACACTTCCAAGCTTATTAGAAAATCTTCCAAGCCCTGATACACCATTCCCTAGATCGGAGCAGGCAGTGCTTGTAGCAGTACCGACGCCGGAGGGAGAACACACCATTCCCTAGATCGTAGCTGGCAGTGCTTGTAGTTCGGTTGCTGTGAGCGAGCTCCTCTCGTTTTTTGGTGTAATAATTCAGCAATCCATTTGGTCAAATTACATGGAAAACCGGTCCTACTCGTGGATTACGTAAATAATCTACGAGTGTGCTCTTGCCGCCGGCTGAATTAGTAACACTCCTTCGGTCTCCACTTCGAGCAAGCTCTCAGTGTCGGCCTCAGGAGTGTTACTAACTGTGTTCCACCTCAGTCTCGGTCTCAGCCTTCGGCTTCGACCTCGACCTCGGTGGAACACAGGTGTAATAAACTAGTAATCCAAAATTGGATTACAACAGTAACACCATGGCTCGTACGGGAGAGCACGTGCACTCGCAAAATCGATGCCTAAGTAAGAAAAAATAAAAGGGGCTTACGGGGTTAAAACAGACTCAACGGGCGCGAAAAAGGTGCAGAGGAGGGGGTGTTACTTTTGTAACTTCGGTGGTACTTTAGTAATTTCCAAAATATGCCGTAGAATTGCTACAGGATTTCTAGTAGTGTTTTCTGCTCTGACAATGGCATGATACTAAAGTAATTTTGAAAATATGCCGTAGAATTCCTACACAAATACTAGTAGTGTTTTCTGCTCTGATAATGGGTTGATACTTTGGTAATTTGTGAATTACTCCGTATGAGTGGTACTACGTAGTCATTTAGGTAAAAGTGGTACGTGATTTCTAGTAGTAGTGTTAATCAGTGCCTCTGTAGCTACCGTACGGTAGTAGAATTTTCTGTCGTATTCTGAGCACTATTCACCTACCGGTACTGTAGCACTCTTTTTGATACTCCCAGAACAGACTAATACACTGCAGAGTAGGGACCAGAGTATATGCCAAAAAAGGAGCTAGAATTAGTCTGTAGACCTATCCCTTGCTAGAGAGCAAGTCACGATGAATATTGAGTCTGCTGGGCGGACCGGGTACAAGGGGAGGTCGCGTCTTGTTGTACCACAGCTCGTATCGCTGCTGGAATCTCTCCTTGTATCGCTGCTTGTATCGATTGCAATTATCCAAGGCAGTTGTGCTTGTAATTCAAATGCCTCGGATACTGCAGTCCCCTAGATTGGAGCAGCGCAGAATTTGTTGTAGTTGGGATGCCGGGGCGAGAGTAGCAGCAACAGCACGTAGCTCGGACGCCGTGAATACACCATTCCCCTAGAATGGAGCAGCGCGCTGCTTGTAATTGAGGCCAAAAGCCTTGCTCTTTCAGGGTGGAATAGTTCAAACCATGGTTGCTCCTGGAAGGGGCTATTCCCATGGTCAAAAGAAGCAAAAAGAAGATAATGTCGTGAGATACTAGGAATAGACAAATGAATGTTGATGACGACGACTCAGATCAAAACACCATCTCCCTACCCTTGTTCCAGCACACAAAGGACCGGCAATCACTTACAGTCTGATAGAATGGGTTGCTTGTTGTTGTTCTAATACTAGCATAGGAAGCAGCGAAAATGGTCTATTCCCATGGTCGGGAAGGGGCTATTCCCATGGTCGAAAGAAGCAAAAAGAAGATGAGTGTCGTGAGATAGGAATAAACAAATGTGACGAATGACTGTTGACGACGACAACGACGACGAATCAAATCAAATCGAAACAACATCTTACCCTCCAAGCAAACAAAGGCCTGGCAATGACTTACATTGTGATAGAATGGGTTTCGTGTTGTTGTAATAGGATAGAAAGCAGTGGAAAGGGTCTATTCCCATGGTCGGGGGAGGGGGGGGGGGGGGGATGCAAAGTGGTTGATTTTGAAATAATGAATTACAATGCGGAAAAAACAGCAATAAATCAAGGTTGTAGTAGGGATTCTACTTGATTCTACACAAGTGTCAAGGAATCAAATAAGCGAAATCCCTGTGCTGCTGCCGCTGTTGCTAATCCCGCGTTAGTTCCCTCTTTGCCATATGTATTGCTCAACACCTGGAAAAGTTACTTAGGGTAAAACGCTTAAAAATACTTTTGACTGGTAAGAACGGCTGAATATATATGGATGTAGTAGGGATTCTACTAGATCCTACTGTGCGGGGAAGTTTCTTAAATCAGGATTCAGTAGGGATTGTACTAGATCCTACCGTACGATACCATAAATTTTTCGCACTCCGTGTTAATCCAATCAAAAAGTATTTTTAGAATATTTTCACACACAACTCCGTGTGTTGAACAAGTACTTACTTGTTCAACACACGGAGTTGTGTGTGAAAATATTCTAAAAATACTTTTTGATTGGATTAACACGGAGTCCGAAAAATTACTTTAGTACCGTTTTCCCATACTAAAGTAATTTTTCACACATACAACACGGTAGACTGCGGGGAGAGCAGGTTTATCCTTGTCCCCCCGCGAAACTGCAGCAACAAAGAGCAACGCTAGCAACAAGAAGCCCCCCCCCCCCCAACAGCAGCAACTACAAGCAACCGACGCTCGCTAGCAAGCTCCCCCCCCCCTCCTTCCCTTTGTGCTCTCCCTTACATACCTAACTACCCCTCCTCCTTGCTCTCCTCCTCGTACTAGTATCCGGGGGGGGGGAGTTTTCTTTAGGATGCTTCCTTTTTCCTCGGGCCGTACTCTGAGTCGTTTGGTTGGCACGAATCAACCCCTATCTAAAGAAAAATTCTCGGCGCCCGCGCCTCGAATTTTTCTTTAGAGAGGGGTTGATACGTGCCAACCAAATCGGAGGAGGGGTAGTTACATATAGTAATCATGCAATCCATTTTATTCCAGTAGAACTCAGTACTGGAAAACAATTATGGGCACTCGAGCTCGTTGCACTCACTCTCATGCCCATAATTGTTTTCCAGTACTGAGTTCTACTGGAATAAAATGGATTACATGATTACTGTTGTAATCCAATTTTGGATTACTAGTTTATTACACCGCGCGGCCGAGCAACTCGTAGATTATATCACATAATACAACAGGTACGAAGAGGGATCTCTGCTGCCGTAACTTAGGCCCTTACGGTTCGTTCAGTACCGGTATTGTACGAAGTAACAACGTAATTCCGATCGACCATATTTCGGCACAGAACGTGCTCCTTTTTGGTGGGAAAGAATTTTCATTCTAAACATAGTGCTATTCTATGAAATAATACAATATACGAATCCGTAGAATGGAATGGATTCTCGTTCGAGTAGAAAGCATTCTTTTTGGTGGCGTTTTCAGCTTTTGTCGGCAAAGGACTGTTGCAGACGTCCGTTTGAAACAAAAAATTCGCAAGCGATGACGGCGTTCATTCCTCCTTTGGCGACGGAGAAAGTTGGTGTTGCGAGGAGCGCGCAGTTTTGTTCGTGGAACCCACACGACACACGGCATTGTACCGCACGCTGGGCGGGGTACGTAGTGTGTCGTTCGTGCCTGCCTAATCGTCGTCTCAAGAACCCGATATTATTTCATACTTGTAAATAATGGTAATTAGGTGACATACAAGTTTCAACTACGAAGTGCGCCTTTAAATACGTTCGAAACATTTATCCCAAACGCACCGACCTGTAATTCCGCAGCACGACTCTTGTGCCCACCGATCAATACTTAGGGAAGTTTTCTCTACTTGCACGCACACAAACGCAAGGACCCCCGATGATACGAGAAACTCTTACGAGACGAGGCGTCAACTAAGACAACACTTATTGTCACGCAACAAAGAATCCGGAAATTTCTTTCGTGTAACCTGGTACGTAGAATACACTACCGCAAAGCAGAGCACCGGAGGGAGAAGCATTATTTTCTCGTCAAGACCTGGAGGCAGCGATAACAAAGCACAATCAATAAGAAGCACATCCATCTATCCGACTACGTACACAAATTCCACGACCAGCTTGAGCAGACACCGACTCCCACCTACAACCCGACAAGAACCGTTGCCATCATTATATTTATATTATCTACTCCGTACAATTATTCACAAACCCTTCGTTTGTTTGTTCCTTCTTCGGGCATCTATTGTCCAACACAATTCTCGAACTTCGAGGCAACACAACCCCGACCAACCTGGTAGTTCTTATTTATAATTCATTTCATTTCGTTTCACTACTCGTTCCTGATCCACCCGACTGGCAATCCACAAAGAAAACAACCACTAACTCTCCCTACGGTACAGAAACATAGGGTACCTACACAACCAAACAAACGCAATCAAACACAAACAAAAGCAATCAATCAATCAAACAATCAAACAAACAAACACATCACCACCACCACCACCACCACCATGCGTCTCTCGTTGCAGTTCCTTCTCTCGTCGATGATGGCGGCAACACAACACAGTGTTTTTAATACCAATAATAATGTACACTACTTTGCCAACGCCGCCGTCGTCAACGTGTTGTCCAATCGCGTCGTCCCCATCTGCGAGGACAACTGCCACTGTTTTGGCAGCGGTGGGGACTGCCCTTCCTTTCCGGCGGCGACGGAAACCATGATTGCCGATTTCCGCTCGCTGACGCTGGAAAATCCAATGTCCGTCACCTGTGATCCCTTTATGAGCACGACGACGTCTTCCTGCGTTCCCGCACTGGAAGAGGGAGAAGCCTGCGTCGTCGAGTTGCTGTCGGGCGATGCTGCTGCTGCTGCTGCTACCTGCCCCAGCGGGCAATCCTACCGGTAAGTTGCGTGACGATAATAAAAAGTTGGAAACGAATCGAGCATCGAACATGATGGAATCGAACATCGAAAATCGAAAATCGACATCAAAATGAAAACCAATAGCAGAAACTACGCCACAAAGAGGTTTTTGCAAAAACGGAATCGAATTTCTTGGTTGGCAGTGGCGGTCTTGTTTGTTTCGTTGTTGTTGTATTTGTTATGTTATGTTATGTTATGTTAAGCTCACATCTTCGCTGTTGCTGCTGTGTTCCTTTAATTCCATTCCATTCCTTTTCTTCCGTTATCAATCTTCCCTTCCATTCAATATAATACAATACAATACAATACAATACAATGCCAACGCAACACTCACAATCACAATCACACTATACTATACAATACACACTCGCAGCCTCAAAACGGTCCCCTCCCTCGACGAGGCGATCGCCACCAACCAATACATCACGCACCTCGGTGCGTGCGGGACCTGCAGCTCGCTGCAGGACCTGGCACTCATGGTCGAGTATCCGAACCTCCCCTACAAGGCACAGCAGTGTTTCTTTCGATCGTCCGCTCTCAAGAAGATGGACGCCGCCATCCAGTGCTACGAGGAACTAGGATTTACCACACAGTGTTCCGCCACATTGTCGTACTACCAGAAGAAGATCATCGACAGGGACTGCGGCTACCAGTGTGCGGCGTGGGCCTACGACGGCGATCTGGGACGACGTGAGTATGAGTACGAGTACTCGTATTCAGTACAGTACAGCGCAGTACAGTGCAGTACAGTACAATACAATACAGTACAGTACATGCTTGTTATTGTGATTGTGATTGTTGTTATTGTTATTGTCTTGTATGATGTATTGCATTACGAATCGAATCGAATCGAATCACACCATCGCTCACACAGATCGTTCGTGTTTTCGTTTCATTCATTGCTTTTTGTTCGATTCCGTCCTTCCTTCCTTCCTTCCTTCCTTTTGAAAACTTCATCACAAAACCAATCTATCACAAATCACAGCCAGCTGCACGGACGTCAGCGGCTGCGCCGCGTGCGTCGACGGCTTTGGCATTTCCGATCGACTCGAGCTGGTATCGGGTAGGACCTTTTCCAACTCCGGGTATCCCTCCCAGAAGGCACGACAGTGCTTTGAGATTGCCCCCGTATCGATTCTGGGTGGACCCGACGTGTGCACCGAGGCACCCTTCGAGAATTCCGCCACGGAGGTGCCCCAACCCAAGGCATCCCCGACGGGGGCACCGACGCGGGTCATGGTGTTCGAAACGGCGGAACCCAGCAACAACGTTCCCGATAATGTTCCCGATGTTGATGTCGATGTCGATGTCGATCCCCCCACGCGCTCCCCGGTCGTGACGATACCACCGGTCGTGACTGTGACGACCGTCCAGCCCGTTTTCATCATCACTGCGACCCCCACCGATCCCCCAACGAATCCACCGACGCTCCCCCCGACGGTCCGCCCGACCCCACCTCCGACCAAGAAACCAACGACCGTTCCCACCCCCCTCCCCACTACAAAACCACTCAACGTCAACGTGAACGTCCAGCAGTGCCTCAACGCCGCCTCCATCGAGGTCCGGATGGGAGCACTCGCCGGTGGGGACGGCGTCGTCTGCGATTGTCAGCAGGCCGAGACGACGGGGACGACCAACAAACCACGGTGCTTTGCCTCTGCGTCCCGGAGCGACGACACGGTGTGCGTCATCGGCCACGAGCCGTGCGATACCGATGCGGACTGCTGCGGAAATCCGGTGCGAAAGTGCCGGGGGGGATCCTGTCGGATAACCTCCGGACGGGCCGGGAGTAGGACCTCGCTGCGGTTGTCAGGGAACCGGGGGGGGGCCGCCCGGAACCGAAGCGCGCAAACGAATACGAATACGAATAACAACAGCAACAACAATGCAGCGGGTAATACCGCGAACATCAACAGCAGCAGCAGCAGCAGCAGCAACAACAATCGGCGAGTGCGGAAACGAAACCGACAACGTTTGTAAGCAAACAAGGAAGCAAGCGTTGTGGAATCGAATCGAATCGGATGCAAACGTAGATCGAACGGACCGGTTCGCACCGCACGCAGCGGCATCACAACACAATGCAGCACAGCACAGCACCTCAGCATTCCTTCGAACGAGTGCTTTCGTGTTTGTGTGTGTGTGTGTGTGTGTGTGTGCCAAACAAAAACAAAACATGACGATCACATGTTGTACACTAGTGTTCATCTTAATGATTCCGTTTCTGTCGGTTTCCGGACTCGAATTGCAAATGGAACGGAAAATGGAGTCCAATCCAATCGCAAATCGATCCCGGTGACCGGAATAGAGACAAACGAAACGAAACGAATCGTAACATATCAATGGATTTTTGATGCATGGCAAAAGACAGACAGAGGAGAAGAAAAAGCAGACAGATACCCACCCACCTTACCACCATATCACTCTAGTACAAGTATATCGTAAGATTGTTGATGAGTGGGGTCGGAGTGGTGCAGTGCCATGGACATAATCCTGTAACAATACATACTATAGTAAAATTCTGTTATAAAAGCTATCGTGCTGCGTACAGTATGTGTCTGTTGGAATCGGTGCTTGTGCGCTGTAGAGGAAGGCATCCAACTCCACGTTCGCAGAAAGCTACCTCACGGAACTTTTATCATTTATATCAATAAGCTGTCATAACGCAAATTACCGAACTACTAAAAAGAGAAAGAAGAAAATATCAAGAAGTTGTCAAGAAGATGTCAGAAACACATCAATGTGATACGCATGAGTGGATAACAGGAATCATCACCTCATATCTTGGAAAATTAAATCTAGTGGAAATTTTATATGCAATTGATCATTCTAGTCTCAGAAACAATATTGTCCAAGCGATTGTATGTATATGCGATTTGAGTATCAACATAATTTTCCAAGATAACCGTCTAAAGGTTGTACGATAACAAGATGTCTGAGGACAAGGGTGAAAGTGAAGGGACCTGAAGCCGAAAATCAAGCTACAACAGAAAAGGAAAGAAGAAGAAGCGATCAAACAGCAGGTTCCAATCTTTCAGAAACACATTCAAAGGGGCCATCACAGAGCTCAAGCACCATGTCTTCACATATACCGGGACTATACGGGCCAAACAATGACTAAAATCAAGAGAAGCATTCATCTCATATGCAGGAGGAAAATATGGGAAGGATGTGCGAGCAACCCTAACCGAAATGGAAGTTACCATTATAACAGCAAAGGAACCAGCGAGCCATGATAGAAAAACAATCAAGGACCTCACACCGCTGGAAGCCAAGAACTGGGAGTTTGACATCAAGGAGTATCAAATCGCTGCAAAGGATCTTGAAGATAATCTTAGTACCCTATTTGACGAACCATGGGGACAATGTGACCTAGGAATGCAGAACAAAGTGAAATCACATTCCGGATGAAAGAGTGCAGTGAAGAAGAGTAACGTGATCAATGACAGTACATATTCTCCATTATCTGATGACGAATATGACGCTGATTCCAGTCACGACAAGGACAATGATCCCTCCATGAATCATCCCCTCGCGCCTGCAGGAGTGACCAATGCCATTGCCGATGCCAACGACGGCGGCATTACCATCGACGAAGATGCCGAAGCCCTTGATACCGACATTACAGGAGTGGCACATGAAAGGAATGAAGATACCCAACCAGACCCGGAGCTTACAGGAGTGGCAACTGTCACATCTGTAGGGACTACAGGAGTGACTAACAGACCTGACCAACCAAGCAACACCGACGATGAGAACACAGGCAAGGAAGACGATGAATCCAGCACAGCCACAGAACAACATGAGAATGAAGAAAACACTCGGTCATCATCTTATGGCCGCCGCCACAACCAAGGACAATGTCGATGCCCAATGACTGATCAGTTTGAGTACCAATACTTTTAAGGAACACTTGATGGCGGAACCATCAAGACAAGTGAACAAATTGAACCGTTGAGCACACATGAAAAGACCAATTATAACTCGGCACTACAACACATCAAAACAAGCATTCATCAAGAACAAATGATTGAAGACTACATCCTTACCCAATACAGCCTGCAAACAGGATTGAAGAAATTTGGGAAGGCAGGAATGGACGCAACAATGAAAGAACTGAAGCAAATGATGGCGAGAGAAGTCTTTGGCAAAATTGACTACAAGGAACTCAACCACATGGAGAAGGAGCGGGCACTACCGATTCTGCTCTTCTTGACCATGAAAAGAGACAAGAAGAGCATCAAGGGCCAGGCATGCGCCGACGGACGAAAACAACGAATATGGACCCAGAAAGAAGATGCATCCTCCCCTACAATAGCACCAGAGGCTCTATTCTACACATTAATAGTGGATGCAATGGAAGAATGTGACGTGGCAACATGTGACTTGCCTGGACACTTCCTACAAACCAATATGAAGGAAAAATTGCTACTGCGACTTGATGGGGCGCTGGCCAAACTGCTCGTGAAGGCTGATTGCAAGCGATGGAAGGGACACCTACAATATGAACGACACCGACCGGTCATCTATGCAGCCTGCAATAAGGTGATTTATGGGACACTCACTGCAGCCCTACTGTCCTACAAGAAACTCATAGGACACCTGACTGAATGGGGATATGAAATGAATCCATACGACCCATGTTGCTGGAACAAAACCATCAATGGAAAACAAATGACAGTGGTATTTCATGTGGATGATATAAAGCTGAGTCATACAGACCCTCAAGCCGTTGATGGGCTAATTGATCAGCTGAAGGGGGTATACGCCAAAACCGATCCGATGACAGTTACAAGAGGAAAGGTACACCAATACCTAGGAATGACAATTGATATCACTAGCAAGGGAGAAGTGTGGATCACAATGTATGACTATATCAAGAAGATGATTGACAAGCTCCCAATGGACATGATTGGGACAAACCCAACAGCCGCCGCAGACTATCTATTGAAGGCAACAGAAGAACCATTGGAATTGTTGAATCGGGAAGATAAAGAGACATTCCATTCTATCACAGCTTCAGGATTATTTTTAGGAAAAAGAGGGAGACCCAACATGCAGACAGTCATATCGTTCCTCTGCACATGCGTGCGGGCGCCGGACAACAAGCATGATTGGAACAAGAAACTAGGGCATGCCATGAAATATCTACAAGCAACTGCATTCCTACCCCTCATATTCGGATCAAATGGTGACAAATGGGAGATCTGTATAGATGGCTCCCACGCCCTCCACGCTGATTTGAAGGGACACGCTGGAGTATACGCAACAGAAGGAAGTGGGGCAGTATATGCATCATCGACCAAGAATCGGTTGAATACCACAAGCTCTACTGAAACAGAAGTAGTATCAACAGGGGAGAAACTACCAAAACATATTTGGTTTAGAAACTTCCATATACAACAAGAAGGAAATTCATCAGAAGATATACTATACCAGGATAATAAGAGTGCAATCCTCCTTAACAAGAATGGGAGATTGTCATGTGGAAAAGAATCAAAGCACATAAGTATCCAATATTTCTTTATTACGGATCAAATTAAAAACAAGGAGTTCAAAGTGGAGTATTGTCCAATGGGCGAAATGATTGCTGACTTCTTTACAAAGCCCCTACAAGGGAACTTATTCCGTAAGTTTCGAAACCTAATATTGGGAGTAAGAGAGGAAGACTTTAGTGAATACAAGGCAAAATATGAAGAAACGTTGAAACTATTTTGACTGGATAACAACAAGATGCCATCAAGTCCACAGGAGTGTGTTGGAGGATAAGGTCTGGGATAACACGGATTACCGGACTACTAAAAAAGAGAAAGAAGAAAAATATCAATGAGTGTCAAGAAAGTGTCAGAAACACATCAATGTGATACACATGAGTGGATAACAGGAATCATCACCTCATATCTTGGAAAATTAAATCTAGTGGAAATTTTATATGCAATTGATCATTCTAGTCTCAGAAACAATATTGTCCAAGCGATTGTATCATCACGTGCTAGCCTGTACATGCGATTTTGAGTATCAACAATCATTGCCACGGTATTTACGAAGTACATACAATGCTTTATTGTATGTACTAGACTTGGTCGTACTGTAGACTACACAAGCTGTGGTGAAATAAAGCCTTCGGACGAGTGCTTTATTGTAATATGTGGACTGGGTCGTATGGTAGACTAGTACACGAGCGGTGATGAAACAAAGCCTTCGTGTGAGTCGAGTCGAGTCGAGTCCCTTTCACTTCGTACTATTCCATTTCATTCCATTCCTGAAGCCTGCTGCCGGTCAATATTGTGTGTGATGGCTGTAATACCGTGATTGCAAGCAATCATGTACTGCATTGCGTTGTATTGCGTTGCCTTCCTTTGCACAGAGTGAGTGTTACTAGTTGTGTTAGTGTTAGGGCGCCACAACAAAAAGGCAATCTTCTGTATTCCTTCTGTTCGGTTTCTTTTATTTATTTGTTTGTTTGTTTGTTTGTTTTCCTTGCCCACCATTTGTTTGTTTCCGGACTCTTTGCTTCGCGTACTAGGATCGACTTCTTTTCTATTCTATTCGGGAAACGATGTTTCTTGTTGTGCCACAAAAGAAGAAGAAGAAGAAGAATCAAACGCAGCAGCAGCAGCAGCAGCTCGTATGGTATGGTGGATCAAACGGTTCATTTGTTGTTTGCTGCTTCTGGTGTTTCCATTACTACTATTATGGTGGTGCATTCGTATTTGCTTGGTCAATGAAATATCGGTACCTCTCTTCTACGGTATCGTACCTACCGGTAGGTAAAGATAGTAGCAAAAGATATGATACCGTACTACTTGTACTATTGTTCTAAAGTACGAGTTCGAGTACGAATAGTAAATCTTACTTGTTACGAAGTACTCCGTACAACATATATGCCGTACTCGTACCGTAATTATTCTTACACCCAAAACGAATTCGTACGGTACTACAACGCTAGAAGTAATAGTTACTCGTACTTCGTAGTAAATACGGTAGGGGAGGTATTTCTTACTGTTCACTTCGTACGAGTACGTACGGTGAGTTTACCGTAAGTGCAGTTAAAGTATGTGTATTCACCAATACGTTCGTACGTACGTACCCATGAGGATTCGATCGAAGCCGATCGAAGTCGATGTTTTGTTCTTCATTTTTTCTTCAACGAAAAAATGGCTTTGTTTGGAAAAAAGGGTGTCGTGTCGTCCGTAGTCTACTCGTACCGGTACTATACCGTAGATGCCCATTCGTCGCAGTAAATTACTCGTACGGTATTGTTGAAATACTTCGTAATTAATGAAGTCGCCGTCGTCGTCGACCTGCTGCACAACAGGACCGCCATCTGGTACGAAGGACTAGCTCGCGCGTTTTTTGAATAGTTCCCGCCAAAAGTGATGTTGTGTTCTGGTGGTGGTGCGCGCACAGAACTCCAGAGAAGGTGCGGTACTTTCCCGTGCTCTACGGTACGTACGAACGGTAGTGCAGTGTACAGAAAAGTAGTATTGTACCGCACAAGAAGCAAAGGAAACGAAAGGACCAATCAAAAACTTGGTTTTAACCAGCCTGCCACCGCGTCATTCGTCGGCCCCGATCTCGAAGATTCAACCAAATTTTAGCGCTAGTACCGTACGGTACTCGTACTCGTACGAGTAAGATTACGAGTAGAACTTGTTTTGCATGCGGACAAGAGGGAAAGGATACCAAAACCGAACTTCTGTGGTTTGTGCTTTGCTTGGCACGGAGCTTGATTGGTGGAAACGAAGCGATACACACGGCACAAGCGATATCATAGGCTTGAACCCATCCGTTGGTTGACACCGGCTATTAATATTATTACTATTTCTTCTTCTTCGTCTGCGTCTTCCTTCACAACAACAACCAACCCTCTGTTGTGACTATTGAGGTACAGTAAGAGATTACTTTGTGTCATCAATAGAAATAATCCTAATAGGAAGCGAACTCCTGCAAAACACAATTGCTACTACAATTCGTCTCGACTGCTTTCGTATCTCTAATCGAGGAGGAGCACGTCTTTGTTAGCTCCCACGACACGATACAGCAACGACAGCAACAGCAACAGCAATAGCAACATCTTCAACAACAGCAATTGATCTGTTCATTCCTACAACTCTGTTTGGAATCCGACTCCGATTGTCACAGTCACTACTTTTATCAACAAACATTGTTTGAATCCAATCCAATCCGATCCGATCCGATCCGATCCAACCATTAATTTCATCATGAAGCTCGCAACCCGCAATTTCGTGCTCGGACTCTTGGTCCTCCTGGCCGCTTCTGCCACTACTAACGCCACGAACCATCCCGTCAATGCCAATGCCAACAGCAGCGTCGGCAACTTCAAGGTCGTCCTCGACAGCCCCCGCGGAAACGACAAGAAGACCCGATTGATGCTCAAGAACCGACTCCAAAACGGCGGCGAGGTCGACCTGAAAGCCATGGTCGAGCGCGCCAAGAAGGAATTCCGGTCCATCTCGGAAACGACCCGCAAGATCGGTGGGGAAGCACGGGAGATCGTCGATCAATTCCGGGACAGCCTGCAGCACTACACGCGCAAGGAACTCGGGATCTACGCGGCCCTGACGGTGGCGCTCACCGTCACGCTTAAGAGTAAGTAAGCAAGCAAACAAGGGAACAAACATGCAAGCGAGCGAGCGAGCGAGTGATTGCGTTTTGTTTTGTTTTGTCGCGTATTGTCGTGTCGTGTCGAACTGTCGGCAGCATTGGTCCCTTTCGAACGAGACGAAATTCGATGCGATGAAATAGAATAGAATGGAATGGAATGAAATGAATGAAATAAACTGCGGAGGCTACAGAAAGCGCATTGGTGGACTTGTTCCGAAGAAGATCGTGCAGTAATTCGTAGTTGACTCGTGCAGGAATAGAAAGCATTGTTACTGCCACTCGAATTGCGAACAGAATCAGAGGAAATCACTCACCCACACACACACTCCCTTTCCTTCTTCGTCCTTTCTTTTCCTCCATATATTGCAACCATTACAACTCGTCGTTTTCTTCTCCAAATTCTTGCTCTTGCTTCATTTTTTGACTCTCTCTCTCTCTGTCACACACACACACACACACGCACTCCAGATGTGGTCTTTGTCAAATCGGCTTCCAAGACCCTCGACATGGGCAAGATTAGCTACATCCTTGCCTCGGCGTCGGCCGCCGTTGCTTCCGACCGCCTCTCGGCCAGCATTCCCGCGAACAAGGCCGCCGTTGTGTTTACTCCCTCCATCGTCAGCAGCGACGGAAAGACCTTCATCCGCACCGTCAAGCGAGCCACCCGCGCGCAGCAACAACAACAACAACCGCTCTCCGAATCCCCCTCGGCTCGACCGGCACAGGTGGTCATCGACACGGTCTCCGCCTATTATCCTTATCCCGACGCCAGCAGCCTCCCCGCTTCCCACAACGCCGTCATCAAAACCATGTCCCCGGCAATGCGCAAGACCCTCAAGGCCAAGCGCATCCGCGTCCGGGGGGGAGCCGCCTCGTCCGCTCTCATGCAGCGACTCGAAATCGGGGGATACTTTGCCGCCTGGTACGCACTCAACGTCGTCTACAACATTGTCAACAAGAAGGTACTCAACGTCCTCCCGGCTCCCCTGGTCGTGGGATCGATACAGTTCGGAATCGGAGCTCTCTACTGCGCCGTTGTCTGGCTACTCCGGTTCCGCCCCTGCCCCACACTTACACCCGCCGGAACCAAGGCCGTGACCGCGGTCGGAGCCTACCACATGCTCGGACAGCTGGCGACCATGATCGCACTCGGAGCCGGACCCGTTTCCTTTACCCACATTGTCAAGGCGGTGCGTATTATGCTTATTATACTCGTGCTTGTGCTTGTGCTTGTGCTTGTGCTTGCAACAAGGCGAGAGTGAATGAATGAATGAACGAATCGTGTCGGTAGAGTGCCGTTTTTCTAACCCGTGTTCATTTTTATTTGTTTGTTCGATTTGATTTGATTTCAATTCATTTGATACTATTCCTACGACTAATAATTACAGGTCGAACCCTTCTTCAGTGCCATGGTCTCCGGATTCTACTTCAACAAGTGGATGCCTCCCCAGGTCTACGCCACCCTCATTCCCGTCGTTGGAGGTGTTGGCTACGCCTGCCTCAAGGAACTCAACTTCTCGTGGCTCGCCTTTTCGGCCGCCCTATCCAGCAACCTGTTCTTTGCCCTCCGTGCGGTCGTCTCCAAGTCGGCACTCCAATCCGGCAGCGCCTCGGGAACACACCTCACGGCACCCAACATGTTCGGACTCGTCACCATGGCCGCCTTTGCAATCTCCATCCCCGTAGGACTCTTTATGGAGGGAGGCAGCTTCCCGTCCCTATGGGCAGCGGCCATCGATCAGGTGGAGAGCAAGGCACAACTCGTCCGAGCCATTATCGTATCCGGTCTCTTCCACTACCTCAACAACGAGGTCATGTACATGGCCCTCGGCAGCGTACACCCCGTCACCCTCGCCGTCGGTAACACCATGAAGCGGGTATTCATTCTCGTGGCATCCGTCCTGGTATTCCGAAACCCCGTCACGGTTCAGGCCGGAATCGGATCGGCCGTCGGTATCTCCGGAGTTCTATTGTACAGCCTCACAAAGCAATACTACGAGTCCCTGGACGCTGCCAAAGCGAATGCGGCCAAGAAGCCGGTGAAGAAGCGAAAGTAGAGTACGAGAGTACTGTACGAGTACTGTATATGCAATGCAGAATAGAACAGAGCTAAGCAAAAGGAAAGCAACGCAAAGCTAAGCTAAGCAATTGGCAACAAACATCATCAAGAAAACGCCAAAAAAAAAAAACAATAACAGAAACAGAAACAACCGGCTAGCTACGTGTAGCGGTGATGCACTCGTACAACGTTAAAAAAATGCTATTATTTCATTATTTTTTGTACGGTATATATTACGTGTTGGTTTGAAGCTTCGATTCCCACGTGATATCGCCACTGTCGATGCTGAGTTAAAGCTATCACTCACTACGTTCCCTACGTTTGTTATAGCCTCAGTAGCCTACCTACCTGTAGGACTGGATGTGAAATGCTTGTAGTTCATACGGTGGGTGTGCTGGTGGGTTAAGCAATGCTAGAGGGGGATCCGGGAATTGCCAGCCTGTTGCTAGTTTGTCAGGTTGGGTCCGGTCCCGTGTTGCTTTGCCCACACACACGTATGTACGTTGTGTTGAATTCCCACCGGCACCTTCCAGCACTGATGACAAAGGTCCTTTTTTCCATCAACGATTTCAAGACAACGTCAACAAAGGCAAACGATACGTCCACAAGATGGTCTCTTTCTTTGATGGTCTTTCGTTTCAACACGCACTCCAACATTTTCTTTCAGCAAGTTGTTCTTACTCCTTCCAACAAATGATGGACAATACTATCTACCAAATTTGGGGCAATGAAGTCTTATGCCAAACAAAAACAGCAGGTGCACCAGCAGTAGACTTAGTCCCCTCTCGGACGCTACAAAATCGAAAAAATACCTCAATTCGGATTGGCCATCCGGTGTGTCAAAGACAGATCTTGCATTTCAAAAGGTCCTCATGTAGTATTTGTGGGTACACTTCCAACAAGAGAAGGCAAGAATTTTTGAAGTTATCAATCGTTGTTAATAGTGGTTTAACATATGCAAGTCCTTAGAGCAGGGCGAGCATGATTTCTTATGAAGCCGACGCGTTCCTCTGCAATCCCCATTGATGGGGATCTTCCTTGCAAGTGTCCTCATAGGTTAGTAACAATATTTTAGTGTTTTTTCTCCCCTATAAACCTCGGTAGAAGCCACGGGTATTAGCCTGGTGCACTCTGGTGTGCTAGTGTTGTTAGTCGTCTAAGCACCTGAGTCTCTTCTGTAGAGAAGGGTCTTTAACGTCTGGCCCTTGGGCGTTAGACGGCAATTAACCTGTGATCAGCCGGCAATCAGCTTCCATTGGTTACCCAGACTCTTTGAGTCCACTTGGGTCTGATAAACTGTAGTTTTGCTCCCGTGAGCCTACATCACTAACGCGAGTATCCGCGGTGTAAGTACCAAGTAGTATTATTCAGTGATTTCAAGTAGTAATATTTTAATTTGTGAGTGATTGCGAGCCGGCACAAGTTGGCCGTTCGTTTTATTTGTCTGTTAGTCATACGTGTGTCGTTACCTCATTCGTGTATCTCTCCGAATGTCTGTACGTCCGTACGTTTGCCACCGGCACTTTTTGTTAATTTCCTTTTGAAACTGGCTGTTGAGCTGATTCAATCCAAAGGCAAAGAAGAGCAACAGGAGCTTTAGCTGCAGGCCGGTTGAGGTGCCGGTCTGTTGTGTTCTAATATTTCTCTGATATCCACTACGACTGGATGCAAATCCAATCAGATCTATTCTGACTATCGACCAATCGACGCAATCAGTTAGATCTTAGGCTTGTAGTTCTACAAAAGGGACGCAAAGGAGGCGTCCAGTGCAAGGTTTAAGGTTGAATAATCAAATAATCTAAAAAGGAGGCGTCCAGTGCAAGGTTTAAGGTTGAATAATCAAATAATCTAAAAGTATGAGCCATGTATCTTGCTGGAGAGCAAGATAGCGCTCGTGCTGCCGCTAATACAGCACTTTGTTACAAATATACGGTAAAATACCGCGTTACAGGGAAATACCGTGTTGCCGCTAATACAACACGTATTTTGCAGATAAACAAGTTCGTGAGCAGCGCTTCGAACCTTTGCTGTCTTTTCTTGAAAACAAAGACGCTTAACAGAATACAGCATATGCTAATATCTGGCATGCGCTCTTGTTTGGGTCACTAAGTATCGAACTTGAGTGACGATCGATTCTTCTCATCCAGTTAAGTATCGATTCTCGATCGTAAGAATGAGTCTAGTAATTCGCGAGGTCTCATTATTTTCGATCTCGTACCTCTACCAACTTAGACACGAAAGGAATTTAATACTTTTCTAGATTAACAGGGCACCTATTCTATGGTTCTCTAAGAGACAAACAACAGTCGAAACATCTACATTTGGTTTTGAGATTGTGGCTCTCAAGATTGCAATCAAAATGGTAGAAGGCCTAGGACATAAGCTCAGAATGATGGGCATACCTATAGAAGGTCCGACCAACATGTATTGTGACAATGACTTGGTTGTTAAGAACATCACACATCCAGAAAGCCCTTGTAAGAAAAAGCACCACAACAGTATTGCTTATCACAAGGCACGCAAATGTACCGCAGGAAAGATTATCTGGATTGGCAAAGAACCCGGTGAAACTCATATTGCGGACTTACTCACCAAGCTTATGGGTGGAGTAAAACTATTTTCCCTATGTCAGAGATGCATGTGGAGGTGCAAATGAGAGGACCGTCCGTCACTTAAGGTGTCTTCTACAAGTACTTAATACTGGTATGAAGACACAGGGACTCTAGAAAATCGCCGGTAGCAAACGTATGGACGTACAGACATTTGGAGATACACACACAAATGGGATGCCACACGTATGACTAACAGACCAATAAAGCGAACGGCTAACTTGTGCTGGCTCGCCAAATTGCTAATAGTGCATTCAACGAGGTGCACTAATAGTGCACAATGGAGGCGCAATCCGAATAATCAGCATACATGATAAAACTCACAAATTAAAGAACTACTTGAAATCACTGAAACTGAAACTACTACTACTACTTGATAGTTACACACGTTAGTGATGTAGGCTCACGAGAGCAAAAATAGAGACGGCCCAGGGTTTGCCAGTTTGCCCATAGTTCGGCGTGACCATTGAACTGTTCGCGTTCAACGACACTGAATTTTGGCTTACTGAATATGATTTGTGTAGGAATTCACGGCCGTTGGGCTTGAATGGTCTGATTCGTGTAGGAATTAAATGACCGTTAGGCTCAATTTGGGCCAGTTTGCTTGTCATTATTGTTTCCCACGATTACTAATATTTGTGCATTAATATCAATGTTGCTGTTGAAACTGCTCAAGATAAGTTCAAAGGAACAAGTCTCACGCTGCGGTCTGGAGCAGCTACGGTACACACCTGTACTATGCTGTTCTGCTGGTACTTTGCCTGTGTAACAGTTATTTGTTTACAATGAACTATCAGATACTATGAGCTGGTCTATTTTTAGCTTGCTGGCTCGTCCTTCACGTGCGTGCGCGTGCTACCTCAGTCATATCACGTTTGGTTGAGATTCCACATGGCACCCCAGTCCACTTTGAATTGGAAACGTGTTTACCTTTGAATGTAAAGACTGCAGCTGCTATTGTTCTGCCAATACTAGCATATTGGTATCAGTGACTTTTGGTTCTACTCCATGATGTGCCATTCAGGAGAAGCGTTAAGCCCTGCTCCACCAGTGTCATAACACGTCTGAGTGCCTGTGTCTTCTCACCACATGGAGGGTATTTATGGTCCAACCAGGAGGTCTAGACGTTGGTTAACCGGTGATCAGTCGGCAACCAAACCAAAGTGGTTGTTGAGTATACACTGGGTCTGATAAACTTTGATTTCTATGTGGTATCGCCTCGTCTAATAGTAGTAGATAGTAGTTCAAAGATTGGTGATGTACCGTATTCAACTACAAGTAGATTTTAAAATAGTGAGCATTAGGATTAAAGTGGTATCCAGATTGCACTTCCATCGACTGTCGTATCTCGTCTCTCCTTCTCCCGATACACGTCCAACCGTCGTCCTAAATACGATTGATCGGAATTCGAACTTCAATCACACGATTCAATTCCGAGAACACGTCACTTTTGTATATGAGAAGCTTCTCCCAATCTCATACGATTGAATACAAAAGTATCCAAAAACATGTTTCTTTCTTCAGATTTATCATTCCCACAATTCTAAACTCTTACTAGTAAATCAAACTACTATTACAGGTTCTCTTTTTAGAGGCTTACGACACTGTTTAAACAGTCGAATAAACGCTTCTATTCGATATTTATCCTTCACTATTATTTGAGTATTACAATTCAATGCTTTACACTCTAATCAATGCTTTTCCTCACCCGTACTAACTATCAACAATTCTATTCACAATGACTACTTACAATCTTATCCCCTTCAAGTTCGATTTCGATCCAAACACAATTGAAAAAGTGGAATACAAAACTTCAAGAGTCGAAGATGGTGTCACTGAAACAACCAAAGTGAAAGTCCTCATCATTTCTCACTCTTCCACTCATATGCAAATCATTCACTCCATTCATGAATTTAATGGGACGATGGCGCCAAGCTCTTCAACAAGTTCCCAGACATCCTCAATGACTATGCCGACGATGCTTGGTTCACTGAACAAATTGAAGATCTTGAAGAAACAGAAGACAACTTCGATATTGTTATAGGACAATTCATCCAATTCAAGTTCTCCAACAACTTTGATGCCTACCGCAATCACAAACGATTCATCCTCAATATCAAGAAAACTTCCAACATGACAGTCAACAAGTTTGTTTCAATGGTATCTTACCATAACAAAGCCATTCTTCCTCTGCTTCCCGGTGCTCCTGATGACCCAAATCTTGCTATTATTGATGGCGAAGACTTCAAGAGCTTGATCTACGAATCCATGCCTGAACAATGGAGACACACCTATGAAGAACACAATTCACCCTTTGATGATGAACTCCATCAAATCATCACCAGAATGGAAAGGCTACACCAAAAATCCATACGTAACAACAACAATACCAACAATCAAAACAACAACAAAAACAACAACCACCGCAACAACAACAACAATTACAACAATCGCCAAAACAACAACAACAATGGCAATCGAAACAACAATTCGAACAACAAGCAACAACAACAACCAACGTAACAACAACAATGGCAATCGAAACAACAATTCAAACAACAACAACCAACGTAACAACAATAACAACAACAAACAAAGACTACAATCTTTGGACCCTTGTCCCATACATCCAGCATCAAACCACACATGGGAACAATGCTTCCAGTACGCAAGCAATCCTAACAGAAACAGCTGCAATAACAACAACAACAACAATAACAATGACTCATATGTCAACGATCGTTCTGATGATAACAACAACAACACTCCACCTACTCCTCCTGATACAGAACAACACATGTGCGTTGTTATTCAAGAACACTCCAAGTCCCCAGAAGAAATTTGGCATGATCTCTTTCATGTCGGAATTGAAGCCGGCTCCAAATATTACGATAAAGACATTCAACGGTTCCCATCATACAACAACGATTCGTGCGTTGAGATTCCAACGGAAGAATTGATCTATATCAACAACAAGCCTAACAAGGAACCACTCACCGACTCTTATGTCATATCTCCTAGCCCACCTAACGACTACACCAAAAACTTCACTGCTCTCTCCAAACCGAAGGAACCTCAAGATCTTGCTCCAACAACCATCACTACTTGCAATCAAGTAAATGAACACAAAGGAAAATACTCCTTCAAGACACTTTTTGACTTGGGATCAACCAACAATCTTATTCTTCAATCATCACTTCCACCAACAGTCGTTCTCCATGATCTCGAGACTCTGGTCAACATGATTACCACCAATGGCAAAGCCAGCTGCTCCAAGTATGTAACTCTTCACAACCTCATGCTTCCTGAGCTATCCTTCTCACTCTTCATCAACAAGGTCAAGTGCTATGTAGTTGATGCCAAGATGAATTACCATTTCATCCTTGGTGGAAAGACTATGAAGGATATTGGAATCAAAGTGGAGTTCGAAAACTCAACCATGACCTGGTACGAGAAAACAATGCCATTCCATCCACCCAGTTACTTTCATGACAAAACTATCATCCAAAGAGTCATGTCCAACAAACCATACGCCGTTGCCGAATGCTACATGAACCAAGCCAACCAACAAGCTTACGTTGATGGAGCAACCAAATACGAGAAGACTGGCCTACCCAAACTAGTCTCTGAACAAACTCATCTCAGTTCATACGAACAAGATCGTCTCCTCCAGATCCTCAGCCCACATGCCAAGCTATTCGAAGGTCTCACCGACCGCGAACTAGGAATCTTTTCGGACAAAGAATTCCACATCAACCTTCAACCCAATGTAGTTCCGTTTCATATAAAGCAACCATACTCCATTCCCATCCACCAGCAACAAGCCGTCAAAACCGAACTCCTTCGACAAGTCAACCTTGGTATCCTTGAACGTTGCTATGCCACCGAATGGGGAATGCCTACATTTGTGGTGCCCAAGCCAGATGGATCCTGCCGTCTTATCAGTGACTTTCGTGAACTCAACAAGGTCACCAAGAAACTTCATTACCCACTACCAAAGATTCAAGATATCTTCCACCGGCGTTGAGGCTTCAAAATACCTTACACTCATCGACGTCGGCATGCAATTCCACACCTTCAAACTCGATGAAGAATCCAGTTGGAAGTGTGTCCTTGTAAATCCTTTTGGCAAATTTTGTCTCCTTTGTCTACCCATGGGCTTCCTAAACTCTCCATGTTGGGCCCAGGGTTGTATGGAACAAATGTTTCTTCATCTCCCTCAAGTCGAAGTCTACATTGACGATATTGGAATCTTCTCCAATGAACTCAATGCTCACTGCAAGACCGTAAATGAAGTCCTTTACCTACTAAAGGTCCATATCTTCTCAGTCAAGCCAGCCAAATGTCACTGGTTGAAAAGCTCTGCACCATGGCGCGGACACATCATATCTTCCGATGGTGTTAGACCTAATCCTATCAAGATAGAACCCATCCTGAAGCTTACCTTCCCCAAGACCATTACCCAACTCAGATCATTTATTGGTATGGTTAATTTTTACAGAAACTTTTGGCGCGGACGCGCTGAAGCTCTTGCTCCACTCACAGCTTTATCCGGCCAACAAAAGGGTAAGCTTGCTCCCAATCCAGCACTAATCGAAGCTTTTACATGTGCAAAAGCTATGATAGCTGAAGATATACTTCTCAGTTATCCTGATCCGAACAAACCATTTCATGTCTACACTGACACCTCTGATTATCAGTTAGGCGCTGTAATTGTCCAAGACAATCGAATCATCGTCTGTTATTCTCAAAAACTCACCAAGGCTCAACTCTACCATCGACAACGAAATGCTCTGTGTAGTCAAAGTCTTCAAAGAATTTTGACCTATCCTCTGGGGCGCGGAAATCATTGTATGGACCGACCATATCCTCAATCTCACTTGTCAAACTATCACTTCCAATCGAATCATGACCTGGCAAATGCTCCTTGAAGAATTCTCTCTGGTTTTCAAATACATCAAGGGCAAAGAAAATGCCATTGCAGACGCACACTCGCGACTCCCCATGCAAGAAGACACCAAGGAACACGGCCTTGAAGATTCTCCTTCTCTTGATCTCTCCATCTCTTCATCAACTGTCCGGAAACAATCCCTGAATACCCACTAGCCCTTCCACACCTTGCACAAGCACAACTTGCTGATGAAAGTATCACCCAAAACAACAAGTATACAATTCAAAATTTCAATGGTACGTATATATTCGTATTCACTAACCACAATAACCAAACCAAAATTGTTCTCCTTGCAATCTTCAGAGCCAACACCATCAAATGGTACCACCATGTCCTCGGGCATGCTGGAGCTGATCGACTCACTAGCACAATCAATTGATTCATCTACTCTCCTGGTCTCAAGGACGCAGTTCTTCAATTCTGCCGTACTTGCAATGCTTGTCAACGATACAAGTTAGATCATCACCACCATGGTCAACTAGCCACTTGACAAGAAACGCACGTACCCTGGGATACCATTGCCATCGACGCAATTGGTCCATGGTCTATTGAACTCCCTGGTCATCCTCTACCTATCCAATTCAATGGTTTTACTATCATGGATATGTCAACAAATCTCTTGGAAATCATTTAATCTCCTCAAGTCAATCCTACCAGCCTAATGGCAGTCCATGCACTCAACAATGCCTGGCTATCTCGATACCCTCAACCCAACAATTGTCAATTCGACAGAGGACCTTGCTTCATTGGCCATGATTTTCAATTCCACCTTGAATATCTCGGTATCAAACCCAAGATGTCCACAACCAAGAACCCACAATCAAATGCTGCCCATGATACTATCAAATCAGCCATGCGCATTGAACTGAACACCAATCCTCCTCAAGATCTACAACAAGCTCATGATCTTATCGACATCATCTTTGCATCCACGCAATTTGCTCTTCGGTGCACTGTCCACAAGACCTTTGGCATCTCTCCAGGTGCCCTTGTATTCAACCGCGATTTGTTTCTCCCCATCCCTACTATCAACTCTGATATCAACATCATTCAAAACAAATGCCAAAACATTATCAACAAAGATGCCCTCCGTGAAAACTCTCATCGCAAACAACATGACTTCGCTGTCAATGAACAAATCATGATCACCAAACCAAATGCAGATGCTCTTCATGCCAAGAACATTGGTCCATTCACCATTGACCAAATCTTCACCAATGGCACTATTGCCTACTGGAAAACTCCACACCTCAAAGAAAGAATCAACATCCGTCACATCAAGCCTTATCACCCTACTCTTTGCCCTCATTCTACGAGAAGGAGAAGAGTGTCGTATCTCGTCTCTCCTTCTCCCGATACACGTCCAACCGTCGTCCCAAATACGATTGATCGGAATTCGAACTTCAATCACACGATTCAATTCCGAGAACACGTCACTTTTGTATATGAGAAGCTTCTCCCAATATCATACGATTGAATACAAAAGTATCCAAAAATATGTTTCTTTCTTCAGATTTATCATTCCCACAATTCTAAACTCTTACTAAATCAAACTACTATTACACGTTCTCTTTTTAGAGGCTTATGACATCGACCTCTCTTTAGTAGTTTTATTGTGCGTTGAATCGAGTCATACTTATTCATTTACTTCTTATCTTAGGCCAGCCGGCACGCATGATCCGTTCACCTGCCATACAGTCTGTCAGTAGTGCGTGCATGGTCTGTCCGTAAGCGCGTAATTTCTAGAGCCGTACCGTATGTGAATTAAATATACATTTTGGTTATCTAATGAGTGATTCCCACCTAAGGAAAACAAATACAATTAATAAAAAAACACATACAAAGTATGTGTTTTCTATATAGATGTATTCACTTCTTAATAAAATTTGTCAGTCGAGGGGCTCTCGACTGACAGTTTTTATTCACTTAACTAACACTGAATAGATTTCAACGGAATCTTAAAATCAAACATTGTTGCACCTCTTGCACCTCTTTTGCCGCACCGGGCATGCTTTTTTTGGTTGTTGTTAAATGGCGAAAACGGTTCCACTTAACACCATGAATAACAACGAAACAGGTTAAAAGGTACGAACCAATATATCATTAAGAAACAGATCAATAAGTAAACAATCAAAGCCCTTTATGTGTATTGAAAAGAATAAATATAATTGCTCGTGAGGAAACTACAGAAAGAGATCATGAAAAGCAATGCCGGTTCGGAATGGACCTCATTTATTCCATATATCACGATCAAACAAAAGGCCCATTGAATAAACTACTTAACCTCCCCGGCCAGCCTTGCTTGCCAAAATAGGCGGGCACTACTAGGTGGCGGGTAGTGATTAAACAGACAGTTACTGTTTCTTCTTCAGGGAATTCCAAATTCCAAATTCCAAATTTGTCACTTAATAAAAGTATTGGTCGGTTGGGTGTGCTAAAAAAGTATTCATTCTATTCACTTCCGCATACTTTTTATTAACTTTTCATTCTATTCACTTTCCTTAGGTGGGAATCACTCAATGTTGCGATAACAATTACTCCGTATTTACTTTACATTTTGTTTCCCTTCAATACATCACATTAAATAATGAAAAAAATTGTACAACAAGTGTGTGTGTATGCGCTTTGCTTATTACTTGCTGTGAAGTAGCATTCTACGAGAGGGATTTCTCTCGGCGCATGTCGGAACACGTGCTCAGAACACGGGCCCACTCCCGATTTCATCTTCATCCAATCCGAGGATTGGCTCGGGAGGAATGTCGCATGATTCATCCAGCACTCGCGATTCTTCGTCTGGGTGCTGCTGTTGTTGGGAAAAGGCAATCTTTCTCCGAGATTTCACCCTGGACTGAAAAATGCCCCGAATGGGATTTTTGGTTGTCTTCTTTTTCTCCGGAAACAACGAGGTATTGATTTGCGGAGGTCTAGGCTGCGATGGCCTTGTCCCCCCACGGGCATCGCGGTGGGCGGAGCCGGTGGTGTCGATGGTGGAAGCCCTCGATCGGCCTTCTGGAACCCGCCGATCTGCGAGTTGATCGCGAAACAAGCTGATTTCTTGGCGCAGGGCCTCGTCTGCCCGGGCCCGCTCTTCCATCTTTTCGCGGATGTCACCCAGCTCCTGCCGCAGGTTGTCGGCGAGCAAGTGAACCTCCGTGGCACCGGTGAGCTGGCTCCGAGAAGTATCTAGTTCGCGTTCGCGTTCGCGGGCAGTCAACTCTTCGCGACGGGCCTGGGCGGCATTCAGCAGCACGAGCTGCTCTATAATGCCTTCCAATCGGTCGATCCGGGCCGAGTCGTTGTCGGCGGCGGACGAAGAGAGATCGTTTCTCGTGTGAGAGGCAGTACTGTTCGGATTGGGCAAAGCTTTTGCTTCGAGTGCTGGAGTGCCAGCAGACAAATTTTCTCCAGGTACGTTCAAGGATGCAACCGGTGGTAGATTGGCATCGCGAGAAATCGATTTCCGAAAGAATTCGACCCGACCATCAACTCCTATCACTCCATTGATCGGTGAATAAAAGTCGTGAAAACCAAGTGAGTCATCGTCGGATGATCCGATCTGCATCGAATGCTGGTGACTGTTTTTGGACTCGGAACTCTGCTCGAAAGAACCAATCGGTAGTCCAAGCGCATCGGGAGAGCAGAACACATTCTCACTCTCACTTCTGGGAATCGAAGTGGGTTTTGTTTGCGCTCTCCTAGTGATTGGCCCCGAAGATGTTTTCGAATCCACCGAGTCTACTTTGGCCAAAGCCGGACCATCCGTGTCACTAGCCGACTCCCCTTCCGCGCTATTACTAATGATATGCTCCGAGGCAATTCCAATTCCAATTTCAACTCCATCTGAATCGACCAAACTTTCGCGTTCTTGATTGTTCACTGCTGGAGAACCGCTACCAAGACCCGAAGGTTCATCGGAAGTAGAACTGAGTCACGTCTTGAATTTTTGGATCACACGTTTCAGAAGTTTTCTTTTCACTGGAAGAAGAAGTCATGTCGTGATCGAATGTATATCCCTCAAAAATCTCATGCATCGTGCGAGAAGAAAGCGGGGCTGCATCTGTGCCATCAAATACTTCTTCGGTACCAGAAGGGACAAACATCGCCTTGGCCCTCGCCCGAATGAGCCATTCCGGCCCCCCCATGTTTTTTGACACCTTCATATCATTTGAAAAACTCCAGGTTTGTCGAATCTTGGCCAATGCTTTTTGTCTTCTACCAAATGAGCTCATGTTGCTGATGCGTTTTACGAGATCATCTTCTATCCAATGTAAATCTTCAAGAGAAGCAATGACTTTCATATTCGAAATTTGGACTGCCCTTCCATCGGGTAACCCCTTCTCAAAATTGTAGATACCAAACGAGATACACGCAGTTCCCGTTGCATCATTGATGGTATACCTCCGATTTTGTTTAGTGCTCTCGGGCATTACTTTGTCAAAGTCACCAAGCACACAACATATAACGTTGTGGATTCGATTAAGTTGTCTCCGTTGCTGATACTCGGCAAGGACTGTGAACCATTCAACATAGGTATTTCCCTGCTGTTTTATCCCGCTTGAAACAGACTCACCGATTGGTTTCGTCGCAGTCGAACTATTCATCGCCAAGGGATCCAATCGAGGCGTATGAAAATTTTCTCCAAGCTCTCCGGAATCTTCAAAATCTTCATCAAACTCAAACCCATAGTACGTACATTCTGTAGATGAATGCTTACTCTCCCTCTTCCCGATTTTATGCTGGAGCACATCGTCGCATTTAGTGATGGTCATCGCAACGCCATTGTGACCATGATCCGAAATCTGCGACGAAATAGTAGCATCAGTTGACAGATCAACTTCCCAGCCGAAACTTGGGTCAAGCGAATTCGTTGCCTTCGTGCTGTCGCGTTTGACCCTGATCAGAACAACTCGAATAGTTGTCACAATCGCGTATATTTCGACTCCAGGTTCCATTTGAAGAACCTCGCTATGGATATGGAGCTCACGACCTTTATCCTGGCGGTGTTTCAACTTCGTTCTCGGCGGAAATAGACCCAATAAGTAAACGCTGCGGGCGGAGTTTGCATCGAACGGACTTAAAATTTTCATCGGACCAAATACGTACGGAAGGCGTAGTTTCAGAACGGGTTGGTATCGACGTTCAAGAAAATTAATAGTCTTCGCGATGTCGTGTATACTCTGCGAACCATGCATCATTGCGTCAAATACACCTACGATAGGCTTTGTTACAAGACCAGCTATGCCTACTCCTGTCCCGATAAAGAAGCCTCGCGTACCACCCTTCTGAGCACCTCTGTATGGGGCAAATACAACCCCAGATACACCAAGAGTGAATCCAAGGAAGACGTCAGCTATAGGACGTAAAATGATCTCTTCCACTTTCGGCATTCCCCGGCGCTTCCAAACCCGCTCAAGATTGGTAGCTTCGTTGACAACTCTATCCCGGTGCCATTGTCGGTAGTCCGAATCCAAGGAGAAAAACGCAGTTGTCTGCCCTAGCTGTGAGAAAACTCTTGCTGTGAAGCCAAAGAATCCGCTAGAGAAATGAGAAAGAAAAGAGACCGTTCCTTTTCCTACACCAATTCCAACTTGCTTGACGTTCGCGGGTGATTTCATAAATGCTGCAGTGGGCGCAGACACAAGATCTTTCACACCAGACATGAAACTGGTCAACAAAATGGTTGGGTTTCCAACGAGATCGAGGGATCCAATGATCTTGTAAACTTGTTTCAGTGTTTCGTTGCTATAGTAATTTTTCAAACTTGACACAATCTCAATCGGACTTTCAAAGACATGTTCGACCAGTTTTCCTTGTAATCGTATGGGTGCATCAGAAACTGATGGGAACACAGCTGCAATTATACCTGGTAGATTGTGTGCTCCTGAACGAAGCATTCATTGAAAACAGTTTTGTTAGAAGACCCACACAGAGATTATCGTCAAACGTGGAACTTCGATAAAAATACAACGAAACATTTACCTGCACTGTCGAGAGCACTGTCTTGATCTGAAGTCAGTTGACTCCACTTCGTGAATATCTCAGACTTCTCGTTCTTTTTTTTATTGTTATCTAGTAATTGTCCTCCACCCTTCGCCAACGTAAAATCGTGTATGTCATAAATGCTATTATCTGACGACTCGAAGTTCTGTTTTCTCCCTTTTACGTAAGAAAGATTGATCTTAACGAGACCTAAGATCAACTGCTCCACGTACATCTTTTGCTTCTGCGAGAGTGCACCATGATCACCCACCGACTGTATTATCTCGAATAGCGAAGGCTTGGATTCATCTAGTTTGCGTGAAGTAAAAATATTTTTTTTCCGAGAAATTACATCGGAGTGCTGCTGGCCTCTTGCCGCTTGTTTTCTTATCCGTTTTCTATTCAACACGGCCATAAAGAAGTCCCACAACTCATAAACCCGGGGTTCTTCAACAGTAAGATCCATTTCTTGGAGTGCTACTCCCACGTACTCGTAGGATACGATATTGGTTTTTGTTCGTAAATTATCTCTCAGCGCTAGAAATTGAAGCGTTGGCTGTGGATACTCGGATGGCGTTGGCGCGAACACAACAGGTTCTCTCGAGTTATCGTCTTGTTGATCAAGTTGAATCCATCCTATGACTAAGCCAATTCGAGTTCTCGCTCGAGTTACTGCATACTTCACATCGATTTCTCGCAGTGATAAATTGAGAAGCTCCACAGCTCTCACAGAGTCTATTAGAGCCACCGAAAAAATGCTTATATCCGAATTGAAGTATGTTTGGATAGTCGGAATGCGCGTTATTCGAGATATCATTGACGACTGCATTGTGGGTGAAGTCTTCCCGCCCTTTTTAGAACCTGTCTGGTTCTCGTTTTCCGCCTGGTTTTGTTCGTAAGGCCACCAAATCAAAGAAAGCTGAATGCACGGAGCAAAGTAGTGCTGAAACATATTATCACGCAGCTGTTCATGTTCTTGAGGCCGAGTGGATAACCCCATATCTCCTGCAACAGGCACTGTTAACTGTGGCTCCAGCAACGGAAACCAACGAGTATACAAGGGTATTTCATTATTCCTGCTACACCCCGACATCTCAATGTCTTGTGCAGCATCAATACAGGCAGCAATTGCAGCTCCCAATGGTATATGAACGACTCCAAGCTCAACCTTCGTTTTGTATCTTTCAGCGATCACCGAAAGACGAATTGAACCACCAGTTTGCTGCGGTTCCACTTGGAGATGGAGATCGTTCGCAGAAAACTCGAAATCAACCGCCGATATTGTATTGGGTGGCTGGGCGACTGAAGACCGTCTTCTTCCTTTTGGTTTCGAAGAATGCGGCAAATGAGTAGATGACCATTTTGGCGAAACCTTCGCATCAACGGTTTCAGTTATTTGCACCTCGGACCCGTGAAAAACTTTAACATACATCCCCGTATACGAATCTGGAAGATTCATAGCTACGATGGGCCTTATCGTTAGCCAACCCCCCGGATTGAGAACGCAGCCCAGAATTCGTCGGCAGGAGCGGTCGAACTGGTCTCTTGCCAAGTGCATGGCCTCGGTACGGTAATGTGATCGTTCAATGGTAACGCGAGGTGCCTCACTTGGCACTGACAATTTCTTCGATATTACGTCGATCACATCAGTTTCCTCGTGAACCGTATTGTTCGTGATAGGCTTAAGTTGAACAAGGAATCCCTTTTCAGTATTCACAACCTTGAGCTCCGAATCCCACAGAAGTGCTTGTGCTGCTTGCCAGTTCTTAAAATGTCTGATGACGGACGATGCGCCAACGTAATGTCTCCTGCAATATAACGGTTGACATTTTCTTTCCTCTTTTGACCTGGCGAATAATAACCGCCGGAAGTGATTTGGGAGATGATCTTCATGAAAAAACTCTCCTGAGTCGTGAAAGACGAAACCCAAGGTTTTTAACCGCGCGATATCATTTTTCCGCCTGGCTTGTTCTTGTGCATCAGTGCTCACAGAGATAAGATCTTCTATATCTGAATCTTTATGTTCCCGACGAGTCGTCAAAGGTTGGCAACTGTTCTGCATGACAATAGATTCCGCAGCGAAAGGATCGTCAAGATCACGCGAGAGTTTGCGATGTGATCTGCGCTGAGTAATATTCCAGTCCTTCGTAACTCTTCTTGGTCGTACAATGTTATGTTGTTGCGCAAAAAAATCTTCAAGCGATATAGTTCTGTTCCGCGGGGAGGGTGATAGTGAAGCTCTGAATCTACCCATCTGCTCATGTTCTGTGGATTGACTTGATGTTGATGCAGATTTTGAACGCCGCCTAACCTGCCACGCCTGGACAGAATCATTAGAGCTCGCGTCATTTTCGACCTCATCTGATCCCAGTCGGCGCTTTCTTTTGCTTTCTACCATTTTGGTAGTTAATGCTGTCAATGATTTTGTCCGAGATTTTTTCAACGTTTCCCTCAAATGTTTGAAGTTTGTGTTCAAGGGACTGGTCGGTTTGGCTTGGTTTTTTTTCTCTTTTTTCAAAAGCTCACGTTTCATTACGGCCTCCCTATGAGCCATATTCTTTTTCTGTAGCTTGACTAAATGGGCGATACCCCCTCCGGGAAGTTTATTTATTGCTTCCCGTTTCCTTTGGAAAGATTCGTTTGCGAATTTGAGCTGATCTTGCATTCCTTCTTCGGTCTTAGTGAGGGTAAGTATCCGGCGTTGACTCATTAGCAAGTAATAATCAATCATAGCAGGCAACGTGTAAATCCATTGAACGCGGAGTTTTATCGATCCCCTAGTTGAATCTGTCTCTACAGATAATTCCGTATTTCCAGCATATCGTCCAACAAGGGGCCACCAACCTACGAGTTCCTGTTCATTTCGGATACTACCGAAATGTATCGAGGCCTGTCCCAAAATGGGATGTTGGCCAATTATGCGGAAATCCCGTACAACTACCTGGATAGAATGCCCTCTAGTCACATTTATTGCTTCCTCTGGCACGTCAAAGACAAAGTATTGATCGTTCCATCTTGGATTTGAGGTTTTTTCGATGAAATATGTTTTCCTCTTGTTCATTCTTTTTTGCAAAAAGTGCTTTCTTGATCGCAATCTTCCTTTGTAAAAAACTTCACAATACGGGTCACATGTGCCAACGAAGTCGGACTGAGCTCAAACCAAAAGCCTCCAACACTTGAACAACCACCTGACATCTTTTCGTTACCGAATTTCCTTCTGGAAACTCATCTGTTAATTCTCTTAAATCATTCTCAATTACGTTTGCTCGTTCCTTCTCTGCATCTAAATCTTTCATATTTCCACTTTCTGACCTTCGGATTGGTTGTGATAACGCATAGCGCATTGACTTCAAGGCAATACTTCTTCTTTCCTCGTGAGCTATCTGACTTCGCAAATTGTCTATATTACGATGCATTGTCTCTCTTTCGTCACGTTCATCAAATAAGTCCGATATCACTAGAAGACGAGTGCCTCCATCTGTGTCCACTTCACAATTTAGGTACTTCTTTCTTCTATCCACACCTTCCACGGACGACGGTACTGGCACTAATGTATGAAAGCCAATTTCCTCTAGTCGGACTGTAGTTGGAAGACCGAAACCACCGCGCTCTTCGTTGTTGACATACTGATACGCCAATATCTGCCTCAATCTATCAGTGCGCGCAGCACTGCCACTCTCTTCTAATTCCTGTTCAAAATCGACCTTCTCTTCTGTATCATCGCATATACTGCCCGACGTATTTTCGTTGCCGATGCCATCTTTTGAAGGCTCGAACGGGTCTACTGCGCTACGTACCGTAAGCTTCTTCGATTTCATGGGTTCTTCCCAGGAATACGAGCGTGACTCACCCGGCATCAGAATATTCCATTCATGCTCGTCGCAATTTCGTTGACGATAAAAGAGATAGTACTTAAGCGATCTATTCTGAATTTTGAACGGGGGATTCCCCTCGTCCGCGTTCCGAAGAATGATGAACATTGTGTTGTGAATGGCTTTCGTCTCAACAGTGAGTGCATGGATGGGTTCAATCCCTGAATTATCAGGGTCAAAATTTTTACAGGAATTACATCCAGAAGAAAAAGCTGAATTTCTTGCTCGAATTGCTTTTATCCTCTTCTTCCTTAGACGTTCTTCCTGTGTGCGAAACGTTAAGGTAAGAGGCTGAGGTTCCTCGTCAATTTGCGACAGATCTCTCCTCTTGCTACTCAAGGAAAGCCGCTTCTTCAACCCTCGCTTCCCACCTTTTCCCGATTCAGAACTGGTTGAGGTAATTTGTTTCCCACCCATCGAAAGGCGTTTGAGTACACCTCTGGTGCTCATTGGGGGCCCACTGTTTCGTTTCAGCTTTTTGTCCTCGTATGCGCGGATTTCGCTGAGATGATCCTTAATCATTTTCATCGCTTCTTCGAACGTAAACTTCAATACAGAAATGCCGTTTATACGCAACAGCTCATCTCCAACCCGCATATCAGTATGATTAAATGCATACTTTCCTCGCTTTGTTCCTTTTACGAGGATCTTTCTTTCTTCTATATTTACAGACTCAGTTTCGAAATATGCGCCGAGTTCACCATCCCAATCACTGCTGATACCTTCGTCCAGAGGAGGGAGAATTATCTTGTATTTGGGTGAATCTCGGATCGATACGTGATTCAAGAAACGGATATCTGTTGCTCTCGTAACGTCCAATACGTGTTCGCCGGGAACATTCGAAGCAAAACTTGCTGTCAGGTTCCATGGGCCACCAAGATCTATTCGGAGTTGACTCTCGGAGCGCGTGTCGGGAAGAAAAAAAGGAACAAGTTGCGATGGACCTATAGAAGAGATATAAAGAGCTGACCTATGCGCTGCTGTTCCGTCCGGAAGTCTTACCTCTGACTCGTTAGAATTGATCAATGATTTGTCATCTAATGTAGCGTGTCTTCCGAACAGCGACTCGTACTGGCCGATTTTCTTAGTGTAGTACTCGTCTTCGATATCATATCTCCATTTACGAGAATCACTTTGATCATCCAACTGATTCGTAGCATCGGACCTATCTTCAGCCAAAGTACGGATAACTGAACTGTCTTGCCAAAGTCGAATTGGTCGTTCTAAACGATTGTAAATTGCGTATCTCGGACAAAATCGCACAATCTTAGTATATCCAGAAAGGAAACCGGGAGCGACATTCACCGTCGCTGATAATTCGAGCATCCTTCCGTCTTTACATGGTAAACTGAGATTCGTACGCATTCAAAATGTGAGGTTTGAAATTTTGGACTAAAGCAAACATAATGTTGAAGCGCATGTAACATTCCAAACAACTAGACGTTTTTTCATACCTTATAACCTGTGAAAACCCAACAGTCTCTAGGGCGAAGCCAGCGGACCACCCTGAAATGTACCCTGGGTTTTTAGTGTGGTTAGTTTCAAGCCCGTCGTATAACTGAACAACCAACTTCTCTACGAGAATGCTTTCATCGAAAAAGTTGAACATGAAAGCAATACCTGCAAGCTTTTGCAAAGGCATGTCTTCTTCGATCAAAAGAGAGATATCTTCAGGAGACAACGTGCATCTTCCTGGAGAAGTAGCAATCGCACCATGCGTCCCAGCAAACACAGTTTCTTGATTCATTGGTTCGTTTGTATCCAGTAACTGTGAGGGCATTGAAGGAGAAGAGCGCATCTCCTTTCTTTTTGATTGCATTTCGTATTTGGATCTATAGCTTCGATTGCTACCATCTACTGGCATGGAACCATTCTTTTCAGGGTTATGAACAGTGCCAGAAACATACCGCTTTTCTTTATCTTCTCTGTATCGCAGAGCGTGTTCAGTTGTGTTCACAATCCAAAATGGACAATAAAGAGAGATCCTTCGCTGCCCACCACCGCCACGAATGTTTTCGATCCGGAGCCTAAGCCGTTGACCAACACTATCAACGACAGTAGTTTCGTCTGCTATGTCTTCTGTCGAATATGCAAGGGCTTCAATGGCATGGACTTTGCCACGGATAGCATCTGTTCCCGTTTCTCCTGATATGATTTGATGGAAATTAACATACATAATGAGCCGACGCGATTGGAAATGACATCGAAAACGGCAATTATATCAGCACACTTACCAAGATCTAAGTCTAATGATCTCCTATCCATTGCCGATCGTTTGTGTTTCACGTTTCCTTTCCGTCGTCGGTAATCTTTCGATTTGGGAGAAAACATCTTTGCGACTCGCTCCTGGGCTCGCTTGTCGGGAGACTCAGTAAGGTTGGTTAATTTTCTACCAATTTTCTTCGTACCCTTGCTTACTATCTTCCCAAGGGATCTCAACCCGGTACTTTGTTCTTTGGAACGGTGTTGAAAAAAAATAGGAAAGCTCAAAAGAGTTAGGGAGAACCATACAATTTCTTTCATGGGTGAAACAAAGAGTGATCAGAAAATGAAACGAACCTTTTGAAAATTCAGCAGAATCTCCACCGTGGTGGACAAGTGCTCCTTCCCCTACTGGAGTTCTGCAATAACCTAGATTGACAAGTAAGAGAAGAGGTACATCGAGCCCGAGCGAGTGAACCGGAACTTGTTCACCTGGCTTGAGGTCGGCATACCAAACAACAGTCTTTCTGATGGCATGCATCAGTTCGAATCGTCCTCCTTCAGGCAGAAGATTTACGATCACTATTGGGGGATGAATCACAAGGCTGTATGCAACAGGACCATGCATCAGATTCGCATGCATTGGCTTTCCAAATTTCTTCTGTTTTTTCGCGAAGGGCTTATATCTATCGACGTCAGATTTCACGATGGGACTTCTGCAAATCTCTATCGCGTAACAAAAGGGCGTTCGAATGTTACCACTCTGTGAATGTGTTGGACAAGACACCTGCACGCCACTTGTCGCATTAGATTGTTTGATATCTTCTCCGCCTCCATTGTTATAGATGAGACAAGTTTCGTGAACAATTTTCGCGAGCTGGACTGGTCTGGAACAAAAAGACGCATCGAATTCTTCGATCTTTGATTCGGTAGGCTTGGAGAAGTCACGAAATGAAAAACATTCAGTGTGTGATGTATCTGGACGTACCCACACACTACCAAGATGACTTCCATCCATTTCTAACGAGCTTTCGATGAGTATAGTCGGTAACTGGAAATCACAACCCGGCTCAATGGTGAAAGAGTCTGATGGCATCTTTTGCTTAACGAGTTTGAAAAAAGAACTTTCAATCGATTCCAAGTTGTGGTCCTTTTCAGTCTCTTGGGCATGGATATCGGGTTTGTGTTTTGGATCGGGGTGAAAATTCAACTTGACGGAATGTGTCGTATTATTTTTTATCTGAAATATGCTCCTGACAGATAAGAGTCGCCCACCATTATCAGGGCCAACTTCTGTTAATACTGTCATAGCATTCCGTAGACGCCAGTCATTAGAAATTTTTTCGAAAATTTGCGGAGATCGAGGCGTCAAGCTCTGAAATTTACGACCAAAAGAATCCAACCTTACGCCTTGAATCCATCGGCATCCGGGTATTTGCATATCGACTGCATGATGCAAAGATCCCTGTCTCTGATCTTCGTTGCTTGTTGAGACTTCAAAACCTGGATAGGGAACTTCTACTATTCTCAGATTCTTAACAACGGAGATCGTCGCAGCGAATGTCAAGCCCGCAGATTCACCTTGATTCAAGTACGTGACGACGACAGGTTTACATTCTGCACTTTCCCTTGAAGAATTGGACTGTTGGTGAATTCGAATTCGCTGCCCCGTGAGATTGCGCAAGGAAAAAGCTACTTTTTCTTCCCCTTTCAGTGTTGTTGGAACTTCGTGAATGATACTCATATAATTTCCGTCAGCTATTTTTCTCGTGTCCTCTAGGCGAGCGCCGCCTTCAACTTGCGACGAAGTACCAACCAACTCGCGTTTTATGGTAGAATTAGATTTTCCTTCCTTCTCTCCAAATGTTTCGCGGATTACTCTGCTGATGGATTCCGTAGCTTCACTAAGAAATGACAAAAATGCGCCCGATAAGTTGAAGTGGAAAGGGCTATCTGAGTTGAGTGAATAACCTTGGCCACGCTCGCTAGAACTTTCGTACAGTACTTGAAACTTGAAAGGTTCCAACAGAGGTTCCCAACTTCTCGTCAGCCCAAGCTTGAAATAATCAATCCATAAATTGTTCACCAAAATAATCTGCATGTCCGCTGGCTGAGATTTGCCTTTCACTAAACCTTCAGTAATCGGTTCTATAGCGAACTTGCTGACGGATATAGTTGACGAAGATAAAGACAACACAGCCATGGGTAACTGTACACCAAGATCTGGGTCAATTAGAAACACCCTTATATCTCGAAGCTTTGCTGTAATAGAAAGCGTTTTGGGTGGCTGTTCATCGTAATCGGGAACGAAATCCGAGTTCACCGTAAGAGGTCCGCAAAAGAAATTCATCAAAGTAGACGATGCTAGAGGTAACACCTCTATGATACAAGTCATGTCACAAACTTTCGGACCGAAATGCCTTGTCGGCCGAATAAATGGTTTGAGAACTCTAGGTGGATCAAGTTTGAATGGCTCGATCTCTAATTCTTTCCCCACAATTGACAAAGACGGAATATTCTCGCCAGAAAAAGGGATGGCAAGGGACATATCCATGTGGTTGCATTGATCGCTGTTACTATCGTAGCGTAATCCAAAAGACAGCCCTTCGATCAGGGGTCTGATAGAACCCGTCGTTCTTGATGCTCTGGAGTACGCTTCACGACGGTAAGTTTCTGGCGGCAGGAATTCGTTGGTAAAAGAGAGATTTAGGTCTGTTGTGACAACTTCCTGTGAAGCGAAATTCTCAATCGACTTGTAACGATACCACAGTCCAGTTTCACTTGACAAGGTCAAGGAAGGAGATCGCGCATCAATGTAGTCGCTAGGAAGACAAAGAGTTGGTCGACATAGCCATACTCTGAAGTCGATGTTCAGACCAGGTTGCGGTGCAAAATGATGTGTTTCTTTATTAGCAGATCGTCGGAGTGCGTTCTTGATTTTATGCGACCACTTTTGCGCCTCGAATCCTGGGTTACCGAAATCATCATCACAGTAGTAACTCTTGAAGTAACCCATTATCACCCAAATCCAGGATAGGTCATGCATTGTTCCGTTTGCACTCTGGATGCCTAAGTTTGTATGACTCCACCTTGGAGTCATAAATATAGAGCATTGCACCGGTTGAGGAAGAGTCGTATCGAGTGTTCTTACATTTTCACGCAAGCCCCAAGACAAGTCAGCCCATGAAGATTGCTGCTCGTCGTCTTCGCATTGTTTGGCGCGCGGATCGGACGAAAGAACTTTTTGGAAGGGTCCAGCTCGGCGCTCATCGATTATATCAATCGAAGACGATCCCATTCCGATCCTCTTGACATTCAAATGATTACTAAGAACATGAACTACCATGTCCTCCAGTGTAAGTGTTAGTCCAGGTTTTACCTCGTCTGCACAGGCTGGATCTTCAAAATATTGAAAACAATCTGGATCCTTTGAAAAGTATCCTGGCTCGTCAAACGTGCAACGGACACTCAGTTTCTTGAATATGCAACATATCTCAGACCCAATAGATTTGATTCTTTCAAGGTAAGACACGAATTCTTCAGAGGCGTACTCTGGGAAGTCATCTGGTATTGTTGGCGGGCTTGCATATCCGAAAATATCATCCGCGGATACTGGACACATCGTCCCAAGTTCTTGCATGTTTGAGTCCCAAACTGATAGCAAAAGGCACAGCTGCGAAAGTCTTGCATCCAGAGAAAGAGGATTCGAACCGTCGTTACTTGATACTAAAAGCCTTGTATGAGGAGCGGAATCAAACAGTATTTCAAGGGAGAAAGGATTGGTGCTAATTTCTTCCCACGTCTGAGTGTCTTCTTCAAAATCGGAGAAGTCTTCTGCTGATAAATTCTTGTTGGGACTAGGGTCCCTCGCGTACACCGATTTCAAATGTTCTGCTCTTCCGTCTATGGTATGAATGAATCGAAAAAGCGAGCTGCTAATGATTTCTTGTTCTGTTTTGTCCCCAGCAATAGCTGTAAATAATCTAATCCGGTCTAGATTGATTTTCAGTCGTCGTTTCAGATCACTGGTATGGCTTGATATTGGCCCAATTTTCTCATTACCGGTACTCCTATGAGATTCGCAATCATCGTTGTCCGAAAGTGATATGAAGCTGTTCGACCTTGACACCGAATCATTGTCATCATTATTTTCATCCTCTTTCTCGTTGGTTGGATTCGCGCAGAACGGGGATGACTCTGTCGGCATCGCGAACGTTTTGGGTATGTACGATACAGATATGCATGAATCTTCAACTTCGAATGCAACCATATCGGTACTTGTGCTATTCCTAGGGCAAATGATCGACGTATCGTAGATATGGATAGAATAGATAAGAGGGGGTTGCACGTTTCCATGAATGTCAACGACATTCTTCTCATATCTCTTCTTCAATTTCCCAACTCCATATTGATCGTAGGCAAAGTAGTGTAAAAAGTCATTGACAAACTGTCGAACGAGGAAAAACCGAAATGAAGTGAAGTCTAATTCCAGTCGGTTCCCAACTCTCCACGCGTCAGGACTTCGAAAGAATCGTGCTTGAAAAGGAAACAGAGAGGATTTGTTGGGCTCAATGAGTTCGAGGATATTATGAAAACATTGCCCTTCGGGACTAAGATTCTGAACCGAAAAGGACATCGCACCTAACGCATACGTAGGTGTGTCAGGAGTTCCCAACAATTCCGTAGCCTTTCCGCTCTTGATACATGCATTTTTCAACGTTATCCGGCAGAATGGAACCAAACTTTCTGAGGTAAACAGCAGTGACAAGGAACTCGCCAGGAGAACCGTAGATGTCATGGGTAAAGGACGTGTTTGCAATGAATCACTAGCACTGTCCAAAACAACATCATCTGACTTAGAACCTGCACTATCACAATCTGCATAATCTTTCTTCTTCGGAAGTAGTTCATTTATCTCTTCAATTATCTCCTCGAATACAGGGCAGGAAAAGAAAAATTCGAGTTCCCCCACCTCGATGTCATCCAATCGAGATCGCTCCCTAAAAGCTAAGTCGGATTCTTCTCCCTCATCGGTTGCAAGGACGCTCATAGGCAAACCACCCTCTCCGAATCCATAATTGTGATCCAAGTTGAATCTCGAAACCAATATGCCGTGATTCAATGTACCATGTGCCATTTCGTCCATACGGCTCACAGACTTATTTGTATCGCTAGGGACCAAGGTCAAAAGCTCGATGCCAGCTTTGTTCGTCACAACCAAGTAAGGAAGTGCCGATGTCACATGTTGATCGTAAAACAATTGAACCATGGAAAGAGAGAATCCCATTGGCAAATCGATGAAAAGAAAAGTAGAATTGTCCATTTCCTCATTGTCTTGGAAAAATGGTTGCAATAATGTCGAGAATGATGCCACGGTATTCTCGACGGCGCTATTAATTGTTGTCTCAACAACTAGTGCTGAATTTTTGGAGTCATCATCGGAAAATTCATCGCTGTCGAAAGTATCATCGTTGCTACTAACAGTGTCAAATTTTTCATCGTCCGTTTCAGAGGATTCTGATGAAGTCGATTGGCTGTGATTTTTCTCGATTTTTCTCGCTGCAATGTTTTGCGCCATTTCCGCGAAAGCCTGGGATTCTGTTCTTCTCATGAGTGTGATATCGTCCAAGAAGTTAACCCGGGCTGCATTTGCACAGGCCCAAGCTTGATCGTCGGTCAATCCCAATCCCATGAGACGCCCGATACACACTTGTATCGCAGATGACAGAGCTTCCTCGTTTGTCAGATTCAAGTCAAAGCACGCTATAATCGAGAGAAAGTCGGACAGAGCTTCTTCCATGACAAGCTCTTTAATTTTTGGAGGCCCTAATTCACCAACTTGTTTGTCTCTTATGAGTTCGATTCGAACTTCACTGCACGTTAGGTCAAGGGAGCTCAATATCCTCTGGGAAAGTATCTCTATCCTCGGAGGGTCCGGAATAAATGTTTTCTTGATGACGGAATTCGTACTTAATTTGCTCAAGTCGAGTGCAGATTGTGTTGCCGCTAATAAGCTTAGCCGGTACTCAGACAAAAGAATATTCACCGGTGATATTTCAACAACAATTTTGTGTTTCGGGATTTCGGTGTCAAGGAGCGACATTCCATTGCTAGTGATCAAAACTTCCACGTCGATAGGTACACGCATGAGTGCAGGAACGAAAGCAGAATCCGATGTGAACCCACAAGTAACCCCTCGTACCGTCAGTACAAAGTGATTCGAAGCAAACGAATCGTGTGCGCTTGTCAACCCAGCGATATCCAACATGTCCAACGTCCGAATCCCGGTTTGGGTCCGAAAGCTGGCAAAGCTTCCGCTAGCAATGCTTCGATCCTTTCCCTCGGACATGATGGCTGCTGACTGAACCAATTCGTCTACCGCGGTGCCACTGTACAGTTCGAGAACATCCGCTACCAAATGTGTTGAAATTCTGTGCCGCTGCTGTCGAAGCATGTCCTCTGGCTCGTAGGAAAAGATCTCTGAATGTTCCGATTTGCTCTCTTGGTAGACTTCCAAAGGGACTCTCAATTCGATCCCATGCACTCGAATCGCTGACGTGAGGTTCGAAAGAAAAATCGTCGGAGCATTGGATATTTTCTTGATCATGAGTTTTCTTGCGACGTCTCTCGAGGTTTGGGTGAGAAGAGTTTCGGGCTGCTTGACGTCTGGTCTGGAGTAAAAAGACAATAATTTTTCCGCCGATTGTAGGTTTGCGGAGATAGCGATCTTTGACAGGTCGCACTGGAGAATCTTGGACGGACCTTCTTTGGAGAATTTCAACGAGATCGCTTGACGAGGAGAACTCGATGGGCTTCGAGTGAAAAGCATTCCGTCTGCCAGACGTTGGTGCTTCCCGGAAACGTACGTAGAAAGATCCACGCTGCCCACATCGGTAGCACCCGGCCGAGTTTTTGGCTTGCGGTCAGCAAATCCATCGATATCTACCTCTTCGACGGGCAGATGTGGTTCCGAGGGTCCCATGGAAAGAATATGCGTGTTGTCGTCGCCGGCTGCCTCAATAGAGGCTACCGAGACTCCTACTTCCATTCCTCCTCCACTAATTCCCTTGGAGGTTGCAACGAGGGACGAAATCGTAAGCCGAAGCACCGGATTTTCGGGCCGACCAAACGAGAGAAAATCGGTGGATTTCATTTTGGGCTTGCCCGAGTTGTCAAAAGCTTCCTCTTCTTCCACGGTCACCACCACTTGGTCATCGTCTTCACTGAACAATCGATCATCTGTCAACACGGAAAGATCCGACACATCACCGATACCGCTTGGCTCATCCGCTCCACTGGTATCGGAATCCATGTAGCGATTCAGGTAGCGATTCATTCCATTCATTTCTGGGGACAAATCAAACACGTAGTCTTCTTCCACCACAATCAGATTGAATTTCTTGATTTGAAACGAGAAGAACAATCTCATCCGGTTGTCGCCCGCCGCCACCTTTTTCGCCGAGTTTGCAGCACTCATTAAACTACCCCTGTGGGATCGCTTCGTGCGGTGCGACCGGATCGTCCGGCTCTCTGGTTTGGACTGGACATCGCCAATCGTTGTGGCAAAATCTTTCTTGGTTCCGCCGCCCATGGTGTAAAAACGGGTCGAGCCCGCTATTCCACAGTGGGAAGCACTTTCCGGGAACGCGGAATCCTTCGGGGGGGCACGGGCATTGCCGGAATCGTTCCGGGAGTTCTCACCCGCATCTCGGACCGGGCCATCGCTCGCAAACGACTCGTCCGAGCCGCCATCGTAGGTGGCCAGATGTGCCTGGACTCCGCCGGGTTCGCGCAGCCGCTGCATCGAATCGAATTTCTTTTGGACCACGGCCAACAATCCGGAACTAGTACCACCTCCCTCGTCGTCCAGATTTGCCGAAGAACCATCGTTGCTTGCAAAGCTCGTGGTTTTTCCTATTTTGTAGCGGTCTTTTTCCGGGGACGACCGCAAGTTCGCAAAATTGGCACCACCGCTCCGGTTGGTGTTGTTGCTGTTGTCCCCCGTGTCCAAACCGCCCCTTCGGTGCTTGGCCCTCCGGCGCGCGATCTTGGCACTCGTCAGCCCGTCCTTCCCCCACAATTCGTACACCGTGGGGGGCATCTGGCTGGTTCCGAGCACCTTCATGCTGCGCTGCGATCGAACGGTACAGCAGGATCTGCTCGATGGGCAATTCGTCCTCGATTTCGAGCAGCTTGTCGTCCGCCTCTTTTTGTTTCTTGGCATAGTCTCGGGTGGCGAACCTGCTGCTTCCGATCTTGGGATTGCTGTTCCTGTGGAGCTTGTGGGCAATGTACAGATCGATGTATTCCTGCCTCCTGTGTCGCTGCTTGTTCCAGTCGAAGGAAATATACATGTCGCGATAGACCGAGGTCGTGTGTTTTCGTTTCCGAATCTCCCACTTGATGGCCCCGATGGCGTATTTCCACCACTGGGCGACCACTTCTTGTCTCGCGGATTTCAGTCTTCGTCCCTGGTAGTACGGAATCGGAATTCCACCCGTCGGGTTGGTATCGTCGCTGTTACAGGATTCCGGGTTTGATTTGTTCTTCGGGGTGTAGAATTGCTCCCCGGTTTCGTCGCTGCTGGAATGGTTATAGTTCGCTGCTGCAAGAGCATTCCCCGCCGCTGGTTCGGAGGAGGACGGCCACAGATATGAAATAATGCCCCCACTGGACGCGGCAGCAGCAGCCGCCGGTGCGGCGGCGTGGTCGGACGATCGATCGTCTCCGAAAAGATCGGATCCCGCCCCCGACGATGCCGTCTCGTACATGCTGTAACTGTAATCGTAATCGCTTCCGGTGCCACTGCTCCTCCTCCGGACGTTCTTGGTGTTGTTTTCGTTGCTGCTGCTGTGTTTCTTGAGCAGGGCTCTCATTTCCCGTCCCGGCTCGGTTTCCTTGACGCTTCGAATGGTCCGGTCGGGTCTCCCGTTTTCCATCCGGGCAATAGTCGAACAGAGATAGTTCAGGAGCTCGTAGTGGCGGGTGGTAAAGACCACTTGTACCTCAGTCGACGCCCACCCTGAATTGCAGCCTCGGACAAGGCGTCGACGGGAGATCCGGAAGGAGCGCAGTTGAATAGAAATCCGTGGTCGCGCTGTCGTTGGCCACACTGGCGGCCGTCTTGGTGGAGGATCGATGAGAGAATCGATGGAAGTTTAGATAGGCGGTGGAAGAAGCATTAGTAACAGTATTAGCATTAGCATTAAACGATGCATTGGCCACCGCTGCCGCGGAATCGTTGAAGTCAGACCCATACCCATACCCCGTGAATGCTGCCTGCCGCGGGGTCGTGATAGTTCGGGCTGCCAGGGGTGAAAGAGCCCGCGAGAAGGGATTGGGATGTATGGTGCCGGCCGCTGTAGCGGGTAGCGAAGAGTTGCCTGAAGAGCCCATCGAGGTGCTCCGAATGGGTGTCCTCAGGCGCTGTATGTGTTGTAACCCGTGGTGCCTCCAATTCTTGGTGGTGGTGGTGGTGTCGTTGTCCTGCGGAAAGGTAGTGATCGACGCCGACGCCGACGCCAACAATTTGGCACTGTCCGCCGATCGGGATCGGATTCGTCTCATTGGCGATGGTCGTGATCGTCCCCTCTGATCCGTGGTGTAGTGATCGTCTTTGTTATCGTCGTCCTTCGCTTCGAGACCCCCGAGGGACGACGAGGACAGGATCCGGGGCAGCAGGGGAGCCGTATCGCACAGTTCGTCGTCAAGGGGGATTCGTGGATCTGAGAAAAAGGTGTCGTCGCTGTTGGATTTTAGAGAAGCCGGAGTGATGATATTGTCGGGAGACTTTTCTCCGGCGCTTGGAATGGTGTCCAGTCGCGTGCGAATGTTGGTCATGGGCGGTCCGTGTGCGTGTGTGTGATGGTGACGACGAAAGTGCTGATGGTTTTCATCGTCGTTGGTGGAAGACGACGAGGAGTGCATGGACATGGACGTGTCGACAGCCAATGCCAATTCTGCTGCAGTCGGTTGCTTGTCTCGCTTTCCCCTCCGATTCCGGCTGATCTGGGAGGAGGACAAGGAGGAGGGATCTGTTCTTGCAGCAGCAGTGGCAGCAGTGGCAGCAGCAGCCACGGCAACCGTTGTGGTTGTGGTTGTGGCTTGTGGAACAGTTGAAACCGGTGCCGGTGCCGGAGCCGGTGCCGGAGCCGGTGCCGGAGCCGGAGAAGCGACCACCTTTTTGCGGCGCTCGGGAGGGTGGGGATAAAAGAGGGAAAACCCAATGCTCAGCTGGGCTACCGGTCGGAGGATGTAATCGTCGGCCTCGACGCTGGTGCTAAATCGCAATTCGTTTGGAATCTTGTGGAGTTGCTTCCGATGGGTTTCCTTGCGGATAAAGATCCCGAGTCCCGTGTGCCGGACCAGCTTGTCGACGTGTTCTCCGTCCTCGTAGGCCCCCTCGTACTGAACGGGTGCCGCGGTCGCTGCCCCGGGTTGCGAGAGGGTGTGGCTCCCGCTGCCGGTGGTGCTGCTGCCGGCGTTGGTCGTCGGGGCCGTCAGGCCGGAGGGATGCCTCGGGACGGAGGCATTATGATTGTAATTCGGTTGATTATGATTATGATAATTATTGTGGCCGTGGATTTCGAGGCTCTCGATTCCGTCCTTCCCGGCCAGCACCTCGATGGATTGCACGATGCAGCCGACCTCGACCCCGTCCTGCAGCAAGACGATGCGGGCCTTGGAAATGCTGCCCTTGACCCCTGCAAACAATCTCCAAAAGAGGTCCGACGAAAAACTCTTGAGAAACCGGTCGAACTTGCCCTCGTTGGGAGGAGGAGGAGCCGGCTGCTGCTGCTGCTGCTGCGCGGACGGCGACGATGCTTCCGCCGTTGCGGTGCCGTTGCCACTGCCATGTCCACTGCCATTCGCTGCCGCCGCGGTCCTCCTCTCGCGTTGTTCCGCGCGGTGTGCCTCCTTGGCAATGCTCTGGGATTGGTGGAGTCGTTCGAGCCAGAGGGCAAGGTGCTCGCGCTCGCGGTGCTGTTGTCCCTGGCCGCTGCTCCCGCTGTTGTGGTTGTGGTGGTGTTGGTGTTGACCCAGGAATTGTCTCTTTTCGGCCTCGCGCAGCTTTCGCTGCTTGGCCTCCTGGTAGGCCTTGCGATAGACCCTGGAGTGTCCTTGTCCTTGTCCTCGTCCGTGCCCGTGCCTCGGATCGCGTTCCCCCGCTCGTCTTTTACGCTTTCGCTTGTGGTATTGGTATTGGTTGTAAAACGATGGTGACGGCTGTTTGTCATCGGTTTCCTCGACCCGAGAATCAAAAAAGAACTCCCCGTCGTCTTTCTCGTCGTCGCTGTAGTTGTAGTTGTAGTTGTCGTAATCGTAATTGTAATCATCGTCGGACCCCGTGGTCGCTGTTTCGTTCCCGTTTCTCCCAGCGGCCCGTCGTTTCTTCCGGGCATCCTATCGCTTCTTCCCGGGCCGTTTCTTCCCGTGATTGAAAACTGAGCACGATCGTCACGTCGGAAATCTCAAGGTGGACGGCACCCTGGCCCCAGACCAGCTGCTTCCAGGGAATCCGAACCCGCAGGTGCCCGATCGATCCCCTCACCAGCTGGATGCGGAGGGGATCCTTTCGGGTCGGATCGTCGCCGTTGTCGTCGCCGTTGTCGTTAGCGTTCTCCCAGAACGTCGCATCGTTGGTGCTCGGGTTCCAGCCGGGACGGGGGCGGCGGCGGCGTTGGTGGTGCTGATGCTGATGCTGATGCACGGAAGAATCCTTCGGATGGTCCGATCGGCTTCCTCCCGATGCGGCTTCGTTTGTGGCTCCGTTCGCAGCCCGTTTCCGATTGAGGAGGGGCCTGACGGCATCCCGCTTGAGATGGACGTTCTTCAGGCTCAGGTCTCCCGACCAGATTCCCATTTCCAGGCTCTTCGGATCGAATTCCAAAAAGGTCGACAGGAGCTCCGTCACCTTTTTCGACGGATTGTACACATAGGACGCCATTTTATTGTTACCAAGTCAGATGTGTTGATTCGGATAACTGTATTCGGATGCAAGCACAAGCACAAGCACAAGCACAAACTCAGACTCAAATGACGCCAATCCGGACTCTCCGGCGGTCTCCAAAGCCCGGTGGTTGGTTTGTTCGTGTTCGTGTTCGTGTTCGTCGTCGGATTCGCGTTCGGGCGCTTCTCGATCTGTCACCGATGCTTGTTCGGATTCTAAATCTCCCTTCTAGATTCTGACTCTCCCCTCTTGGATCTCTCTTTCTGTTTCTGTCTATTCTACTCTATTCTATTGTAGTTTTTAAAAACCGACTCTCCATTCCGGTCAGTTCGTCGCTGTCTCGTTCGTCGCTGCCTTCTCGTCTCTTCTTCTCTCGGTCCAAAACCCAAACCGAAACCGAAACCGAAACGAATCCCTTTACACAGCTGGGATCGCCGTCTCTCTCTCTCTCTCTCTCTCTATCGCGTGACGATGGACTTCAACGGCGATGGTTCTCTGCTCTGTGTCGGAGTGCTTGGTTTGAATACTGCTCGTATAGTACCGTACTGTTTGTTAGCTTCGCTCAACACTTTGCTTCTTGTTTCTCGCAGACCATTATGGTGTTAGCTCGTACACTGTATACTGGTACTGTACCGGTACGATACTCGTAATTATGTTGGTGTGAGTGTTTCTAGTGAGCAATGATTGATTCTTCGCGATAGCTCGTATTATTCGATTGCGTTACTTATCGTTGCTCGAGGTTGACAGGAAGCAGAGCACAGACCCAGCAACCAAACCGAACAAAATCCACAATCAATACGAGTGCGAGTATTGTACGTACGCGTACGCGTACGAGTAGTACGAACCGGTATGTCCCTCGTAATATTACTTCTTCGTACTTCCCGGTTTTCCTCGGGGTTTTCCCTTTTTTTAGCTACCGTAGTAGAACGGAGAGGGCCCATGCCTGCTTGCTTTCGTGCGTGCACGTGCGTGCGTGCGACCTCGCGACTTTGCGCATGACTGACGGACATTTTTATTGCTTATTGTTTGTACCGTACCGTACGATATTCTTACGCTCCGTATTTGTACGGTACCGGTACGGTACATACACGGTATCCTCGTAATCCTATGGCTTCGGCGGACGAGCACGTGCACTCACTCCTAAGTACCAAGAAAAATGAGGGTTTGAAACAGGCTCTACGGGTGGAGGAGGGAGTGGTACTCGTACTCTGGTAGCAGAATGTGGTACTCTGGTAGCAGAATATGGTACTCCGGTAGCAGAATGTGGTACGAGTACTCTGGTACCGCTCTGTTGTTATTGGTATTTTCTACGTTATTTCTGCTAGTAGTAGGTACTAGCAGTATTTTGAGCACAATGATTCTCTTATTACTATTTTCGATACTCCCAGAACACACTAATACAAAGCACACTATGGACCACAGTGTATGCCAAATAATGACCTAGAATTAGTTTGTAGACCTATTTCTTGCTAGAGATCCAACCATGATGAATATTGAGTCTGCTGGGCAGGACCAGGTACAACAAGGGAAGGGGGAGGGTGCGTTATGTTGTAGTACCACAGCTCCTATCGCCACTGGAATCGATCATCATATCGCTGCTTGTATTGATTGCAATGATCCAAGGCAGTGCTTGTAATTCAAACGCCATGGATACACCAGTGGCAGTTGGAGATCCAGAAGGAGGTGGATGGTTCTTCTTCTTGTTGTTGTTATAGGGGTTGCTCAATGAAGAATTCCTGGCTGCTACTGACTGATGTTGGTTGTTGTTGCTGTTGCTGTTGCTGTGTCTGTCAATGACCAACCAAGTCCGAGACCAAAGATCTTGAGCTGGAGCCGAAGATCGATTCTGGGGAGCTGGAGCCTTGCTCTTTGGAGATACTATAGTTCAAACCATGGTTGCTGGAAAGGACTATTCCCATGGTCAACAGCAAAAAGAATAATAAACAAATGTCGCCACTGCCGCCGCCAAATCAAATCAAAACAGCCTGAACATCTTCCCCCCCCCAAGCAAACAAAGGACCCTGCAATGACTTACAGTGTGATAGATGTTTGAGGCCGATCGAACTGGGCAGGAATATACACAGGAGGGCACAAGGTAGTAGAGGCCGACAGCCATGGTAATAAAGGTACAGGGCATGTGAGAATTACACCAGAGTATTAGCGGGCCGGTGCAATTATTAGTGATTTAGTGTGTGCATCGAAGTATTAGCGGGTTGATGCATCAATTTTAGTGATCTTAGGAAAGAGTGGATTATCTGCTCACAATTTCAAACAATTTAATGTCATAAACAAACAATAATAAAAACTAACAGTTAGCAAAACACCAATTCTCCACCTCGAATTTCAGGAGCCCTTCAAACAATAGAATAGGTTTGTCTTGTTGTTGTAATAGGAAAGGAAGTGCTCCCACGGTCAAAAGCAAAAAAGAAGAAGAGTGGCGTGAGATAGGAATAAACAAATGACCATGATGACAACAACGACAACAACGGCTGTTGACGGCGACAATGACAACAACCAAATCAAACAGAACAGTCTGACCATCCTCCTCCAGCAAAAAAAGGACTGGCAATGACTTACAGCAGTGTGATATAATGGATTTCTTGTTGTTGTAATAGGAAAGGAAGCAGTGAATAGGGTCTATTCCCATGGTGGGGGGATAGTTTCGCTTTTGAAAGTGGTTGCTTTTGAAATTGTGAATTACAACCGGGGGAAAGCAGCAAAAACCCAGGTTGTAGTAGGGATTTTTTTTACTAGATTCTACACAGGTGGTGTCAAAGAATCAGTCAAATTACACACTGCTGCTGCTAATCCCACTGTGTTAGTTCCCTCTTTATGCTTGAGTATACCTAAAAACACGTGCAGTGCAATGGGTTGAAAAAATTATTGCTTAACGAGTGAGTGGTACTCCGGTACCACCAAAAAAGTGGTACTGGGTACTACTCTAACAGTACGAGTACGTGTACTCATCCATACCTGGTACCACTCTACTTTTATCGTACAACTGATACCGTTTTATTCTTGTTCCCCCCTGTAGCAGCATCGGAACGCTACTACTAATCCCCCTGCAGCTGCATAGCTAGCAAGGACCTCCTCCATTGTGCTCGTCCTCCCAAAGCCATAGAGATTACCATGCCAACACCCGCCCCTTTCCTCCTTTTGCTTCTCCTCGTGGTATCAATGGGAGGAGGGGTTGCTTTTAGTAGTAGTACTCAGTACCAGCACTCTAGTAGTACTAGCTCCTTCTTGTTGCCTCGGCCGGGGGCCTTGGATAACAAGGAGCTAGAGTGGTACCGAGTAAAAGCCCTCCTCCAATTGATACTATGAGGAGTCGATTTGATTGCGTGCCTCGGATTTTTCTCAAGAGAGTTTCTCTTTAGAGAGGGGCTGACACGTGCCAACCAAAACAGGAGGACGGGGTGTTACATAGTACTTCGTACAACACATGGTACGTACCCCCGGTACGAGAGTGGTACGAGTACCCTAATTTACTGATCTACCCTAGTAGTCGTAGGTACGGAATAGTACCGTACGTATCATAGATGATGCCTCGAGAATTCCGATGGGCATCCTGCCGCGCCAAGTTTTTCGAGATTCGTAGTCACAGAGATACGTACCGGGTACAGTACGGTAGGGGACCGTATTTCGTGTTTTGCGCGCGCGCTCTCCGAAGAATATTGTGTACTGCATCTAAGAAAGGCATCCGTTGAGACTTCAACGGATCTTGGCTTTTCCTGGTAAGTAAGGAACAGTACACGTTCGTACTGTATGGAACGTTCCTCCTCCATGCGGTTGATCCTTCGTGTGACACATACCGTACGAACCGGTAATAAAGAATATTTCTTTAATTTAAGGATGATTGCAATTGTGTTACAAAAGGAGATTGAGAAGAGCAATTATTTTCCATTCTTTGATCGTTTGTTGTTCCACGAAAACATAGTTGTTTGGTTAGACTCTACGGTACGTAGGAATGACTCACGTATTAATACTTTTTCGATCTCCAAAATTGAAAAAAGGTTCACCAATTCTCATAGTTTTTGGACAAAAACTTAGCAGTTCCCTCATTTCATTCATGGAACATTTCACCAAGTCCCTTCTTTGATCTCGATCATACGTCACTTAAACTATGATCATGGTTGCGTCAAATTTGTGCGATGTACGGTATATAAAAATTCTAAAAACTGTTGTTGCACGCATCACAAAACATTCTCTACGTATTTTTGCCGTCGGTCAAAAATACGTGTACTGTACTTACGTACGTTCTACAGGAATTATCTCCATTCTACACTTGAAAAGTTACTTATACTCCTACAGAGATAAAATGACTTCAAGTATCAAGATATCTACGTCACATCATGTGTTCTCTGTCTTATGACGAATTGCACATGATCTATGACCGGTTTAGACTTCCCTACAACACAAATAATACAGTGATACCGGTCCACTACATGAAATAGAACAGTAACAGAGCAATCTCACGATATGCTCACATCTCTTAAAATTTTAATTATCCTATCCTTTCAGTCAATTTTTAGAGTAAAAACAGGTTATAGAGCCCTTATACCTTGCACTAGTGTCCCGCAAGAGCACTAGTGTTTACCTTAATCTACCTATCTCCGCCCGATCAGCACCTCAACTGACGGTTACTGCCAGAGGAAATTGTGTGCATAGCTCCCTGTGCGGCACATTCTCGGCCTCCACTCCACCTTGGATGTACATCTTCCTTCTGTTCCCTGCTTGTGGATCAGGGGGTGCACTCGCTATCACAAGCCTTGTAACCCACAACCAGCTCTCTGGATTCCAGTTACAAGATAACAAAGACCACCGCCGTCTTTAATAAACGCCCATTGCAACGGACACGCCAATTGCAATAATCCATATCTTCTTCCGCGTCCATCATCCGTTCCAAGGACCATTGACACCCATTTGATTGTGCTAAGCACCACTTCAGTCATCCCATCGAAGTCATCCCATCGATTCCGGTTCTTTCATTGGCATCGCTCTCGATTCCTTCCCGGTTGATATCTTCTTCAGTTAATTCTTCGATCCTTGTACCTCCGACGGCCGGCCGATATTTCTTCGGAACATTCCTTTGGTTATTTCTGCACCTCCAAGGATCGTTCTGACGATCACTCGGAATTCCCTTCTTCGCCATCAACGGATTAATTACAATGACAACCATGCCGACTCCATTTGACTGGACTCCAATCTTTGGAATTGAATTTCGATTCACCAGCGCTAGCAACCCTACTGCGGCCGCGTCCCTCAACAAAGCCTACTCTGAAATCATTGGCAAATATGAACTCTCAGAATTCTTTGTGACCCTCGAAGAAGAAGGACCACTAAAACTACTAGCACCGGATCCGCAACTCCACATTCTAAATTGCATCGCCAAAGCAATTGCTATCAATCTAATAGACCCCGATGCAGTCACACAAGGCCACATTGCCAACCTTCTCAGCAAATGTATTATCAAACATGTTAGAAACAATGGGTCTTGCAAGCGAATGCAATACAAAACAGAATTTGATGCAGCAGCCAAGCATGCGATTCGAACCAACACTGATGAAGAACCTATCATCTTATTTGAACTCACTATCACCCATTGGAGATTCAAAGACAAATGGCGCCCTGACCTCTTCATGCAAGCCTACCCCGGAGACCCACCATCTGCCACCGCATCCAGGGCCCAATTTGCCAATTTACTACAACGAAAATATACCACACGGAAGGCCACTCCCCCGGACGCATCCATCTTGTCCCCTATCACACCCGCTGCAGCCAAGCATGTCAACGCGACCATTCCTTCTGGTGCTACCAACTCAGTTCACACCAAGACAGTTAATTCCAATGCTGTAGCGACCCCTGTCACAGCTCTCTCAGGGCCGCCAGCCAACTTACGATGGACATTCAACCCTCAGGGCGAAACTGAGACGTTCCATTGCTCGCCAAAACCAGCTACTGTCCCTCTCAAGCCACCATCGAGATTCCCATTGTCCGACTCGTTCGCTGATGATCCTGTCCTCCTCCGACTCTCCAAACAACATCGTGATGCCCTGAAGATAAAGATGTATCACTTGCATGCTAACATCTTATCGATGAATTGGTTTTATGATCCCTCCGACTGACTGTCCGACATTACTCGGTTGAATTCTACAATTCACATACGCTGTCGTCTGAGCAACTACCAACCTATGATCTTCCTCCTGTCGATTCAATTCACTCGTACACAACAATCTTCTCCCTTGCTTGTTGTTGTGTATCAGGTGGTGTCCGCACTACGCCCTACGGTTTTATAATACACAACCATGGAATTCAATTGAACCATGAAATTCGATTCAATAAGTATGAATCAAGGGGTGTGCATTTCAATCAAGGGGTGTGCATTGGATAACTGCATGACGCTTAATTTGAACGCGTTTAACTTCCAGCGTGTTCATCATAAGCCTCCCCCACATTACTTACGCTCCCCGCACGCGACAAGGCTCCCACTGAAAACACATCAATGAACCGACTGATAATTCAACACTCCTCCACCAAGTGTCGAATCAAGAAGTGTGTAGCCGGTTCGTGTAAACCCAACACAAGCGAATTCACAGAACGGATTTACTTAACGCGCTAAAAAACGATGCCTGACTAACAATAACTGATGGGCCTATCCTTGACTTGATATACTGTATCAATACACAATCACTCATGGATCTCCCCTCTGTCGAGATCCTCAATAGAGCCTTCCGCTCCAGTGCAACTAATACGTCTCCTCTCCAATCTCCTCAAGGATCTACGTCTTCTGTTGTTCCAGCTCAACCAACTCAAGGCTACAAATCGATATTCCGTTTATCACAGCTCTTCTTTCCAAAGACATTCGATATCTACTATCTTGAGCATTGATCTCCCCTCCGTTGACGATCCCAGACTAATTGATGCTATGATTACTTTCAATCCCCCATCTTTGATCGATATAGTACACGAGTTCGATTTGTCCCTATCCATCACTCATCGACTCTGGTTGGTAATTCCTCTACGATCAATCAATCGTCTTCAATGCCGATAGCTTGACTCCTATGATTTGGTTCTACGATCTGATATACGACCACATTGATCCCTGCAACCAATATCCATGAACCGACAAATAATTCAACACTCCCTCACTCCGTGTTGAATCAAGGGGTGTGTCACCGGTTCATGTAACCCCACCACAAGCAGATTCCAGAAATTTACTTGATATCCAGCATCCTCCAATCTTCCAAGATATGAATCGCCATCACTTTGAATATAAAATCGATTCTCTTCATCCTCTATCCACCAGAATCCTTCTCTTTATCATCTACGCTTTGAATGTGCTCTTCCATTCACAACGTACTATGATTCCATCCTATGGCTTGGAGCAGCAATCAATCCTCAACGTTTGACTTTATCCTTGATTTAATTGATCTTTCCACCAAGTCTCCCGTTCAAATTCCATACTTCTCTTGTCATCATTGATCTCCCCTCCGTTAGATCATCAATCAACCCTATGCTTCCATTTCGATCATCATTGCTATGGATTAATCACCTTCAGTTTGATGCTCATTACATGGATACAAATTCCTCCTCACGGACTACCCTTGGTCATCCCCTCCGTGATACCAAGCATTGTCCAATCAATTCTCTCCATTGATGTCTAATCTATTTTCTATATCATCGTCGAGCAAATTGCTTTGAGACGAACTACAATTACAATTCGCCACTACGATCATATTGATTCCTACGATCTCTCCTCAATCGTATTCCACACTCAACCGATTCCTACGATTCAATCCCATGGTCGGCGTTTGATATTTGATTCTGGAATCAATAGATCTTCTTCCTACCAAGTCAGAAATGAATTCCCTCCGATTCCATTCGTTTCTACGACACGTCCCTAAGCTTCGATTACAATGCCACGCATCAATATTCCGTCTTGTCTCCAATTTGATTTGACAAGTTTTATTCGATTTATACTATGCTCGATCCCTCTGTCGACTATTCCTACTGATCCTCAACGACTTGATCTGTCTCGTCCCCAATCAATTGTCTTTCTATGACACTCAAAGCGTTTGATTCTACAATCCCTCGATTACAATTGGTAACTCTTCCACGATCAATCAACTCTCTCCGCAGACGATCTCAAACTCCAATCTAATCAGCACTACGATTACTTTCAATCTCTCCACTTTGATTGCATCATACGATCCTTTGAGCCTTCCGCTCCGCTCCATAATCAATCAATCGTCTTCGATGCTGCCTGCTCACTCAAATTCTACAATCTCTTCTTCTTCAGTTTTACAATTCGCCAATCGCCCACTTATGATCAATTTCGCGACCACCGCATATTCAAGCACCTCTCATTCAATGCTACTCCGATTCTACGATTACAATCTTCCAATTCGATATCCAACCATACCTAAACTTTTAGAGTTCTACAAGATGGAGAACCGACTTGTAATTCAACACTCCTTCACTAAGTGTTGAATCAAGGGGTGTGCTGTCGGTCAAAAATACGCGTACTGTACTTACGTACGTTCTACAGGAATTATCTCCATTCTACACTTGAAAAGTTACTTATACTCCTACAGAGATAAAATGACTTCAAGTATCAAGATATCTATGTCACATCATGTGTTCTCTGTCTTATGACGAATTGCACATGATCTATGACCGGTTTAGACTTCCCTACAACACAAATAATACAGTGATACCGGTCCACTACATGAAATAGAACAGTAACAGAGCAATCTCACGATATGCTCACATCTCTTAAAATTTTAATTATCCTATCCTTTCAGTCGATTTTTAGAGTAACAACAATTTTTGCACCCAACAATTTGAAGGAAGACTATTTTCGCACGGATAGTTTCAGCCCCATTCTCTTGGTGCTTCCCAATTTTGGTATTGTACAACTTAGTTTCGTGCTCACCCCAATAGTATTTATTCTCCATTCGATTGTTTTTTCCACACAAAACTTATCTTTTGTAATAATATCCTCTATGTACACTGATATTGTCGTAGCGTTAATACGAATTTCAAAACAAATATATTAGCTTCTTGATAACCAGCAATGTATTCTGTTACATCAATTTCACAATACTCACACTACATATATCGAATACCAAAAGGCAACAAACATATTTTTGTACTAATAAGAAAGTATTTCATCTGTATTTGCCATAATCCTGTTCCTACTATTAATTTTAGCAGCAGACAAATTTATTGCGGCTACCCACATTAGATTCCAATAAAGTACTAACTGCTGTACTATATTTTTGTTACTACCATTTACTTTTATAATTTGTCTCTGTTTGAGAGATAATATTTGTAGTCCTCGTTGTCCTTGTTAAGAGTGTTCATCATGTCATATTTTTGCTTCCGTTTGTTTTCAGTTGTTTTGTCTTCTTCCTTTTTACCTCGTTGTATATCATACCCAGTTTGCTGTTGGTATGTTTGAAGTAGTTCAATCTCTAAATCTTTTGTTTGTTGTTCCTGCCTTTTTTTTCTATTTCCTCTTTGACATATCCGTAAAGGTCTTTTCCCTCCTCACTCCACCCCTCCTTAATTCCTGACTTACTGTCAGTGAATTTCTTTCTTATCCTTGTCCCCGTTGTTGTGTTTAGCCACAATTTGTAGTCATTGTGAAGGAAAAGCAGCGCAAACGCTTCATTGCTTGAGGTGAAAATGTTACTGATTGTTGTTTGTACCAATTTTTGTTTGAAGTCTGTCTCTTTAGGCGACACTGCTCCAAGACTTCTTTTGAAGAAATATTGTAATTCCGGTGTATTTTTTTGTCAATAGTCTTCGTGTAATTTGTACTTATATTCTGAGTTCGTGTTTTTGTTTTCCTTGATTAGAACTGTTCCTGGGAAACTATTTGTTCCTTTTATGGTCTATGCATCAGTGTGAACGATACAATATGATTAGTTATGTCTACTGGGAACAATGTTGTTCTTGTCGATTCTTACCTTTATAATTTTTCCTCGCTAGTGTCTGGGCGTTGTGCCTACATGTAGTTATTGCTCTGCAGAAAATTCCATTCCACTTTGGTGCATGGACGTACCATGTCATTGGTACTTTGTTTTCATTATTCAATTTTACAATCTTGGTAATAATTGTCTTTATGTATGGTGAACCTTGTTTGTTTGTTATTGGGAATTTCATTTGCCTGAATGTTTCTTCCTTGATGTATACAGTAATGTAATTTTTAATGTTGTTGTCAGTGCGCTCTTTTGTGTCCTGTATTGCATTGCTGCTGATACTGGTGCTATTGGTTGTATCTGTTTTGCTATAATCCGTGTTTGCTGGCTCATTTCCTGATACACTGATCACTAGGCTGTTTCTTCTCTGTGTATCAATTGTTGTACCCTGAGCCATTGGTGTGCAAATGTGTTCCACCATTATTTTTTTGTTGAATTGGAAATAGGAACTTACCAACTGTTCATTTTCATGTATTTGGCGCGCTAGTTTTATGGGAGTTGAATTGTTTTGGAGTATGCTGATTTTAGTTTTCATTCACACTGTTGTGCTGTGCTAAAATTCTTAGTAGTTGTAAGTGCCTGAGTTACTGCATCCCAAGGAGCTCAGTATCACTACTTATTTTTGTAGTATTGTTTCACTTTTGTGTGGGGTTGTACTGACGCCTGCCCATCGTTTTTCCGCGCGTGCCCTGACAATCTGGAATGCGGTCTCCAGAAAATCCTGGCACGGACCAAAATCCTGGCGCGGTGTCTAATATTATTGTGTACCCTACCCCATGAATGGTATGTTCCACCATTATAGTAGTCTTAGCCCAAGCACAGTAATATCTTGTGTGTCTGGGTGTAGGATGATAGTAGTAGTAATGTAGGTATGAGAGTAATAACCTATGCTGGAGGGGTGAAACCTTCTTTGTACAATTCATGTCAACAATCATGGAACAGCGTTTCAGAAGTATATTACTGGAATGGTGTTGCAGGCCTTCTGTTCGAACCATGTTCAAATTTGAAATCTCAAAATAAAGCATTGAATCTCAAAATGCAGCTTTGTTTTGGTCAGCCTTAAAAAAAATTGTAACAGCATTGCAGGTTATACATGTTACTGGGCGTTAAAGTGTTTGGAAAATGTCAACATAGAGCACCATATCTCAAAATTGAGGATTTGTGTTTCATATGGTTATGGTTTGTTTTGGTCAGTTTTGAAGTTTTCTTTTGGAACAGCGTTGCAGGTTATACTATTTACTTGCCGTTCAAGTGGACAGAAAATCTCAAAATATTTGTGCATTGTTGCATGATGTTTGTTCGTCGTTTGAGGTGTTGTGGTTTGAAGTTTTGTTGAATATGTTTTTTGTTTCATCATTTCAGAATGTCTTGCTATGTCATGTTTGGTTGTGTTTTCTGATTTGTTATGCGGCGAGTTATTGTTATTGAATTGTAGCAACTTAGATTGCTTTCACACAATTTTATTTTGTTGTTCTCTAAATTATCAATTGAAAAAGGCCACAACGAATGACAAGAATGACGAGAAGTATGTCTAATTCACCAGCAGATGAAGTTGCAGCCGCAGCCGTTGGGAAACTGAAAACAACAAGAAAATTGCATAAAAGAAGTGGACAGGCATCTGGTGGGAAACCAAAGGAGAAAAGTCTTTCTCACCAATCTCTACAGCAGGGACATCAGGGTGGACAAACACCAGCAGCCGTTCCTGCAACACCAGAGCAACCCCCACATGCACAAGATATGCTGTGTTTGGGCAATGACGGTGGTGGTACTCTATCATTACAATTGTTTGAGGATGACTCACAATACAAGGTTCACACAGATGCAATGAAAAGACATGTCAAAGCTTGTCTTGAACAGCAGGGTCCTAACGGATTCTCTGAGAATATTTTGACTGACAAACTCATCACTGCTGTAAGTCAGGACATTGCATCAGTCTTTAGCCAGCTCATGAATAAGGTTTTCATCATCACGAAACTCTTTCTTCTGGAACCCGTTCTGACTTCAGTGAGACGGCAATGGGTGACAAGCCACCATTGGGTCCTATACCAAGGGTTGTTGACGTGATGGTAAATCTTTTCCTGCATGACTCGGGCTCACAGTTGATAAAGAAGGTCTGCATCTTGGATCCAAAGGAGCTGACAACTCGTTTCAAGGACTACAAGATGAGAGATAAATGGAACTCCTTCCAGTCAGCGCTCAAATCCGTTATCAAAATCAATGATACTAATACAGCAGGTATAATAGAGTACACCCGGGTTGAAGGACAAGACAAAATAGCCAAAGGAAAATCGCACGCTGTTTGGTCAATGGATGTTGTTAACTATGACACCATGCTGAAGTACATGAAAGTCTATTTAAGCCTACTTTGGTGGTAGGTATGTTGTGTTGAATTCCCACCTGCACCTTCACCCGGCAAGGAAGGTCCGTTTTTCCATCAACAATTGAAAGACGATGTAAACAAAGGGAAACAATATGTCTGCCAGATGGTCTCTTTCTTTGAAGGTCTTTCCTTTCACCATGCACTCAGGAATTTTCTTTCAGCAAGTCACTCCTTTGAACAGTTGGACAATAGAATGAATCAAATTTGGGGGAAGGAAGTTGTATGCGCTCCGACAAGAGAAGGTGCACCAGCAGTAGAGTTAGTCCCCTCAACTGATTCCCAAAAATACCTAAAGTTGGATTGGCCATCAGATGTGTCAAAGGTACCCCTTGTGTTTCAAAAGGTCCTCATGCATTTGTGGGTACGCTTCCAACGAGAGAAGGCACAAATTTTTCAAGAAGTCAGCTTGGACCACTTTGTTGATGAGTCATTCCTTGATGAAAATTTGTACAAGGAACTATTGCCCTATCTCTACCAGTCTTTGTTTTTGGTTGGATGGTACAAAATACCAGGAGTTGACAATTTGGTGGGGAAAATTCAATTTAAACTGTTATCTTCTCTTCACTTTTGCAAGATTATGGGGCACCGGAAAACTCTGACCAAGTGTTACAGAGTAGGCTTCGACTTTCGCAAAAACTTTGGTGACTCTTTCTACTGCGAAGTTGTTGGAGGAACAGGACATATTTGTTGATGATTTTGTTCCGGAAGACAAACAACACATGAAGACATTGTTGCAACATCACCTCCTGAGTTTGTCATGGGTTGACAATGTGGTTTCCACGCCAGCAGAGCTTAAAGAGTTGAATCTTGTGTGCAAAGAATTGCTCAACAATGTTCTAACATTTCAGTTGTCACGTGGTCCTAACGGTAGATGTGTCCCAGTTACTTGGATTATGGTTTCAAATGCAATACTTAAGGCAGTACTGGGCAAGGAAGAGAAAACATCTGTTGACGTTGACGAGGCACACAAGAATTTGGACAAATATTTGAAAGTAGAGCACCAATCATTGTCCAACTCCAATCCTGGGGAACCTAGCCGCAAAGATTGGTTATTCATTTTCACCAACAATGGTGCCCAATCCATTCAAACTCCACCTGAGCTTCTAAGAGGTGAAGAGTGTTGACATACTTACCCCCTCGCGAAAGAAAACTACAGCTTATCCGTCCCAAGGTTCCTTAATTTTGATGAGAACTGCATGTACACGCTGGACGACCAATTGTTCTGGGAACATACGAGATTCTTATTCCGTGATATTTTTATCACTGTGACCAGAAATACTACTCAAAGGTTGTCAATGTATTGAGAGGTCCCTGTGATTTCTCACTACTTACAATTATCTACTGGTTGGGGGGCAATTGCTCGTTCCTTTGACCAAGGAACTTATGTGTGCGGTTTTCCAGAAGAAAAAATACGTGTCGGAAGCAAACTTGGAAGTAAGCTTTGTGTCAGGCGAGGATGAAAAGACTTTACAATCCGATGTCGGCTCTTTGATCCAACTTTTCAGAAAAGAAAGGTACCAAGGACTTAACGCCACAATGCAGCCGGCATTGCAATGTGGGACTTCCTCAAGAAGCACGTGAAAAACTTTGAGACCTTCATCAAAGAAAACGGCGCGTTTTCCGTCAGATGGCTAGTGTTCACTAACAAAGGGCTCAATGAAGTGGAATCATTCTTTCGATTTCCTTGGGAAGATAAATTGACAGCCGACTTGGACTCTGAAATTGTTGAAGCTGAATCAGTCGAAGGTCAAGAAGGAGAGGGCAAAGGAAATGGGGATGAACATACCAACATCTGAAGATAACCCATCCACAAAGAGAAAGGGAAAGAAGGAGTTGTTCCTTTGCCAAACCCAAACAAAGGAAGTTTGCATCAGACGCATAGAATGGAGAGGCCAAGCACAACGAGAGGAAGATTTCTCTGAACCTTGCCCATGTCGTAGATCTTGGATACCTTCTGCAAGTTCCTCATCCCGTACCCAATGACGTAGGAACGCAAATGCCCTCTGGCAGCATGAAGGTGTTGTTCACAGAACCTGATCCCGTGATCTTGTATCCTAAATTCACAACATCTGGAACTGGTGTAGTGAAGAGTTATGCATCTAAGAGGAAGGACCCTTTTCCTGTTCACCCTGAAACTACCGGATGGTACAAAAGTGAAACGCGCAACCTGGTTCCCTTACGACCGTGTCGGGTCAAATACACCACAGTACACAAAGTTGTCCGAGTTGTTCAAATGAAATGGTGCATCGGCTAGTAATGCATATTGGCCACGCACCACCATAGAACACAATGAAGAGTGGCAAAACAGCAAAGAAGTGATCGTAGTACTAATTCTTCACATTGGCTTGATCTTTACAACAAAATGGTTGTTGACGTAACAAAGAATCATAACTCATATTTAGTACAATGTATTACTTTAATGTTTTCATATTATTCTACTATTAGTACTGTCCAACCTGTTCCTATTGCTTACTTTAATGTTTTCATATTCTTCTACTAGTAGTACTATCCAATCTGTTCGTATTATGCACAAGAACAGGATGCATTTTCATGAAACAATAATGTGAGCCAATGAACCAACAATGTGCTGATGCATGTTCTTGAGAAGTAATGAGTTGTACTAGTTGCTTCATTAACATGCGCTGAGAGAAATAGTGCGACTGGGTTGCCAATAGTGAGTTTGCTAGTAGTAGTAGTAGTAGTCAGACTACTATGCCAGGGAACATATTACATTCTAACCGATTGCCTACTAAAGTATCAGCTTGTTTCTTCTCCAGGTTGTTTCACAGGCTACCCCATACATAGTATGAGCAATATTGATGATGAAATTGCAGGCAATGTCACACATTTGCACCCAAAACTGAGTAGGACCTATTATTTTGGTCCATGCTATTAAATTACTTTCGTGTCCAGCAGTACCAAAGATACACGACAGCAGTTATTCTATTCGTACGAATCAATGAGTCCCGTATCAACCAAGTAATTGAATCCCACAGCATATTGATTCCCACGGCGCATCGATTCCTATCGCGCATTAGCGGTGAACAATCCCTGTTTTCTAATATTGCCCTTGTTCTTCGGTTAGCAAACTTTGATTTCAAAAAATATCACATGACCTACAGGAGCAATTCCTGATTTCATTGATAAACATATCATAGGATCTTCCTAAAGGAACGAGAGAAGAAAACCGTTGTTTTGTGCTTCTCACACAATATGTATATATACATACGGATGTATACGGTCAATGATCAATGCATGTATGGAAATAATCAGCGAGTAATCTCATCACTACGCAACAGCAGTTGCAACGTATTTCACCTCAATAAAAGAGATATCTTGCGTTTTGGCAAGATTTCACTTTATCTCATACTTTTAACATTCAACTGATTATATCTCCAAAATTCACACTAGTTGCTACCAACTACCTGTAATCTACATTACTAAGGTCTGTCTCGCTGTATCTGAACAAGTTCACAGTAAGTAGAGATCTGGCATTTCCATAGTCTCGCCTGTAGTCCGATTATCTGTTGCCGAAAGTATCCAACCACAATTGTCACGCGTAGAGTACAATCGTTTGTCTACTAACACACTAACACAGCGTTGCTGTTCTTCAGAAGCCTTTGAATCAGACTCTCAATGGACTGGATTCAGAAGGAAAATAATAGATTAACAGTCGCAAGCTCAAAGGCAGCTTGCATAAGAAGAACTGCTGCAACCAATCCGAACCGCCGCAAACAATCTGACAGCAGACCCATCAATCAATTGGATAGTTCTCTGATCCGATTACACACAAGAAAGACACCAATCGGACATGCCAAAGTCTTTAATAGAAGCCCATTGCATTGGACTCACCAATAGCAATATCTCCATCCAAGAATCTCACCTCCAACAGATTCCATTTTCCTCCGTGTCGCTATCCTTGGTGACCCTACCATTACCAAGATACCGACACCCCATCAACAATTATGATGCTTATGATTTGATTCTATGATCAATCACCTTCTTGATACACAAGAATCTACGATCTACGATCTCCGATTAACCGAATTTCGTTGTTTCGCAAATGACAACGTATTCGCCGACGACAACACAAATCTACGGTCAATTCTTTGTCAACGACACCCCCGCCACCACCAACGACGTCGTTTAGCAACTACCATTGCCCGCTTGTTTCTACACCAACGGCAAACAGAAACGAGTTTCCATGGATTATTCTCCAATTCGATTATCAACCAACGACGACGTCACATCTACAACAACAACAAACAAACAACGGTAACGAATTTTCGTCGCTTCGCTACTTCACCGACCCGTCGTATCTCATCGAAAACGACTTCCCCTCATTATTCCAGATATACCGGTACCGTTCTGGTCCTCTATCTCCCAATATTGACAGAGATATCCAATTTTCTTTGACATGAGCCCAAACCGACAAAAATAGTGACGCTATGCCCATCCACCAATCCAACATGTCGGATTCCAATCTAAAATCACTGTTCCCATCATTTGATTTGGACCTTGCCCATATCCTACATAACACTCTGGATGTTCCTCAAGAAGCATGCAACCACATCTGTGAGGCAGGAGCAACCACCTGAACTCGATTCATTTGTGAAATTTATGAATATGGTTATATTGTTGACCTAGAATACCAAGCTCAGACCCACCCCTGTTCTATCAGTACAAAAGATCAACACATATTCACTACATTTGTTGATCTTATAAATCATATCATTCCCCAAGATGGTCCTCACTGGTACAACGACAATCAGTACACCCGGGATGTTTTCCTCACATTTTGTAATGCGCGCAACCAGCACCCTGAACTGACTGCTTCTCAAAACAAGGCTAATGCTGCAATTCCTTTAGCGCCATTCCCGCATGTTACTGCACAAGTTCCTCTGGTATCACAACCCAGCGTACAAGCCAAACTTTGCCTGGCAACACCAGTCCTAACACTGGCGTCATCTACGACAACGACGTCTGTTTCTGTCACACCTCAAGCATCTGCTTCCTTCCCATCTCCAGCATCTAATCCTGCCTGCAAGACGCCTGTCATTTCTACTATTGCCAACAATGGGAACCCACTTGGATCCCCTGAAACGCACAAGTTAGCTCCCAATACTGATCTCCCTGCTTCCACACGTACTCCACCCTACACTTGGACTTACTTCCCCAGCACCAATACAGTCCGTTTTCACAGAGTTGTCTCTTCAACCATTCTTACTGTCCACACGGACACTCCACCTGGTGATGCCTATCATATTACAAACCGTGAGCGTCACTCCCCACGTCCTTCCCCTAAGCCTTCAGCTCATTCAAGATGGACGTTTCATCCTAAATCTATCACTGTGACATTCCACCAGTCACCCAAGCAATTTTCTTCCCACAAGCCTTGTACTTCCATTCCTTTGTTGCAATTTCCACCATCTGGGGCATTCTCTAAGGATAGTGTCGTTCCAAGCTCAGGTCATGCCATTGTTCCAAGCTCAGATCATGCCTATCCACAGCATGGTGCATCTTCTTGCCCTGGTCAGAAGCCCATATATGGGGCACATTCCTTGACCTATGACTCGCCTGCTGTGTGCATCACCAAACGGCATTGTGATGCTATCAAGCTCAAGTTGTATCACCTACATGCTACTCTCTTGGTCGCTAATTGGACTTACGACGACATTGCTTGATATGGGGCATGATTGGATTCCTACGAATCGATCAATTTCAATGAATTGATCTATGGTCACCTGCTCATCCTGCCAGATTCCTCTCTGAGAACCCTGCCATCCGATACAAAAGGGATGGTGACACTCTTCTGCCCATCAGAAAATCTTCCTACTCGGTTAATTTTCACAAATGGTACAAACCTGAAGTCGACTTGACCTTGCAGCACGGAAACCAAGTATTTGAATATACCTATCGTGCTCATAAGGCTACTGTCTCCAATCCTGGATTCGCTATGGTTGACCATGGTGCCAATGGTTGTATCATTGGTAATGATGCATGTCTCATCTCCAAGGATATCCCACCTTGGTATGTCAATGTCACAGGTATCAACAATCACCAAGTGCAGAATATTCCCATTGCAACATGCAAAGCATATTCTGTTTCAAATAGAGGTCCCATTATCCTCATTTTTAATGAATGTGCATACACAGGAAGACACCCCTCTATCCTGTTGTCTGGTCAGATGGAAGCAGACTTCTCTACTGTCGATGACACATCCATCAAAGCGGGCAGTGGACAAGTCATCACCACAACTGATGGATACGCATTGCCCCTCAGCATTCACCATGGCCTGCCATATCTCACCATGCGCAAGTATACCACTGATGAATTCAACACACTCCCACATGTTATCATGACATCTGATAAACATTGGGACCCATCTGTCCTTGATACCATCATCAGTGCTAAGGACGAAACTTTCCTTCAGAAGTATCCACCCCAACCACAGCAGCTTCCGTATCCCACATATGACAAATGTGGGAACCCACGTTGTCTTGAAGGCTTGGATATATCTGTATCTCCTGGGTCATCCACGGTTACATCTCTCAGCTCATATTCCAGTCAATGCACTTGATCGGCTTTTCTTCCTATTGATGATCACGGCATCAACGATCGCTCCTTCTGGCTTACTCCGACAGATTATGACCATCAGGAACGCCTAGCTTGTTGTATTCCGTCTCCGACGTCTGATACAATCCTTGCCTTCCCTACGGCCTGTACTGCTGATGACACACCCCGTGTCGCAGTCACACCTCATGAACATTATACTAACGAGCATGACTACTACTTATCCCTGAAACCCTTCTTTTGCTGGGTTTCTACGGACCACATCAAGGCTACCTTCGCCAACTCTACGCAATATGGTTCTTTAGCTGTTAGCCCAGATATTAAATTCCTTTCGTACGTACAAAAGGGAACCACAGGCCAGTACTTGAACTTACGCAGATTCCTACGTAATTTATAGTACTACAGCTGGAGTGGTACAATAATACCGATCGAGTCATATGCACCTCTGTGAGCAAGATTGGAGTATATCCGTAAACAGGATTGGAATGTTCGATTACTGCATCCAGCTCATATCTTATGGAAAATGACCGGGAAGGCCCATTTCTTTTCTGTTTTCACGATCGAACTCCGATACTTAAGATCGGAAGCAAAGTTCCTCTTGTTTTCATGACCAAAACAAGGTGAATTGCCTGGTTCCGGTATAGCCATTTTGATACTTCCAATCATGTGTTTTGATACTCATGATCAAAAGGGAGGTTCGAAGAAGCTTCTTGTAACAGCTGTTTCAATGATCACGATTAGAAGGAAGCTTCTCATGATGATATCATAGCAGTTCGATGGCACGTGATTCTACAGTGCTGTACGATTAGCAGTGTACTGTATTCATCACTGCACTAAAAGAGATATCATGCTCTCCAGCAAGATTACTCTCTTATCTTATACTTTTAACATTCAACTGATTTATATCCCAAAAATTCACACTAGTTGCTACCAACTACCTGTAATCTACATTACTAAGGTCTGTCTCGCTGTATCTGAACAAGTTCACAGTAAGAAGAGATCTGGCATTTCCATAGTCTTGCCTGTAGTCCGATTATCCGTTGTCAAAAGTATCCAATCATAATTGTCACGCGTAGAGTACAATCGTTTGTCTACTAACACACTAACACAGCGTTGCTGTTCTTCAGAAGCCTTTGAATCTGACTCTCAGCAGACCGGATTCAGAAGGAAAATAATAGATTAACAGTCGCAAGCTCAAAGGCAGCTTGCATAAGAAGAACTGCTGCAACCAATCCGAACCGTCGCAACCAATCCGGTAGCAGACCCATCGATTCAGTGATAGTTCTCTGATCCGATTACACACAAGAAAGACACCAATCGGACACGCCGAAGTCGCTCTTTAATAGAAGCCCATTGCATTGGACTCACCAATAGCAATATCTCCATCCAAGAATCTCACCTCCAACAGATTCCATTTTCCTCCGTGTCGCTATCCTTGGTGACCCTACCATTACCAAGATACCGACACCCCATCAACAATTATGATGCTTATGATTTGATTCTATGATCAATCACCTTCTTGATACACAAGAATCTACAATCAACGATCCGAATAATCGAATTTCGCCGCTTCGCTGCCGCCACCACTAACGACATCATTTAGCAACTACCATCGCCCGATTGTTTCTACAACAACAGCAAAAGGAAACAACTTTCCAATTCGATTATCAACCAATGACGACGTCACATCTACAACAACAACAACAACAACAACAACAACAAACAACGCAACGAATTTTAGTCGCTTTTCCACTTCACCGACCCGTTGTATCTCATCGAAAAGGACTTCCCCTCATTATTCCAGATATACCGGTACCGTTCTGGTCCTCTATCTCCCAATATTGACAGAGATATCCAATTTTCCTTGACACGAGCCCAAACGTGACGCTATGCCCATCCACCAATCCAACATGTCGGATTCCAATCTAAAATCACTGTTCCCATCATTTGATTTGGACCTTGCCCATATCCTACATAACACTCTGGATGTTCCTCAAGAAGCATGCAACCACATCTGTGAGGCTCTCATTATAGCAGGAGCAACCCCCTGGACTCGATTCATTTGTGAAATTTATGAATATGGTTATATTGTTGACCTAGAATACCAAGCTCCAACCGGCCCCTGTTCTATCAGTACAAAAGATCAACACACATTCACTACATTTGTTGATCTTATAAATCATATCATTCCCCAAGATGGCCGTCACTGGTATGACTACAATCAGTACACCCGAGATGTTTTCCTTGCATTTTGTAAGGCGCGCAACCAGTATCCTGAACTAGCTGCTATTCAAAACAAGGCAAATGCTGCAATTCCTTTAGCTGTTACTGATCAAGTTCCTCTGGCATCACAACAACGCAGAGTACAAGCTAAACCTTGCCTGACAAAACCAGTCCTATCACAGGCGTCATCTACGACAACAACATATGTTTCTATGACAGCTCACGCACCGGCATCATCTTCAGCACATGTTTTGGTCACGCCTCCAGCACTTGTTTCCTTACCGTCTCCAGCACCTGATCTTGCTTGCGAGACGCCTGTCATTTCTACTATTGCCAACAATGGGAACCCACTTGGATCCCCTGAAACTGCACAAGTTAGCTCCCAATACTGATCTCCCTGCTTCCACATGTACTCCATCCTACACTTGGACTTACTTCCCCAGCACCGAAACAGTCCGTTTTCACAGAGTTGTCTCTTCAACCTTTCTTACTGTCCACACGGACACTCCACCTGGTGATGCCTATCATATTACAAACCGTGAGCGTCACTTCCCCACGTCCTTCCTCTCACCCTTCAGCTAATTCAAGATGGACGTTTCATCCTAAATCTATCACTGTGACATTCCACCAGTCACCCAAGCAATTTTCTTCCCACAAGCCTTGTACTTCCATTCCTTTGTTGCAATTTCCACCATCTGGGGCATTCTCTAAGGATAGTGTCGTTCCAAGCTCAGGTCATGCCATTGTTCCAAGCTCAGATCATGCCTATCCACAGTATGGTGCATCTTCTTGCCCTGGTCAGAAGCCCATATATGGGGCACATTCCTTGACCTATGACTCGCCTGCTGTGTGCATCACCAAACGGCATCGTGATGCTATCAAGCTCAAGTTGTATCACCTACATGCTACTCTCTTGGTCGCTAATTGGACTTACGACGACATTGCTTGATATGGAGCATGATTGGATTCCTACGAATCTGATTGGATTCCTACGAACCGATCGATTTCTACGAGTTGATCTGTGACAAAGCCACTTGACATGTCGTCTTTCCGACTGTCTTGCAGAAATGCTTGATATGGGGCATGATTGGATTTCCTACAAATCGACTATGTATCTCTGTACCAATTCGATTTCCTACGAATTGACTATGTATTGGTGTTTGATATCCACAAATCGATTCCTACAATTCCTACAACTCCTTTCCAGTTGACGATTCCACGAGATCGATGATACTACGATTCAATTGTTCCTGCGATTGGATTCATTTCATTCTATGAATCGTCTACGATCAAGATCCACCATCTGATATGTATCCACAGACACTCAGTTCAAATGTCTTGATCTATCAAATCCATGCCAAATTCTACGATCGCTGTTCCAAAGTTTTGTACGACTTAGATCTTCAATTAGATCCCCGATCAAGCTTCGATTACGATTGATCCAACGATTGATCCAAAATCCACAAGACAGCCATCACGACTATTTGCAATTCCAAGTTGGTACCTACGGATCGATTTCAAGTTGGTATCTATGAATTGATTACCTACGAATCGATTTCTATGATTTATTCCAAACTTGGTATCTACAAATCGATATACTACGAATCGATTATGGTTGCACCGTTTCCCTACTACAACTTGATTCCACAATTTGATCTACAATCCATCGTCTTCGATCAATCGTTCCAATGGCTTGATCTATGCAACAATTCAAGATAGGTATCTACGATCTGATTTCAATCACCGATTCAAGCCTCAGTTACGACTGTTAGTTACGACTGCATTTGACCAATCGATTTCTACGATGTGATCAATCAATCTCTACACCACAAATCGATTCCTATGATTCATTTCAAGTTGATATATACTGTTCCACATTCGACTTCTATGATCCGTCTACGATTCAATCCTCTGATCCAAGCATCCTACGATTTGATCATATTCTACGATTTGATCCAATCTACGATTAGTTGATGCCCAATCGTGGCTTTCTTCTGTCCAAGACAGTCATCTTGCCTATTTGCAATTCTGAGTTGGTATCTGCGAATCGATTTCTACGCTTCTATCCATGATCGGTCTCTACGATAATCCTTTTCTATGATTTGGTATACGACCAATCTACGATCCATCAATCGTCTTCTTCTCGGATTGATACTAGAATTCGATTCAAGATTTCTACGATCCGATTCTACGATTCCAGTTTCGAATACGATTGGTAACTCTTCTACGATTACATTCGATTCTACGTTTCATTCCGGATATTGTGTTGGTTCTGTTTAATCGATTTCTACGCTTCGATCCACGTATACGATTGATTCTACGTCCTCGTGATACACATTCGATTCTATGATTCGTCTACAATCAACATCCACCATCTGATATGCATCCACAGACAATCAGTTCCAATGGCTTGATCTATGTAGAAATCGATGCCTAATCATGGGGCATCTTCATCTATGGAAACCAATGCCTACTCAAGGGGCATCTAGATCACGTGAATTCGTCTTCTACGACTTGATTCTCAAGCCGCGATCGTCTTCTACGACTTGCTTCTCAAGCTACGAATGATCCTCCGTCTTTGTTCTGCATCGCTTTGATCTCCCTCCGTTTCTACGATTCAAATCTATGCTTTGATCTACGATACGTTGACCTCTATGATCAACGATCAAGCTTTGATTAACGATCCAGCTCTGATTGATATGAGATTTGGTACATGTTCAATCCAATTCCAGTCAAGATTTCTATGATACGATCCTTCGATTCAAGCTTCGATTACAACCAATCGTCTTCTTGCTATTCCAAGTTGGTATCCACGATCAATTGGTTCCTACAATTTGATTGAATTTGATCCATTGCTCACTACGCATCCATTATACGGTGATTCTGCAACATGCTTTTGATACAATGCAAGTTGGTATGTACGAACCGATTCCTATGATTTATTCCATGATTTATACGGTGATTCTGCAACACCATGCTTTTGATACAATGCAAGTTGGTATGTACGAATCGATTCCTATGATTTATTCCAAGATTTATACGGTGATTCTGCAACATGCTTTTGATACAATGCAAGTTGATCTACGAACCGATGTGTATCCACATTGTATTTGGTCAATCTCATCCTACGATTCGATTCTACGATTCGATTCTACGATTCGATCTACGATCACCAAGCTCCAATTACGAGTTCCAAGATTGATATCTACAAATCGCTATTATATTGACTGAAACGGACACCATCGATTGGTCCAACATCGTCTATGGAGCATTCTGAAGAGCTACCCGACGACGCTCCTGCACCACTCGGGCAGACACAGTAGTGTTGACACACTTCTACGATGCAAATCTCATGCATGACATTGGCTCCTCAGTGACCACGAATCGATTTCTATGATCCATTCCAAGCTTGGTATCTATAAATCGATATACTACGAATCGATTATGATTGCATCTACAAATCGATATCCTTACGATTGAATTTGATCCCTCGGTTCCTACGATTCAAATCTACGATTGCTCCACTAAGATCGATCCACTACAATTGATCCAAATCTACGATTAGTTGATGCCCAACCATGGGGCATCTTGATCTCTGCAAATACATGCCCAATCATGGGGTATTCTTATCATTATTTGGTATTCTTCCTGTGATAAAGTCTTCTGAATCTTCCTTTTTCCCGAGTAAGAAAATGGGGCATATATGCATGCTTAACAAATTTTTTCTGCTCTTCTCTCCAAATATGTGATACACTTGATCACGTGCAAGAAGATGGGGCATATCAAATTACTTCCACATACGTACTCACAAAATTTATTTGTTCTTCTTTTCGAGCTATGTGATACACTTGATCACGTGCAAGAAGATGGGGCATATTAAATTCCTTTCGTACGTACAAAAGGGAACCACAGGCCAGTACTTGAACTTACGCAGATTCCTACGTAATTTATAGTACTACAGCTGGAGTGGTACAATAATACCGATCGAGTCATATGCACCTCTGTGAGCAAGATTGGAGTATATCCGTAAACAGGATTGGAATGTTTGATTACTGCATCCAGCTCATATCTTATGGAAAATGACCGGGAAGGCCCATTTCTTTTCTGTTTTCACGATCGAACTCCGATACTTAAGATCAGAAGCAAAGTTCCTCTTGTTTTCATGACCAAAACAAGGTGAATTGCCTGGTTCCGGTATAGCCATTTTGATACTTCCAATCATGTGTTTCGATACTCATGATCAAAAGGGAGGTTCGAAGAAGCTTCTTGTAACAGCTGTTTCAATGATCACGATTAGAAGGAAGCTTCTCATGATGATATCATAGCAGTTCGATGGCACGTGATTCTACAGTGCTGTACGATTAGCAGTGTACTGTATTCATCACTGCACTAAAAGAGATATCATGCTCTCCAGCAAGATTACTCTCTTATCTTATACTTTTAACATTCAACTGATTTATATCCCAAAAATTCACACTAGTTGCTACCAACTACCTGTAATCTACATTACTAAGGTCTGTCTCGCTGTATCTGAACAAGTTCACAGTAAGAAGAGATCTGGCGTTTCCATAGTCTTGCCTGTAGTCCGATTATCCGTTGTCAAAAGTATCCAATCATAATTGCCACGCATAGAGTACAATCGTTTGTCTACTAACACACTAACACAGCGTTGCTGTTCTTCAGAAGCCTTTGAATCTGACTCTCAGCAGACCGGATTCAGAAGGAATATAATACTTGATGGTAACCTCTTCAAACGCTTTCATTCTCCTCAGCTGGCAATGAACGTTCGACCATTTAATGATGATGTATTGTCTGATGTCGTGTACTCCAACGTCCCAGCAATTGAAGGCGGTTCCAAACTTGCACAAATTTTCTTTGGTCGCCAATCCCATATCATTCATGTCGAAGAGATGTGTACCACCGGTGATTTCCTATCTTGTTTCCAGAACTTCGTTCGAAAATGGGGTAGACCTCTTCTTCTCTTATGTGACCATGGATCCTACCAGTCCAGTAAGCATGTCATCAATTATCTCAAGATGTTATGGATTGGACTTTGGCAGAATGAACCTTATCACCAACACCAGAACCAATTTGAACGTAGATATCAAATGTTCAAACGTATCGTCAACCGGCGTGTCATGGACCGCACCGGCACACCTCCACATCTATGGTTGCTGTGTATGACATATGTCCGCCGGCATCCTCAATGTTATTTCAGATCCTACTCTATCTGATAAACAACCAATCGTCATTGCTACTGGTTCTCTTGGTGACATCAGCGCATATACCAGTTTCTTTTGGTTTTATTGAATTACTAAACTGAACATGAACGATACACACGGTACACACGGTACACACGATACCCACGGCAAATATACTTGAGGCATTGATAAGTACCGGAGATACAAATATTCAGTGGTACTATTGCAAGGTGCGCACATTAAGTGATTAATTGGGCGCATACGAAAATAGGACCAACGAACATTTCATACATAGGCTTCGGTGAGTATCAATCAATACTTAAGGCACTGAACGGAGGTACGAACAGAGGTACGGGCTAACCGATTGAGCAATACCCCACAAAAAGAGACTACGGGGTAGTAATTGAGAGATTAGAATAATATGGTCCTGGAAACAATCCGAATCATAATCTTATGGATAACTCTTTCCAACACAGTAAAATCAAACGAACTAACATAAATACATATCTTAAATTAACCAGCGTCTTACAACCTTGGTCTTATTAGTTATCGATAAGATTACACAACCCGATGCCAGAGGGAACACAATCCGAAGAAAACTACACAGACCCCACGGTCAGAGGAATCACTCCAGACACCAGCCTCGACACATCCCACATAACCGGTACATGCAAACTAAGAGACCTCAGGGACCAACTGAAGGAGCTCGAACTCTACAATTGCGATATACTTGAATATACCGGAGAACAACAGAACCAATTACAGGCACAAAACAAACTGCTGTACGACTACACCAAAGACAGTGAAGGAAGCGACGACGACACTACCAACGACGAGATGGTCAAGAAGAAGGATTACACTGTACTCAAGGACCACCTGGATGAGGTACAATTGAAGCCTATCTCAATACCAACTAGCGTCGATGTGTATGAGTTCAAGAAGGACCCTCGCCAATGCATTGGCTGAGATAGTAATCCATCAAGTACATGCAAGGGAGTGGGTATGCATTCCTGTTGGAGAGTGAGGCACAATACAGGGTGCGTGACCCAAACGCACTGTACCCCACAGCGCCGACAGAGCCCCAAGAGCTAGATAGTTCAATCAAGCTCACCTCAGACACATTCAAGTTGTGCAAGCACAGACGCGCCCTACACGTGGAATGGAACGAATATGATAGGGAGGCGCTCCTCATTGCAGACGAAAAATTCCCCACCATGCTGGATGACTTGAAAGACCCGGGCTCCGAGGCCTTCCCCTGGGGCACCACCGTATTAGCTGCCTTCCAGGCCATGGAGGCAGACCTGTGTTCGACAGACGCCTAGCACCAACTTACCCGCGAGCTCACCAAGAAAATGAATTTGCTGTCATATACACCAAGTCCCATTGGCCCCAAGGAATACTTGAGACAATTAACTAAGTATCAATGTCAGATCAACCTACTCCCAGAAACAGTAGACGTGACCCCGGCCCAGATGATCAATTACTCCCGCAATGCATTCATGCGTAGCAAACACGACCCAATTGCGCTCCACCGCATTAATGAAGACTGGAAACAACACAGGGTGACCATTGCCAAGGGCACCAAATTTGTACACTACAAAAAGTTCTGGGACCAACGCCTAAAAGAGCTATACAGCAGCTACCACAGCAAGACTGCAACAGCCAACATGGTGGACATCCACAACGATCAACGGTTCACTGAACTTGAGAACAAACAACGAGACCTCGTCGCCAACGTGTGTCGTGAGATCAATTCCCATGTCTCAGAGGCAGCCACAACGGCGTCGGCCGCAACAGCAGCGTCTAAGATGACGATGTCACACCAATGGGAAACAGCCATGGCTTCCCTCCAGGCAGGCGTCAACCGCCTCAAGGCAGCGGACGCAAGCCGCCCCAGACAGGCCACAACGGGACACCAGTTGACACACAAGTGGAAACAATACAAATATTATTGCCACTCTTGTGGCGTCAACCTCTCACATAACGGGCGCGAGTGCTTCAACAGGAGGAACAAGGCCGCCCACCAGGAGGGAGCCACCTACGACAACCGGATGGGAGGATCCACCAGGAACACTGACAGATGGATGAAATGGAATGGACCCAATCCCAATGGTGAGGGACGCGGTGTGTTCAAGGCACCCCTCCGATCCTGACGGTGTGGGAGGGAACACAGTAGTAGTATACATAAATCTAGTAATCGCTATTCAACATTACTCAGTATCCTACGTGATCCCTCGAGTGAAACCCAACCCCGGCCACCTCGCAAGGTAACATTTGCACAAGGAGTAGCATTCGCTGGTGGGATCCCACCGGGGTTTGGGGCCCTTGATTTGGCCGCAACCAACCATTTTGTCCCTTCCACGTATCAAGGTGGGTCACACCAAGACACGCCAGGGGCATTGACAGTTGGCTGTGCCAATGGCAGCACAATGCAGTCCACAGCAACCGGCCTGCTGGATTTACCCCGCCTGCCCCTTAAGGCACGAGGGTGCCACAAATTCAATGAGGTAGAATTACCCTTGGTCTCGGTGCCCAAATTATGCAATAACGGGTGTCACGTACAATTATCCCAGGACACTGTGGCCGTTATTGGCCCCTCCCACCAGGTCATACTCGAAGGCCAACGTGACCCCCTAAGAAACCTATATATGGCTCCCTTACACCAACCTGACCCTCCAAGGGTAATGGACGAATCTCCAAGGGTGACAGACCCCCCCCCCCCCCCCCCCTGCAAGCTATGCAAACCGACAAAAACGAAAACGAAAACAAAAAAACCGACACAACGCAAACCGAAAACGACAACACCTAAAAAGCGCGCATTGAAAACAACAACAACCTAAACAAAACCAAAACCGAATATCCAATACACACGGGGCAGGGGCATACCAGATTCAAGCCATCCCCAAACTGATCAGGTTCTACCACGTGGCAGCGGGATACCCCACCAAAGACACATGGGTACGGGCCATTGAACGCGGATCGTTTGCCACCTGGCCAGGACTCACAGCACAACAAGTCAACCGGTACCTCCCAACGACAGAAGAGACCACTATGGGGCACCTACAAATGATACGACAGGGTATACAGAGTACACGCAAACCAAAAGCCAGACCCAAGAAGGACGCAGCTACCGACGCTGTACCAACTGGGGACCGGTCGGAAGAAAACGCATAACATCTGCGTTGACATAGTCCCTACGCCGGAAATGCAACCAAGCAACCCCGTAGTAACCCCGCACACCAACAATGAACCCAAAGAACTCATCGCGTGGGACCTACCAGGCAGATACCCAGTTACATCACAACGTGGACACCAATACGTATTCCTCATGTACGACTACGGCTCAAACTACGTTGACTGTGGAGCCTATCCAATCACGCAAAAGCGAAGATATACTACGTGGCTTCACGGCGTGCTACGCGCGAATGAAAGAAGACAACGTGAACGCCAAGATAGTATGCACAGACAATGAACCCTCCAAGAAACTAATTGCATACATCACGAAGAACAACCTCGACTACCAACTCGCATCCCCCAGGGACCACCGACTCAACCATGCAAAAAGGGCCATGCAGACATTCAAGAATCACTTCATAGCCGGGTTAAATGGAGTGGATGGGGCATTCCCAGTAGACAACTGGGACCTGCTAATTCCACAAGCGCTCATCACGCTCAACTTGCTTTGGGCTTCCCGAACCCAGCCCAAACTATCAGCGTATGAAGTCAGACGCGGGATATATGACTACAACAAACATCCATTGGCCCCCATGGGCTGTCGAGTCATTATCCATGACAGAGCCCAAGAAAGAGGTGCATGGTAGGACCACGGTACAAGAGGCTTCTACATCGGATCGGCCTTGAAACACTACAGGAATTACACATGTATCGGGGAGGCCAGCTGCGCGACCAGAGTAAGCAACACTGTCGCGTTCTTCCCCAAAGTAGATATGTCCCATACCTCATCAACGGACCGACTACTTATGATACTCCAAGATCTAAAGGAAGTCACCAGTAAGCCCTATCCACCAATCCCGTATGCAGAACAAGGGACACAAATTAATGAGGCCCTACGGAATATACATGACCTACTCCACATAGGGATACAAGAGCCCATAACTACCGTGACGGCATGCCGAACCCAGGAAAGGACCAATACAATCTCAACTGAGACGCCAGGGTACACGCATGAACCTCCACGGGTGTCAGATAGGCCCAATACAATATCCACCATTAAGCCCAGGAATGAGCGCGAACCTCCAAGGGTGCCAATACCGCAGCAACGCAGCGCCCGCCGAGGACACCCCTGGGCCATCGGCACTATTATCCAAAAGAAGTTCAACTCTGGGTGGTATGAGGGGGAGGTGGTGAGCTATGACCAAACCAATCAGTACTACCAAGTGAGATTCACAGATGGGGACCTGGCTGACTACACGCACGGCGAAGTCTCCCCATACTATAAGTCCGACCAGTACTACTCCAAACCCAAGGGTCAGCCCAATGCGCTGATGGGAATGTACCCACGGGATCCAGTACGTTTCCCAGTACCAAAACAGGCCCAACTAGTGTGCGAACTAGTGTGCGAAACACCATATAGGCCCCAACTCGCGTGCGGAGGATCCATCTGGGATGATGACTTAAATAAGTGGGCGGCCTACCGAGACCTCATCAAGCACCCTACGTCAACAGTACAAGAGTTGTGGCTCAGATCAGGAGAGGAGGAGTTCGGCCAACTATTCCAAGGGTTCCAACCCAATAATATAGAAGGGATGGACGTGTTGGATTGGATCGATAGACGGGATGTGCCCATACAAAAGAAGGTCATGTACCCCCGGTACACAGCCGCCATACGCCCCAAGAAGGCAGACCGCTACAGAACCAGAATTACGGCAGGGGGAGACCAACTGGAGTACCTTGGGGATGTGTCAACACAAACAGCAAGCATGGAAACCATAAAAACCCATTGGAACAGTGTCGTGTCGACCCCAGGGGCTAAGTACTGTACCGGAGACATATCAAACATGTACTTATGCTCCACACTTGATAAACCCGAATACGTAAAATTCAGGTGGGACATGATTCCCCCCATATCAGGTCATCGTACAAACTAGAGGGGCTCAGACAAGAGAACTATGTATATGCCCGGATCAAAAAGGCGTGGTACGGACTGAAACAAAGTGGCAAAATAGCACATAACAACCTCGTTGCACACCTACAGCTATATGGTTACCGGAAGGCACCCCATACCGAGGGCCTATTCCTCCATGAGGAGAGGGACATCAGTTTCACCCTAGTCGTGGACGACTTCGGGATCAAATACACACAACAAGACAATGTCGACCACCTGATCGAGGCAGTGGGGGCCAAGTACACCTTCAAGGTTGACTGGTCGGGTAAACAGTACGTAGTAGGGGTCCACCTACGATGGGACTATGACAAACGCGAGGTACAATTATCCATGGAAGGATACGTGGAGTAAGCATTGAAGGAATTTGAACTTGTGAGACCGTCACGCACTTACGCAGGCCCATCATGCGCAGACGTACCAGCCTACGGTGCGAAGATACAATATGTGAAGCTTGAGGATAATTCCACATTGTCGGACAAGGAAGTAAAATACATGCAACAAGTCACAGGAAAATTCCTCTTCTATGCCCGAGTAGCCGACAATACAATGCTACACGCGCTCAACGACATTGCATCGGCCAAGGACAACCAAACCACACTAGCGGCAACCAAATACTTCCTCAACTACGCAGCGTGCAACCCAGAAGCCACAATCATCTACAGGGCTAGCGACATGATACTCCGGGTTAACAGCAACGCGGCGTACCTAGTATGTCCGGGAGCCAAGAGCAGGGCGGGCAGATATCACTACCTCGGGGACACCACAGAACATACATTCAATGGACCGATACTAGTGTTAGCCAAGATCATCAAGAACGTGATGGCATCAGCGGCAGAGGCGGAATTAGCATCATTATTCCTGAACGCAAGGGAGGCATTACCAATCTGACAATGCCTAATCAAACTAGGCCACCCACAGCCGGTGACCCTGTTGAAAACGGACAATACTACTGCAGAAGGCATATTAAATGGTACGATCAAACAAAAACGGTCGAAAGCCATAGATATGCGATTCTATTGGTTGAGAGACAGGGCCAGACAAGGGCAATTTAACATTTTCTGGGAACCCAGGAAACATAACCTGGCCGACTATCCCACCAAACATCACCCAGGCAGTCACCATAAGAAGGTAAGATCCATTTACCTGCATGAGTCGGATAGTCCGATGACCATCCAAGGGTGTATTGAATTACTAAACTGAACATGAACGATACACACGGTACACACGGTACACACGATACACACGGCAAATGTACTTGAGGAATTGATAAGTACCGGAGATACAAATATTCAGTGGTACTATCGCAAGGTGCGCACATTAAGTGATTAATTGGGCGCATGCAAAAACAGGACCAACGACATTTCATACATAGGCTCCGGTGAGTATCAATCAATACTTAAGGCACTGAACGGAGGTACAAACAGAGGTACGGGCTAACCGGTCGAGCGATACCCCACAAAAAGAGACTACGGGGTAGTAATTGAGAGATTAGAATAATATGGTCCGGAAACAATCCAATCATAATCTTATGGATAACTCTTTCCAACACAGTAAAATCGAGTGAACTAACATAAATACATATCTTAAATTAACCAGCGTTTTACAACCTTGGTCTTATTAGGTTTGAACCTGTTTACTTCAAGACCAATGATTCACCATTTGGTACCCAGTCCACCGAACGCCTCAGTCATTTTGTTGGCATTGCCAAACATATTGGCAATGGCCTATGCTTCCAGATCTGGGACCCTGTTACTAACAAATTGCTTGACCGTTCTGGTGTATGCTCAGCTCTTACATCTGAATCGCGCAACAAACGAGCGGGCCTGTTTACAGACGATGGTTTCGTTGGGTGGCATAAAGCAAAGGACTCAGCAAACCGAGTGTATGCAACCGGTGACGCACCTACGATCACAAAACATGGGGAGCATACAACCACAGATGTCCCAACTACGGAGTCCAAACCACAGGACGTCCCAACTGCTCCTACTGCTGCAGAATCCTCCACGGACTCTGACATCACGACGAGTTTCGATAATCCTGCGGCACCTGAAGAAAACTAATAGAATCAAAGAACGCTCTGATGTTATTATTTGTTATTTTATCTATTACTGTTACGTTGTTGGAAAGAGTTATAGATAAGATTATGATCGGATTGTTTCCGGACCATATTAATCTCCCAATTACTAACCTGTTGTCTCTCTTTGTGGGGTTATCGGTCAATTGATCGACTGGCTACTATTTTTGGTAGTCCGTACCTCTGTTCAGTGCCTTAAGTATCAATTGATACTCACTGGAGCATATGTATGAAATGTCGTTGGTCCTATTTTTGTATGCGCCCAATTTATTACTTAATGCGCGCACCTTGTGATAGTACCACTGAATATTTATATCTCTGGCATATATTCCCATACCTTAGTATGTATCAATTCCTCAAGTATATTTACCGTTTGTATCTTTCACGTTCGATTTAGTAATTCAATACACCCTTGGATGGTCATCGGACTATCCGACTCATATAAGTAAATGGATCTTACCTTCTTATGGTGACTGCCTGGGTGATGTTTGGTGGGATAGTTGGCCAGGTTATGTTTCCCTGGTTCCCAGAAAATGTTAAATTGCCCTTGTCTGGCCCTGTCTCTCAACCAATAGAATCGCATATCTATGGCTTTCGACCGTTTTTGTTTGATCGTACCATTTAATATGCCTTCTGCAGTGTTATTTAACAACCGGCAAATCGTGTTGTTAAGTAAAAAACAAGATAACCGTTACGCATGGTTAACTATGAACGAATAAGAAAACAGATCGACGCGCGCACATGTATACGGATGAGATGCGCGGCGAATCTAACTACATACGGTGTCACGAATATGATGAGTGAAACTAGATTACTGATGGATAGACACTCGGGCATATGAAGACCAATGGGATGCTATAAGTGCTAAAGGAAAGTCTATCACAGAAAAAAAAAACTGATGGTTACGATGAAAGAATAATGAGTCATAATTGAATGAATCGATCATTGATAGAAGAATCGGACACAGCGAAATATCACAAGAAAGTATTACATGAAAATTCAGAGGCATAGGATCTGGTACTAAGTATATCAAGGATATACATGTGTATATCAATGACATATGGAAAATATCAATGACACACGAAATGGATACGCGAAGCCCAATTATGTTAGAAACGGACAAAATGAGACACGTTTCTCCAACAAATTCACTGAGGAAATATTAGTTAATCTACAACACAAGAATGCACGTGCAGTCTCATTATGAAGGATTGCTTAACACGGGACAATACGTGTGTTCCGGTTAAGCATTGGAAAAACAGAAAATAGATTAATGAACTCATAATCCGGAATTACAGTTGTTGATTAACAGTCGCGGCTTCATACCAAAGTAATAACCTATGAGTTACAATCTAATCAATCCCGAATACCGGAACTCTATATACTATCGTATACTAAGCCATCTACGATCGTGAATTTCATCTACCTACATAAATTAACTACCAACTATTTCAAAATTCGAAAAATTATCGATCGCGAACATATGATTCAAAGCTCAACAGTACTACTGGAGATAAAAATCTAACACTACCACCCGATAACACTGAAATAAGCTGTTATCTCGAACATCATACAGAGGATACCACTGAGAATTGGCTAGAACGATTTGTGAGAAAGAAACAAAAATAAAAATTGAAAAATACATAACAAAGAAAACAAAAACAAAAAATACGTAACAACAACATGCCGACATTCACGAACAGATTCTTCCAAACTCTGGGCGCGATTACTTACCCTGCCTTTTACATCATGAGAAACAATGATTGGTGGAGACAAAACAAAGAAAACAAAGAACTGCAGAGTGCAACCGAGGACGACCAGACTCAATCAACAAATACGCGGCAATGCCGATGACGAACAAGACAATAGGAACGAGAGAAGGAGACTGAGCAACAGTTGGCATCATCATCTTCTTCTTCCTCATCGTCTAGTGACGATAGTAGCATCCTAAGTTTGGAGAGACATCATGATGCAGAGTTGGTTGACTTTAGAAGACAAGCAGAAGAAGCAAAACGTCAAGTGGAAGAAATCAAAGCACTAAAGGAAGAGATGAGAGCTGCCAGAGAACTAGGACGCAAAAAAGAAAGAAGATACGATGCAGAGATGAGCAATCTGAGACAAACAATTCAAGAAACACTCAACAGAGATGACGAGATGGAAGCACTTCGACAAGAGGTGAAGGAGTCAAAAGAAAAGGCAGCTGGTTACCAGTTACTTAAGGCAAAACCAATACACGATTTTGATGGTCAACAAGAGAACTGGACAAAATGGAAATCGGATGCGATAGCTACATTCACGGCGACAGGACATGAAGAGATAATGAATGATCCAGATGCAGCCCGCAATGCACCAAGCAAAAACAAGGGCCTTTGGGGAACACTCCTATCGGCATGCAGCGGTGGCAGTGCTCATTCAAAAATTATCAAGCATGAGGATACCTTCGATGGACATGCTGCATGGCAAGAACTTTTGGGCTGGTATGATTCCGACAACCGCAGGGAATCTTATGCTGAGACACTAAAGCTTCGCCTACGATATAACCAATTGCATCCCAATGGTAACATCTCTGATTATATCAACACATTTGAACTGACCTATCATAAACTACAAAAAATTCCACCATATCACATGACTAAATGGGACGCAAAAAGCTTATTCGCTTGGAACATTCTAGACCCAACCCTGGAGAGATTCAAAGAAGAATTACTTGAAAACAAAACCAATCAAACCCTTGAAGAAATGATTGTAAAGCTCCCAGTCCATGATGAAGAACTTACTCGGACAGCATTTGACAGCAGAGGTTCCAAACACACGATTCGCCGTACTCCGGATGGCCCTAACAAATGACAACACACCGGCTCCTCTGGCACTGGTACTCTTACAGGGACAGTTCACCCCAATCTCAAGGGTATTCGTAGAATCCCGTCGGAAACATGGCATGAGCTCTCTCAACTCTATCGATTATCGAGATTGGGTTCTCAAATACAACCAAGCAATTCGCCATAGCAATACCCCACCCCCACCTCCCGAGGGGGTTACTGTCGGTCCTCCGCAAGATGATGGATTGAATCATTTTATCCCCAAATCTAGCCGACAACGCAGGGTGCGTCGTGTGATGGCTCCCACTACCAATATGACTCCACCTGAATCGCTGCCGCCGCCTGCCGGGTCGAATACTCCAGATGACGATAGTGATCAAAGCATTGGAACCATTGATGAAACTGAATTATTTCCTCCCGGATCTACTGCTCTCAAAACGGCTCGATTCCACTTACATTCTGGGGGGGACGATGGTGAGGATCAGGCAACGCAGAATGCAGCGAATTCTACACCAAGAAGAAATGCATCATCATATTTTCATACGACAAGAAGAAATAAGATAGAAATGAAACCCGATGCAAACAACGATGAAGATAGTGACAATGACGATGTTCCTGACCTTGTTGCAAGAATGGATCCTGACTCGGACGACAAAGATGAGACAAAGGATGATGATAACGAGAGGGATCGACGAAAAACAATCAGGAAAATCTATCAGGCTCAAAGACCTAGAAGAACAGCAAGTTCAGAAGTTACTCACATACATCAATACAGAGAGGTTCAACTGAACGATAATATTGCAGTCATTGTTAGTGGTGGAGGAAGAAGACCAATGGTTACAGAACAAGCATGGCTTTGAATTGGGGGAGAAACTGGAATGACGTCCGCAATGAGGCCGTACATGAGTAATGATACCAATGCCTATGTGGAGCATCCAGTTTGCAGTGCTGTAACGAAGGCTTTTATTCCAGGATGAGACGACCCTGTATTACTAATGGTGCATTATGCTACTTACTATTAAATTCCTTTCGTGTCCAAAAGTACCAAAGCTACACAACGCCAGTTATTCTATTCGTACAAATCAATGAGTCCCGTATCAACCAAGTAATCGCTTCCCACGGCATATCAATTCCCATGGCGCATCGATTCCCATCACGTATTGGCGGTGAGCAATCTCTGTTTTCTAATATTGTCCTTGTTCTTCGGTTAGCAAACTTTGATTTCGAAAAGTATCACACGAGCTACGGGAGCAATTCCTGATCCTAATGATAAACATATCATAGGATCTTCCTAACGGAACAAGAGAAGAAAATCGTTGTCAGAAGCTTCTCACACAATATATATACATATACATACAGATATATACGGTCAACGATCAATGCATGTACGGAAATAATCAGCGAGTAATCTCATCACTACGCAACAGCAGTTGCAACGTATTTCACCTCAATAAAAGAGATATCTTGCATTTCGGCAAGATTTCACTTTATCTCATTCTTTTAACATTCAACTGATTTATATCCCAAAATTCACACTAGTTGCTACCAGCTACCTGTAATCTACATTACTAAGATCTGTCTCGCTGTATCTGAACAAGTTCACAGTAAGAAGAGATCTGGCGTTTCCATAGTCTCGCCTGTAGTCCGATTATCCGTTGCCGAAAGTATCCAACCACAATTGTCACGCGTAGAGTACAATCGTTTGTCTACTAACACACTAACACAGTGTTGCTGTTCTTCAGAAGCCTTTGAATCAGACTCTCAGCAGACCGGATTCAGAAGGAAAATAATAGATTAACAGTTGCAAGCTCCAAGGTGGCTTGCACACAAAGAACAGGAAAGAAAGTGTACGCAATCCCTACGCTGGCATATGCCAATTGCACACCGTCTACGAAGCAGTTCCCTTTCACCACGTGATTCCTCTGACAAACCGGACGTATCCCGATTGAACATGCCTGCCAATCCCGCCAGCAGTGGGACCAATGTTGGAGATGGCGACAACGTAAACGCAATCAGTCTTCCTAGCTTTGATGACCATATGAAGTTGATACTTGTATCCATATTCCGCGTCACAGAGGAAGAAGATAGCTTTCTGTGTGAAGCTCTCCTAGAAGGAGGATTACACGAGTGGTCGACTTTCCTCGATGCACTCCTCGAACATGGTTTTGCCTGCGAACTTACCTACATGGATACTAGTAGCGGACTACCAACCCAACTTCACCAATCCATCCAACGGACCATTGAAACACTCGCGGACTTCACAAAGGAATTACGCAAGAGCGAAAAGGATTGGAGGGATGTAGAATCATATTCGTACAACAGTTTCAGTGCCGTCCGTATGACACGTGCACTGCGTCTTCAGAACGAATCTATCTTGAATGCTCCAGCTCCTCCTCCAGGAACAAATAAGAACAAGTCTCCTCAACAAGTGAAGTACGAATCTTGGTGCCGAAAATCACGTGATGAAAAGTCGTTCACGCCCCTCACGAATGACTCAAGGTTCGAACACTGGCTCTTTGGCTTCAAGGCTAAACTCGAGGCATACGACATTGACACCAAAAGATTTCTCGATGAAACCTGGCCACCTGCTGCATTGCAAGGCTACACATGTGACCTTTTTGTCAAACAATGTGCTTTCTTCTGGGTTCTTATGTTGGAGGTCTTCAAAAGCGACCTATCTGCGTCATGCGTCCACAGCCATTCCATCACACGCAATGGACGGCAAGCATATTTTGATTTTGTGAATTTACACAGTGAATCAAAAGCCAAGGTGTATGACAACTCGACTCAATTGCAAGCGCTACTAAAGTTGAACCTCGACAATTGGAAGGAATCCAAAGTGAAGTTTATCACAAACTGGTTCAAAGAGTTGAACCACCTCAATAAGCTTCGTCCTCCCAATAAACCCCTTGAGTACCATACTGTGAAATCAGCATTGTGCCAAGCCTGCTATTCCAGCTTTCAACTGAGCGAACAGTTTGCCAAGGTCAAGGACCCTGGTGGCCCAAATAGTACTGTCACAGATATAGTAGCTGAAGCCGCTGCTATCCACAAGCTCAAGATCACACTCTTACTCGAGGCTACTTGCCTAGACTCTCAGTCCGCAATGTCTGCTCCAAAGTCTACAGTACGTGCACATGTTCACGACTTCTCCTCAGGTCAAGGGCACAATTCTAGCAAATATGCTCTCCCTATCAAATTTGAAGGTGACTATCAAGACTACGCGGTATTCAAGGCTGGACGTTCACCTGATCCTACCACACGCTTGCCTACTGGCATATGGAAGGCATTACCACGTCAAGACATGAAGAATTGGCTGAATTTTTCCCCAGAAGGCAAGAAAATACTGGTCGCATCGTTACGGTCTGAATTGCTCCCAGATGGTCAACCGGACCCCAACGCCGTTAAACCCATCACCTGGAAGACATATACGTATGAACATTCCGTCACATTCCTTGAAGAGAGGTGATAACCATACCAATGCTTCATAGGATCTACATCCGGCTGTTGAAAATGACCGGAGAGGCATCTTCCATGCATCACTTGGTGTCTATAAGTCTCAGACGTCCTCCTCCAAGGATCAACAACCCTTTAAGTCATCTGTGTCTCCTGCTCACCCCGCCACCAGATTCCTTTCTGAGAATCCTGACATTCGATACAAAAGGGACGGTGACACTCTTGTACCCATCGGAAAATCTTCCTATTCAGTTAGTTTTCACCAATGGTTCAAACCCGAAGACAACTTGACCTTACAACTCGACAATCAAGTATCCTCATATACCTATCGTGCTCATAAGGCTACGGTCTACAACCCCGGATTCGCTATGGTTGACCGTGGTGCCAATAGTTGTATCATCGGTAATTATGCATGTCTCATCTCCAAAGACATCCCGCCTTGGTATGTCAATGTCACCGGCATCAACAATCACCAAGTGCAGAATATTCCCATTGCAACATGTGGAGCGTATTCCGTCTCGAATAGAGGACCCATTATCCTCATTTTCAACAAATGTGCGCACACGGGAAGACACCCTTCTATCCTGTCTTCCAGGCAGATGGAAGCATACTTCTCTACTGTTGATGACACATCCATCAAAGTAGGCGGTGGACAAGTGATCACCACCACCGATGGATACACACTGCCCCTCAGCATTCGCCATGGCTTGCCATACCTCGCCATGCGCAAATATACCACTGATGAATTCGATGCACTCCCACATGTTATCATGACATCGGATAAACACTGGGACCCATCCGTCCTTGATACCATCATCAGTGCTAAGGATGAAACCTTCCTTCAAAAGTATCCACCTCAATTGCAGCAGCTTCCTTATCCGACATATGACAAATACGAAAACCCACGTTGTCTTGAAGGCTTAGATATCTCTGTATCCCCTGGTTTGTCCACGGTTACATCTCTCAGTTCATATTCCAGTCAATGTACTCGATCAGCCTTTCTCCCTATCAATGATAATGGCATCAACGATCGCTCCTTCTGGCTTACCCCTACCGATTATGTCCATCAGGAACGTCTAGCTCGATGTATTCCATCCCCAATTTCTGATACGGTTCTTGCTTTTCCCACGGCCTGTACTGCTGATGACACACCCCGTGTCGCAACTACACCTTGTGAACGTTATCCCAACGAGCATGACTACCTATCTCTGAAGCCCTTCTTTTGTTGGGTTTCTACAGATAGAATCAAGGCTACCTTTGAAAATTCAACGCAGTATGGATCCCTAGCGGTTAGCCCCAATGGTAACCTCTTTAAGCGTTTTCATTCCCCTCAACCAGCAATGAATGTTCGACTGTTCAATGATGTCGTATTGTCTGATGTCATGTATTCCGATGTCCCAGCAATTGATGGCGGTTCCAAACTTGCACAGATCTTCTTTGGTCATAAATCCCATATCATACATGTCGAAGAGATGCGTACCACCGGTGATTTCCTATCATGTTTTCAGAACTTCGTTCGAAAATGGGGCAGACCTCTCTGCCTCTTATGTGATCATGGAAACTACCAATCTAGCAAGAGGGTCATCGATTATCTCAAGATGTTATGGATTGGACTTTGGCAGAGTGAACCCTATCACCAACACCAGATTTAATTTGAACGGCGATATCAAACGTTTAAACGTATCGTCAATTGCGTCATGGACCGCACGGGCTCACCACCACATCTATGGTTGTTGTGTATGACATACGTCGCTGGACTCCTCAATGTTATTTCTGATCCTACTCTATCGGATAAACAACCAGTCTTCATTGCCACCGGTACACTTGGTGATATAAGCGTGTACACCAGTTTCTTTTGGTTTGAACCCGTTTATTTCAAGACCAATGACTCCCCTTTCGGTACCCAGTCTACCGAACGCCTTGGTCATTTCGTTGGCATTGCCAAACATGTTGGCAATGGATTATGCTTCCAAATCTGGGATCCGGTTTATTATTTTCCTTCTGAATCCGGTTCGTTGAGGGTCTGATTCAAAGGCCTCTGAAGAACAGCAACGCTGCGTTAGTGTGTTAGTAGACGAACGATTGTACTCTACGCGTGACAATTGTGGTTGGATACTTTCGGCAACAGATAATCGGACTACAGGCGAGACTATGGAAACGCCAGATCTCTTCTTACTGTGACTTATTCAGATTGCAGTGAGACAGACCTTAGTATGTAGATTACAAGTAGTTGGTAGCAACTAGTGTGAATTTTGGGATATAAATCAGTTGAATGTTAAAAGTATGAGATAAGGTGAAATCTTGCCGAAATGCAAGATATCTCTTTTGTTGAGATGAATACGTTGCAACTGCTGTTGCGTAGTGCTGAGATTACTCGCTGATTATTTCCGTACATGTATTAGTCGTTGACCATATATATTTGTATGCATGTATATGTATTGTGTGAGAATCACATGCCAACGGTTTTCTTCTCTTGTTCCGTTAGGAAGACTCCATGAAATGTTTATCATTAAGGTCAGGAATTGCTCCTGTAGCTCGTGTGATATTTTATGAAATCAGAGTTTGCTCACCGAAGAACGATGGCAATATCGTAGGACAGGGATTGCTCACCGTTTATGCGGGATGGGAATCAGTGCGCCGTGGGAATCGATATCCCGTGGGAATCGATTACTTAGATGGATACGGGACTCATTGATTCATGTGCGTAGGAAATCTACCCTTTGGTAGCTTTGATACTTCTGGTCACGAAAGGAATTTAATACTCCCCATGTCTCCTTGTGAAGGGTCATCACGCTCTACATGATGCTTCCATCATCCTGGAGAAGGTCGCCAGTATTACCACAGAAGTGGAAGATGGGCCTGAGCAGTGGATACACAACTGAGTGACTCCAATGCTTGGTAAGGATGTCTGCACAGTTATCCTTACCTGGGATGTGCATCATTAAAATGAAACCTCTCGCTATCATGCTTCGTACGTAGTGAAACGATAGAATGTTATGACGCTTATGCAACCTTGCGTAAGGAAAGGTCGACGTCTGGATCATCTTTTCGTTGTCACCCCAAGAGTATGAGATATCGTGGACTCGTGTTCCGAGGTATCGGAATGAGTGGCGTAGATCGACAATCTGTTCGATGCAAGTTCTTCCTGCAACAAATTCAGCTCCAAAGGTGGCTGTTTCCGTAGTAGACTGCTTCTTCGAGAACCACATCATGGGAGTCTTGTTCGCGAAATGAAGTATGCCGGTAACTGCCTTGCCACTGAGAATATCATGCATGAGGTTTGCATCATAGAAGTGTGATAACACTACTGTCTTTCCAAGCGGTGCAGGAGCGTCGTCGGGTAGCTCCTCAGAATGCTCCCCATAGACGGTATTGGACCAGTCGATGGTGTCGGGTTTAGTCAATATAAAATCGGGCGGTTCCACGCGGAATCTGATTTTAAAATGTCTAAATTTGGAGATATATCCATAGATACGTTTAGCACGGTCGAGATGCCCATCTCGTGGCTGAGCTCTGAAACTTGAGAGCGTCATCACGGCTGTTTGTACATCGAAACGGCCAATAGCGATGATCCATTGCAGTGAACCGATCATACTTTGGTATTTCTGTATACCGGTTTCTTCAAGAAAGGCTGAGGAGTCCAATTCAGGATGATCGTTCTCCGCGATGGGCGATTGGAACCTAGTGCTAGGTTTGCATCCGAACATTTGTTCGTAAGATGCTTCCATCTTTTCGATGAACTTTATGGGATTCATGCACAAAACACCATGTTCGTCGCGCTCAAATCCACATCCCAAATGAAAGTTCATAGGTCCGGATCCCTTTAATTTGAAGTTATATGGTGACGATTGCAATATCTTCAAGAAGGAATTGGGATTGGCCATGCAGAGACATAGGTCATCGACATATGTGCATATAAGCTCATATACACGTTCACCATGCTTGTTCGTTCCGGGTTTGAGGAATATTTCCGGTTCTGCGCGGGATCTTTCGAAGCCGAGTTCGATGAGACAAGCCGCGAGTAAGTCTCCAAAACACTTGCCTGAAGACCTGAGACCATATAGGGCTTTGTAAATGACCAATAGGTGACCCTCCAACGATCCGAATTCGGGACCTGCCTTGATGCATACTTTCTCGCAGGTGACTGCTTCTAAGTAGGCGTTACCTATGTCGGTACCCCATGCTTCTAGATCGTTGAGTTCAGCTAGGAATAGGCACATACGTAGACCGCGAAGAGATACGACGCCTGCGTAAACACTGTGGATAGGGGCCTCAGTGAGATTACCGTTAGCGACGAGGCGAGCCTTGTGTCTACCGTCGTGTTTGACAGCGTATATCATGTGTACCTTGATCTGTTGGAATCCCGGGGGAATGGAGCTTGTCTTGTATACGCCTTTATCAATGAATGTATTGTATTCATTGAGTTGTGCCATTTCAAGAGTGGTGGCATCTTCCCATTTGGTGTTCCCGTTGGCTTGATCAAATCGGAGGGCTTCTTCGTGGTTACGAGGCACTTTGAATCCATATTGATACTGCGGAGTGGTACGGAAAGAACGTAGTTTGGCTTGATGCACGAGTCGATCAAGTTTCTTGGTTCGTCGGGCTAGGTTGGTGATTCTCCTGAGACGTTTCCAACCTGGGAGGTCAAGCAAGTTGTTGTCTTTCCCATATTTTGCAACGGTGACTGGGTCATCAGCCGCAATATTGGCCAGAGGTTCATATGTGCGTTCCATATTCTCCCATTCAATCCAAAGGTTATACTTGGAACCTTTGTATTGAGGGTGCTTGTTATCCAGTGGACCTTGGTGTCCTAGGATGCGGCGAAACGACCAGAGTTTGCCGTCTTCTTGTGTTGAATCACGATGGATGTAATTCATGACGTCATTGTATGCAATGATATCATCGAGTTCGTCATCGGAGTGTTTGCACTTGAACTTAATGAAGTCTTTATTGCGTTCAAGACTGTCTTCAACATCGACAATGGTGAGACGTTTCCGGGTGCCATCGGGATTGGTTACAAGGAAGGAACGTCCTTGTAGATCGGCAATCGGGATCGTAGGAATGGTAATAGGTTTACCATCATCGTCAAATTGTGCGTTGCCTTCTTCGTCGGTAACAACTACCTGTGATGGGTCTACTGAAGGAGTAGCGGGGTTGGTGTGTGGAGTTGTGACGTCACTAACATCAAAGTATGCTAATTCCGGTGGATCAAAATCATCTTCAGTAATGAGAACGCCATCAGATGTCTTGCTGAAGATGTGTGTCGTAGGAGGACCATCAAGACTCTCCCCATAGTTGTTAGGGAGTGGAGAAGGTGACCAGCTAGGGCTGTCATCGACCTTCTTATAAAGAAAGCTCGGTAACGAGGGGTGGGTGGTTGGTTGAAGATTTGGTTGAGTACCAGGTGGAACGGTGTCATTGGCGGTGTCAGAATCAGCAGGTGAACCGTTAGGGGAAACTGAGCTGTTTGGTTTAGTAGACTCGTCAATGAGTTTATTCTGATTGGTATGCTCCCCATGTTTGAAAGCTGGAGCTTCTCCAGTGGCGTATATACGGGGTAAGGAATCCTTTGCATTACGCCATTTGATGAAACCATCATCAGTAAATAAGCCCGCGCGCTTGTTACGTGACTCAGGTGTAAGAGCAGATCGAACACCGGACCGGTCTAGTAACTTGTTGGTAACTGGATCCCAGATTCGAAAGCAGAGTCCATTGCCAACATGTTCAGCGATGCCGACGAAATGACCTAGGCGTTCGGTAGATTTGGTACCGAAAGGGGAGTCATTGGTCTTGAAATACACAGGTTCAAACCAGAAGAAGCTGGTGTATGCGCTGATGTCGCCAATTGTACCCGTGGCAATGAAGATCGGTTGTTTATCGGACAGCGTAGGGTCAGAGACAACATTAAGGAGACCCGCGACGTATGTCATGCACAGTAACCACATGTGTGGTGGTGTGCCAGTACGATCCATGACGCGATTGACAATGCGTTTGAACGTTTGGTATCGTCGTTCGAATTGATTCTGATGTTGATGGTACGGTTCACTTTGCCAGAGTCCAATCCATAACATCTTGAGGTAATCCATGACTTTCTTGCTTGATTGATAGTTACCGTGGTCGCAAAGAAGGCGGATGGGTCTGCCCCATTTTCGAACAAAGTTCTGAAAGCAGGGTAGAAAATCGCCGGTGGTACGCATTTCTTCAACGTGAATAATATGCGATTTTCGGCCGAAGAAGATCTGAGCAATCTTGGATCCACCATCAATTGCTGGGACATCTGAATAGACTGCATCGGACATAACATCGTCATTAAAGGGGCGAACGTTCATGGCCGGTTGAGGGGAATGAAACCGTTTGAAAATGTTACCATCAGGGCTAACCGCTAACGAACCGTATTGGGTTGAGTTTTCAAAAGTAGCTTTGATGCGATCGGTGGAAACCCAACAAAAGAAAGGTTTCAGGGATAAGTAGTCATGTTCGTTGGGGTATCTTTCGCGGGGCGTAGCTGCAATGCGTGTAGTGTCACTGGCTGTACAATCTGTCGGAAACGCAGTGACTGTTCCAGAGACTGCGGTTGGTGCGCAGCATGCGAGACGTTCTTGATGAGCATAGTCAGTGGAAGTAAGCCAAAAGGAGCGATCGTTGTTCTTATGATCATCAATCGGAAGAAAGGGAGATCGGGTGGAATGGCTGGAATACGAGCTGAGGGATGTAACCGTGGAGGACCCGGGAGAAACAGATATATCGAATCCTTCAAGACAGCGTGGGTTCCCATATTCGTCGTAATCGGCATAGGGAAGTTGCTGTGGTTGGGGAGGATATTTCTGGAGAAATTGTTCATCCTTTGCACTGATCGTGGTATCGAGAACAGATGGGTCCCAATGTTTATCGGACGTCATGATAACATGTGGTAACGTGTCAAATTCGACAGTCGTATACTTTCGCATCGCAAGGTATGGTAAGCCGTGTCGTATGCTAAGAGGCAGTGCATAGCCATCGGAGGTGGTGATGACCTGTCCTCCGCCTGCTTTGATGGACGTGTCGTCTACAGTGGAAAAATATGCTTCCATCTGGCCGGATGACAATATAGAAGGATGTCGTCCTGTATAGGCACATTCATTGAAAATGAGAATGACGGGGCCTCTGTTCGACATGGAATATGCTCCGCATGTAGCAATGGGAATGTTTTGTACCTGATGATTGTTAATGCCGGTGACGTTAACATATCGTGGCGGAATATCCTTGGAGATGAGACATGCATCATTACCGATGATGCAGCCATTTGCGCCGCGATCAACCATGGCAAAACCAGGGCTAGTAACCGTAGTTTTGTGTATACGGTATGTGTATGACGTTACGGGACCATCATTAGGAAAGGTGAGATCATCCTCGGGAGTATACCACTGGTGAAAATTGGCGGAATACGATGGTGTTCCGACAGGTATTTGGGTGTCACCGTCCTTTTTGTACTGAATGTCAGGGTTGTTTGAAAGGAATCGAGCTGGATGCGCGGGTGACACGGAAGACTTGAGAGGTCGCTGGTCCTTAGACGAGGAGGTCGTGGATTTGTATACACCTAGGGATGCATGGAAAACGCCTCTACGATCATTCTCTACAGCAGGATGTAGGCCTGCTGCGGAATTGGCATGCTCATCCTTGGTCGAAGTACCATCTTCTTGGAAAGATACCGAGTGTTCATGTTGGTATGCCTTCCGGGTAACGGGTTTGACACTGTTGGGGTCAGGTTGGTCCGTGTTAAGTAAGTCGTGTCGCAATGAGGCAACCACAATTTTCTTGCCTTCCGGAGAAAAACTGAGCCAACTCTTCATGTCCTGACGTGACAAGGCCTTCCATATGTTTGTAGGCAACCTTGTGGTAGGGTCAGGGGTACGTCCAGCCTTGAACACAGCATAATCTTGATAGTCTCCTTCAAATTCAATGGGGAGAGCATAGTCATCATGGTGTTGGATCGAGTCAGAAGAGAAATCATGAACGTGTGCACGTACGGTCGATCGAGGAGCAGACATCGCAGACTGGGAATCAAGTCGAGTTGCTTCGAGTAAAAGCGTGATTTTAAGATCATGGATAGCAGCGGCTTCGGCAACTGCATCCGTTGCAGTGCTATTCGTCCCACCTGGATCCTTGACTTTGGCAAATTGTTCGCTTAGCTGGAAGCTGGAATAACATGCCTGACACAATGCTGATTTTACGGTGTGATACTCGAGGGGCTTGTTGGGAGGACGGAGCTTGTTAAGGTGATTCAATTCGTCAAACCAATGTGTGATGAATTTCACTTTGGATTCCTTCCAATTGTTGAGGTTCAACTTGAGCAACGCTTGTAGCTGGGTCGAGTTGTCGTATACCTTTGCTTTTGATTGGCTATGAAGGTTTACGAAGTCGAAGTAAGCCTGGCGTCCATCACGAGTGGTAGAATGACTGTGTACACATGATGCAGAAAGGTCACTCTTGAAGACTTCCAACATTAGTACCCAGAAGAAGGCACATTGTTTGATGTAGAGATCACGGGTGTAACCCACGAGCGTGGCTGGAGGCCAAGTTTCATCGAGGAATGTCTCTGTATCGATGTCGTATGCCTCGAGTTTAGCTTTGAAACCTACGAGCCAGTGTTCAAATCTCGAGTCATTCGTGAGGGGTGTAAAGGACTTTTCATCTCGTGCTTTTCGGCACCATGATTCGTACTTTACCTGCTGGGGTGACTTTTTGTTACTTCCTGCCGGAGGAGGTGGTGGGTTCAGAACAGATTCGTTACGCAAGCGTTGGGCACGTTCTTCGCGGAATGACTGGAATTCCCTGTATGTATATGACTTTACATCCTTCCAGTTCCTCTTGTCTTCTTCTAGAGCGACATCGGCTTCTTGTAGGTCGATAGCGAAATCCGCAAGTGCCTCTATGCTCCTTTGGATGGAGCGAGGGATATGCGTTGCCAATCCTCGTTCCATATAGGTAAGTTCACGTGCAAAATCCGGTTCGATAAGTGCGTCGAGGAACGACTTCCATTCGCATAACCCGCCTTCTTTGAGAGCTAGGCACAACTTGCTAGTAATCTCACTTGTTACGTTGAGTAATGATATGAGTATCTTTCTCATATCAGCATCGAAGCTGGGAAAGCGTTCGATAGTGGTGACTTCGGCGTCATTCTTCTCTTCGCCTCCGAGTGCATTGCCGGCCATTACCGGTACCGGTATGTTCGGCATCTGTGGTGGTTCGGAGTCTTGGAAGGAAGTGCGTGGTAACTGAGAATGGGAACTGCTTCTTGTGCGATGTGCGACGTGCATATGCCAGCGTAGGGATTATGATCAATTCCGTTCCTGTTCCTTCTTGTGTGCAAGCCTTCTTAGAGCTTGCGACTGTTAATCTATTATTTTCCTTCTGAATCCGGTTCGTTGAGGGTCTGATTCAAAGGCCTCTGAAGAACAGCAACGCTGCGTTAGTGTGTTAGTAGACGAACGATTGTACTCTACGCGTGACAATTGTGGTTGGATACTTTCGGCAACAGATAATCGGACTACAGGCGAGACTATGGAAACGCCAGATCTCTTCTTACTGTGACTTATTCAGATTGCAGTGAGACAGACCTTAGTATGTAGATTACAAGTAGTTGGTAGCAACTAGTGTGAATTTTGGGATATAAATCAGTTGAATGTTAAAAGTATGAGATAAGGTGAAATCTTGCCGAAATGCAAGATATCTCTTTTGTTGAGATGAATACGTTGCAACTGCTGTTGCGTAGTGCTGAGATTACTCGCTGATTATTTCCGTACATGTATTAGTCGTTGACCATATATATTTGTATGCATGTATATGTATTGTGTGAGAATCACATGCCAACGGTTTTCTTCTCTTGTTCCGTTAGGAAGACTCCATGAAATGTTTATCATTAAGGTCAGGAATTGCTCCTGTAGCTCGTGTGATATTTTATGAAATCAGAGTTTGCTCACCGAAGAACGATGGCAATATCGTAGGACAGGGATTGCTCACCGTTTATGCGGGATGGGAATCAGTGCGCCGTGGGAATCGATATCCCGTGGGAATCGATTACTTAGATGGATACGGGACTCATTGATTCATGTGCGTAGGAAATCTACCCTTTGGTAGCTTTGATACTTCTGGTCACGAAAGGAATTTAATACGGTTACTAACAAATTGCTTGACCGTTCTGGTGTCCGCTCCGCTCTTACACCTGAGTCACGCAACAAACGAGCTGGCCTCTTTACCAACGACGGCTTCGTTGCATGGCGTAAAGCAAAGGATTTGGTACCTTGATTGTATGCAAGCGGTGACACCCCTACACTCACAAAACATGGGGAGCATACAACTACAGGTGCTTCGACTGAGAAGCCCAAACCGCAGGATGTTCCAACCGCTCCTACTACTGCCGCATCCACTACGGACTCCGACACCAAGAAGAGCCTCGAGAATTCTGTTGCACCTCAAAACAACAAGCCTCCAGTCCCTATCGAGCACCAGGCTCCGTCACCTCCTATTCAAACACCAGACGTTGGCCAACCTCCAGCATCTGGTAATCAGGTTATTATCCGGCCACCCGCCCACCCCTCGTTACCAAGCTTTCTATATAAAAAGGTCGATGACAGCCCAAGCTGGTCCCCGTCTCCACTTCCTAACAACTATGGGGAGAGTTTTGATGGCCCCCCTATGACACACATCTTCAGCAAGACCTCCGATGGCGTTCTCCTTACTGAAGATGATTTTGATCCACCGTAGCTAGCATACTTTGATGTTAGTGACATCACGACTCCACACACCAACCCTGCTACTCCTACAGTAGACCCATCACAGGTAGTTGTTACCGATAAAGAAGGGAATACGCAATTTGATGATGATGGCAAACCTCTTACCATCCCGACCATCCCAATTGCCGACCTACAAGGAAGATCTTTCCTTGTACCCAATCCTGATGGTACTCGGAAACGCCTTACCATCGTCGATGTAGAAGACAGTCTTGAACGCAATAAAGATTTCATCAATGTCAAGTGCAAGCACTCTGATGATGACCTTGACGATATCATTGCAAACAATGATGTCATGAACTACATCCACCGTGATTCGACCCAAGAAGATGGCAAACTTTGGTTGTTTCGCCACATCCTAGGACACCAAGGTCCATTGGATAACAAGCACCCTCAGTACATAGGCTCCAAGTATAACCTTTGGATTGAATCGGAAAATATGGAACGGACATATGAACCACTAGCCAACATTGCGGCTGATGATCCTGTTAGTACCGTTGCCAAATATGGGAAAGACAACAACTTACTTGACCTCCCAGGTTGGAAAGGTCTCAAACGAATCACCAACCTAGCACGACGAACCAAGAAGCTTGATCGACTCGTGCATCAAGCCAAACATTGATCTTTCCGTACCACCCCGCAATATCAATACGGTTTCAAGGTACCACGTAACCATGAAGAAGCCCTCCAATTTGACCAAGCCAACGGAAACCACAAATGGGAAGACGCCATTACTCTTGAAATGGAACAGCTCCAGGAATACAATACCTTCATTGACAAAGGAATGTACAAGGCAAGCTCCATCCCAAACGGGTTTCAACAGATCAAGGTACACATGATATATGCTGTCAAACATGATGGTAGACACAAGGCTCGTCTTGTTGCAAATGGCAATCTTACTGAAGCCCCCGTCCACAGTGTGTACACCAGTGTCGTATCACTCCGCGGTCTACGCATGTGCCTGTTCCTAGCTGAACTGAACAGTCTGGAAGCATGGGGTACAGATATAGGAAATGCTTATCTTGAAGCAGTAACCTGTGAGAAAGTCTGTATCAAGGCAGGCCCAGAATTTGGAACACTAGAAGGTCACCTCTTGATTATCTACAAGGCCCTATATGGACTCAGATCATCGGGCAAATGCTTTGGTGATTTACTAGCAGCATGCCTCATCAAACTCGGCTTCGAACGATCCTGTGCCAAACTGGAAATCTTTCTCAAGCCTGGAATGAACAAACATGGGGAACGTGTTTATGAACTCATATGCACATATGTCGATGACCTATGTCTTTGCATGGCTGACCCCAATTCGTTTCTGGAAATCCTACAGTCAGAGCCATACAACTTCAAACTGAAGGGATCTGGACCTATGAACTTTCACCTAGGTTGTGGATTTGAACGAGATGAACATGGTGTTCTCTGCATGAACCCCATCAAATTCATCAAAAAGATGGAAGCATCAAACACTAGGTTCCAATCACCCATTGCCAAGAACGATCATCCTGAATTGGACTCTTCAGCGTTCCTTGAGGAAACTGGCATCCAGAAATATCAAAGCATGACCGGCTCACTTCAATGGATCATCGCCATTGGATGATTTGATGTCCAAACAGCCGTGATGACGCTCTCGAGTTTTAGAGCCCAACCCCAAGAAGGACATCTTGATCGTGCCAAACGTATCTACGGATATATCTCCAAGTTCAGACATTTTAAGATCAGGTTCCGCGTGGAACCTCCAGATTTTTTATTGACTGAACCGGACACCATCGATTGGTCCAACACCGTCTATGGGAAGCATTCTGAAGAGCTACCTGACGACGCTCCTGCACCACTTGGGAAGACAGTAGTGTTGACACACTTCTATGATGCAAATCTCATGCATGACATTCTCAGTGGGAAGGCTGTAACCGGCATCCTTCACTTTGCAAACAAAGCTCCTATGATGTGGTTCTCAAAGAAACAAGCCACTACAGAAACGGCTACATTCGGGGCCAAATTGGTCGCAGGAAGAACTTGCGCCGAGCAAATCGTTGACTTACGTCACTCGTTCTGATACCTTGGAACACGAGTCCACGATATCTCCTATTCATGGGGAGACAACAAGAAGATGATTCAGACGTCGACCTTCCCTTACGCAAGGTTGCACAAGCGTCACCATATCCTATCGTTTCACTACCTACGAAGTATGATAGCGAAAGGCTTCATTCTAATGTTGCACATTCCTGGTAAAGATAATTGTGTAGATATCCTCACCAAGCATTGGGGACACTCAGTTGTGTATCCACTGCTCAAGCCCATCTTCCACTTCTGTGGAAATACCGGCAACCTCCTCCAAGATGATGGAAGCATCATGTAAACATGATACCTTTCACAAGGAAACATGGGGAGTATTAAATTGCTTTTGTGTCCAAAAGTACCAAAGCTACACAACGCCAGTTATTCTATTCCTACAAATCGATGAGTCCTGTATCAACCAAGTAATCGATTCCCACGGCATATCAATTCCCATGGCGCATCGATTCCCATCGCGTATTGGTGGTGAGCAATCTCTGTTTTCTAATATTGTCCTTGTTCTTTGGTGAGCAAACTTTGATTTTGAAAAGTATCACACGAGCTACGGGAGCAATTCCTGATCCTAATGATAAACATATCATAGGATCTTCCTAAAGGAACGAGAGAAGCAAACCGTTGTTTTGTGCTTCTCACACAATATATATATATATATATATATATATATACATACAGATATATACGGTCAACGATCAATGCATGTACGGAAATAATCAGCGAGTAATCTCGTCACTACGCAACAGCAGTTGCAACGTATTTCACCTCAATAAAAGAGATATCTTGCATTTCGGCAAGATTTCACTTTATCTCATTCTTTTAACATTCAACTGATGTTTGAGGTCGATCGAAATCGGGCCGCGTGCGACCAAAAATGGGTCGCGCGCGCAACAAAAACAGACGCGCGCGACTGAAAGAAACGCGACTGAAAGAATCGATCGTACGAATCATCTTGCTTCTGCAGGAATGAGACATGAATGAATGAATGAATGAGACGCGCGCGGTTGATTGAATGAGACGAGCGATCGATCAATTGAAGAAGGAGAAGGAATGAGAATTTTCTCTTGGAATGTGGAGAAGGGCCATCATCAGCATGTGGAGAAGAGATCATCTGTTCCCGGATGATGTGGCTCGAAAAGTATCTTCTCCAAATGACCCCCTAAGTACTGGAATTTACAGGGCACAAGGTAGAGGCCTACATCCCTTGGTATAAAAGATACGGGGCATGTGAATATTGCACTGGAGTATTAGCGGGCCAGTGTAAATGTTAGTGGTTTAGTGTGTGCATCAAAGTATTAGCGGGTCGATGCACCAATTGAGTGATTTTAGTGATCTTTAGGAAAGAGTGGATTCATCCGCTCACAATCCAGAATAATTTAATGTTGTAAACAAACAGTAATAAAAATACCAGTTAGCAAAAACACCACAATTCCACCTTGAATTTCGGAGCCCTTCAAACAACTGATTTATATCCCAAAATTCACACTAGTTGCTACCAACTACCTGTAATCTACATTACTAAGGTCTGTCTCGCTGTATCTGAACAAGTTCACAGTAAGAAGAGATCTGGTGTTTCCATAGTCTCGCCTGTAGTACGATTATCTGTTGTCAAAAGTATCCAACCATGATTGTCACGCGTAGAGTACAATCGTTTGTCTACTAACACACTAACACAGCGTTGCTGTTCTTCAGAAGCCTTTGAATCAGACTCTCAGCAGACTGGATTCAGAAGGAAAATAATACTTACGTGACAAAGGATAAAGATCAAACAGATGGTGAATCACTACTGATGACCATTGATATGGGTGATCATGGAGTATTGGTGAATTGAGTGCAACCACAGTTAAGCAAATGTGGTATCATAATTGGAACGACATTTTTACCATTTTCATATGATGATGAAAAAGTGTACTTTCATATTACCAAACCAAAAGAAGGGGAAGTGGATACATTGGAAACATTTGAATTGAACAGCCCGGCACCCCCGGATATGCGAAAATATCCAATGTTGAGAAGGAAGAGAGCAAGAGAAACATTCAAATTTGCAAAATTACCAATGCTAGAGTTACGAAAGCGTTTTGCGATGCTACCAGAATTGACTGTTTTGAAAACATTGGAAAACACTACACAACACTACGAAGAAATAGAAGAAGAAAACAGAGAAGTTCCCAGAAAACATTATAGAAAAAGATTCAAGGCCTTCTGTTAATTTCCTTTTGAAACTGGCTGTTGAGCTGATTCATCCAAAGGCAAAGAAGAACAACAGGGACTGTAGCTGCAGGCCGGTTGAGGTGCCGGTCTGTTGTGATCTAATATTTCTCTGATATCCACTACGATTGAACGCTGGTTCAATCAGATCTATCCTAACTACCGATGGGCTCAGTCAGTTAGATCTTAGGCTTGTAGTTCTACAGTAGGACGCGAGGGGCGTCCGGTGCAAGGTTTAAGGTTGAATAATCAACTAATCTAAAAGTATGAGCAATGTATCCTGCCGGAGAGCAAGACAGCGCTTGTGCTGCAGCTAATACAGCACTTTGTTACAGATATACGGTAAAATACCGTGTTACAGGAAAACATCGTGTTGCCGCTAATATAACACGTATTTTGTGCAGCAGATAAACAAGTTCGTGAGCAAGCGTCTGAACCTCTGCTGTCTTTTCTTGAAAACAGAACACTTAACAGAAGATAGCAGATGCTAGTATCTGGTATGTGTTCTTTCTTCGATCTCTAAGTATTGAATATTTCGATCGTACGAGTGACGATCATTTTGGCTCACAAGATTGAGCCATTTGGTCAATAATGAGATATTTAACTCACAAGATCGAGCCATTTGGTCAATAATGAGATACTTAGCTCACCAGATTGAGCCATTTGGTCCATAATGTTAAACAATATGATTCGCGTGCAACCAAACTGGACGCGTGTTAGTAAAGAGGCCGCGCGCGTCTGAAAGAATGAGATACCATCGTACCATTACGTATTGCTACGCTGGACATGAAAGGAATTTAATACTCCCCATGTGTCCATGTGAAAGCATCCTCTAAGATCCGATGCAATCGTCCTGCAACAAATCACCTGTGTTTCCACAGAAATGAAAGAGAGGCTTGAGCAATGGATACACTACTGAATGTCCCCAATGCTTGGTGAGAATATCAGCGCAGTTATCCTTGCCTGCAAGATGTTGCATGAGGATGAAACCTCTTGCGATCATGCTTCTAACATAGTGATACAAGAGAATGTGATGCCTCTTGTGGAGCCTTGCATATGGGAATGTAGAGGTTTGGATCATCTTTTCATTGTCTCCCCATGTGTAGGATGTGTCGTGTACTCTAGTACCGAGATATCTGAATGACTGTCGAATGTCAACAATTTGCTCAATGCAGGTTCTAGCAGATACAAACTCAGCACCAAAGGTGGCTGTTTCAGATGTTGCTTGCTTCTTGGAGAACCACATGATGGGGGTCTTGTTGGCAAAATGGAGAATACCAGTTACAGCCTTGCCGCTTAAAATGTCATGCATTAAGTTGGCATCATAGAAATGTGAAAGCACAACTACCTTGCCTAAGGGTTTAGGAGCATCACTTGGGAGATCTTCAGAGTGCTCCCCATATACGGTATTGGACCAGTCTGTATTGGTACCTTCAGTGAGGACAAAATCGGGTATGCCCACTCTGAACCTGATTTTGAAGTGTCGAAACTTGGAGATGTAACCGTAGATTCGTTTGGCCCTATTGAGATGTCCTCCCCTACTAGGTTGTACTTGGAAGCTTGATAGTGTCATGGCAGCAGTTTGTACATCAAAATATCCAATAGCGATGACCCATTGAAGTGAGCCAATCATGCTTTGATACTTTTGGATATCAGTATCACCTAGGAATGATGATGAGTCTAGCTCTGGGTGATCATTCTCAGCAAGGGGCGAATGGAATCTGGTGGTAGGTTTGCAGCCAAACATTTGTTCCTATGAAGCCTCCATTTTCTCGATAAACTTGATAGGGTTCATGCAGAGCACACCATGTTCATCTCTTTCGAAACCACATCCCAAATGAAAGTTCATTGGGCCAGAACCCTTTAATTTGAAATTATAAGGTTCAGACTGTAGGATGACCAGAAAGGTTTCAGGGTTGGCCATACATAAGCATAGGTCGTCAACATATGTGCATATGAGTTCATATACTGGCTCCCCATGTTTGTTGTTGCCAGGCTTGATGAAGATTTCAGACTCTGCCTTGGATCTTTCAAAACCTACTAGTTCGACGAGGCAGGCAGCAAGTAATTGAGCCATTTGGTCAATAATGAGATATTTAACTCACAAGATCGAGCCATTTGGTCAATAATGAGATACTTAGCTCACCAGATTGAGCCATTTGGTCTATAATGTTAAACAATATGATTCGCGTGCAACCAAACTGGACGCGTGCAAGTAAAGAGGCCACGCGCGTCTGAAAGAATGAGATACCATCGTACCATTGTTACGTATTGCTACGCTGGACATGAAAGGAATTTAATACCTTCCATTACAGAAGACAAAATGAAACAGTGAGCACGGATTATACCTACTTTTCAAAGAAAATCTCTCAAGGACACAACGGTGGGCAATTTTTCAGCGGCACCAAGACAAAACTCTGGTCTTTTCATCCTCTGAAAACAGAATCACAATGTACCAACGCATTACAGGATTATCTTTGTGAACATGGTGCTCCGGATACTATACTCAGTGACAATGCAAGATCCGAAACAGGGGTCAAGTGGACTCAAATCCTTTGGGATCACATGATCAAGACCAGAACAAGTGAACCACATCATAGTCATCAAAATTTATGCGAAGCTGAATGGGGAAGATTATCCAAGATGGTACAAAACAGTGTACGTATGTTTCAGGCACCAACCAGTCTAGCGCATTGGAGTGCAAAATGGTGTGTGTCGGTTAACAATTTGGCAGCGCGCAAGTCCTTGAATTGGAAAGTACCCTTAGAATTACACCAAGGTTGGACACCTGATATTAATAGAACCAAGAAAACGGCCTGTCGTTATTATCTTTTATTTTATCTGTTACTGTTGCGTTATTGGAAAGAGTTATTGATAAGATTATGATTGGAGTGTTTCTGGACCATATTCATCTCTCAATTACTAATCTGTTACTTCTTTTTGTGGGGGGCCGGGACCTCAAACGACCATTCAATCGTCTTATCCCACACCTCTGCTCAGTGCTTTAAGTATCGTTTGACATTCATTCTGGCATATGTAGCACACACATATGGTCCTAATTTTGTATGCGCCCAAATTAATACTTAATGCGCTCACCCCGTGGTCGTACTACTGAATGCTCGGATCCTTGGCGTATATATTCGTCGGGTCGTGGATTCTCATGTCCCGCTTGGTAATTCAATACACCCTTGGATGGTCCTCGGACTATCCGACTCATACAAGTAAATAGGCCTTACCTTCTTATGGTGGCTTCCAGCATGATGCTTGGTGGGGTAATCAGCCAGGTTATGTTTTCCCGGTTCCCAGAAGATATTAAATTGCCCTTGTTCAGCCCTGTCTTTTAACCAATAGAAACGCATGTCAATGGCTTTAGACCTTTTCTGCTTGATCGTACCATTTAATATGCCTTCCGCCGTGTTATTGTCTGTCTTCATTGGGGTAGCTGGTTGTGGGTGGCCCAATTCAATGAGACACTGTCGGACTGTGTTGCAAAACAGAATACACGATCGTAGTGGAATCAAAGAAATATTAGAAAAATTGGCACCTCAACCGATCTACAATTACGTCACACAAACGAGATTCAGGGTTATTTCAGAATCACGCGCATATTTGGGTCGAACTCCACTGGTCCCCCTTTGTAATTTCACCCTATTTATTAAAATTAATGTCGAACTCATAATATTTTTATGCACATTTCATTTTCCTACCCCACTGGCATCTGTTTCCGAAGTAGTGGCATGTTACTGAATTTTATGCCTGAAACAAACAGTGCATGGTCGCAATTTTTTAATCTCAATCGTTTCCTTTTTTCTATTGTTATTACTGGCTATCGTACGGCTTCAGTAGTAACAATGGTCCGCACTCCCAAATATCAGGTATATTGTGTACGTTGCTACCGGGACTCTCCTCTGATCACTACTGGTTACGGAAAGCAGAAGGTTACCAAGAAGAAGAAACCCCCCTTGTTTACAGCGCGACGAAGAAAGAAAACGGGAGTAATTGTTTCTCCCGGTCTTCTCAACCATATTTCACGTAATCCGGGTACATGTTATTCTTATTACTACCGGTGTTTGGGGGTAGATGATTTTGCATCTTCGTTATTCATTAGAAAATCGAGGAAGAAGCTTGAGGATGCTACTCAACAATTAGGTCTAACGAGCACCTGTAACGGTCCACAGAGTAGTGACGGCGCATTACCAGAGGTGCTCGACAATCAAGTTATGTATGACCCTTCTGTCGAACCGATTGGGCGTGCCTTGATTGGTCGGGAATTAACAAACATAGTAGAGGATGACAATGATTCTGTCTCCGATGACAATTTTTTCTTTCCTAATGCCGACGATGAGGAAGAAGGAAGTGTGAGCATAGAGGCCCCCCACTCTTTGATTGTCAATGATGAAGAAGGCAACAACATTGATGTTGACGATTCCCATTGTGATTCAAACACGCTAGTAATTACGACACCCAATGTAGGAAGAAACATATCTGACGAATTGAAGGTCAAGATCAAGTTTATTTTGCGTTTTTCTATTTTCTGCAACGGCGTTGCACCAAATGCCCTTTTCCCGTATTTTCGATGGTATACTAGTATGGTACAATCATACCCCCCTTCTCATGTGTATTTTGCTTTTTTCTATTTTCTGCAACGGCGTTGCACCAAATGCCCATTTTCCCGTATTTTGGATGGTATACTAGTACGGTACAGTCATACCCCCCTTTTCATGTGTATTTTGCGTTTTTCTATTTTCTGCAACGGCGTTGCACCAAATGCCCTGTTTCTGTATTTTGGATGGTATACTAGTACGGTACAGTCATACCCCCCTTTTCATGTGTATTTTGCGTTTTTCTATTTTCTGCAACGGCGTTGCACGAAATGCCCTTTTTCCGTATTTTGGATGGTATACTAGTTTGCTATTTCTTCTCTGCTTCATAGCTCTTTCTGAATTTCTCATGGTCAACAAGGATGCCGTTGCCGATGGAGTAGTAGATGAATTGCTGAAGATTGCGGTTGCTGTTGCTGACGATGTGTCAAATTGTATGCTGCCACGGGATGTGTTGGAGGAGGAGGAGTGCTGTTGATGCCGATGCAGATGCCGATGCCAATGGTTCAATCGTTCCTGTTGGTGGCTGTTGCTTTCGCTTTGCGTTTTGATCATTCCCGGTTTCGGTTGGTTCGATCGTTCCGGTTTGCTCAATTGCTGTTGATTGCTCTCTGTCGCCGCTCCGTGTTGCTTGCTATCTGCCGCCGCTATTGTTGTTACCGCTGCCATTTGCAATTTGATTGTGGTTGCTGTTGCTGGTCTATGAAAACATGTAATAATTGAACAAAATGGGTGAGTATCTATTGATGTAGTACTAGTAGAGTAAATTATAACAACAGAATAATATAATCTACATGCTGACCTACACAGTTGGCGTCCGATCAATTCGTTGCTAACGATTTGTTGTTCTGATCTGTTGTTCCACCTCAACGGAAGATTCGCCGCACCTCTATTGTTCCGATTCCTGTTCCGGTCCGATGTTGCAGCCTCCAGCAGGGAAGAAGAAGATGCACCTCCAGCGACACCAGGAAAGATTGGCCGAGCCTCTATTGTTCCGATTTGTTATTCCGATCCGTCCCTATGAAAATAAGAAGAAAAAATAGAAGTGAGGAAAAAGAACATCATCATCAATGCAACAGGCAGGCAGCAATGTCTATCTATCTCACGTTGTTGCCTTCCACTTGGTGCTGCCTTCGATTCCAATCGTTGTTGCCAATATGTTGTTCCGACAATCGTTGTTGGTGCTGCCGTTGATTTGCAGACTTGTAGTAATTCCTATGTCACGAAAAACAGGAACTTGTTCCTGTTGATATATAGGCAATTGATGCAGATTTTGTGCTTTCAAGATGTTTATGTAAGGCGGCCGTCCAAACAAGAATATCTTTCCAGCAACTAATCCCTAATCGAATGCTTTCTACTTCTTTTGCAGTACAAGGCTGTTATTTCGGACTGAAATATCTGAGAACGGATTGTTGTGCTCGTGACATCGTCGCCCTAAGGCATGTGACGAAGAGGGTCGGATCCCACGTTCTCGGACGAAGTGTTGCTTGCAAGAAACAACACTCTACTCAGATAAGTTGGAAAATGAGCTCGGTCAATTTGATTCGAAAGTGAACTAAATTCACTTTTCGAACAGTGTGAGTGATTTTACAGTGCACTTTTTTCTTAGTACTGAATCTACATGACGTGCTAGTGCTGAATGCTGTATGTGATCCGTTTGAATTTTTTGAACGTTCGAACGAATGTTGAACGTTCCAACGTTGAATTATTTTGGAATTAGTACTGAATCTACATGCTAGCTAGTACTGAATGCTGTAGTATGCGATCCGTTTGAATTTTTTGAATGTACGTTCGAATTTTTTGAACGTTCGAATTCCAAATGTGATCCGTTCGAACGTTGCATTATTTTGGAATTAGTACTGAATCTACATGCTAGCTAGTACTGAATGCTGTATGTGATCCGTTTGAATTTTTTGAACGAACCAACGTTCGAACAAGATCCGTTTGAATTTTTTTGAAAGTAGGTTCGAATTATTTTGGAATTAGTACTGAATCTACATGCTAGCTAGTACGAACGATTTTTTTCTTCGTACGTACTTCGAATTTTTTCTTTTTCTTCGTACATACTTAGGGTTAGGGTTAGAGTTAGGGTTAAGGTTAGGGTTAGGGCTTCGAATTTTTTTCTTTATACGTACTTAAGTAGAACTTATTGGGTAATGACTAAAATTATTCTAAAATTCATACTGACTAAAGTATCAGCCTGTTTCTTGTCCAGTTTGTTTCATAGTCTACCCCATCCATAGTATGAGCAATATTCATCCTGAAATTGCAGTCAATGCCACACATTTGCACTCAAAACTACCTAGGACTCACTATTTTGGTACATGCATGTCCAGGGACAAACATTATTCTAAAATTCATACTGACTAAAGTATCAGCCTGTTTCTTGTCCAGTTTGTTTCATAGTCTACCCCATCCATAGTATGAGCACTATTCATCCTGAAATTGCAGCCAATGCCACTCATTTGCACTCAAAACCGACTAGGACTCACTATTTTGGTACATGCATGTCCAGGGACAAACATTATTCTAAAATTCATACTGACTAAAGTATCAGCCTGTTTCTTGTCCAGTTTGTTTCATAGTCTACCCCATCCATAGTATGAGCAATATTCATCCTGAAATTGCAGCCAATGAGTGATTCCCACCAATGATTTGACCAAAGTAATAAAAAAATATTCGCGAGTGAATAGATTGAATAGATTTTTGGCGCACCCAACGGATGAATAGATTTTATTAACTATTACTCGGAGCAAATTTGGAATTTGGAATCTCTAAGTAAAAGCATGCCGGCAAGGGAGGTGCAAGAGGTGCACATGCGTTGGGTGACTAAAATATTTGATTTTAGTGATTCCGTTCGAGTTTATTCTGTTTTTATTTAGTTAATAAAATCTGGCAGTCGTGACAGTCACGACTGCTAAATTCTATTCAATAGTTAATAAATCTATGTAGAAAGTGAATAGATTTATTACTTTGGTCGAAAACTTTTATTACTTTATCATTGGTGGGAATCACTCAATGTCACACATTTGCACTCTAAAACTGACTAGGACTCACTATTTTGGTATATGCATGTCCAGGGGGGACAAAAATTATTCTAAAATTCATACTCACTAAAGTATCAGCCTGTTTCTTGTCCGGTTTGTTTCATAGTCTACCCCATCCATAGTATGAGCAATATTCATCCTGAAATTGCAGCCAATGTCACACATTTGCACTCTAAAACTGACTAGGACTCACTATTTTGGTACATGCATGTCCAGGGGGGACAAAAATTATTCTAAAATTCATACTCACTAAAGTATCAGCCTGTTTCTTGTCCGGTTTGTTTCATAGTCTCCCCAATCCATAGTATGAGCAATATTCATCCTGAAATTGCAGTCAATGCCACACATTTGCACTCAAAACTGACTAAGACTCACTATTTTGGTACATGCATGTCCAGGGGGGACAAAAATTATTCTAAAATTCATACTCACTAAAGTATCAGCCTGTTTCTTGTCCGGTTTGTTTCATAGTCTCCCCAATCCATAGTATGAGCAATATTCATCCTGAAATTGCAGTCAATGCCACACATTTGCACTCTAAAACTGACTAGGACTCACTATTTTGGTACATGCATGTCCAGGGACAAACATTATTCTAAAATTCATACTGACTAAAGTATCAGCCTGTTTCTTGTCCAGTTTGTTTCATAGTCTACCCCATCCATAGTATGAGCAATATTCATCCTGAAATTGCAGTCAATGCCACACATTTGCACTCAAAACTACCTAGGACTCACTATTTTGGTACATGCATGTCCAGGGACAAACATTATTCTAAAATTCATACTGACTAAAGTATCAGCCTGTTTCTTGTCCAGTTTGTTTCATAGTCTACCCCATCCATAGTATGAGCAATATTCATCCTGAAATTGCAGCCAATGTCACACATTTGCACTCTAAAACTGACTAGGACTCACTATTTTGGTACATGCATGTCCAAGGACAAAAATTATTCTAAAATTCATACTGACTAAAATTCATACTGACTAAAGTATCAGCCTTTTTCTTGTCCAGTTTGTTTTGTAGTGTACCCCATCCATAGTATGAACACTATTCATCCTGAAATTGCAGTCAATGCCACACATTTGCACTCAAAAACTGAGTAGGAATCACTATTTTGGTACATGCATCATGGCCAGGGACAAACATTATTATAAAATTCATTATGACTAAAGTATCAGCCTGAGACTTGTCAATATTGTTTCATAGTCTCCCCAATCCATAGTACTATGAGGAATATTCATCCAAACATTTCAGAAAATAACACACTTTTGCACTCAAAAAGTAACTGAGAAACACTATTTTGGTTACTTGTTCATACAAAAATAAAAAAACAATAACCAAAAATTACGGAGACTACACTTTGTACACCACATCTCTACGGAGGAATCGATCCACTGGACACGTTAACATCTATGTCAAGAACCAATCATATCCTGACGAGGAAAGTTACACTACTTAAAGTTAGGCTGTTTTTGATGGACTAGTACAAAAAGACGTCGGTACATTCAAAAAATGTACTCCATAGAAAATAACAAAACAACAAAAAGGGCTTTTCTTGCAACGCCGTTGCAGAAAATGAAAAGACAATAGGTACGAGAATCAATGCTTGGGCTACGTACGATTACCCTCAGTGGAACCTACGGATTGTGGTCCGCGCCAAAATTTTCAGGACACCACATTGCAGAATATCACGGCACGCGCAAACAAAAGATAGGCAGGCGCCAGTAAAACAACACTCACAGGTAGTACAATTAATAGTAATACAGCACTTCCCGGGAGGCAGTAAATCAAGCACTTACAGCGCGTACAGTATGAATGAAAAAAACATGCCAAACGCTTCCTTCAAACAACATTATTATCATAAAAATAGCGCGCCAAATCAATCAAAGGAAAAAACGGTAAGTTGAGGTGCACGAGTTAACAAAAAAATAATGGTGGAACTGAGTACTAGTTGCAGTCCGGTGACAGGTAGAACCATTGTTACCAATAACACAAACAGCCCAAACAGCAGTGTATCGGGAAGTGACCGAACAAACACAAACAATAGCCAAACATATAAAACCAAAGACAGTAGCAACAGAAATATTCTACAGACAACAAAAGACTACGATAACAATAACTTGGAAAACAACATTGTCAAACATGTCAAAGAAAAAGCATTCAGGAAATTTAAATTCCCGCCAGAGATTACATTCTTGAAGGCAACGATATTCAAAATTGTAAAAGAAGCGAATAACAATGAAATACCAAATACGATTGATATAAAAGACCAAAAGTGGAGTGGAATTTATTGCCGAGCAGTCACTACGTGTAGACACAATGCTCAAACTCTTGCCAGGAAAAACTACAAAGGTAAGCAACCAACAAGAAAATGATTGTCGGCATGCAATCGTTCATAAGCCATTCTAACATTTTGGTCATATTAACACTGACACTTAGACGATAAAAGGAACAACCAGATACCAGATAGTTTCCCAGGAACGGTTCTAATCACGGACACACAAGACGTTAACTCAGAAAATAGGTACCAATTGCACGAAGACTATCGGCGGAAAAATTCACCAGAATTCAAATACTTCATGAAAAGAATTCTTGGAGCGGTGTCACCAAAACAGACAGACTTCAAAAGAAAATCAGTCAGAATGACAGTCAGTAACATTTTCACCCCAAGCGATGAAGCTTTTGCATTGCTTTTCCTTTACAACGACTATGACTCTTGGCTAAACACAACAAAGGGCACGAGGTTGAGAAAAAAATTCACTGACGGTAAGTCAGGAAATAAGGAGGGATGGAGTAACGAGGGACAAGATCTTTACGAATACCTAGTAAGCGTATTAGAAGAACGAAGGGAGGAACAACAGTCGAAAGAATTAGAGACGGAACTACTTAAAATGTACCAAAAACAAAATGGCAATCATAAACAACAAGATAAGGAGGAGGATGAAGAAAGTAAAAAGGGAAGAAGACGGAAGAGAAAACGTAGCTCGCTTCAGATTCTCGGCGAGGATACCGAGGAATACAAATTTTTCATCGAATACATGAAAAATGAACCAGAGTAATTGGTGATAACAACATCATGAGAGTAGCACGGCTAGTTCATTATTATTTTATGGTTTGCACAATATTGTTCCGGGTCTTCTGTTTGAATATAATACAATAAACGAGGTATTTGCAAAAGCTGATAAAATACTTTCATATTCGATACAAAATATGTTTGTTGTATTTCCGTATTTGATATGCGTAGCGTGAATATTGTGAAATGTCGGAGAGTATTGCAAATGCAGATAAAATATTTTCTTATGAGTACAAAAATATGGTTGTTGGCTTTTGATATTCGATAAATGTAGTGTGGGTATTGTGAAAGCAACGTAACAGAATACATTGCTGGTTATCAAGAAGCTCGTATATTTGTTAAGAAATTTGTATCAACGCTACAACAATATCAGTGTACATAGAGGATATTATTACAAAATATGAGGAGTTTCGTGTGGAAAAAACAAAAATTGAATGGCGAATAAATATTATCGGGGTAAGCATGAAACAAAATTGTAGAATAGAAAGATTCTTAAGCAAGCATGAAAAGGGGCTGGAAAAAACGGTGGCGAAAATAGACCTACTTGAAATTGTTGCGTGCAAAAATAGGTAGAGAATTATTTATTGTGCGCGCAACAAAATGTTTCGGAATATTTTAAAACATCGCACGAATATTACGAAAGCATGAGCATCGTTTATGTGACGTACAACTACTCCTACCGTCAATCTTCCTTGCCTTCGGATCGGTCAGCTCAACAGCCACCTTCAGAAGGAAATTAACAGATTAACAGTCGCAAGCTTGTTGAAGCTTGCATAAGGAAGACAATAGTAGAAGAACAAGACAAAACAATCCGACAGAAATTATCGAACAAATGACCTGGTCGACGATTGATAGTTCTCTGATCCAATTACAACCACCAGAGAAGATCCTAACAGACAAGCCCCGGCCAGTAGTTACTAGAAGTACTCTGACCCAATCACATCACACCACACGAGTGTATGCCTAACGAGGAACCCCCCAATATCCCCGTTGCCAGGAGAACTTGGAGCCAGAGTCGTTCGTCCCTCGTTCCTAAAGAAGATGCTACAATGGCCATTCCCCAAGCCCCGCCACCAATCGAACGGAGAGAGGACGCTCCTCCACCCGCCAAACGAAGGGAGGATCTCTTCCCCACCTTTGACCTACCACTAGCCACTGTGTTGCAGGAGCTGTTCAACGCACCCAAGGAATCTGATAGCATATTGTGTGACGCGCTCAAGAATAGCACCATCCAAACATGGGGCAGATTCTCGTCACTAATACGTGATTTTGAGGATTTCACCTATCTTGTCAGAGGTGAACCCAAGAAGCTGCCCAGATTTGTGCACCAAGAACTCCACCTATTTCTCACTTATGGTGACCACCTGGAGGAACAGGGAAAGGACCCAACAGATCATAGCCTGTATACCAGGCAGGCGTTCCGGACCTATTCGCGCTCTGCACTCTCATCTGTCAAGGACTCCACTGTTAATCGGGCCAGCACTCTGACCACCTTCTCTGGTACCAAGTCACCTGATCAACTTCGGTATGAATCTTGGACGAGGAAAACTTGGGACGAAACCACATTCCCAGTGCTGAACAACAATGTCAGATTTGAGCACTGGCTTGTAAAGTTCAAAGCTAGTAAGCTTGACTCAAATGGCATTGACACCACTACCTTCCTTGACCCAAACTGGTCACCCCAGCACCCCTTCGGAATTTTCGACTGTAATTTGCAGATTATTACAACGGCCTGCAATTTCGTGACAGATATAGTGATACAGTGAGATCTTTCTTGTCATATGCACTTTGCATACTCAAGTGTGTTCCCCGGTCTGTCTCTCATATGCATACTAAGGAGAGCCACGTGGCACTGCCATTCCTTTCATTCAGCTCGCTACATCAATTTGCATAGAGCGAGCACCTGTTCAATGAGTGATTCCCACCAGATGAAAGTGAATAGAATCGAAAGTTAATAAAAAGTATATAGAATGAATACTTTTTTATCACACCCAACGGATGAATACTTTTATTAACTGCCAAATTTGGAATTTGGAATCCCTAAAGAAGAAACGGTAACTGTCTGTTTAATCACTACCCGCGCCACCTACCGGCCTATTTTGGCAAGCAAGCCTGTTGAGTATTCAAGGATGGCATTCGATGATATCAGTCTTTTACGAGGTTAAGTAATAGCATCGGTGGGCCCTTTGCTTGATCAGAATATATGGAATAAATGAGGTAGATTCCGATCTGGTATTGATTTTCATGATTGCAATAAGTAATTTTCTCACGGGCTGCTATATGTACTCTTTTGAATGCACATATGGGCTCCAAGTGTTTACTTATTGATCCTGTTTTTAAGGATGCCTTGGTTCGAATCGTTTAACCTGTTTCTTTTGTACCCTTAAGTGAAATCGTTTTTACCACTTAACAACAACAGAGGTGCACATGACTGATTGGTCCGTTGGGTGACTGAAATCTTTGATTTTAAGATTCCGTTGAAATTTATTCAGTGTTAAAAAAGTGAATAAAAACTGCCAGTCGATACGTATGGACTGACAAATTGTATTCAGAAGTGAATAAATCTATGTAGAAAACACATACTTTTTATGTGTTTTTTATTAATTTTATTCGTTTTCATCTGGTGGGAATGAGTGATTCCCACCTAACGAAAACGAATATAATTCATAAAAAAACACATAAAAAGTATGTGTTTTCTACATAGATGTATTCACTTAGGAATAAAATTTATCAGTTGACATGTGTCCGACTGACAGTTTTTATTCACTTAACTGACACCGAATAGATTTCAACAGAATCTTAAAATCAAACATTTCAGTCTGAATGAATTGTGTGCACCTCTTGCACCTCTTTTGCCGGGCATGCTTTTTTTGGTTGTTGTTAAATGGCAAAAACGGTTCCACTTAACAACCTGAATAAACAGGTTAAAAGGTACGAACCAAGATATCATTAAAAAACAGATCAATAAGTAAACAATTGAAGACCCTATGTGTATTGAAAAGAATAAATATAATTGCCCGTGAGGAAACTACTAAAAGAGATCATGAAAAGCAATGCCGGTTGGGAATGGACCTCATTTATTCCATATATCATGATCAAACAAAAGGCCCATTGAATAAACTACTTAACAACCTCCCCGGCCAGCCTTGCTTGCCAAAATAGGCGGGTACTAGTAGGTGGCGCGGGTAGTGATTAAACAGACAGTTACTGTTTCTTATTTAGGGATTCCGGATTCCAAATTTGGCAGGTAATAGAAGTATTGGTCCATAGCGTGATAAAAAAGTATCCATTCTATATACTTTTTATTAACTTTCGATTCTATTCACTTTCCTTAGGTGGGAATCCTCAATCACTCAATGAGTGATTCCCAGCAATAATAAAGTAATAAAAGTTTGCGACCAAAGTAATAAATCTATTCACATAGTTAATAGATCTATTAACTATTGAATAGAATTTAGCAGTCGAGACTGCATCAACTTGCAAAACTTTATTAACTGAATAAAAACAGAATAAACTCAAAGGGAATCACTAAAATCAAATATTAACTGGCTTGCTTGCCAAAATAGGCCGGTAGGTGGCGCGGGTAGTGATTAAACAGACGTAAACAGACAGTTACTGTTTTGTACTTAGAGATTCCAAATTCCAAATCAGTCAGTTAATAAAAATATTCGTCGGTTGGGTGAACCAAAAAATCTATTCATCTATTCACTCGTGAATACATTTTTATTACTTTGTTGGTCTTTTATTACTTTATTATTGCTGGGAATCACTCAATATTGGGACATCTGAAATCGATGAACGCTTACTACTCGCTAATAGTGATCTGTACTACTGAAAAGACACGTTATATGGTCAACAGCCTGATCAAAACGAACCTAAACTTTGATGACCATTTAAATCGTACTTCATCTCTACAATTATCGTAAAGTATTGTAGATATTTTGGAAGGATTATATTTCACCGAGTTCATCCGAAAGATATTCGTAGACGCTCTAAAAATAAACGTATACTCCGGTGCAATCTGTCTAATCTAAACGGAGAATGTTGCAATGAAAAGAAATATCAATAGTTGTATTCTCCCCGAATCAGACACGAAGACAAACGTCATATATATAAAAATCATACTAATGAGATAATGCAAGCCTTTGCAAGCATCGAATCGAGTGAACCACTGAAAATGCTAGTCAGGTTATTTCCATTCACATTATTGATGGAACACCACACCCTACAGAATTTCTTCAAACATTTACATGTTCATAGCTCATTAGGCAATACGAACAACAAAATTCCTTTTCTTTTCATCTTTTTTGCATTCCGAATCATTGTAACTAGTAACAGAAAACATACCACACGATGAATACTTGTTCGTTATTGCAACTCGTTGCGATTGCAATGGTGATCTCAGGGGTGGTCTCATCGTCGACCACTCACGGACAAACCGGTCTCGGTCTCCGCCGACCCCGTGGTCGCCGACTTCTTCTTGAAGGAACAACCTGTAGATTGTTTCTGCAAGTGATTGAATACGGACCGAATAGTCCCGCCAATGGAACAGAAACAACCCATCCCCGTAACGACGGAATGCATTCGGGACACAATTGGGTCTGTGAATTGCCCGACGATGACTCCGCAAGGCTTGGGTTAAAATACGTCGAAATCGTCGACCTCGGGAGGGCCATCGAATCCAACAACAACATCTATGGAATGAATCAGGTTGTCAGCGGAGAATCAACGGTGACGTTCAACAAAGCCGTCATCGGAAACATTGGAAGCGATCCAAAGATGTACATCCCGGTCGACACACGGGTCGAAGTTGTGCACATGGGCAGCGCGCAAGTTTCTAACAACAAAGGTGCCAATCAAACGAGATCGTACAAGACTTTTGGAGAATTGACCGCTCTCGTGGTCCGCGTCGTGGATCCCGACGGGAAGGGACCAGAGGAAAGCCTTTCCACGCTGGAGGAGTCTTTTTTCTGCGAGGATGGCTGCTTGCAATCGCAACTCGAGGCGTGCTCGTATGGGAAATTGAAGATCAAACCTTTTTCGGGAACCATTCCGACCACCAAGGATACCGTTGAGAACGGCGTCGTCGAGCTCCGACTGGACGACTTCCATATGTACGAGAACGTCATCAGCGTCCACAATGTCGCCAAAGACAAATTTGGCGACCTGAACTACGATCTCATCCTGTACTGTATGCCCTTTGGGGGGAAAGCCAGAGGAACAGTCAATTGGCTTGGTGTTGCTTTTGGAAACGGACAAGCTTCGTTTTACAACGGCAAATGCTCGATTAAACAGCTGCAACTCCACGAGGGTACGTTATTGCAATCAATACATGCATGCGTGCGTGCACGTTTCGAATGCTTTTTCAATTGTTTGGGCGTGTGCTCGTTCTCTCTCTCTCTCTCTCTCTCTCTTTGTACAATATCATTGGGCCAGCTGCTGCTGAACGTCATGGATTCTGATGAAATTATTTTTCCTTGCTGCTGCTCTACGCCGATCCGATCTTCCAGTTGGACACAACCTCGGTATGGGTCATTCGGGCACTCCGCAGAATGGGTACGGAGATGTTCAGGGCTTCATGGGATACAGTCCTCTCTCGGGCAGCCACAAGTGCTACAACCCCGCAAAGAGCTACAATACCCGATGGTACGACGACAAGGCAAAGACGATCGATCCGCTGACCCTGTCGCGTAACAACAACAACAAAGACGGCGCCGGCGAAGAAACCGAAACTACGTTTGTACTGAACGGGATTTCCGATTACCAGCAGTCTGCGGACGACTCCCCCGCCCTGGTCATCCTGCGGCTGGAACAAACCGAGGTGAACTCGGACTATTATATTGGTTACAACCGCAAGGACGGAATCAATCGCGACACCCACGCCGACGAAGATATGGTCACCATCGTCCGCAAGGACGGGGATCCCGACGCCTACGCCGTGTCGACCAAGGTTGCCTGCCTGCAGGCCGGTTACTCGTACCGGATCCCCGACTACAACGGCGACACGAGCAAGAGCGTCACGGTCCGGTTCGTTGGGGTCCAGAACGATCTCCGGGACGCCACCGTCGGGATCAGTGTGGGCTCGACCACCGTCTGCAAGGACAGGGCCGGGAAGTTCGAAAACATAAAGAACAAGCGGCGAAAACCCAAGAACCGACCCAGGAGCTGCCGGTGGGTCGGCAGGAAAAAGCAGTGCAAGGGAACCAGCGGGGACACGCCGCTGTCGACGTATTGCCCCAAGACGTGCGGTATGTGCGGATTGTCACTTGTATTATTTTAGGTAATTCCTGAAATTCAAAATTTAGGACTTTTCGTTGAGAAACCGCGCGCGCATGAATATACAAACATATGATATGTGATGGGTGAATTTGGGACCATTGAAGAGAAATCTTTTTGGGGACATATTCTGAGGTAATCAAAATTTAACACATCGGGTCCAAATTAACACCTCAGGTCATCCAGCCAATCAAAGTTGACACATCGGATTATCCAACCAGCATGAGAGAAAGACATGATGTTGGAATTTAATTCAGCCCACCAAGATATGAAATCAAATCATACTTTTTAATTAATCTAGTGGATTATTTGTATTTCTGTATTCTTTCAGACTTGACGTATTTTCGTGTACCGATCTTACATTCAAACAACATTAATTAAAAAGTATCACGTAGTTGACACTCAAAGATAGTGCAGCCCACTAACAACAAGAAGTATATTCAACATCAAATACAGAAATGGAAACAAAGACCTCCTACTCCAGCATGGCCGCAAAGCCACCGCCCAAGGCCAACGATGCCACACCAACAGGCCAGCAACCTACGAAGGCCAAGAACCCAAGTGGACCTAAAAAGAATCCCAACCGATTCCTCGGACACAACCAAACCGGCCTAAAGGGGATCCTCGTCCCTGAAGATGCCAATGCGAAGCACTACAATGAGCGCAAGGACAGGCTTGAGACACTCGGAGGCTCAAAGTATATCCCTCAGCAGGTAGGATCATCCATTGAGCACCTAATCTGCTTCGAACGAAAGGACTTTGCACCAACCAAGCCTAGGCATTTCGGGAATCAACCATTCACTGAACAAATCAATTCATTTCATTCCAAATTACTTCCTGTCGACAAAGCTATGTGCCAAAAACGGCTAGATTTACAGGCTTGTATTGTATCGGGAGCATCAATGAGACTTTTGGGTGGTGCTACCGTATCGAATGTTGCAATGCAATCCAAGAGTTGGTTTTGCATCACGGAACACCGGTCTAGAAAAGCGCCGGTAGCAATCGTACGGACGTACCGACGTATCAGACATATGGATGGACAAATAGAGCAAACGGCTATCTTGAGCCAGCTCGCTGAATCGCTAACAGTAACGACAGAGGGGCACTAATAGTGCATCGATGGAGGTGCAATCCAAATAATCAGCATACATGATAACACTCACAAATTAAATATTACTACTTGAAATCACTGAATAATACTCCGTACTACCTATTAGTTACACCCGAAACGTGTTACGTCACTTAAACGATGCTCAGTTGCGCGCATCACAAAACATCGCAACAATTTGAAGTAGGACTATTTTTGCTAGGATAGTTGCTGCCCCATTCTCGTGGTGCTTCCCGATTTTGGTATTTTGTACAACTTTGTTTCACGCTCACCCCAATAATATTTATTCTCGATTCGATTGTTATTTGTTTTTCCACACGAAACTCATCTTTGGTAATAATATCCTCTATGTACACCACTGATATTGTTGTAGCGTTGATACGAATTTCTTAATAAATATACGAGCTTCTTGATATCCAGCAATCTTTTATGTTAAGTCCCTTTCACAATACTCACACTACGTTTATTGAATATCAAAAGCCAACAACCATATTTTTGTACTAATAAGAACGTACTTTATCCGCATTTGCCATAATCTTGTTTGTACTATGCAATTTTAGCAGCAGACCTATTTATTGCGGCTACCCACATTAGATTTAAATGAAGTACTAACTGCTGTATTATATTTTTGTTACTGTTATTTACTTTTAGAATTTGTGTCCGTGCTCAAGGTAAATTTTGTAGTCCTTGTGCTCCTTGTCAAGAGAGTCCATCATGTCATATTTTCGCTTCCGTTTTGTTTGGTTCATTTTTGCTTCTTCCTTTTTCCGTCTTTTCATATCGTACCCACTTTGCTGTTGGTATGTTTGAAGTAGTTTGAGCTCTAAATCTTTCATTTGTTGTTCCTGCCTTCATTTTTTTATTTCCTCTTTGACATATACATAAAGATCTTGCCCCTCCTCACTCCACCCCTCCTTAATTCCTGACTTACTGTCAGGGAATTTCTTTCTTATCCGTGTTCCCTTTGTTGTGTTCAGCCATGATTCATAGTTGTTGTAAAGGAACAGCACAGCAAACGCTTCATTGCTTGGAGAGAAATTGTTACTGATTGTTGTTCATACTGTTTTTTTTAAAAGTCCGTCTCTTTAGGTGAGACTGCTCCAAGAATTCTTTTGAAGAAATATTGTAATTCCGGTGTATTTTTTCATTGGTAGTCTTCGTGCAATTGGTACCTATTTTCTGAGTTCACGTCTTGGTTGTCCATGAGTAGAAGCATTCCTGGGAAACTATCCGGTATCTGTTTGTTTCTTTTATCGTCTATGCATCAATGTGAACAATATGATATGGTTAGTTATTTGAAAAATATGTCTAAAGAGAAAAATGTTGTTCTTGTTGGTTCTTACCTTTATAATTTTTCCTTGCTAGTGTCTGGGCATTGTGCCTACATGTAGTTATTGCTCTACAGAACATTCCACTCCACTTTGGCGCATGGACGTTCCATGTCGCTGGTAGTGTGTTTTGACGATTCACTTTTACAATCTGGGTAATAATTGTCTTTATGAATCGTCTACCTTGTTCGTTTGTTTCCGGGAATTTCATTTGCCTGAACGTTAGCTCCTTGACGTGCTTATTAATGTAAGTATTAATGTTGTTGTCAGTGCGCTCTTGCGAATCGTCTTTTGCACTGTTGCTGTTACTGGTGCTATTGGTTTTATCTGTTGTGCTATCATTCGTGTTTTGTGTCTCACTACCTGATACACTGCTTGCTGGGCTGTTTGTTATCTGTGTATCAATCGTTGTACCCTGAACTGTTGGTGTGGAAATGTGATCAACCATTACTTTCTTGTTAAATCACAAATAGAAACTTACCAACTGTTTGATTTCATGTATTTGGCGCGCTTGTTTTATGGGAGTTGAGTTGTTTTGGAGTATTCTGATTTTAGTTTTAATTCACACTGTTGTACCGTGCTAAAATTCTTAGTACTAGTTGTAAGCGCCTGAGTTACTGCATCCTGAGGATTTCAGTACTGGTATCACTACTACTAGTTATTTTTGTAGTATCGTTTCAGTTTTGTGTGGGGTTGTACTGTCGCATGCCCCTCATTTTACCGCGCGTGCCCTGACAATCTGTAATGCGGTTTCGAGAAAATCCTGGTGCGGACCAAAATCCTAGCGCGGTGTCTAATACTATAGTGTACCCCACCCCAGGAATGGTATGTTCCACTGATAGTAGTCTTAGCCCAAGCCTAGTAATATCTTGTGTGTCCGGGTGTATTATGATAGTAGTAGTAATGTAGGTATGATAGTAATGACTTCTGTTGGGGTGGTGAATGTTTTTTTGTGCAATTCATGTCAACAATCATGGAACGGCGTTTCAGAATTCGATAACCGGAACGGCGTTTGTTTGAAGCCGATCGAACGAGCCGCGCGCTACGAATGAATGAGACACGAATGAGACACGAATGAGACATGAGTGAATGAATGAGACAGGAATGAATGAATGAGTCGCGCGATCAATCGATGGAGTCATCTTGCTTCTACAGGAATTGACCAACATGAATGGAGATGGGAATGGAAGTGGGAATGAGATTTTACCACTTACCGGCTCCGGTTCTCCTTCTTACTAAAAATAGGTCCTTATGTACCGGAATGTACAGGGCACAAGGTAAATCCCTACAGCCCGTGGTAATGGAGGTACAGGACACATGCAGCACATCGAAGTATAAGCGGGTCGATGTGGATATTAGTGTGTGCATTGGAGTATTAGCGGGCCAATGCACCAATTTAGTAACCTTATAAAAGAGTGGATGAATCTGCTCACAATTTCAAATAATTTCATGTAACAAACAACAGTTAGCTAACAGTACCAATTTTCTCCTCATCTTTCAGAGCCCTCCAAACATTCTTCGAAGAATTACGGAGCGCTCCAGCCAAGAGGTCGGAAGATTGGTCAAAGCTACGACACAGCAGGTTGGCTTAGAAGAGATACTCACAACACTTCGGTGAGATACTCGGACCAGGGAGCCAACAGAAGAAGAAGAAAGAGATATTTGTACAGTCGACGACGAAACACTCTGTACTACAACTACAAGCCCGAGGCATTCGCAAAACTACGGCGGAGCACTCGGAAGGAGAGATATTTGCACAACAACAGCGAAATACTCTGTGTCCACCAAGTATCGGACTGCAGGCTGGCTAATAACAGGGAGACAGCAAAATAACTATGGCAGGCTGGCTAATAACAGGGAGTCAGCGAACGAAACAACTACGGCAGGTTGACTAATAACAGGGAGTCAGCAGAATAAACAAGTGTGAGGACGACGCAAACCGTGTGGAGTAATCAGGATATCCACCCACTAGTGACCCACCAAGTACAACAGCAGGATTGGTATCGACGGATCGATAGGGCCAATTACAATTATTCGTTGTCAATTTACGAAAATGAAATACATTCGGACGATCAAGGAATCTGACAACGACGTCCGACAATCAGAAAATACACTCAATCCCTACCAAAATTGAGTAGGCGGCAGAATCGGATATCAAGAAATCAAAATCGAACGGACCGATTATAAACAACAATTTATATTGGATCAGAATACCTTACACTGGAACGAATACAACAATTTACATTGGATCAGAATACAACAATTTACATTTCGTCTATTAACGAATGGAGGAGGATCCACCAACCTGGAATCAAGAGATAGAAATTTCCTTTTCTGTGGAATCGACATCAGAAGAAGAAAGCAGCGTGCTATCAAGCTCAGAAGAAGAAAGCAGCGTGCTATCAAGCTCAGAAGAAGAAAGCAGCGTGCTATCAAGCTCGGAAGAAGAAGAGAGCAGCGTAGCATCGAGTAGCAACAATAGTTGCTCAAGCGGCGAGGGCTCCAAGAAGAAATACAAATACAAGATGGTGGTGTACACGGATAGCCAAGTGCCCAAGTTAGCCAAGGGTGATGCTGGCAAGTTTGAGGACTGGTACACCCAGTTCCAGGCATACGCCGACAAGCACAAGTATGGTGACATGTTAACCACAAAGGCGCATAAGGACCTACCTCCAGAAGGACAACTTACACCTTGGGAGGATATGAGTAAGGTACAGAAGAAGGCCTTCAAATACCACAATACAGCGCTGAACGATTTGTACAAGGCTTTCACTGACAATTGGACAGGCCTTGCTATCATGGAAAAGTCCAAGATTGATCGGGGTGCATCAGCAGAAACCAATACAAAGCTCCGCTCACAGTTGCCTCGAGGCAGGGTGCATCGCATGAGTGAAGAACTCACACGGGAGTACAGAAAGGTCAAGAAATCCCACGACAGAGAACAATTGAACATTGATCTGCAGGGTTTAAAGCTGACCATTGGAGCCCCTCCACAGGACTTGATTGAAGATATCGATGACTTGCAAAGGAAATACCAGTACAAATCAATCAGCCCCTCCTTGGATGAACTCATCGTGGCATTTAAAGCAGCTTTGCCAGCCTATCTACTGATGCAACTCACACCCCTCCCGGATGAACTGCAAGATGCAGATACATCCGAACTGGAATTTTGGGAGGCAATCAACCTTCAAGCGGCAAGCCTGTACAAGTTGGCGCGCAGCGTGCAGAGTAGGGGTGGAAAAGCTAAAGAGATGAGCTTGTTTGGTGCTGAGATGACTGATTTTGCCAATCCGGACACACGAGACAAGTGGCCCACTAATGCAGTATGTTATTGGTGCAAAGAAAAAGGCCACAAAGCATACAACTGTGAGAAGCGCAAAGCCGGACACCCGCGTGTTGACAAGAAGACTGAAAACAGCAACAACAACGGCAACAGTACCAACACCAACACCAGCAACCGAAACAACAACAATGGTTCCAACAGGTCCAGTGGCAAACAGCGGGGAAGACGAAAATGCGGGATCTGTGGTGGTAACCATTGTGATGCCGTCTGTTATGAGGATGAAAAGAATGCTGCCAGACGCCCAGCTGGTTGGAAATCCAAGTTGAAGGATGTCCAGGGCGCAACAATTGACTATGACTTTTGTCTCTCAGCAATGCAAACCTCTACCACTTCACTTCAACTTCTTAACGCCCAAAAGCGAGCCACAAAAGGGGATGTTGTGCCCAAAGGATTTGATCTGTTGTATGATGACAATGTCTTTGTTTTTGATACAGGCGCCACAAGCCACAGCTCCAACAGTATGCGCTGTGCAACCAATCTGCGGGCTAGTGGTGCCACCATTACCACCCAAAGTGGAGATGAACTGAAAGGATGTCAGATCGGGGATATCCCCTGTCAAAAGATCGACAAGGATGGAAATAAGGAGTTTCAGACATTGTTGCAAGGTGTCAATTTCAATCCAAATTTTGCATTCAACCTGTTCTCAGCAAACTTGGCATTACAGAATGGTTGGATAGCCACAGGAAGTGACAAAACCGGATGGTCTCTCAGGAAAGGGATTACCCAAGTGAATTTTGACTTCCAGATCCCCACCTACACAAGCTGTGTGTGGGTTGGATACTTCGAACACATTGCCAATCCTACCAACAACATTGACATCAGCGCGGCAACAGCTGCAACCACTACCAGTGGTGGCACAAAGATGAATATCAACAAAGCCCACCAACTTCTGGGCCACATGGATGAGATCAAAACCCGCGGGACAGCAGATGCGCTTGGCTGGACCATCACCCGTGGTCCCATGCTACCATGTGAAGACTGTGCCAAAGCTAAAGCGAAGCAGAAAGTGATTCCTACAGAGAGTGAACACTTAGCAGCCACCAAGCCAGGAGAGAGACTCTTTTTGGATATGTCCTCAGTGAAAGCACCCAAAGCCGCCAAAAGTAAAAAGTTGACTGCTCCATTCATTACCAAGCCCCATTTCCGGATGATTGTTGATGAATGCTCCTCATGTCAGTTTGTCAATTTCTTTGCTAGCAAGGATGGAATGGTTGAGCCCACCTGCGCATTGCTCAACCAATGGAGATCCAAAGGCCAAAATTTGCAATACATTTGATGTGATAAAGCCGGGGGAAACACCAATCTTGATTCCCAGCTGGCCTCCGCAGATTGGCAATTTTCTTGCAAATTCGAGTATACCTCAGTGGATACTCCGCAGCAAAACAGTGTGGTTGAAACAGCAATCTACCGGTCGGTTTGTTGAGCCATGGCTCTTTGCTCTCAAGCAAATGTGCCAAGGGACTATCGTTTTCGATTCTTCCCATTAGCAATGCGATGTGGTGTTCAGTTGGACTGGATGGAGGCAGTCACCGTGGATGGCAAAACTATGCCCAAGATCCAACACTTTTGCGGCAAAGTTCTGGATTTTCATGCCCATCTTTGCACTTTTGAAGAGGCTGGCGCGGTTTGTGTCAAGCGCCCCACGAGTCCCAAGCTCAATTATCGCGGGAACCCAGCTTTCTTTGCTGGCTATTGCACTGACCAGCCAGGGGACTGCTATGTTATGTATGATCCATTGAAGAACACTTTTACAGCTACCCGTGATATCTACTGGCTGAAGAGGATGTATTTTCCCCCCACTGCACCAGCAGGTGAAGATATTGATTTTCATGCTGATTTCCTTGAAGGTGGCCACATGGATCTCCCCATCAATGACCCACCTACACAACCTGTCTCAATCTTGCGCACCTCCACCAGACCTAGGCATCTTCGCGTGCAGTTTCAGGATGAAAGTGGGGGAGCCACAGCAGTACCAGCAATTCCCTTACAACCTGAATCTGAAAACGCAACCCCCACTGCGGATGAGGAGACTGCCTTCGATAGTTATGATGATGATGATATTGAAGAAACCAAGATCGAATATAAAAGTGACGACTATGATAGCAATGAAGATACAGAGGAAGAAGATCCACATGTTGTAACCACTACCCGATATGGCCGAGTAGTAAGGAACTCTCATCTCAATCCGGATATACGCTATGGAGATATGGCCAGCTATGCAGCACAATTCACTGATGCTGAAATCCAGTTCCACAAGGCATTGACTGAGTTGAAAGAATTCAATCTTCTGTCAGTATCTATTCCCTCTCAGGAAGGCGCTATCAGTGAACTCAGTTTGGTTGGCGCAGCTGGGGATGCTTTTAACAACACCAATGAGTTAAAGACCATGAACTACAAGGAATCTATGGCCAGTCCCATGTGAGACAAGCTTACAGAGGGTATTGACGCTGAACATGAGAAGATGATCAAATATGGAGTTTTTGAAGAGATTGATGAAGCCAATATCCCACCGGGCACCAAAATCATGGATACAACTTGGGCCAACAAGATGAAACCTGATGGCACTGTAAGATGCAGGAATGCAGTACAAGGATTCAAGAGCACTTTGATGGCCAAGACAAGTCTTCACCGGTTATCAGTGATATCTCCATCCGCATTGCAATGATTCTGATGGTTATGGCAAATTTTATGGCGTATATTGTGGATGTTGAAGGCGCTTTTCTGAATGGCAAGTTTCAGAATGGAGAGAAAATATTCACCAAGATTCCTGAGGGATATCAGAAATTCTATCCCTCTTATGTACTTCTCCAATTGCAGAAAACTCTATATGGGACAATTCAAGCAGCAATACAATTCTGGAGAGAAGCTCGGCAAGCAATGCATATCATGCAGATGGAGAGATGCAAGGCCGATCCATGTTTGTTTTTCAGGTGGATCACAACAAGCTACTTTTGATGCTGCTATGGGTCGACGATTTTTGCATCATAGGTGAAGAAACAGAAGTCCTAAAGCACAAAGAGCAACTCAAGTCCCTATTTGAATGCAAGGATGTTGGAGAGATGGATGAGTATGTTGGATGTCACATTGAGCGGGACAAGCAAAACAGGACCCTCCAAATGACTCAACCGGTCAAGATCAAAAGATTTGTTGATGAATTTGAGCTTGATGAATGCAGAGGCAATCCCACAACTCCAGCAGAGCCAGGATCAGTGTTGAAGAAAGAAGGTGAAGGGCCAACTGACAACATTCTCACCAAGGAAGCTCAGACAAAATACAGGTCCGGAACAGCCATCCTATTTCATATGATGAGATGGTCACGGATTGAAACACAAAACGCCATTTGAGAGCTGTCTAGATTCATGACTGAAGCAAGGAAGTCACACATGAAGGCACTAAGGCGAGTGATGAAATACTGCGCTGGAACACCCAAGAGAGGTCTCACATTGGCCCCAAATGCAGTGTGGGATGGCACCAAGAACTTCATTTTTGAACTGATTGGATTCAGTGACTCAGAGTATGCCAAGGACGAATCTCGCCACAGTGTCAATGGCTGGTCCACTTGGCTGAATGGTGCCAATGTGACAGCAAGATCAAGGATGATGCCAATCATTGCTCTGTCAGTGATGGAAGCCGAATTGTATGCAGCTGTGCTATGTGTACAAGACATGCTGTATATTTGGAGAGTCATGATATGCCTCGGATTGCAAATCAAGTTACCCATGGTGATATATGTGGACAACAAGGGTGCGGTTGATTTTTGCAACAATTGATCCATAGCAGGAAGAACAAGGCATATTGAAGTGAAACAATATTTTCTCTGTGAGCTGAAAGAAATAGGCATCATCAAGGTGATGTGGAAGACAGGCGATGAGATGACAAGTGATATCTTTACCAAGAATCTAACTGGAGCCCTGTTCGAAAAGCACGGTTCCAAGTTCTATGGAAAAGATGAATACTCTATGAAGGCTGAAGACAAGGATGCAACTCTCTCAGCCATTGACGCCAAGGCAGAGGAAGCACATGAAGCCTACAACAAGTTCTGGAGAAGTATCATCGATTGAGTCTATTATCCTTTGAAGTGTTGTTACTCTAAAAATCGACTGAAAGGATAGGATAATTAAAATTTTAAAGAGAAAGTGAGCTCAGAGAGAGGCTCTTATTTTTACTATGTATTTTCACTGTGTATCGGGGCTCTCTGCTGTATTTTTATGTGATAGAGATCTTTTCCGGTTACTTGGTCTTCATCGTGCCGATACTGCTGTTGCTGTTGCTGTATTAGCGTCGTGTCGGTCTTACTGTATTGGTCATTTGATGGTATTGGTCTTTACAAGGTTAAATGTTTTATCCGATGGGGCGTATGCTTGTTCGTGGTATTTGAGGTAGATGAGGAGGCCCATTTGGAATCGGTATTGATTTTCTTCATTGCAATAAGTAGTTTCCTCACGGGAAGTCAAGTATATTGATTTGAATATACTTAAGGGTTCCAAGTGTTTACTTATCAATCAGGTCTTTGGATATGTCTTGTTTCTAACCGATTAACCCCTTTTGTTTGTAGTCCTAAGTGATATCGTTTTTACCACTTAGGGATTCTCAAGTAGTGGAGGTGCGTTTGATTCTAAGCTTCGTTCTTTGGAATATTCGTATCTTGTATCGTGTATCGTCTTCCCGCACCTCGGTCGTCGTTTCGTTTTGTCGGCTTTTCCGATCAAATTTGATGCCGACAAAGTCCGTATTTTTCGCCGACAACACACCCCTTGATCCAAGATGATATATGTTGGATTACTGTCGGTGTATATTGTAGTATGAATCAATTCAATCGATGAGATCAAATCATAAGATGAGAGGATTGGAGATCAACTGATGATTATACGATCGATCGAATAGAATAGAATCGTTGACGCAATTGTTGGATGAGCGATCAAATCGAATTGATCCAGTTGCCAATTGAAGCATTCATCGAAGCGCGTACGTCTGTATGATTTAACCTGCATAGTGTCTCATGATGTATCTTGCGTGTTGGGCGTGCATGATCCATCCTAATGGTTTGGTTAGATCATCAGCAGGGTTGATGACTCCGGGGATATGAATCATCTTGATTTCACCATTTTCTTTCCAAGCTTGAATTGCAAAGAACCTGATTTCAATATGCCTGGTTCTTTCAGTGGGCTTTTGAGCGTTGATGATTTCAATTGCTGATGCATTGTCTTCGTAGATCGGAGTAGGACCAACATGGACGGATCCTAATTCCTTGAGTATCGATCTGAGATATCTTGCTGTTTTGGCCGCAGTGACTGCAGCGAGGAATTGCGCTTCCGTAGAGCTCTGCGCAGTGAGTGACTGAGCTTTGGATCTGTAAACGACTGCTCCACCAGCATAAGTGAAGACATACCCTGTGGTGGATCTGTGATGTTTTGGATCATTTCCATATGCTGCATCAACAAAACGCTTGCTTGATATCTTCAGGGTATTTGGGGAGTGATGCATCTTGGACTGCATCGTCGTATGGTACCCCTGGAGACAGAGATGGTTCAGCATTTGGTCTGTAGAACCGAATACCCCAAGATCTGGTTGTTCTGAGGTATCAAGCTATGTTCTTCAGACTGGAATAGTGGAAAGCAGTGGGACTGGAACTGTACTTTGACATCAGGGTCACTGCATACCCAATATCTGGCTGACAGCTGACATATGGGAACATCATTTCACCCAAGAGTGTCCTGTAGGAGAAGCCAGATGTGGATTGCAATTCAGCATGTTCTTCCTTGGTGCCTTCTAAAGGCCCATCCGTATGTGATTGGAGTTGGCTCAGTACTTCAGTTGATAATGGTGCTGAAGGCTTGGAGTGGGGTTTCATCTTAGAATCAGTTTCCCAACCATGGGATGTCATAATTCTGTCAAAGTAATTTGCACAGGACAGTTCAATGTAATCAGCTGTATGTTTGACATCAACTCCATTGAAATCTTCAAGCAATCCTATTTTTGTGAAGGGGATTACATCTTCTTTAGGTAGCTTCAGTTTTGCTCCAAGGATGTCATAGATCTTGTCAGATATGGATTCTGATGTGCAGGCCAGTGCGAAATCATCAACTTGTCTCAGCATGTAGACTGTTTCACCCTCAAAGACTGTCGTATAGATTGTTCTGTCATGAGTGGTGGTCTTGAAGTTGAGATCAGGGCCTTTCAAAATCTTGTTAATGTGGGTCTCCCAGAGTCTTCCGGATTCTGGATGGCCTTGGAGTGCTCAAAGGACAGGAAGCACCAATCTTCTGTCTATGTCTGTGCCATGCTTGTGTTTGTACCATTCTGCACATGCATCATCAATCGTCATGTATGTAGGGATGTTGGGTCCTGGAGAATGCGCATAGGCGTCAGCAGCATCACCTGCATACACTTTGAGATTGAGGCTAGCTGCAATGGCAAAAAACAATCTTTGGATGGGGTGTTCAACACATGATGAGTATGACATGGCAATTGCATGCAGGGTTGGAGCTGCATATTTGCTTCCATTGCAGCACTGCCTTGCTCGTCTGACGCCATTCCTTTTGACATTGTATTGCCAATGGGGCCTGAGAATGATGGCTTCCGGGTCCTTAGGGTATGGAATGGGTGATCCAAACATTTCTAAGTCTTCAAACTGATCAAGTTGTTTACGCTCTCCAGCTTCCCATTCATTCCACGTTGATATGGACTTGAGGTTTCTGCGCGTGAAGTGCCCTAGTGCTTGTTCTTCAGGTGTAGTGGCTTTTGAGTTGATGGCCTTGATTAAGAGTTCAATTTGTTCAGTTGGTAGTGAATCGGCATCTAGTGGTAATGCATGATTGCCTGCCTTGTGAAGCTTGGTGATGGCTCTGAGTGAAGCAATGTCAATAGTGGGGATAGCAACGTCCATGTCATCTTCAGTTGGTGCCAAGTGTTTCTGGATGGATGCATGGAGTGCTGCAGTGCTATCGACTTGGTTGATTCTGGATTGGATGATATTCTTGTATTTGATGCCAATTCGCTTGATGGTTTTGATGGATGAAAGCCTGTCCAGAAATGGTGGATCTTCTTCATCGGTAGGTTCCTTCCAGGAAGTGTTGGGAGCAAATAGTCCATATTCATTAGCATGTTTCCTGATGTCTTTCAGAGATAATTTCTCTTCAAGTGCAAAGGTGATAGGAGTATCGATGGAATCCTGCACCCCTCAAGCGTGTGATTGATGCAAGGCTGTTGTAACATCAGCAGCAGTGAATACATGGTTGTGATTGATAGATACAATATAAGCGCCTCGTAGCTTGGAGAGAGACTTCTTATGGGAGGAGAAAAGCTGGGAGGCAGGACTTTTGGGAAGTATATCTGTGACATAGGCTCTGCCAAGTAGTGAATCATTTGCATATCGGAGGCCAAAGGTTTGGTCAGTACAGGAACATGAAACAGTGAGCCTGAGGTTGGTGAGATCTGCAAAAGGTGAGATGGAGAATTGAAAATCACTGGATGACACCTCATTTGGCTCTGGGGGGAGTTGAAGGTTATCATCAGTCCTGAGCAGGTGCTTGACATTTGTTGGGAGGTCTGCAAGTGGTAAGTCATTCATGCCTTCATCGAACCTGACATGGGTGGCTATCTTGACGCGGTGTGTCTCAGTGTCATACCAAAGAATGTTTCTGGTAGTGTATGGGACAAAACCCAGGAATATTCCCTTGCGCGCATTGGGTTTGAGCTTGATTGATCTCTTGCCTGGAGGTCTCACCCAAACTCTGCAGCCAAAGGTTTGGAAGTCAGAGAGATTTTCCTTATGTCCAGTTGCCAATTCTAATGGTGAATGTTGCTGGCAACCTTCAGGGAATGCATTTGACAACCGCAGGGCATGATAGGATGCAAAAGTCCAGAATTTGATGGGCAAATGTGCACCACTGAGCATGGTTCTCATTGAGTTAGCTAGAGTTCGGTGGGCTCTTTCAACTGTACCATTTTGATGTGAAGCATCAGCACCAGTTGGGAAAATGGAGTATCCAAAAGCAGAGAAAAGGTTTCTGATATCAGGATTGTGATAGAGTTCACCACCTTGGTCAACTGAGACATATTTGTTGGCACAAGTTGGGGTGTGCTGGGAGAAGAAATGTTCAAGCCAATGGAGTAGTGCTGCCTTGGAGATTCGAGTATCACCATACTTCATACCAGTGTAGTGATCTGTGATGAGGATCCAAGCTGTTTCACCATGGATGCCTTCGTAGTCATGCTTTTGTTTACTGTTGGATGATTTGGCCCCTGAAAAAGCAAAGTCAATTGACAAGCCCTGAAACGGTTGTGTGGCCTTTCTTGTGGAATGGGATCCAGCAGGGGTCTTTGTTTGCTTACATTGAATACAAGTTGGACATTGGTCAAGGATACTGGTTTGCCGTTGGAACTTTGGCACTCCAAGAATGTGCTTGTGAGCTTGGTATAAGAAGTCATCACATGGGTGTCCAAGTTGTTGATGCCAGAGAAGTTTTGATGTCTTGGCTTTGATGGCTTGAATGGGGATATGTCTGTCAACAATCTTGGTGAAAAACAATTTTGCATCAAACAGAGGAGTGTTGCTGGTAACAGGTTGTTTTCTAGCAGCTTCAGTGCATTTTGTAGTGTAACAAGATTCGTGTAGGTATCATATCTGAAGTTGCTAATGGCTTCTTTAGAGGCTAGGTCACAAGCTGTCTTGAGCTCCATGTCAGTGGCTAAAGCATATGCTGAGGAAGTTGCACAATTCACATATGGGGATGCAAAATCAATGTCTGGAATCAATACTGGGTGTGTAAAGCACTGACCATCAATGATGCTTCCATGTAGGACAATGCTTTTGGCGGTGCTCTGCTTGTGATGACAAATAATCGTGAGGTTGCCATTCTGTTGAACAGATGAGTCATGGGTGTCAGTGAAGGCTTTGTGTATGAACTGTCCACTGAACTGATGTTTCATTTGTGATGTCATTCCACAGAGGTCATTCTCACTCAGTAATGTTGTCAAAAGAGAGGGAGAATAATAGAAGAAGACTTTGAGATACCCTATGTGATTGGGTGCTGGGATATGCAAGTAGCCAGATCCTTCAGGAATGCAGGTGGCTGCCTTTCCTCCAATTGCTGCTGTGAGCCTGACTGGACATTGTCTCAGCTTGGTGTAAGGTTTGTAACCATGGAGTATATGCCGTAGGTTTGTGCATGAAACTTTAGCACCGGTATCAATCTGCGCTCTGACATCTTGTTGGAAATATGCTGCAGCTGCAATTGGATCTGGAGGTACAAGATGTTTTACATGGTTGGTATCACCTGGGATAGGATTGTCTCTGTCGAAGTTGGGTTCTCCATTGGTCTCCAGGTGTGATGCCAATACAGGGGCTGTAACCTCAGGTGATTCCATATCACAGTAGACATCAATTGGGATTGAAGGCTGTAGGCTATCCCTAGGGAGAAGATTCACAGCACCAATCTGGACAGATTCATAGGAGCTGACACTGCTGGAGTCCAAGGAGGGGCATAAGCTGTTCACTTGAGGGGCTGTGGCATTGTCAAATCCTTGAGGATCATCTTGAGGTGTTGTCATGTGGCTGCAAGAAAGACTATCTATTCTTGGCCTTGGCAAAAATTTTGATCTTCTATTGCCTCATCTGGGGGGACCTCATCTTGATCTTTATCTTCAATGTTGATCTGGGAGATTTGTTGGGTAGAATCTAAGAGCTGCTGGGTTTCTCTATTGCATTTGCTTAGAAACACAGCTGTAGCAATCCTATGTTTCTTAAGGGACTCAACATCTTGTAAGGCAGGGCAATTATCAAAACTATGACCGGATGTGTGACAAACAATGCATTTTCTGGATGTGTCAAAGAGACTGCTGGGTTGTTTGTCAAATGCAGAGATAGCATTGCAATATGCTTGATGGAGGAAGGGATCGTCAGATGCTTCATCCATCTCAGGGTATGCAAGTGATTCAATCAGGCTGATTGAGTGAGAAGTCAAAGTAGAAGGTGTTCTAATAGTATTGTTGCCAGCGCGTTTTTGGAATCTATCACTTTGTTGAGGACCTGGTCTGGTTCCTGTGATGGGCAATTGCTTGGGTAGACTTGATTTGGAGGTTTTGTCCTTGTACTTCTTTTCAGCCTTTATCTCTTGTTCATATGTTTGCAGGGTTTGTAGGAGCCTGCCTGCTTTGTATTTGTCTCGTTTGAATTGGTCATCGGAGTCGCGTTCATCTTCTGTTTTCTTAAGGAGTTCATGTGAGAGAGTGGTTCCTTCAATGAGGTTGCTGACTTCTTCTGTTGAACTGATGGTGCTGGGTTGATTCTGGAGGAAAACTCTAAGTCTCAAATAATCCTTGTACCAGAAGTAGTATTCTTCAAGTGATTCATTCGCATCTTGATTTGGAGGATTCCTGACCATTCTACCTGCATTGGATGGCCTTTTGGAGTTGGGATGTGTCTGAGCAATGACTGTGTACAGAGCTTTGTAACCTTGTCCCCCTTCAAAACTTTGAATGGTGGACTTCATTCTTCCACATGAGTCAGGGATGATCTTATCAGTTCTGAGTGCAGTGTAGATGAGATTACCCCATTCGTGAATTGCCAATTCATATCTTGTAGGTAGATCATGTGGGAGGCTGTCTCCAATGGTAAATCCTCGGAGATGATCAGCTTCACGCCTGTAGAGGTAGTATGGGTGGATGTAGATGTGGTGGTGTTGGGCATGAGCAGTGATTACCCTGTACCATTTTCCAACCTGAGGATGGGTTGAATCCTTTAGTTGTGGGAAACCTGAGAGAAACAATTTGTCTCTAGCTGCTTCCTTGGACTTCTCAGAAGCTCTGGTTAGATCAAAGCAGTCACCACTTCTAGTGATTAGGCGCTGATCATTTCTCCCACTGCCTAGGTTGTGAAGGTAGTAGTTTTGCCGGGCGATTGTTTCATTTCCTGATGCATCGGTGGAAGTGATTTCGAAGTATTTCATGTCGTCACTGGTAAGGAATTTGTCTCTGCGAATGTTTCTCTCCTGAACTGGTGGTGGTAAGGTTGCTGGATTCCATGTTCCATGGAAGGTCAAGTGTTGCTTGGTGGTTGGCGCCAGCGTTGTTGTTGTTGTTGTTGTTGTCGTTGTCGTTGTTGTCGTTGTTGTCGTTGTTGTTGTTGTTGTTGTTGTCGTTGATACAACGTTCTGATAGTTTATCGAGAAGACCTTTCTTGTCTTGTTTGAAAACCTCGTCAAACATTCCAGCATACTTTAGGAACTCTTCCATACCCAACAACAACTCAATGGCGTAAATACGCCAGTCAATTTTGTCTTCACACTTTCTGCTCTTGTTCTCAAGATTGGATGGAGTCTTTCGAGACAACAACAATTGATGACCTCCAGCACACAGAAGTGACAGCATCTGAATATAAAGCATTCCAATGTACTGGTTACTATTAAATTCCTTTCGTGACCAGAAGTACCAAAGCTACCAAAGGGTAGATTTCCTATGCGCATGAATCAATGAGTCCCGTATCCATCTAAGTAATTGATTCCCACGGCATATCGATTCCCACGGCGCATCGATTCCCATCGCGCATAAACGGTGAGCAATCCCTGTCTTACGATATTGCCATTGTTCTTCGGTGAGCAAACTCTGATTTCATAAAATATCACACGAGCTACAGGAGCAATTCCTGACCTTAATGATAAACATTTCATGGAGTCTTCCTAACGGAACAAGAGAAGAAAACCGTTGGCATGTGATTCTCACACAATACATATACATGCATACAAATATATATGGTCAACGACTAATACATGTACGGAAATAATCAGCGAGTAATCTCAGCACTACGCAACAGCAGTTGCAACGTATTCATCTCAATAAAAGAGATATCTTGCATTTCGGCAAGATTTCACTTTATCTCATACTTTTAACATTCAACTGATTTATATCCCAAAATTCACACTAGTTGCTACCAACTACTTGTAATCTACATACTAAGGTCTGTCTCGCTGCAATCTGAATAAGTCACAGCAAGAGGAGATCTGGCGTTTCCCTAGTCTCGCCTGTAGTCCGATTATCCGTTGCCGAAAGTATCCAAACACAATTGTCACGCGTAGAGTACAATCGTTTGTCTACTAACACACTAACACAGCGTTGCTGTTCGTCAGAAGTCCTTGAATCAGACTCTCAACGAATCGGATTCAGAAGGAAAATAATAGATTAACAGTCGCAAGCTCTAAGAAGGCTTGCACACAAGAAGGAACAGGAACGGAATTGAACATAATCCCTACGCTGGCATATGCACGTCGCACATCGCACAAGAAGCAGTTCCCATTCTCAGTTACCACGCACTTCCTTCCAAGGCTCCAAACCACCACAGATGCCGAACATACCGGTACCGGTAATGGCCGTCAATGCACTCGGAGGCGAAGAGAAGAATGACGCCGAAGTCACCACTATCGAACGTTTTCCCAGCTTCGATGCTGATATGAGAAAGATACTCATATCATTACTCAACGTAACAAGTGAGATTACTAGCAAGTTGTGCTTAGCTCTCAAAGAAGGAGGATTATGCGAGTGGAAGTCGTTCCTCGACGCACTTATCGAACCGGATTTTGCACGCGAACTTACCTATATGGAGCGAGGATTGGCAACGCATATCCCTCGATCCATCCAAAGGAGCATAGAAGCACTTGCGGACTTCGCTATCGACCTACAAGAAGAAGGTGTTGACCTAGGAGAAGACGAGAAGGACTGGAAAGATGTAAAGTCATATACATACATGGAATTCCAGGCATTCCGCGGAGAGCGTGCCCAACGCTTACGTAACGAATCTGTTCTGAACCCACCACCTCCTCCGGCGGGAAGTAATAAAAAGTCCCCTCAGCAGGTAAAGTACGAATCATGGTGCCGAAAAGCACGAGATGAAAAGTCCTTTACACCCCTCACGAATGACTCGAGATTCGAACACTGGCTCGTCGGTTTCAAAGCTAAACTCGAAGCATACGACATCGATACAGAGACATTCCTCGATGAAACTTGGCCTCCAGCCACGCTTGTGGGTTACACCCGTGATCTCTACATCAAACAATGTGCCTTCTTCTGGGTACTAATGTTGGAAGTCTTCAAGAGTGACCTTTCTGCATCATGTGTACACAGTCATTCTACCACTCGTGATGGACGCCAGGCCTACTTCGACTTCGTAAACCTTCATAGCCAATCAAAAGCAAAGGTATACGACAACTCGACCCAGCTACAAGCGTTGCTCAAGTTGAACCTCAACAATTGGAAGGAATCCAAAGTGAAATTCATCACACATTGGTTTGATGAATTGAATCACCTCAACAAGCTCCGTCCTCCCAACAAGCCCCTCGAGTATCACACTGTAAAATCAGCATTGTGTCAGGCATGTTATTCCAGCTTCCAGCTAAGCGAACAGTTTGCCAAAGTCAAGGATCCAGGTGGGACGAATAGCACCGTAACGGATGCAGTTGCCGAAGCCGCTGCTATCCACAATCTTAAAATCACGCTTTTACTCGAAGCAACTCGACTTGATTCCCAGTCTGCGATGTCTGCTCCTCGGTCGACCGTACGTGCACACGTTCATGATTTCTCTTCTGACTCGATCCAACACCATGATGACTATGCTCTTCCCATCGAATTTGAAGGAGACTATCAAGATTATGCTGTGTTCAAGGCTGGACGTACCCCTGACCCTACCACAAGGTTGCCTACAAACATATGGAAGGCCTTGTCACGTCAGGACATGAAGAGTTGGCTCAGTTTTTCTCCGGAAGGAAAGAAAATCGTGGTTGCCTCATTGCGACACGACTTGCTTAACACTAACCAACCTGACCCCAACAGTGTCAAACCCATTACCCGAAAGGCATACCAACATGAACACTCGGTATCTTTTCAAGAAGACGATACTTCGACCAAGGATGAGCATGCCAATTCCGCAGCAGACCTACATCCTGCTGTAGAGAATGATCGTAGAGGCGTTTTCCATGCATCTCTAGGTGTATACAAATCAACGACCTCCTCGTCTAAGGACCAGCGACCTCTCAAGTCTTCCGTGTCACCCGCGCATCCAGCTCGATTCCTTTCAAACAACCCTGACATTCAGTACAAAAAGGACGGTGACACTCAAATACCTGTCGGAACACCATCGTATTCCGCCAATTTTCACCAGTGGTATACTCCCAAGGATGATCTCACCTTTCCTAATGATGGGCCCGCAACGTCATACACATACCGCATACACAAAACTACGGTTACTAGCCCTGGTTTTGCCATGGTCGATCGCAGCGCAAATGGCTGCATCATCGGTAATGATGCATGTCTCATCTCCAAGGATATTCCACCACGATATGTTAACGTCACCGGCATTAACAATCATCAGGTACAAAACATCCCCATTGCTACATGCGGAGCATATTCCATGTCAAACAGAGGCCCCGTCATTCTTATTTTCAATGAATGTGCCTATACAGGATGACATCCTTCTATATTGTCATCCGGCCAGATGGAGGCATATTTTTCCACTGTAGACGACACGTCCATCAAAGCAGGCGGAGGACAGGTCATCACCACCTCCGATGGCTATGCACTGCCTCTTAGCATACGACACGGCTTACCATACCTTGCGATGCGAAAGTATACGACTGTCGAATTTGACACGCTACCACATGTTATCATGACGTCCGATAAACATTGGGACCCATCTGTTCTCGATACCACGATCAGTGCAAAGGATGAACAATTTCTCCAGAAATATCCTCCCCAACCACAGCAACTCCCCTATGCCGATTACGACGAATATGGGAACCCACGCTGCCTTGAAGGATTCGATATATCTGTTTCTCCCGGGTCCTCCACGGTCACATCCCTTAGCTCGTATTCCAGCCATTCCACCCGATCTCCCTTTCTTCCAATTGATGATCATAAGAACAACGATCACTCCTTTTGGCTTACTTCCACTGACTACGCTCATCAAGAACGTCTCGCATGCTGCGCGCCAACCGCAGTCTCTGGAACAGTCACTGCGTTTCTGACAGACTGTACAGCCAGTGACACTACGCGCATTGCAGCTACGCCCCGCGAAAGATACCCCAACGAACATGACTACTTATCCCTGAAACCTTTCTTTTGTTGGGTTTCCACCGATCGCATCAAGGCTACTTTTGAAAACTCAACCCAATACGGTTCGTTAGCGGTTAGCCCTGATGGTAACATTTTCAAACGGTTTCATTCCCCTCAACCGGCCATGAACGTTCGCCCCTTCAATGACGATGTTATGTCCGATGCAGTCTATTCAGATGTCCCAGCAATTGATGGTGGGTCCAAGATTGCTCAAATCTTCTTTGGCCGCAAATCGCATATTATTCACGTTGAAGAAATGCGTACCACCGGCGATTTCCTACCCTGCTTTCAGAACTTTGTTCGAAAATGGGGCAGGCCCATCCGCCTCCTTTGTGACCACGGTAACTATCAATCAAGTAAGAAAGTCATGGATTACCTCAAAATGTTATGGATTGGACTCTGGCAAAGTGAACCGTACCATCAACACCAGAATCAATTCGAACGACGATACCAAACGTTCAAACGCATTGTCAATCGCGTCATGGATCGTACCGGCACACCACCACACATGTGGTTACTGTGCATGACATACGTCGCGGGTCTCCTCAATGTTGTCTCTGACCCTACGTTGTCCGATAAACAACCGATCTTCATTGCCACGGGTACAATTGGCGACATCAGCGCATACACCAGTTTCTTCTGGTTTGAACCTGTGTATTTCAAGACCAATGACTCTCCTTTCGGTACCAAATCTACCGAACGCCTAGGTCATTTTGTCGGCATCGCCGAACATGTTGGCAATGGACTCTGCTTTCGAATCTGGGATCCAGTTACCAACAAGTTACTAGACCGGTCCGGTGTTCGATCTGCTCTTACACCTGAGTCACGTAACAAACGCGCGGGCTTATTTACTGATGATGGTTTCATCAAATGGCGTAATGCAAAGGATTCCTTACCCCGTATATACGCCACTGGAGAAGCTCCAGCTTTCAAACATGGGGAGCATACCAATCAGAATAAACTCATTGACGAGTCTACTAAACCAAACAGCTCAGTTTCCCCTAACGGTTCACCTGCTGATTGTGACACCGCCGATGACACCGTTCCATCTGCACCAACAGATACCACGCCCCACGCATCTGGCACTCAACCAATTCTTCAACCACCCGCCCACCCCTCGTTACCGAGCTTTCTTTATAAGAAGGTCGATGACAGCCCAAGCTGGTCACCTTCTCCACTCCCTAACAACTATGGGGAAAGTTTTGATGGTCCTCCTACGACACACATCTTCAGCAAGACATCCGATGGCGTTCTCCTTACTGAAGATGATTTTGATCCACCGGAATTAGCATACTTTGATGTTAGTGACGTCACAACTCCACACACCAACCCCGCTACTCCTTCAGTAGACCCATCACAGGTAGTTGTTACCGACGAAGAAGGTAACGCACAATTTGACGATGATGGTAAACCTATTACCATTCCTACGATCCCGATTGCCGATCTACAAGGACGTTCCTTCCTTGTAACCAATCTCGATGGCACCCGGAAACGTTTCACCATTGTCGATGTTGAAGACAGTCTTGAACGCAATAAAGACTTCATCAAGTTCAAGTGCAAACACTCCGATGACGAACTCGATGATATCATTGCATACAATGACGTCATGAATTACATACATCGTGATTCAACACAAGAAGACGGCAAACTCTGGTCGTTTCGCCGCATCCTAGGACACCAAGGTCCACTGGATAACAAGCACCCTCAATACAAAGGTTCCAAGTATAACCTCTGGATTGAATGGGAGAATATGGAACGCACATATGAACCTCTGGCCAATATTGCGGCTGATGACCCAGTCACCGTTGCAAAATATGGGAAAGACAACAACTTGCTTGACCTCCCAGGTTGGAAACGTCTCAGGAGAATCACCAACCTAGCCCGACGAACCAAGAAACTTGATCGACTCGTGCACCAAGCCAAACTACGCTCTTTCCGTACCACTCCGCAGTATCAATATGGATTCAAAGTGCCTCGTAACCACGAAGAAGCCCTCCGATTTGATCAAGCCAACGGGAACACCAAATGGGAAGATGCCACCACTCTGGAAATGGCACAACTCAATGAATACAATACATTCATTGATAAAGGCGTATACAAGACAAGCTCCATTCCCACGGGATTCCAACAGATCAAGGTACACATGATATACGCTGTCAAACACGACGGAAGACACAAGGCTCGCCTCGTTGCTAACGGTAATCTCACTGAGGCCCCTATCCACAGTGTTTACGCAGGCGTCGTATCTCTTCGCGGTCTACGTATGTGCCTATTCCTAGCTGAACTCAACGATCTAGAAGCATGGGGTACCGACATAGGTAACGCCTACTTAGAAGCAGTCACCTGCGAGAAAGTATGCATCAAGGCAGGTCCCGAATTCGGATCGCTGGAGGGTCACCTGTTGGTCATTTACAAAGCCCTATATGGTCTCAGGTCTTCAGGCAAGTGCTTTGGAGACTTACTCGCGGCTTGTCTCATCGAACTCGGCTTCGAAAGATCCCGCGCAGAACCGGAAATATTCCTCAAACCCGGAACGAACAAGCATGGTGAACGGGTATATGAGCTTATATGCACATATGTCGATGACCTATGTCTCTGCATGGCAGATCCCAATTCCTTCTTGAAGATATTGCAATCGTCACCATATAACTTCAAATTGAAGGGATCCGGACCTATGAACTTTCATTTAGGATGTGGATTTGAGCGCGACGAACATGGCGTTCTGTGCATGAATCCCATAAAGTTCATCGAAAAGATGGAAGCATCTTACGAACAAATGTTCGGATGCAAACCTAACACTAGGTTCCGATCACCCATCGCGGAGAACGATCATCCTGAATTGGACTCCTCAGCCTTTCTTGAAGAAACCGGTATACAGAAATACCAAAGTATGATCGGTTCACTGCAATGGATCATCGCTATTGGCCGTTTCGATGTACAAACAGCCGTGATGACGCTCTCAAGTTTCAGAGCTCAGCCACGAGATGGGCATCTCGAACGTGCTAAACGTATCTATGGATATATCTCCAAGTTTAGACATTTTAAAATCAGATTCCGCGTGGAACCGCCCGATTTTATATTGACTAAACCCGACACCATCGACTGGTCCAATACCGTCTATGGGGAGCATTCTGAGGAGCTACCCGACGACGCTCCTGCACCGCTTGGAAAGACAGTAGTGTTATCACACTTCTATGATGCCAACCTCATGCATGATATTCTCAGTGGCAAGGCCGTTACCGGCATTCTTCATTTCGCGAACAAGACTCCCATGATGTGGTTCTCGAAGAAGCAGTCTACTACGGAAACAGCCACCTTTGGAGCTGAATTTGTTGCCGGAAGAACTTGCATCGAACAGATTGTCGACCTACGGCACTCATTCCGATATCTCGGAACACGAGTACATGACATCTCATACTCTTGGGGTGACAACGAAAAGATGATCCAGACGTCGACCTTTCCTTACGCAAGGTTGCATAAGCGTCATAACATTCTATCGTTTCACTACGTACGGAGCATGATAGCGAGAGGTTTCATTTTAATGATGCACATCCCAGGTAAGGATAACTGTGCAGACATTCTCACCAAGCATTGGAGTCACTCAGTTGTGTATCCACTGCTCAGGCCCATCTTCCACTTCTGTGGTAATACTGGTGACCTTCTCCAGGATGATGGAAGCATCATGTAGAGCGTGATGACCCTTCACAAGGAGACATGGGGAGTATTAAATTCCTTTCGTGACCAGAAGTACCAAAGCTACCAAAGGGTAGATTTCCTATGCGCATGAATCAATGAGTCCCGTATCCATCTAAGTAATCGATTCCCACGGCATATCGATTCCCATGGCGCATCGATTCCCATCGCGCATAAACGGTGAGCAATCCCTGTCTTACGATATTGCCATTGTTCTTCGGTGAGCAAACTCTGATTTCATAAAATATCACACGAGCTACAGGAGCAATTCCTGACCTTAATGATAAACATTTCATGGAGTCTTCCTAACGGAACAAGAGAAGAAAACCGTTGGCATGTGATTCTCACACAATACATATACATGCATACAAATATATATGGTCAACGACTAATACATGTACGGAAATAATCAGCGAGTAATCTCAGCACTACGCAACAGCAGTTGCAATGTATTCATCTCAATAAAAGAGATATCTTGCATTTCGGCAAGATTTCACTTTATCTCATACTTTTAACATTCAACTGATTTATATCCCAAAATTCACACTAGTTGCTACCAACTACTTGTAATCTACATACTAAGGTCTGTCTCGCTGCAATCTGAATAAGTCACAGCAAGAGGAGATCTGGCGTTTCCCTAGTCTCGCCTGTAGTCCGATTATCCGTTGCCGAAAGTATCCAAACACAATTGTCACGCGTAGAGTACAATCGTTTGTCTACTAACACACTAACACAGCGTTGCTGTTCGTCAGAAGTCCTTGAATCAGACTCTCAACGAATCGGATTCAGAAGGAAAATAATAGTTACCCTCCTTCTTTGCTGTATGTATTGATTCTGAAAAATTGGTTCGTGGGAAGTCACGATCAGATTGCCTCTGAACAGCACCACCGTAGTAACTGGCTAACCTTTCCATCCCACCAAGAAGCCGCTGGTTATTGCCTAAAAAGTCCTCGCGGAACGTCTCTGCTGCACGCTTTGCGCAACCAAGTTGGTGCATATGGAGTCTCTCTCCGGGCGACGCTAGATGAATATTATGTGGGTTTTACCCAAAATCAAGATCATAAAAAACGTTGCCATTATGTACGCCATGGTGAGAAATGTTTTTGAAATACTGTTCAACATTCACTCCTTTGTCAACCGTTGGAGCAGTAAAATCAGATATATTCCAGAGACAAATGGATTGGTACTCTTCCCCATTTTGGTGCTTAGACACTTGCATGTTACCAGTTTTAACTGAAACAGAAACCTTCAAAACATTCACACGAGCGTTAATACCAAGTGCTCTGGGACAATTGCAATGCCTACAGATCATCTTTGAATTTGACGTTTGATAATGTCCACAAAGTTGGTCGTGCTGGGGAGTATCACCTATGAAATAAGCCACCGCAAATTTCATTCAAACCGACCATTTCTTCTTGTTCCACGGCAAATTAGACCATTCAATACCATCCGTTTGGTTGCAGGCATCTTTCAAAGATGAAAGAGCCAAATGAAGGCCAGAGTGAAGATTGTTCACATTGTCAATTGATTCGGCACCTTTATCACCTGGACATGTTGGGTGATAGTATATAGCCTCCCACGCATCCAGCCGGGAGTTTCGAGTTAGGGTGTTGAATATGCCAAGAGTCATGTTCAGTGGGGTAAGAGTGGTTTGACCGCTATTGTCAATTGAAATTCCATCCATGTAGAGAATAATAGGAGCCAGAATTTCATTCGATCCAGATTTGCATCTCTTCTCCCAAGTGTTGATTCACCGTTCACCGTGATGGAGTTTGTCAATATCAATATTCCCTTGAAGTTCTGGATAACGGACTGGTAAGATGGGGTCTTCAGCATGGGGGAATGACAGATTATCTTCATTCACCAAAGTCACATTTGTTAATAGGGAATGAAGTGCTTTTTGGAATGAGCGGACGTAGATTTGTTTGCGACTGGAAAAATCAGCACTCTGTGATTTCTTAGAACACCAGTCAATAAGATGAGGTTCAAACCCATCACCTTTTATTTCAGGCATAGTTGCGGAAATCTCCTTCATGACACTTGCCATGGTCTTTATGAGATTGCCTTTAGTCCATGAAAATAAATTAAGCCGCTCTGATTCAATAGCCCATTCATACAATTCCTTCTCTGCAACTAATGGTATGCTATGATTCCGCATGATTTTCATTAACTTGATCTTGACCTTCAATTCGTCAGATATGTTTCTTCCTACATTGGGTGTCGTAACTAATAGCGTGTTTGAAGCACGATGGGAATCGTCAACATCAATGTTGATGCCTTCTTCATCATTGACAATCGAAGAGTGGGGGGCCTCTATGCTCTCACTTCCTTCTTCCTCATTGTCATTGTTAGGAAAGAAAAATTGTCATCAGAGACAGAATCATTGTCATCGTCTATGTTTGATAATTCCTGACCAATCAAGGCACGCCCAATCGATTCGACAGAAGGGTCATACATAACTTGATTGTCGAGCACCTCTGGTAATGCGCCGTCACTACTCTGTGGACTGTTACGGGTGTTCGTTAGACCTAATTGTTGACTAACATCCTCAAGTTTCTTCCTCAATTTTCTAATGAATAACGAAGATGCAAAATCATCTACTCCCAAACACCGGTAGTAATAAGAATAACATGTACCCGGATTATGTGCAATGTGGTTGAGAAGACCGGGAGAAACAACTACTCCCATTTTCTTTCTTCGTTGCGCTGTAAACAAGGGGAGTCTCTTCTTCTTGGTAACCTTCTGCTTTCCGTAACCAGTAGTGATCAGAGGAGAGTCCCGGTAGCAACGTAAACAATATACCTGATATTTGGGAGTGTGAACCATCGTTACTACTAATGTCGTACGATAGCCAGTAATAACAATAAAAATGGGGAAACGGTTGAGATTGAAAAATTGCGACCATGCACTGTTTGTTTCAGGCATAAAATTCAGTAACATGCCACTACTTCGGAAACAGATGCCAGTGATGTAGGAAAATGAAATGTGCATAAAAATATTATGAGTTCGACATTAATTTCAATAAATAGGGTGAAATTACAAAGGGAGACCAGTGGAGTTTGACCCAAATATGCGCGTGATTCTGAAATAACCCTGAATCTCGTTTGTGTGACGCACTCGCAGAACTCTTCCCATCATTCGACAGAGCGATACCAAGACAGGGGATCAAGGATGCCGCTATCCAAGCATGTCCAACTGAACCTACAAGGATTCATCGATTTTGGCCGACACCTCACCCAAAAGGGCCTAGACTGGGAAGATCACAACCAGTACACCAAGGAAGCCTTTCGAGCCTACTGTCGGGATATCATCATGGCCAATAGAGAATCTGCGGCTGACAGGCTAGTGGCCAACCATGGTACAGATGGGACAGGACGATTGACAAAATCGTTCGACCAACTCAAGTATGAGTCATGGATAAGAAAATCAAGAGATGAGACGACATTCCCGGTGTTACAAAATGATGCAAGATTTGAACATTGGCTTGTAGAATTCAAGGCTAAGCTGGAAACCACTGATATTGATACCACTACATTCCTCGACCCGAACTGGCCCGACATTCCTCTCACTGGATACACCAAGGCCCTCTACGCCAAGCAGTGTGCCTTCTTCTGGACCCTTGTTCTTCATGTATTTCAGAGCGACATTTCCTCTTCCTGTGTACTAAGCCACACAAGCACAAGAAATGGAAGGCAAGCATTCTTCGATTTTGTCAAGCTACACAACAGGTCTAAATCCAAGGTATACAGCACCTCTATTGTGATGCAGCACCTACTGGACATTGACCTAAAATCATGGAAGGATACCAAAGTCAAGTTCGTCACACAGTGGTTTGCCCAGTTAGAACACCTCAACAAACTACGACCCCCACAATGGCCACTTCATTATGACACTGTCAAGACACACCTATATAAGGCCTGTAGCAGCAGCTTTCAACTCAGTGAGCAATTCTGCAAGGTCAGTGACCCTCCAGAGGCCCAGGACATCACCTGTTTTTGACAACATGAAGCTACCGCTATCAGTGAGCTGAAAAATATTCTGTTACTCGAAGCAACCAGGTTGGATTCCCAGGCGTCCCTATCGCAACCAAGCAGTCGAACCTCTGTTAAAGCACACGCCCACGACCTATCTTCCTTGACTTGGTAGATGGGGGGCAGATCGGCTTCCTCGAGCTTGCTACAGAGCAGCAGCAAGCGCTGGGTGTACAAGGGGCCCCAGGTGTTCTTGACAGTGGCTGGTGGGCGCCGTTGGTCTAGGCCCTCGCTGAGCTTCAGCTGCTGATCAGTGAGGGCTGTAAGAGTGGCCGCAAGCGTCGGATCTACCATTGGCGCTGACTGGATGGGGAGCTTCAAGCCAGGTAGGTCCCGGCATAGTACCTGGTTTCTCATGTACAAGATCAGGCCCGGCTCACCCCTGAAGGAGGTCCCGGGGTTGGTGAAGTGGACACCCCCATCTGCTAGGCTGGGATCTGCAGCTTGAAGGGTATTCAACAAGGGGGCACAGGTCAGCACCGGGTTGAGGTTGTCAAGAAAGGGGTGGATGACGTTTAGGGCTTGGATCAGGTTAAGGCCCTTGCCTAGCAGTAGGGGCACCAACTCAAAGGGGATGAAGCAGGCCTTGTAGGGAGTGATGACCTCCATGTGAGGGTCTTCACCTAGGATCATGGGGATTATGTGGGAGTGGTGTGTATGTTTTATGACGCCGAGGTGGCGGTCTAGGGACAGCACCATGGTATCGGGGGCCTGCTCGAGCAGGGCAGCGTCCACTAGCACTAGCTCCCCGGCGTCGCCTTCAATGTCATCCAGGTAGCCAAAGGCCTTGCTTAAGCCACCAACACATCCATGAACTACAAACATTGTATGCTCGGTATCTAAAGTAGGAGTTGCTACTGAGGCCAGTACGCACGCAGAAAGCAAGAGCCCGCAAACTATAGGATTGTTGGCCGCCATTTGCTTCCTGCACTGTGAATTGTCATGCTGTTGTAGTTGTGCCCCATCCATAAGATACACTACTAGTTGGCCGAACAAATACTAGTATAATCTGATACGAAAATGGTTTTTTGGGTTGTTGAGGTCTGTACCATATTGTTATGGTGGTATGGTACAGTAAGCGTTTTCGATGCACAGCTGCCGTTGATTGCATGCTATTATTATTATTATTAATTCTGGCTCCTAGTAGTAGCTATTGAACGCTGATTGTTTGGTGCAGAAGGGCTGGCTCACAAACCGCCGGCTTGTTGATTGGTCGCCCTTTTGCTTCCTGCAATGTGAATTGTGATGTGTCCCATCCATATCCGTTGCCCGAACACCAAATAATCTGACACGAACACAGTTTTCGGTTCTTGTGGTCTGTATCGTACTGTACTGTACAGTAAGCGTTGTTGTCTGCTATTGTATTGCGTGCAATTTAAGTTTGGATCGATCAATATTGGTTGTGGGTTTTGCTGTTGGGAGTAGATCTGCGCTGCTGCTATTGCTTTATTACTTTATTCCATTAAATTGAATTGGATTGCATTGAGTTGAATTGAAAAGAGGATTGAATTGAATTGAATTCCATCGTATCGCATTGAGTTGAAGTGCATCGCATCGCTAGGAGCAGCAATATACGATATCTTGCTGCTCTTTTCGCGCAACGAAGCATCCTCGCAGGGATAGAGCGTATCGGCGCACACAGCCATAATCGAGCTGGCGCCTCCTTTTGCAACCCTGACCCACCATTGTCCATTCGACTTCCAGTGCCGCAGTATTCATACTCACACCGTTATATGAGTTGCGTTGCATTGTGTTGTGTTCTCCGTGCGAAGGGATTCCCATCGCATTTCGGTGGACAAGGGATCGTTTCGGAGGCTCCCCTTCCCTCGTTTTGTGTGTGCAGTTCACGTGATTGGTTTGTTCCTTTCGGTGAGTGTTGCTGCAAATGCAAATGCAGATGCAGATGCAGATGCAAACCATGTACTCCGGGCAATGGGTATCGGTTGTGGTTGGATTCCTTTTGCATTCAAACACTTGAATTAGCGCGGGAGGACGAGATCCTTTCGAACTTTGCTGTCAGAGACGACACGTTTTTTTTGGCTCCCGATGACACTGCCCCTGTCCCCGGCGCGTCTTTTTTGGCTCCCGATGGCATTGCCCCTGACCCCGTCGCGTCTTTTTTGGCTCCCGATGCCCCTGGTTTTACTTTCTTTTCCTCGGGCTCGCGGTCTGTCACTGTCACTGCCTCGGGGTCTTCCTCTGGTACAGGCTCGTGATGATTATCATTACCATTACCATTATCATTATCCTCATCGTCCTTCGATTTGGTCTCCTCCGATGGCTTGGAGCCGTCCGTGGTGATGTCACGCACGTGCTCTGCGCCCGTCCCAATGCTCCCGGAGGTTACCGGCAACTCCCCGTGCTTGTTTTCATACCACACGGCATGCATTCGCGGCAGCAGCATGAGCCCGAGCGCCACCAACACGAAAATCAAATCGAACGCTACGACCACGGGACCAAACAGAAAGACCCGATCCCAGCTTTCCAGCCTCGACGAATCCATCGTCACTACGACGGAGTGGATGACCACCTCGGCCAGGACGGTGAAAATGTCCAGGGCCACGATCCAAACGATTTTGCGGGTTTCGGCCAGATCTTCTTGAATGTCCCGCAGCTTCCAGGCCAGGATTAGGACCGTCAAGATAAGGACTCCGTTGAAGCCTGACAGCAGACCGTGGAGGATTCGGGTGCGCGTGTCGTTCAAGTTGGCGCAGCTCCGGTAGGGGGGTACAACGGTGCCTCGGTTGTCCTGGAAATGGTAGTCGCCAGGAAACGACAACTCGATCGCCAAAGCGATCCCGCAATACCCGACGATGAACACCACGTAGGGAACCAGGATAAGGTACGTATGCACAACCTGGTTCCGACGGAATTGCGGCACGCGGTACACTCGGTAGAGCTTGCCCATCAGAATCGACAACATCGTCAGCCATCCAAAGGACACCATCCATTCGTAAAAGTTGCAGAGCAGCGAATAGTTGAGGGAAGTGTCGAACGGAAAACTGTCTGCCTCTGCCTCTAGGTCCTCCATCACCACGTGTTCGTCGTGCATGATGATCAGCAGCCGGCAAAAGATTCCAACGACCATGGTCAGTCCCCCCAGACAGTACAAGGCCAACAGATTGGGCTGGCCCAGGGCAACGATACGCCTCTTGCGATACTTGCAGAGGAAGATCCACGATGCGAATACACACAGAACGGAGATCGCGCACAAGATCAAATCCAAGATCAGCAGTGACTTTCCCCAGGCTGGTGGCCCGGGTTCGTCATATTCATACGACGACGAGAAGGAGGTGTAGAAGGTAGAAAAGGAGGTAGGCGAATCGGTGGGTGGGGAGTCGTTTTGTTCCATCCTGACGTCGACTATGGGTTGTAGTGTTATGCAGGACTATGAATACGTTACCAACCAATAAGGATGAACAGAAAGGGGATTGGATTGGAGGGGGTGGTACCTATACTTGTACCTCGTATTGTATGGTGTGTTATGGTACCGTAGATATGGGACAGAATGGTAAGATTACTCGTACCGATATTGGAAGTGATGGAAAATAAGGGAAACAAAGGAAACAGAAGAGATTCTCAAAATGTCCGTACACGCTGATTCCCTGCGTACACGTGCGCCCCCTACCGTTGATCGAGGGGAATAAGGTAATCTTAGCCTTAGGTGCGTCGTCATAACCGTAGTATACCGCTACGAACTCGTAACGTAAATTCAGCACCCGTCATACGGTACCGGTAGGATGTATCTTTTCACGGTAACTCAATGAGAGGGCCTCAACAACTGCTCAATATGTCTACATTCTCAATTCTGTATTTATACTATCATGCTTTAATTCAATCATCCCCTATGCCTCAGCGCAACGGCTCGAAAAAACGAACCAATGTGAGATTCCCCAGGATTACGACTGCGTGAATTACAAGTTCGGGTATCTGCGATTCTATGGCAATAATAAGTGCTTATTTCTAAGGTTCCTATTGTCCGCAACACAACGGAGCTACAGGAGCTTCCGTGCACGTGTCGTGATGCGCTTCGACGTTCGTTAGTAGGCTGTGGCTATCGTCGCGCTGGGCCATCCGACGGTTTTCATTCCTATCCCGATTTATGTACCGTTAGTCTAAGCGTTAAAGACGTTAACCGACGGTAACCGTCGATAATTATTTTAATTATGCATCTTAAAAAAATTTAGACGCATAACTACCGTTATTTTGCCTTTGATTGTACCGGTTTTCACCTGCCCAACTTCTGACAGATCGATCTCAGCAACCAGACATTCTACTAGTTTTGCTCTCGTGAGCTTATTGCTTCCCTAACACGTTTAAACGTGTAGTCTACTAGGTAAGTCTAGTGGTATTCAGTGATTTCAAGTATTAGTATTTAGATTTGTGAGTGTTTTTCATGTAAGACGATTACTCGTATCGAACCTCTATTGGTGCACTATTAGCGCACCCTTACGGTTAGCGATTCAGCAAGTCGGCTCGCTTATTTGTCTGTTAGTCATACGTGTGTTATCTCATTTGTGTGTAGCTCAGAATGTCCGTACGTCTGTACGTTTGCTACCGGCGCTTTTCTAGAGTCCCCGTGTCTTTGTACTCGTAGTGTTAAGTACTTGTAGAAGATACCTTAAGGGTCGGTCCTTTTATTTGCATCTCCACATGCATCTCCTACATAAGGAGAATAGCTTTACTCCACCCATAAGCTTAGTGAGTAGATCTGCAATATTAGTTTCACCGGGTTCCTTGCCAATCCGGATAATCTTTCCCACAATGCATTTGCACACTTTGTGGTAAGCAATACTGTTGTGCTTCTTCTTACAAGGGCTTTCCAGGTGTGTTACATTCTTGACAACCGAGTCATTGTCACAGTACATGTTGGTCGGTCCTTCTATAGGTATGCCCATCATTCTGAGCTTATACCGTAAACCTTCTACCATTTCAATTGCAATCTTAAGTGCCACAATTTCTGAGCCAAACGTGGATGTTTCAACAGTTGTTTGTCTCTTAGAGAACCATAGGATTGGTGCCCTGTTAACAAAGATGATGATTCCCGTATGGGATCTCCTAGTAGCCTTGCAACCGGCGTGGTCGGCGTCCACGAAGCATGTGGTAGTTACAGCCTTTCCTCGTGGCTCGGGCATATCTGGAGGAATTAGTTCCCCTGCTTCCGGATAAAATTCAGCCCAGTCACATTTGTGGAATACTGATTCATCAAGTTCTAGGATGGAGCAGTCAAACACCAACTTTGATTTGCTGTAATTCTTTAAGTATGCAAACAAATGAAACAATTGGTTTAGATGCCCTTCTCGGGCCTGTGCAAGATACCGGGACATAAGTGAAACAGGCATTACAATATCTAGCCTTCCGAGTTCACATATCCAACGGAGTATACCTATTAAACCCTGGTAATAGTTTTGTTTCTCCGGACCAAGTTCCGGTGAGGCGTCGATTTCGGGCCTATATCCAGTTACCAATGGTGATTTTGCAGATTTTGGAAGTATCTTGAAGGCATATTGCCCTTTACTCAATTCCTCTTCAACAGATTTAACAGCTTTGGACGTATACTTAGTTGAAGACATGGACCAGTACCCAGCCCCATCAACAGACGTGTTGCCAATGTCTGCCCCTAGATAGAAAGTGGGTGGTTCAATGGTCCCATCCTTCAGTTTGAATTGTCTTTCGATTGCATCCATTTGGAACTTCGGATCCATTCCACATACAAGGATATCATCCACATATGCCACACAGTATTCGTAATATGCCGAGCCACCTTTCTTTATAGCCGGCTGCATATATACGTCCGGATCCACTTTGCAAGACTTATATCCAAGTCCCCTTAAGTGCTTGGACAGATGAGATCGAAATGATGCGCCCGCGACTGGTAAACCATACAGAGCTCTTACAATTTTGCAGGGCCTTCCACATAACTCCGGTGCAAACCCTTGTTCCAACGTAGCCACTGTATAGTATTTTTCCTTTATTGGTGCGGTTAAGTATGTGTTTTGGATGCCGGCACTTAAGACCTCAAGGTCGTTAAGTGCAGCGACTAGGAAGAACATCTGGACCGAATCCCTGCTTGGCACGCTTGAGTAAGTATAATCCCGTGATATTTTGGGCACTTTATGCCCGTCCCCAACAAGTCGGGCCTTCCGGGTTAGATCTATCTTCACATCAAATACCATGTGCATGGTGATTTTTGTATGTGCCACCGGTACTTTGTCCTCGTCGTTGAAGTCAAAGGCTATGAAATTGTTCTTCATTTCTTTTGCAATAGCCCGGGCCCAATAGTCACTGCCGGATTCTTCATCTATCCTTCTTGCTTCAGCTATTGTTTTTGGTAGTTTAACCCCATACTTATGGGATTTGGTCCAATATTTGGTCTTGGCGCTGGAGATAATCCGATCTTTCTTTCGAATTACCCGATAGGCCCACCACTTGAACGCTGGTTCATCTATTATGCCTTGTTCTTTGGCAAACAGAGCCATTTTGACGGGGAAACTTTCCTTCATGTCACTTAACTTTGCCCAAGAAGAAGTTCCATCTTTCCAACTGACCAGGATTCTCCACCCTTTGGTTGTTGGCTTAGTCCGAGTTTGTCCGGACTTAGTAGTGATAGTTGCCTGCTGTATTGTCAGAGCCTCCTTACCCTTTTCATAGTCAAGTAGCTCGTTCAGGAGACAGTACATGCGCCCCTCGTCATCCATGGAGGAATAGAGATTCTCCGCAAGCACATTTGCCATGTAGATCTCGATGGATCCATCTGGCATAGAAACCTCGTAGGATCTTGTGTCTAGGAGTGGATTGTTATTCTTTTCTCCAACTAAGATCCCACTTGCGTCCCTGTACCGGTTATTAACCGTACCGCGAATCCGTTGGTCCCCTATCTGCAGTAACACTTGGCTTCCAAGGTACTCGTCAAGATTGCCGGTTAAATCATCGATGTCTGGGGAAGATGCCTCTGGCTCAGCCATAAGTACCTCGCCCTCACCCTCATATTTGCCATCAAATAGGCCCAAGGGTGGTTCTCCTAACTCGTTTTCCAGGTAAGTATCTGAGGGCTTCACCTCATCACCAATCCTTTCATTAAGTAGTTTGTTGTGTTCCTCCAACTGCAGGATAGTGTCTGGGTGATTCCACTCCACTTCGGATATAGGCCGCGTGCCGTTTGTTATGTGTACTTTTCCTGTCTTATACAATACATAATGACAATCGCCACCTCCATAAGTATCTCCACATGGTCCCAGCCATCGTCCGTATTTCTCCGACTTATCCTGTAGGTCGTACCACCGGATGAAATCATACCAATCGTGTATCATGTATGGGGTTATGTCCGGAGTGTATCCATGGACTAACTCAAATCCGGTCCTTCCCATAGCAGATGGATCCCCAGATGCGGTGTTACTTAACCTTCCGGCTGCCAACATTTTGCAAAAGGCCCAGCACCTCCTTGGGCTTCCTTTCTTAGAAGTCATCAATCGGATTGATCTCCTTAGGTCCCCTGCACTGTGTTCTGCCGTATTCTGCCACCAACAATGGGGCTGTATATAGGTTTGGTGGATGCGATACTCTGATCAAAGCCTAGTCCATCCAGTGCTGTGTGTCTCATGATTTCCTTGGGCCTTTGCCCCATCAGTGACAAGATGTTCCGGTATTCCTACCTCATTTATGAAGCAAGATAGTCCATCGTGGCGTCGTTTCTCCCCTCTTACTGGATAGAACGCCACGTATCCTTTCCCATTGGTAAAGATCTGTGCGTCGGTATCATTCCGAATGATACTCAGTACTTTGAACTTCATGGTATCAGCAAACCACCGACCCTTAAGTACTTTTCTGTTTCTCCACTTTTGGGTTTTTAGCCTGCGGGTGATTGGTTGTGTAAGGTTTCTTATGCCTTCCTTGGTAGTGATCTTAATTGTTTCTTCGACCCTCTTAACACTGATGTTCCATATCTTTGCAATGGCTTCTGAATCATATCTGTCCACTTTCTCCGGAATCCTTATCGGAGGTCCCCATTGTCCGCGTCGGATAAACGATCTCTTCTCTAGGGAAGTTTCCTTATCTATCACATCTTGCTGGCGTCGGAGTAATTTTCTTTCTTTTGTCCAAGCTTTTGCTTCCTTTTGGATGGCAAGCTCTTCCTCTGTCAGTGAAATTGAAGTTTTGGTTGAAGTAGCTGAAATTTGGAGTATCTCCAAGCTTTCTCCGTCCCCGGTACTCTTAACAAAAGCTGAGTGTAACCAGTCGCCAATCTCTTGTTGAGTATACCCCGACCGTTGAGTGCGAGTGGTACAGATCTTCTGTAGGTATCTGAGTCGGTACTCTTGGTGTTTTACATTGATGTGTATAGGGTTGTCTGTGGATCGTATCCAAGACTCAGTTGTCCCAGTTGGTCCTCCTTCTGAGAGGGCTGCCACCACTTGTGGGAAAGTTGCATTGGCTGCTTCTTCATCTTCTTCGAAGTGGGGGGCGTATGGATCCCAGGTATGTGTATCAGTTGCAAGGACTTGGTCACATGTATCGAGTTTTCGGCGTGTCAGCTTGCGAGTGTCAAAGTATGATAGAACGCCGTCGACTCGCAATGGTATTGACAATTCAAAACCTTCAGACCGAAAGATGAGGCTGTGGCTGGAAGAATTGCAGTATTTTCTTGGTGTGTCTTCAACCACATTCAAATTGCATTCTCGGATTTGGTTTGGGCATATCAGACTGTGCTGCAGTGATTCTCCGAAATAGAGGGCCTGTCCAAATCCCAATACGTATGTGATACCATCTGTTGGATCTGTCCAAGCAGTAGCACAACAGGCAATAGGAACATCTTTCATTGGTGAGTACACGTCAGAAAATGGGGCAACATCAGCAAATGTCATTATAGAATCCAGTGGATCAAGTAATACCATATTAGATCCTGCTGCAGTCGTGTCCGCGTGGCTATCCAGTTCGCACCAGCCTGGCTTAACACTGGATGACTGGGTCATCTCTTTGAGATGGACTATCGGCCGGCCTACCCGAGGTTCTATCTTAAGGCCCCGGCCGGCAAATCAATTTCCATTCCCGTTTCCAATATGGCTGTGACAGCCAAACTGGTTTCCCGCTGAACTGGAGTTATTGGAAGGGTTTGCAGCAGTGGCTGCTGCCACTTTTGATTGTTGGTTGCCCCCGCTATTGCTTGCATTCTTTGCTTGTTTTAGCGGTCGGACTCTTTGTTGCTGCTCTTTAGACATGCTTAACCATACTTCTCGTGGATAGAACTTGCATTCAACGGGCCCTTTATAGGTCCCTGGTTGTGCTTTGGAACCACCACTACTGTTGTTGTTGTTGTTGTTGTTGTTGTTGACTTGTGGCTTGCTGGAAGAGAAGTTGCCACGTTTGTTGTCACCTTTCCTCTTTTTGTTGTTAGTGAAGGCTGACACGTTCCTACCCCTCTTGTTTGGTTGATTCTGGAGTTTCTTTACTCTGAGTGCCTGGGTAAGATACGCTGAAGCTTTCTCAAAATTTGCATAATAGTCAGATCCTTCTGTAATTATGATTGGGATGGATTGCTCAAGTTGTACATCCTGTAGGGACCGTATGAAGTCATACACAAACTGATCCTCGGGTGGGAGTGCCTTGTATCTTATCAAGGTTTGCTTTGCATCGTGCCATAGCCTCTTGTGCCTGTCAAAATTGTAGTGTTTGGAATCTCCTGTATATACTGATTCCCGGATAAATTGTCGTTTGGTTTCAACAATCAGCTTTATGTTGGTCTCCTCATATGCTTGAGAGTAGAGGGCGAAATACGCCTTACGTCCATCGCCTCCTACCCTGTTTTTGGTCCCAAAGCTTTGTATATAGGACCAACCAGGACCGGATCCTACCAACTTAAATAATATCCCCCACAGAGTATTGTTGTCTTTGGACCAATGAGAGTTGGCATGGATTGTGCATCTTATTGCATACTCAGTCCAGTTGGAGTATGCGTTGTCTGGGCCCAGTTCCAGACCTGTCGGTTTCTCCGACTGTAGATTGTTGTCTTATCATGTAGAGTAGGGATGTTTTGGTGACGCCCCTTTTATGCCGGAGGTATTCGCATAAGTTCTCATCAAATTCCCTGAACTTTGACATCCTCGTAGTCAGTTTGTTGGGTTAGTGTCAGATCCTTTACTGCTGTATTTTCGTCGTCCTCCTTTGTAGATCTCAAGCGTTCTTGTGTATCTATCTCGGCCATTGAGTCCTTTATCCAGTCCACTTCGGTGGCTGTTGCGCCTATTATAGGCTGGAACCTAATCCAAGCCACAAATAGCTTCAGTTGGTCTCCAAATGCTCTACCAATAAAGACCTCTTGTGGATCCGGGCATAGATGGTGTTTTGCCTTGCTTAACAACCCTAGGAAAGACTTGATCCCTTCGGAATGGAGATCTGCAATAGCCTTGGTGTTGGAGTATCCATGTCTGAATATCTCATTGGCTGTAGGCCTGTTGACTCCGAAGGACTCGAGAATCTTCCTGAAACAGACTTCAGCTGCTGTTAGCGCCCTCTCCCCTGCGTAGCCAGGGATGCCAAGATTGGCCTCCGCCCTTTCCTTGGCTTCTCTTGCTGCGGATGATAGAGATAAGTTCCTGTTTGATAGCCTTGCGACCAAAGATCTTGTAAGTTGCTCAACCTGTTCCAGGTCCAACCTTGTTGTTACCGATGGAGGTAGTAGGCCCTCCAGGATACCACCTGCCTCCGTTGCCGCTGCGTCCGCTGCTGCCGCTTCTGCTGTTGCCGCTGCTGCAATTGCGGCCAGTTGAGCTCTGGTTGGTGGCGCCATGGTGATGTTTTTGGAGTATGTTTTAGGAATTCTTAGGCTTGTAATAGGGAGGTTGTTAGCTTTTCCTTTCGTGAGGAAGCTGTAATTGTGATTTTCTGAGTTTCGAAGCAACTTGTGGAGTATTTTCTTTTCCACACGCTTTTGCTAGTAAACAGGTTCATTGCCACGGTGTGAGGAATGATTCCTATCCGAACCCGAATTTTCAGTTCCCCAATACTTAAGCTCAATAGTTGTTTCCCTTTTATCAAAACGATATCAAATATTCGTTCGTCTCTTATTAAATATTTGGTTCGGCATTTTTTGTCATTTCTATTTTTTGTGTATGTGTTTATCCAATACTGGGTATGTAGATTACCTTGGCTGGTTTTGTCATCATATCATTTGTATACGAGTGAGTATACCTGAGCTCTTTTCTTTAGGAATTAAATTTGATTCCCATTTTATTTGTTTCGAGGTCACGTTCTGGCTCCGTGTCTCTCTTTATCAACGGTTCTTTTGTAGCCGTTATGTGATTCCTAGTACTGAACACACGTACATAACATTATTTCCTAGCCGGTGATTGGCTGTGGTAGCTTTGACACGTCCCTTTACTATCCCCGTTGATGGGGATCTCTTGCAAGTGTCTTCATAGGTGAATAACAATCTTTTGGTGTTCTTTTCTCCCTTACAAACCTCAGTAGAAGCCACGGGTATTAGCCTGGTGTGCTCTGCTGCGCTAGTGTTGTTAACCTTCTAAGCGCCTGAGTCTCCTCTGTTGGGGAGGGTCTTTAACGTCCGGCCTTTGGCTTTGGACGGTGATTAACCAATGATCAGTTGGCAATCACCAGCTTTTATTTGTTACCCAGACTCTTTGAGTCCATTTGGGTCTGATAAACTCGAGTTTTGCTCTCGTGAGCTTATTGCTTCCCTAACACGTTTAAACGTGTAGTCTACTAGGTAAGTCTAGTGGTATTCAGTGATTTCAAGTATTGGTATTTAGATTTGTGAGTGTTTTTCATGTAAGATGATTACTCGTATCGAACCTCTATTGGTGCACTATTAGCGCACCCTTACGGTTAGCGATTCAGCGAGTCGGCTCGCTTATTTGTCTGTTAGTCATACGTGTGTTATCTCATTCGTGTGTAGCTCCGAATGTCCGTACGTCTGTACGTTTGCTACCGGCGCTTTTCTAGAACATCCCCAGAAAATTCTGAAAATATCACCTTAAAGCGCAAATCACGTACCGTACCGTCATGTATTATGTATGCAACGGAAAAAGCTATCTTGGCAGGATCATGTGCTAGTAGCCGTATTAACCCATATACCGTTGAAAAGCTTATGAGAAGACGAACACGAATCTGCTGTTTGTTTTGGAGTTTTAGTACCCCCAAATATAGAATTTTTTATCTTCATTGCTGGATATGAATATAAAGAAATAATGAGGTATTTGATGTTCTTCATGTTCTATTTTCAAAAAAATTGCGCACGCCCAGCCACTCAGCAACCGTTAAACCGTTAAAAAAAATACTCCACGTGTAAGTAATATCAATTCAAATATCAATTCAAATCGTCTATCCATATTGCTGTATCTATGAATGGTATGATACCACTTAGGAGTAATTCAATCGAACCCAATGATCATCTGGAGTTAGTCTGTTCTGACTGTCTCGTGTGGAATCCCTACTAATAACGGCAAGTCCGATCTGAAATACTTCTGAACTTCCAGTGGTCGAGGCGAAACCTACCGTACAGTTTGGTAGAGTCAAGCAGGAACCGACTGTCACAAGTATTTCAGTTCCGACTCCTTTGTGTACATTCTGTACTACTCAGCACATTCCCGATTTGAAATACTATCGAACTTCCGGTCAAGCTACTTTCAAAGGCAGAAACAAGCGAGTGCAAGCAACCGAAAAACGGATTGATTGAACTGACTGTCACAAGCAATTCACCTCCGACGGCGCTGTGTACAAATCCTACCATTTACCAAAAGTTGGATTGGAAATACTATCGAACTTCCGGTCGAGTTATTTTCAAAGGCGAAACCTAGTAGAGTCAAGCAAGTGCGAGCAACCAAAAAACGGATAGATTGGACCGACTGTCGCAAGTAATTCACCTCCGACGGCGCTGTGTACAAATCCTACCATTTACCAAAAGTTGGATTGGAAATACTATCGAACTTCCGGTTGAGTGACCTAGAGTCAAGCAAGTGCGAGCAACCGAAAAAACGGATCGATCGGACCGACTGTCACAAGTAATTCACCTCTGACGCCGCTGTGTACAAATCCTACCATTTACCAAAAGTTGGATTGGAAATACTATTGAAGTTCGGTCAAGCGAAACAAAGAGCAACCAAAAACCGGACCGACAGTCAGCATTTCAGTTCCGGCGGCGCTGTGTACAAATCCTACTATTCCCTTCAAGTTGGATTGGAAATACTACGGTATCGAAATTTGGTCGGCGAAAGAGCAACCGAAGCGAAACAAAGAGCAGCATTTCAGTTCCGGCGGTACTCTGTACAAATTGTACCATTCTGCACAAGTTGGATTCAAAATACGATCGACGCATTGGAACTATGCCGCCCAAGAAAAGAAGAGGAAGTGGAGCTACGGCAAAGAAGAGGAAACAAGTGAGGAAAAGTACTTTGCTTGTGCGTGAGCAAAACAAATTGAAGAAAGAAATGGAGGCTGCTGCTGCTGTGGTGTTGCCACAAGAAGACTCTAAACTACCAGCAAGGTCCCCTCTGGTGAACTATGCAGAAGATGAGGATGAGGATGAGTATGAGGAAGAATTGTTTGGTCCAGAAGACTATTGGGAATCGCCACTACATAAGTCAGCATCTTCATCTAAACATATCAGAGGTGCAATTGCAGTTCATTTTGAATTTGTGCTGGACAGTCCTCCAGAGTCTTTGTGGACAAAATTGAAGACCATCACAACTGTTGCTGCTGGCTTTCAACAGGCTCACAGAAGATCATTCCATGAGACCATTTGTCAGGTGTGCAGAGACGTTTTACTATGTCAAGAGCAAAAGGTAGAGTATACTGGAGAAGGCAATCACAAAGCAGCTGGTAGGCCTCCTCTAATCAATCTGAAGAGTGTTGAAGCTGAAATCATTGCAGATTCACTTGAGTCTGGTAATTCAATTGCAATGTCAACCTACATTGTTAATCAGTATAGACAGACAAGTAATTTACCATCCCTCACGTATTCTGCTGTCAGAGGTTGTATGTATAGGCTGAAGCCTCAGATGAAGTCAGTCAAGAAAGGTAAGCAGGGCAGCAAAAATAAAGACCATGCATGGTGTTGAGCATCATTCTGATGGGTGGCATAGTTGCTATTACGGTTTGGGCAAGTCACATTCAGTCATCCAATGTTCCCCAAGCTGCTTGGCGATGCATATGATATTGACAACCCTCCTGCTTGTTATGACGTGTCTTTATTGACGCCTTTATTGTTGTCAAACATTTGCTGGTTTGACGAGATGCACAAGAAGGCACAAATAGGGGCTAGTGGAAGTCGCATTGGTGCTGGCAAGGAGGATGTTTGCATTAGTTTCAAACGTGATGAAAATGGAAATCTGGATCCCAACGGTTCTTATGGTGTTTGCAAAACAGTGCTTCAAGTTAAGTATGAAAAGGAGGCCAGGTTTGCATTTGGTGTTTGGATGGATGCTGCTGGGAACGGTCACAGGATTGATCAAGTCTTTGAGTACACGGAGAAGCGACTGACCACTCGTGTGGATCGTAACAGACTGAGACTCCAAGCAATTGCTTTTGCAAGGTCAAAGAAAGGTGAGTTTTGTTGTTCAATGTGTTTTTTGGTATCAGTCTGATCAAGCTTGAACACTCACTGCATTTTTTATTCTTCTCTTTTTGCAACAGGCACTCCCTCAAGTGTTTGGATTGAAGATCCTCATCCAGCTGGTGCTATCTATGAAAACGATTCCATCCAAGTCATTTCGAGGCTAAAGCAGAAAACCTTTGACAAGCTCCAGCTTCAGGGTATTGCTTTGGTGAAGGATATGAAGGCTCTGGCCAGAAACACTGACAGGATCAATGCAACCATTGATGTTTCTCATGGTATTTCCCAGAAGGGACTCACCGAATTTATCAAGGCGGCGGATGAGTGTCTGGACGGACGAGATCCTCCAACTCCCATTGATCATCGATTTGCTGACAATCCATATCAGTCCCGGTATGGTGACTTGTGGGAGACTGAGATTGACAAAGTCTGTATGACGGGTCAAGTTTGTGTCACTGACCTAATCAACTACATGTTTGAAGAAACCCGGAAAGTGTTGGGTGACTCAGGCTTCCTTTTCCATGACGCACTTTCGCTCATGACCTCTGCGAACACCGTAGCATACATGAAAGAAAAGGGATATTATAATCGTTGGATTTTGCCAGAGCACGACCTTATGGGCCCGTCTGGTGGTGTTGGTGGGCGTCTTGCTCGCTACAGTGATCGCCTAGTCGGTAACAGGCCAGAAGCAAACCCCCTTGACACGTCACTATTCAGTCAACTCCATCGTGCCGTTGACATACATGTCCATCTCTCGCCAAATCTACCAGATGACAAGAAGTTCTCAAAGGCTACACCTTCTGCTCTTTCCAGTGCATACAAGAGAGTTTGGACAATCCATCCACGGTCTGAAATTATTGCAAAGGATATCAACAAGGTTCTCAGATCCTTCCATGTTATTGCTGAACATGAAGGACTAGCTGTTGATGGTATTGGCGATAGGAAGGGAAGGAGATATATTCCAAATGACCAGGGAGGAAAGAGAGAGAGAAAGCTTGCAGAGGATTGCTATGACCATGAGAAAATAGAGTTGCATGAGGATGCAGCTTCTGCTCAAAAGGCTATTGCCGAAAATGCACAGATGAAATTTGAAACAGAAGATGGATAAGAACTAATTTTCGTGCACACGAATTTTTATAGCGAGAGCCCCCCCTTCCGGTTCGCTTAATCGATAGATAGGTCAATTGGCATCTACGATTCATGTAGATGGGGACTGATACCTCTAGGATGTTCTAACTCCCTCTAGAACAAAAGTTATGCCAGTAGCAAGATTTGTCTCCCCATGTAACATTTTGTTCTTCAAAATTGTTGTATGGTGCACACGAAACGTGGTAGCGAGATCCCCCTGCCGGTTCGCTGAATCGATAGATATCTCATTCCTCATCTACGATTCATGTAGATGGATGCTGGTACCTCTAGAATGTTCTAACTCCCTCTGGAAGGAAAGTTATGGCAGTAGCAAGACTGATCTCCCCAGGTGACATTTTGGTGTTGAAAATTCTTACATAATTTACACGAATTTTGCTAGCGAGAGCCCCCCCTTCCGGTTCGCTGAATCGATAGATATCTCGATCCTCATCGACAATGCATGTAGATGGATGCTGGTACCTCTAGAATGTTCTAACTCCCTCTGGAAGGAAAGTTATGCCAGTAGCAAGATTGATCTCCCCATGTAACCTTTTTGGTGTTGAAAATTCTTAGTACCCAAATGCACTCATTAGGTGGTGACACACAAACTATGACAAATATGTCACTTCTGTTTCTTTCATGATTCAACTTACCCATAACAGGAACAATATTCATGGACTAATCACACTAAATGTCAGATTTTCTATTTTCTAATTGCAAATTACTGTGTATTTTTCCTCCAAATCCAGTACCCAAATGCACTCATTAGGTGGTGACACACAAACTATCACACATAACTCACCTCTGTTTCTTTCATGATTCATCTCACCCATAACAGGAACAATATTCATGGACTAATCACACAAAATATTGGATCTTCTATTTTCTAATTGCTTATTATTTTTATTTTTCCTCCAAATCCAGTACCCAAATGCACTTATTAGGTGGTGACACACAAACTATGACAGATAACTCACTTCTGTTTCTTTCATGATTCAACTTACCCATAACAGGAACAATATTCATGGACTAATCACACTAAATGTCAGATTTTCTATTTTCTAATTGCAAATTACTGTGTATTTTTCCTCCAAATCCAGGACCCAAATGCACTCATTAGGTGGTGACACACAAACTATCACACATAACTCACCTCTGTTTCTTTCATGATTCATCTCACCCATAACAGGAACAATATTCATGGACTAATCACACAAAATATTGGATCTTCTATTTTCTAATTGCTTATTATTTTTATTTTTCCTCCAAATCCAGTACCCAAATGCACTTATTAGGTGGTGACACACAAACTATGACAGATAACTCACTTCTGTTTCTTTCATGATTCAACTTATCCATAACAGGAACAATATTCATGGACTAATCACACTAAATGTCAGATTTTCTATTTTCTAATTGCAAATTACTGTGTATTTTTCCTCCAAATCCATTACCCAAATGCACTCATTAGGTGGTGACGCACAAACTATGACAGATAACTCACTTCTGTTTCTTTCATGATTCATCTCACCCATAACAGGAACAATATTCATGGACTAATCACACTAAATGTCAGATTTTCTATTTTCTAATTGCAAATTAGTGTGTATTTTTCCTCCAAATCCAGTACCCATGTTGTCGGCGAAAAATACGGACTTTGTTGGCATCAAATTTGATCAGAAAAGCCGACGAAACGAATCGACAACCGAGGTGCGGACACGAACCGAGGTGTGGACACGGAGTAACAACAGAGATGTGATTATCTCGATGATTGAGTCATAATCGAACGCACCTCCACTACTTGAAAATCCTTAAGTGGTAAAAACGATATCACCTAAGACTACAAACAAAAAGAGGAGGATAATCGGTTAGAAACAAGACATCTCCAAAGACCTGACCAATAAGTGAACACTTGGAATGCTTAAGTATATTCGTAAGAATATACTTGATATCCCGTGAGAAAATTACTTAGTGCAATTGTTGTCGGCAAAAAAAATACGGACTTTGTCGGCATCAAATTCGATCGGAAAAGCCGATCGAAACGAAACAACGACCAAGGTGCAGGAAGACGATACACGATATGAGATACGAATATTCCAAAGACCGAAGCTTAGAATCAAACGCACCTCCACTACTTGAGAATCCCTAAGTGGTAAAAACAATATCACTTAGGACTACAAACAAAAGGGGTTAATTGGTTAGAAACAAGACATATCCAAAGACCTGACCAATAAGTGAACACTTGGAACGCTTAAGTATGTTCAAAAGAATATACTTGATATCCCGTGAGGAAAATACTTATTGCAATCAAGTAAATCAACACCAGTTCCCAATGGGCCTCATCTATCTCAAATACCACAAACAAGCATACGCCCCATTGGATAAAACACTTAACCTCGTAAATGACCGATACCATTGAATGACCGATACGGTAAGACCGACACGATCACTAACACAGAAACAGCAGCGAAAGTATTGGTATGAGAATGGTAATAAATAACCGGGCAAGATCTCTATCACGTAAAATACAGCAGAGAGCCCCGATTCAGTACAAAATACATAGCGAAAATAAGAGCCTCTCTCAGAGCTCACTTCTCTTTAAATTTCAATTATCCTATACCTTTCAGTCAATTTTTAGAGTTACAACAGGTTATAGAGCCCTTATACCTTCCACTAACAAGTGGATACCTTAAGATACCTATCTCCGCCCCGTACAGCACCTCCACTGTCGGTTACAGCCAGAGTATACTTGGTACGGGACTCGCATCACCGGGCTGTATCAATAGACCTCCCCCGCCTCTTTCTTTCCTTCTTTCTCCTCCTTACTTGCGTATCAAGGGGTGTATACAGATCCTTCTACCAAGAATCTTCTTCTGTAATACACGACCAAGCATACATATCAAGGGGTGTATCTACAGAACGTTCTACCAAGAATCTCCTTCTGTAATACACATCCAAGGACGATCGACGATTACCGGTTAATCCATTTCTTTTCGACGACTATGATCGGACACGAATGCTCCTTCCAACATCGCCGGTTAATTACATCGCATCACCCATTTGCGAATGCAATTTGCTGACATCGCCGGTTAATTAAAACATCGCCGCATCGCAACAACAACCGAGTACGATTGACGACGAAAGGACAATTGCACGGATTAATTATCGTCATCATTGCCAATCCAAGGACGAAAACAAAAACACCGACAACATCGCCGGTTAATTACATCCCAAGACCAAACGCCGGAACAGACAACGAACGACGATTTAAACCATGCCACCAGCAACTGAATTTGACTGGAATCAGATCCAGGACATTGCAATTCAATTTGGACCATTCAATACCAAGGGGAATGTCCGCAAACATGAAGAACTCAACCAATCATTCTCCCATGATCTAGAAGACACCGCCGGCCTGTTTATCACAGACGATGCCGATACCGAAGGACCCAAGATGATGGCTCCAGATCCGGTTACCATGCTCAAGGAAATCATTGTCAATGCTATCATGGATATCATCCCCTCTAAGGAACAAACTGAAGTCAACAAAGGACACATATCCACCCTTCTCGCGTGAAAAGAATTCACCGTGTAACGCGTATCCGTACGTACTAATTGGGCGTATCACGAAAAGTCATAAGGGCAAATAACCTTATTCTTAAGGTTATTCCTGAGTGAATGATCGTTGACGATTCCATGTGGATTGCCTCTTAGCGGTTTTCCCCATCAACTCACTCTTCGAAGAATTAACAACTCTAAAACACTATCATGCCCTAAAATCTGCGTACAACCTAGTACTAATTTTACATGATAAGGTACAATAACATATGATATTCACCGAGAATATCACGGTGAATTATACGGTAAAAAGACCGATCGAAGATGGTTTTGCGTGTGTTTTGTGTCTTAAGAATTACATGTGTTTTGTATGGTTGAATTACACGTTACGACGAGTAATTTGAGGACGACGAGTAATTAACCTGTCGATCGACGAAGACAATCGACTGTATCAATTACTCACTAAATCAATCGATCGTAAGACCGATTGCATTTGTTGTTTGTTACGACACACTTTTTCTAGTTTATCAGACCCACAGCACTCTACGAGCTGTGGAGGACCCAACGGCGTTAAAGAAACGCAGTTTGAGCTCAAAGACAACGAATCCGGTTTAGCCTGATCAGCAACGGGCATCAACCCTCAAGGATGTAAAAGGGGCAATTGCTTGCAGAGCCCTGGAATAGACCAACACCAGGGCGGCCTCCCTTGAAAGAAGAGGCCGAAGACTTGAACCAAGGTGGTGGCTCCACCGGGATACGAGATCCAGCAAAAACAAGCAAGGGAAAAGAGACTGGACGATTCAGCTGAACGAATCGCCCAGGTTGGCATCAGTTGAAAGGAATCAATATTTGAGAACACTGATCTTTCACTGAAAACAAGAACGACGTGAGCCAGAAGATTGAGCCTGAAGTATTCTGTGGTGAAACAGATTGGAAGGAACAGATTGCAAAGAGCATCTGCCCGGAAGGAACAGATTGTAAAAAGCATCTGCCCGCACGAAAACGAAAATCCAAAGATATGAGAACACCAAATCTCGAAGATCGGAAAGATCCAAAAGGAAAAGAGAACACCAAATTCTCAGGAAGCAATCTTTCACCACAGAAATACAGAATGAGCAAATCCCAAGAAAGGATAGGAAAGCTCACAATCTTGATTTGCAACAAAAAGCAAAAGCTCACACAAAACTAACCGGAACGAAAATTCGATCCGAATAGTCAGAAAGTGTAAACAAACCGGAACGAAAATTCGATCCGGATATACAAATACGAATACAAATAGATAAGCAAACCACACTCGACATTCACCATCGATTACCAACCATCTCACATCTAATCCTCGATCCGATTACACTCTTCCACCGCATACCACCTTCGATTAAATACCCGATTGCGTCATCGACCATCCAACCTTCCATCGAACACATCGAATTCCATCCACCGAATAATTCGAAGCTTCATTTGACATATCCTCTCCACCATGGTTCGAACTAGAGCAACCGACACCGGTGAAGAAGAAAAAATGGAAGTGGACAATCCACAAGATCCTGATGATAATAATGGAGGTATGGGAGATGACAATGCGTTTGAAGATAGAATCATGCAAGTAATGGAAAGGGCCTTAGCTGACCCAGAAATGAACTCAACCATGAAGAGAATCATCGACCAAGAAGTAAAGAAAAGGATCAGATCGATAAGAGATGCAGAAAGTAGGGGTGAGAATGACGAGGATAGTGACAATGATGAGGGAAACGATGCGGACCGAGGTGCCGACGCAAGGGCTAACCGACTTGCAACGAGGTTGTCCCAACCCAGAATAAAGATCAGGGGATTCAACAATGGGAGATTTCTGAATCCAGAACAGCTCGCCTTCAGAAGCAGCCTGATGGATTTTGGTATCAACTATGAATCAGCCGAGGAAATCATGAGGGGAGGGATGTCTAATATTCGTGAAATTACAGACCTAAACAAGGAAAGCATCAAGTCATTTATGCATGGATTGAAATCAATCAGTCCAGACTGTCCGAATCCAAAAAGTATCCACTACGGTAACAGGCTATCATTGAGGCTTCTCACATGGGCGAGTTGGGCAAGGTATCAACCATTGATTGGAGTCAAGACAAGGGCCATCGACTGGAAAGCAAACCCAAACAATCTGGAATTGCAGCAATTCAGAATCAAGATGATGGAGGCGAGTGTGAAATCACAGGAAAAAGCAACCCCACCCGAGTTGAAGGATCTTACAAAATTCAGGGAATGGGAGGAAGGCTTCCGACAAAATTTGAGATACAGATTCAACTCTGAAGGATTCCCAATCTTGTATGTCATAAGACCCCAAGAGAAGGAAGATGTTACTGACGAAGCCAGGGATGGAACAGTCGGGCAAAGTCCAACAGATACCTACCCAACTTGGAGTGACTGCAATGAAAGGTGTGGCGTTTTGTCAGGTCACCAGTATGATGAAGATAACAACGTCGTCTGGAGGCTGTTATGTGATGCAACAAGGAAAGGTCCTGGTTGGGAATATGTGGCACATTTCCAAAACACCGAACTGAACTCAGGAAATGCAAGAAATGCTTTCATTTTGTTGATGCAGCATGCTTACACTGATACCAATATCACTATGGTTCTGAACAAAACCTATCAGGAAATGAAAGAATCACATTACACTGGCGATGCTAAGAATTATGATTGGAACAAGCACAAGCGAAACTGGACCGCTTTCCATGGAACAATTCTGAGATTTGAAAAGAATCACAATGAAAGAAGATTTGTTTGGGACTTTATCAATTCAATCAGTGATGAGAGACTTGACGCTGCCAAAGCCGATGCAATTGATGAGAGCAAAGACTATCGTGACAACTTTAACGAATGTTTGATTCTATTCACCAATCGGCTTGGACTGAAGAAGCTTGCAAATAGGAAGCATAAAAGAGGTTCCAGAAGCGTGTATTCTGTGGGCACGACCAGCAACAAAAAGCAGAAAACAACTGGAACGTTTACAGGAAAAGTTGAATGCAAGCCCTATCCAACAAGTGTTTATAAAACAATGTCAAAAGAACAGCGTCAGGAGCTTTACCAGATGAGACAGGCAAAGAAGAAAAGAAATCTCAAGGCTGCTGAGACCAAAAAGAAAGAAGCTGAAAATGAAGGCGCAGGTGATAGTTTTGGATCCAAATCTAAGAAATGACATAATAACCGGACACTAGCACTAGAACACAAATTGTTAAAAAAGGTGAGCCGGTCATTATACAAGATGAATATTCCTCTAGATTTTGATGATGGAGAAAATGAAGAAGGGTACTGCGAGCTAGACTCACATGCAGACACCACTGCTGCTGGAAGCAACATGATATTGCTAAATCCTGATCAGATCACAACACATGTTGATGTTGCGCCCTTTTCTGAAGAATACAAGCCAATCAGGAAGATCCCAATTGGAAGTTGCGCTACTGCTTGGACGAATCCAACATCAGGTCAAGTGTACATCATAGTGTTTCATCAAGCGCTATACTTTGGGAACAAATTGAAGAACAGCTTGATATGCCCAAATCAATTGAGGGACTGTAATTTCAACTCTGTTGAAGAGACACCTCGTCAGTTTGATCCAAGATCCAAGCATGGAATTACAATTCAAACGCCAATGGAAGATGATGACCCAAGGAAAGTTTTTATAAAACTAAGTATGAGAAATGTGATTTCATATTTCCCCACAAGGAAGCCAACAAGAATGGAGCTTGATGAATGTCAACACTTGATTGCAACAAATGATACCCCGTGGGATCCACATTCGCTGAAGTTCAGGATGGCTGAGTTAGCAATCGACAATGGAGATCCAATTTCAGGGGACCAATTTAGCCTTCAAGCCATGTCGACCGAAGAGGATCAAGCCATGGATACAAGTTCAATTGTAACAGAACCTACAAGTAATGTTACAGATATGCTCTCCAAGACCAGCTTAGAGAACAGGCATCCAAGTGTCATGCAGCAATGCAAACTGATGAGAGTGCACCAGGTATCAACAAGAAGAATGCTAACTGAATGCCAGATTGCAACAGATGGAAATATTGCTCATCGAATTTCTTCAGTAACGAATATTTCAAGCGCGCAAAGGGTAGACCAATTTTTGTTTGATGATTCAGAATTTGACTTCATGGAAGCTCCTGAAGAAGAATCAAAACAAGCCCCTAGCTTGCAAGAAATTGACAATCCACTTGAAAGGGGATCTCTCGATAGAAGAAATCAATGGGGGCCGTCAGTGATAACTATTGAGGGTCCAAACAAAGTTGACTGTGAGCGCCTAGCCAAAACTTGGAATATTAGTTTCAAGAAAGCTGAGCAGACATTGAAGGTCACAACCCAGAAGGCACTCAGGAATTTGCAATTACCATTGATGAAGAGGCTGCCTACACAGCGCTTTAGAAACAAAAGAATTGCACAAGGAACCTGGTACACTGATACGTGGCATGCTAGAACAACCAGTATTATGAGACAGGAGAAATGTGCACAGATCTTTACAAATGGGAATGGGTTTGTGTTAATTTCCTTTTGAAACTGGCTGTTGAGCTGATTCAATCCAAAGGCAAAGAAGAGCAACAGGAGCTGTGTCTGCAGGCCGGTTGAGGTGCCGGTCTGTTTGTGGTCTAATATTTCTCTGATATCCACTACGATTGAACGCTAGTCCAATCAGATCTATTCTAACTACCGGTAGGCTCAGTCAGTTAGATCTTAGTCTTGTAGTTCTACAATGGGAAGCATGGCTACCGATGCAAGGTTTAAGGTTGAATAATCAAATAATCTAAAAGTATGAGCAATTGATCTTGCTGGAGAGCAAGTATCTCTTGTGAAGATCGTATTGCCGCTAATACAACACGATATTTTGTGCTGCCGCTAATACAGCACGCGTTTTATACAGCAGAAAACAAGTAACAAGTTCGTGAGCAGCGCTTCGAACCTCTGCTGTCTTTTCTTGAAAACAGCACACTTAACAAGAGATTGCATGTGCGAACCTCTAGTGTGTGTTCTTCTTCGATTACTAAGTATCGAACGTCGATTGTAAGAATGACTGTCGTTTGATCACTAAGTACCGAATTTGGGTGTCAGAATGACTGTTGTTCGATCACTAAGTATCGAATTGGGTGTCAGAATGACGATTGCACCTCTGGTTCGACCGTATCCCAATCTCACATAGAGGAAGAGGTAACCTTCGAGTCTCATTATTCCAAGCACTGAAGGTGCACTTTGACTCGTAGGATCGTATCATTCCAGCTGCAGTACTGTAAGTTACGTAGGAATGTACGTACGTAAGTTAGAGTACTGTAGTGTTCGCGTACGTGCAAAAGGAATTTAATATGCCCCATCTTCTCGCAAGTGATGAAGCACAAGCATTATCGCTGTGAGAAGAACAAACAAAAATTCCCTGAGTACGTATGTGAGGAACATGTAATATGCCCCATCTGCTTACTCGATAGAAAGGAAGAAACCTTTATCACAGGAAGAGTACCAAAGGAGAAGAATGCCCCATGATTGGGCATGGATTTGCATAGATCAAGATGCCCCATGATTAGGCATCGATTTTGCCTAGAGTAAGATGTCCCATGATTGGACATCAATTGATTGTAGATGTTGGATCAATCGGGGTCAGATCGGATCGAGGAAGATTGGAAATCGATTGAGTATCAAAACATAGACGGTTGACGTAATTGGACATGTAGAATCATCGATCGTAGATCGAATCTTGGAAGCAAATCATATCAATCGAAGATCAAACTGTAGATCAAACTGTAGATCAAATTGTAGATCAAATTGTAGATCAAATTGTTGCCCCTTCGATTGGGAAGGAAGACTTGCAAGTGGTCGTGGTGGCTGTCTAGGAATTTAATATGCCCCATCTTCTCGCAAGTGATGAAGCACAAGCATTATCGCTGTGAGAAGAACAAACAAAAATTCCCTGAGTACGTATGTGAGGAACATGTAATATGCCCCATCTGCTTACTCGATAGAAAGGAAGAAACCTTTATCACAGGAAGAGTACCAAAGGAGAAGAATGCCCCATGATTGGGCATGGATTTGCATAGATCAAGATGCCCCATGATTAGGCATCGATTTTGCCTGAGAGCATCGATGTCGTCTTCTATAAATAGGAAATCTGGCCATGTCCTATACTGGCGAGTGATGAGCGCCTCACACAAGATGCAGTGGGATTCCTTTGGGATATCGAAGGAGTCGTGTAGGAATGTGGCTAGTGCTGGATCAAATGATGGGAAGAGGTCCGATATGGAGACATCCTCTTTATCAGCTTCTTGAGTAGTGTTATCCTGTTGGTCGGGCGTCATAATCTTAGGTAGATGCCGTTTTCGCAGCGAATGGGGTAGTACGTAAGACAGTGAATGCCGACTTCGATGAGATACGGCAGGCGTGTAGTTGGCTTAGTTGGTCCGTAAGAATAGAAGTAACGGATACAGGAACGCGTAGAGGCCTTCTATTCGCAGCTTTTATCAGTATTGTCGTGTGTATGACAATCGCCGTGTCTTTCTTGTATCATGTAATCGGATCAGAGAACTATCAATCGTCGTCCGTAGTCGAGTCGATCAATGATCTGCTGTCAGATTGTTTCTTGTATCGTCGTGTCTGCAATAGAGATGGGAAATTGTATTCGATGTGATACGACGTGCCGGGCGGCGTTGCGAGACTTCGAAAATCGACGTGTAGGCGACGTGGTGAAGCAACGAAAATTTGCTTATTCTTTTCGTTGCGTTTTCGTTTTTCGTTTTCGTTGCGTCTTTTGGTTGTAATTGCTGGGCTTGCGCTGAGCAGTTGACGTAGTTTACATATGGTAACAGGTGTAAAAACAACTCTCAATGATAGTTGTAGTCGGTGGGTTTCTGATGCTTAGCGCGATCAAATGATGGGCGTCGATGTGTCCTTGACAAGATGGTGTCACAAGGAGTGCAGGCGCAAAAATATATAATCCGAGGTACTTGCAATGTGGTCCTTGGATGGAGGGATTGCTTTCGGCGTGTCCGATGCAATGGGCTTCTATTAAAGACTTCGGCTTGTCCGTTGGTGTCTTTATCGTGTAATCGGATCAGAGAACTATCAATCGTCGTCCGTAGTCGAGTCGATCGATGATCTGCTGTCGGATTGTCTTTCGTCGAGTGCTTCGACTGTTGTCTTCTTCTGCAAACTTCAACAAGCTTGCGACTGTTAATCTGTTAATTTCCTTTTGAAACTGGCTGTTGAGCTGATTCAATCCAAAGGCAAAGAAGAGCAACAGGAGCTGTGTCTGCAGGCCGGTTGAGGTGCCGGTCTGTTTGTGGTCTAATATTTCTCTGATATCCACTACGATTGAACGCTAGTCCAATCAGATCTATTCTAACTACCGGTAGGCTCAGTCAGTTAGATCTTAGGCTTGTAGTTCTACAATGGGAAGCATGGCTACCGATGCAAGGTTTAAGGTTGAATAATCAAATAATCTAAAAGTATGAGCAATTGATCTTGCTGGAGAGCAAGTATCTCTTGTGAAGATCGTATTGCCGCTAATACAACACGATATTTTGTGCTGCCGCTAATACAGCACGCGTTTTATACAGCAGAAAACAAGTAACAAGTTCGTGAGCAGCGCTTCGAACCTCTGCTGTCTTTTCTTGAAAACAGCACACTTAACAAGAGATTGCATGTGCGAACCTCTAGTGTGTGTTCTTCTTCGATTACTAAGTATCGAACGTCGATCGTAAGAATGACTGTCGTTTGATCACTAAGTACCGAATTTGGGTGTCAGAATGACTGTTGTTCGATCACTAAGTATCGAATTGGGTGTCAGAATGACGATTGCACCTCTGGTTCGACCGTATCCCAATCTCACATAGAGGAAGAGGTAACCTTCGAGTCTCATTATTCCAAGCACTGAAGGTGCACTTTGACTCGTAGGATCGTATCATTCCAGCTGCAGTACTGTAAGTTACGTAGGAATGTACGTACGTAAGTTAGAGTACTGTAGTGTTCGCGTACGTGCAAAAGGAATTTAATAGTTTGAAGTATTTATACCAATACAGGACAAATCACAAGCGCATCAAGGATTGAAAATATTCATTCATGAAATTGGAATCCCAGAGCATCTGATTTCTGATGGTGCTCCAGAACAAGGATCTCCAAGAACCTACAAGACCCACTGGAATTCAATTGTGAAGCGCAATCATATTCATCAGACATTCATACAACCCCATTGCCCATTTCAAAACCGAGCAGAACAAGCGATTGGACATCTTGGGAGTGCAATCACAACCAAGTCAGCAAAGAAGAAATCACCGAGGAGATTATGGTCATTTTGTGGTGAACTATGTGCTAATATCAGGCAGAGAACAGAATCAAGTAACCCATCTTCAATGGGGAGAACTCCATTTGAATTGGTTCATGGCTATAGGCCCGATATTACACTCTACACTTCATCAGAATGGTATGATTTTGTGTTTTACTTCGATAAAGGTGATTCTTCCACTCGCGGGGTTGAAAGATTAGGTCGATGGTTGGGCCCCTGTGGCAGTAAGATAGGTGGGGGTGATTGTTTTTGGCTCCTGACTGAATCAGCAATACCAATATCTACAAATTCAATAAGGCCTGTCAAAGAATTTGAATGGAGGGATAGAGATATCCTCAGAAGAATGGAAGCAATTGACAAATCAATTGAATCCAAGATTGGTGATGAAATGAAAGATAGCGCATCCTTCTTCCAGGAAAACTACCTGGAGCCTCAGATGGAGCTATTTGAGGATCAACCAGTGGAATCATCTGATCTGAAACTTGAAATGGCTGAGCCAGAAGCGTCAGTGGAAGATATAGATGAACCAGACAAATATCTGGGGAATGAAGTAATCATTGAAAGAAATGATGAAAGGCTCAGGTGCGTTGTCAAGGATAGAGTGCGAGATTTGCAAAACAGACCAATTGGGGTACGAAATGAGAATCCCATACTAGACACGAGGCTGTACAAATTGCAACTACCTGATTGCACCATTGAGGAATACACGGCAAATATTGTTGCAGAGAGTTTGTACAGTTCTGTTGATGACGATGGAAGGATGTTCACTCTACTAGATGAACTCATTGATCACGAATGCGACAATACTGCTCTAACTGATGAGGAAGCCACGACTATAGCCAAAAATGGCAGGAAAACCCATAAGCCGACAACTAGGGGTTGGAGGATTCTCGCCAGTTGGAAAGACGGGTCAGAATCTTGGTGTAAGCTAAGCGATGTGAAAGAATCATTTCCAGTGCAACTAGCTGAATATGCTGTCAACAATAATCTTGAAAAGTCACCAGCATTCAGATGGTGGGTGCACAAAATTTTGAGAAGAAAGGATCGGATCCTTAAAGCAGCCAAAACAGCAAAGTATTGGTTGAAGACTCACAAATATGGTGTTGAATTGCCACATTCAATCAAACAAGCGCTGGCTATTGATAAGAAAACAGGCACTGATCACTGGGAAAGAGCAATTCACAAAGAAATGACCAACAATATGGCAGCGTTTGAATTTTCTGATGACGATGTTATTCCAGTCAGTCACAAGGAAATAACAACACACATGATTTTTGACGTCAAGCTTGGATCCCTAACAAGGGAGGCTAGATTGGTAGGGGATGGTCATAAAGTTCCTGCAGTGGCAAAAGAAAATACTTACTCATCTGTCCCCAGTCACGACTCAGTAAGAATATTCTTCTTGCTGGCAGCGCTGAATGATTTGAAGGTTCTCTCAGCAGATATTCAAAATGCATATTTGACAGCCCCGATTAAAGAGAAATACTTTCTAAAAGCGAGAGCTGAAGATGGTTTTCCACCACATCTTGCAGGAAGGCCTTGCAAGATAGTCCGCGCATTGTATGGACTGCCGGTGGCAGGTGCATCTTTCAGATCATACCTCACACAGCATTTGAGGGATCTTGGATATTCACCATGCAAAGCAGATCCGGATGTGCACTTACGAATCGAAACCAGGAAAGATGGATCCAGATACTGGGCAATACTGATTGCCTATGTAGACGACATCTTATGTTCTGGAGAAGATCCAAAGTTCCAGCTTGAAAACATTGAGCGAAAGTTCAAATTGAAGGATGATACTATTGAAGAGCCAACTCTGTATTTGGGAGCAGATATTGGAAAGTTCTACTTTGAAGGTGACTCGAAACCAAGATGGTCATTATCAAGCACCAAGTATACGGCGAAAGCTGTTGCAGCAGTCGAACAAGAGTTAGGAACTGAAAAATATGGCTACAAGTATCTACCAAAATCAGCATCTAGTCCACTGTCACATGATTATCGACCGGAAATTGATATATCAGAAGAATTGAATCCTGAATTGCAAAATTACTATCAAGGTTTGATTGGAGTCCTCAGGTGGATTTGTGAATTAGGAAGGCTTGACATTGTAACGCCAGTCTCGCTGATGTCAAGGTATTTGGCTCAAGCGAGAAAGGGACATCTGAACCAGTTATTTCATATATTTGCGTATTTGAAAAAGTACAACAGGTCGAAATTGGTTTTTCGATGATACAGTACCAAGCGTTGATGAGAGTAAATTTCAAAAATGTGACTGGTCTGAATTTTACCCTTGTGCTGCTGAAGTCATACCAGCAGATATGCCTGAAGCCTTGGGAAAGCATGTAACAATGAGCTGTTTTGTTGACGCCGATCATGCCGGATGCAAGGCAACAAGACGATCCCATACTGGTGTTATTATCTTCATTAATAACGCACCAATTATTTGGTTCTCCAAAAGACAAACAACAGTTGAGACATCAACTTTTGGATCTGAAATCATTGCTTTGAAAATTGCAATCGAATTGGTTGAAGGTCTGAGATACAAGTTGAGAATGATGGGTGTTCCAATTGATGGAAGCACAAATGTGTATTGTGATAATGATTCTGTTGTCACAAATGTTACACGACCTGAAAGTCCGTGTAAGAAAAAGCATAACAGCATTGCATACCACAAGGCCCGAGAATCTATTGCAGCAGGGATTATCCGAGTTGCAAAGGAACCAGGTTCGACAAATATTGCTGATTTGTTTACTAAGCTAGTGAGTGGCGCTGTTTTCCGGGAACACTGTTCTCGATGCATGTGGTAAAGTTTTCGTTCGATTGAAGCGTTCAGGGAATGAAAGAAAATGGATATCTTGATCCATGGATAACAATATATCAATCGGGCAAGGACCAGGGCAAAATGCCTTGGTACAAGCCAGAATGAATGGCAAAATGCCTCCCCATTTCTTTTGATAGGGCCTCTGATGGTAGAATGGATACAACGTGGTATTCAACACACGAATGACTCACAATGAATAGGTTAAGTCATAGAATCCAGCCGCTTAACGGTTGGACGATTTATGACTGAAGGGGACTGAAAATAATTCACCGTGTAACGCGTATCCGTACGTACTAATCGGGCGTATCACGAAAAGTCATAAGGGCAAATAACCTTATTCTTAAGGTTATTCCTGAGTGAATGATCGTTGACGATTCCATGTGGATTGCCTCTTAGCGGTTTTCCCCATCAGCTCACTCTTCGAAGAATTAACAACTCTAAAACACTATCATGCCCTAAAATCTGCGTACAACCTAGTACTAATTTTACATGATAAGGTACAATAACATATGATATTCACCGAGAATATCACGGTGAATTATACGGTAAAAAGACCGATCGAAGATGGTTTTGCGTGTGTTTTGTGTCTTAAGAATTACATGTGTTTTGTATGGTGGTTGAATTACACGTTACGACGAGTAATTTGAGGACGACGAGTAATTAACCTGTCGATCGACGAAGACAATCGACTGTATCAATTACTCACTAAATCAATCGATCGTAAGACCGATTGCGTTTGTTGTTTGTTACGACACACTTTTTCTACGCGGATGCCACTTTCTGGTATGTTGCTCCAAACAAAAAGACCAAGAGACTCAGAAACAAGCACTCGATGGACAAGGCAGGAGCACTAGCCATCGAACAAGGACAAGACACCCTTCTCATAGAAATCAGAGCAACACACTGGGGTTTCAAACCAGCTTGGGATGCAGTACACTTTGATGAGGTTTATGACGCCAACATCTACAATTTCCCTGAACCAAATGACGATGTGAACACACCCACTGCTCCCGCGGAAGGCATCAACATGAGTCAACTGACCACTCTATTACAGAAATTGGTCAACAACAACAACAACAACAACACCAGCGCCAATCACCAAGCAACACTCGACCTACCATGGAATCCAGCAACCTTACCACCACCAGTCATGGAAAGATACAACACAAGAGACGAATTCCTCACTAGCGATGACAGGAAAGCCTTTCCAATCACCTACACGAACTCATCAGGAAATGAAACAATTGTCAGGCAAAACTACTATCTTCACAACCTAGGCAGTGGTAGAAATGACCAGCGTCTGATCACCAGAAGTGGTGACTGCTTTGACCTAACCAGAGCCTCTGATAAATCCAAGGAAGCCGCGAGAGACAAATTGTTTCTCTCTGGTTTCCCACAACTAAAGGATTCAACCCATCCTCAGATTAGAAAATGGTACAGGGAAATCACTGCTCATGCCCAACAACACCACATCTACATCCACCCATACTACCTCTACAGACGTGAAGCTGATCATCTCTGAGGATTTACCATTGGAGACAGCCTCCCACATGATCTACCTACAAGATATGAATTGGCTATTCACGAATGGGGAAACCTCATCTACACTGCACTCAGAACTGATAAGATCATCCCTGATTCATGTGGAAGAATGAAGGCCACCATTCAAAGTTTTGAAGGGGGACAAGGATACGAAGCTCTGTACACAGTCATTGCTCAGACACATCCCAACTCCAAAGGCCATCCAATGCAGGATGAATGGTCAGGAATCCTTCAAATCAAGATGCAAGTGAATCACTTGAAGAATACTACTTTCGGTACAAGGATTATTTGAGACTTAGAGCCTTCCTCCACAATCAACCCAGCACAATCAGTTCCACTGAAGCAGTCAGCAATCTTATTGAAGGAACCACTCTCTCGCAAGAACTCTTTAAGAAAACAGAAGATGAACGCGACTCCGATGACCAATTCAAACGCAACAAATACAAAGCAGGTAGGCTTCTACAAACCCTTCAAACATATGAGCAAGAGATAAAGACTGAAACAAAGTACAAGGACAAAACCTCCAAATCAAGTCTGCCCAAACAATTGTCCATCACAGGAACCAGACCAGGTCCTCGCCGAAGTGATAGGTTCCAAAAATGCGCTGGCAACAATACTGTCAGAACACCTTCTACTTTGACCTCTTACTCAATCAGTCTAATTGAATCACTAGGATACCCTGAAATGGATGAAGCATCTGACAATCCCTTCCTCCATCAAGCATATTGCAATGCCATCACTGCATTCGACAAACAACCCAGCCTCTTTGACACATCCAGAAAATGCATTGTCTGTCACACATCCGGTCATAGTTTTGATAATTGTCCTGCATTACAAGATGTTGAGTCCCTCAAGAAACATAGGATTGCTACAGCTGTGTTTCTAAGCAAAGCAGTAGAGAAACCCAACAGCTCTTAGATTCTACTCAACAAATCTCTCAGATCAACATTGAAGATGAAGATCAAGATGAGGTCCCCCCAAATGATGCAGTAGAAGACCAAAATTTTTGCCAAGGCCAAGAATAGATAGTCTTTCTTGCAGCCATATGATAACACCTCAAGATGATCCTCAAGGATTTGACAATGCCACAGCCCGTCAAGTGAAAAGCTTATGCCCCCCTTTGGACTCCAGCAGTGTCAGCTCCTATGAATCTGTCCAGATTGGTGCTGTCGATCTTCTCCCTAGGGATAGCCTACAGCCTTCAATCCCAATTGATGTCTACTACTGTGATATGACATCACCTGAGGTTACAGCCGCTGTATTGGAATCACACCTGGAGACCAATGGAGATCCCAACTTTGACAGAGACAATCCTATCCCAGGTGATACCAACCATGTAAAAAATCTTGTACCTCCAGATCCTATTGCAGCTGCAGCATATTTCCAACAAGGTGTCAGAGCGCAGATTGATACCGGTGCTAAAGTTTCATGCACAAACCTGCGGCATATACTCCATGGTTACAAACCTTACATCAAGCTGAGAAAATGTCCAGTCAGGCTCACAGCAGCAATTGGAGGGAAGGCAGCCACCTGCATTCCTGAAGGATCTGGCTACTTGCATATCCCAGCACCCAATCACATAGGCTATCAAAAAGTCTTCTTCTATTATTCTCCCTCCCTTTCAACAACATTACTAAGTGAGAATGACCTCTGTGGAATGACATCACAAATGAGACATCAGTTCAGTGGACAGTCCATACACAAAGCCTTCACTGACACCCATGACTCATCTGTTCAACGGAATGGCAACCTCACGATTATTTGTCATCACAAGCAGAGCACTGCCAAAAGCATTGTCCTACATGGAAGCATCATTGATGGTCAGTGCTTTACACACCCAGTATTGATTCCAGACATTGATTTTGCATCCCCATATGCGAATTGTGCAACTTCCTCAGCATATGCTTTAGCCACTGATCTGGAGTTCAAGAAAGCTTGTGACCTAGCCTCCAATGAAGCCATTAGCAACTTCAGGTATGATACCTACACAAATCTTGTTACACTACAAAAATGCACTGAAGCTACCAGAACACAACCTGCTACCAGCAACACTCCTCTGTTTGATGCAAAATTGTTTTTCACCAAGATTGTTGACAGACATATCCCCATTCAAGCCATCAAAGCCAAGACATCAAAACTTCTCTGGCATCAGCAACTAGGACACCCATGTGATGACTTCCTATACCAAGCTCACAAGCACATTCTAGGAGTACCAAAGTTCCAACGGCAAACCAGTATGATTGACCAATGCCCAACCTGCATCCAGTGTAAACAAACAAAACATCCTGCTGGATCCCATTCCACACGTAAGGCTACACAGCCTTTTCAGGGCTTGTCTATTGACTTTGCTTTTTCAGGCGCCAGATCCTCCAACAGTAAACGAAAGCATGACTATGAAGGCATACATGGCGAGACAGCTTGGATCCTCATCACAGATCACTACACTGGTATGAAGTATGGTGATACCAGAATTTCCAAGGCAGCACCACTCCATTGGCTCAAACATTTCTTCTCCCAGCACAACCCAGCTTGTGCCAACAAGTATATCTCAGTTGATCAAGGTGGAGAGCTCTATCACAACCCTGATATCAGAAATCTCTTCTCAGCTTTTGGCTACTCCATTTTCCCAACTGGTGCTGATGCTTCACATCAAAATGGTACAGTTGAAAGAGCCCACAGAACTCTAGCCAACTCAATGCGGATTATGCTCAGTGGTGCAAATTTGCCCATCAAGTTCTGGCCCTTTGCTTTCTATCATGCCCTGAGGTTGTCAAATGCCTTCCCCGAAGGCAACCAGCAGCATTCACCCTTAGAATTGGCAACTGGCCATAAGGAAAACCTTGCTGACTTCCGAACCTTTGGTTGCAGAGTTTGGGTGAGACCTCCAGGCAAGCAATCAATCAAGCTCAAACCCAATGCGTGCAAGGGAATATTCCTGGGTTTTGTTCCATACACTACCAGAAACATCCTTTGGTATGATACTGAGACACACTGAGTCAAGATAGCCACCCATGTCAGGTTTGATGAAGGCATGAATGACTTACCACTTGCAGACCTTCCTACAAATGTCAAGCATCTGCTCAGGACTGATGACAACCTTCAACTGCCACCAGAGCCCACTGAGGTATCATCCAGTGATTTCCAGTTTTCCATCTCACCATTTGCAGACCTCACCAATCTCAGGCTCACTTTTCAAGTTCCTGTCCTGATCCAGCCTTTGGTCTCCGGTATGCAAATGATTCACTACTTGGCAGAGCCTATGTCACAGATATACTTCCAAAAACTCCTGCCTCCCAGCTTTTTTCCTCCCACAAGAGGGCCCTTTCCAAGCTACGGGGTGCATACATTATCTCTATTAATTGCAATCGTGTGTTCACTGCAGCTGATGTCACCACAGCGCTGCTTTCCTCATACGATCAAGGGGTGCAAGATGATTCGATAGAGATACCCATAACGTTTGCACTTGAAGCAAAATTATCAATGAAGGAAGTCAGGAAACACTCAAATGAATATGGTCTTTTTGCCCCCAACACTTCATGAAAGGAACCTACCGACGAAGAAGATCCACCATTTCTGGACCGGATTTCATCCATCAAAACCATCAAGCAAATTCACACCAAATACAAGCAAATCATCCAATCCAGAATCAACCAAGTTGATAACACTGAAGCACTCCATGCCTCCATCCAAAAACACTTGGCACCAACTGAGGATGACATGGATGTTGTCATTCCCACTATTGATATTGCATCACTTTGAGCCATCACCAAGCTTCTTAAGGCAGGCAATCATGCATTACCTCTAGATGCAGATTCACTACCAACTGAACAAATTGAACTCTTAATCAAGGCCATCAATTCAAAAGCCACTACACCCGAAGAACAAGCACTAGGGCATTTCACTTGAAGGAACCTCAAGTCATTACCCACATGGGCTGAATGGGAAGCTGGAGAGCGAAAACAACTTGATCAGTTTGGAGACTTAGAAATGTTTGGATCACCCATTCCATACCCTAAGGATCCAGAAGCTATTATTCTCAGACCCCATTGGCAATACAGTGTCAAAAGGAATGGTGTCAGATGAGCAAGACAGTGCTGCAATGGAAGCAAATATGCAGCCCCAATCCTGCACGCCATTGCACTGTCATATTCATCATGTGTTGAACACCCCATCCAAAGATTGTTCTTTGCCATTGCAGCTAGCCTCAACCTCAAAGTGTACAAAGGTGATGCCCAAGACGCCTACGGACACAGTCCTGGACCTGAAATCCCAACCTTCATGACTATAAATGATGCGTATACAGACTGGTACAAACATAAGCATGGCACAGACATAGACAGAAGATTGGTGCTTCCTGTCCTTTGAGCACTTCAAGGCCATCCAGAATCTGGAAGACTTTGGGAGACCCACATCAACAAGATTTTGAAAGGCCCTGATCTCAACTTCAAGACCACCACACATGACAGGACAATCTATACGACAGTCTTTGAGGGTGAAACAGTCTACATGCTGAGACAAGTCGATGATTTTGCACTGGCTTGCACATCAGAATCCATATCTAACAAGATCTATGACATCATTGGTGCAAAACTGAAGCTACCTAAAGAAGATGTAATCCCCTTCACAAAAATGGGATTGCTTGAAGATTTCAATGGGATTGATGTCCAACAGACAACTGATTACATTGAACTGTCCTGTGCAAATTACATTGACAGAATTATGACGTCCCATGGTTGGGAAACTGATTCTAAGATGAAACCTCATTCCAAGCCATCAGCGCCATTATCAACTGAAGTACTGAGCCAACTACAATCACATACTGATGGACCTTTAGAAGGCACCAAGGAACATGCTGAATTACAATCCACATCTGGCTTCTCCTACAGGACACTCTTGGGTGAAATGATGTTTGCATATGTCAGCTGTCGGCCAGATATTGGGTATGCAGTGACCCTGATGTCAAAATACAGCTCCAATCCCACTGCTTTCCACTATTCCAGTCTGAAGAACATAGCCTGATACCTCAGAACAACCAGATCTTGGGGTATTCGGTTCTACAGACCAAATGCTGAGCCATCTCTGCCTCCAGGGGTACCATATGACAACGCAGTCCAAGATGCAGCACTCCCCAAATACCCTGAAGATATCAAGCAAAACAAATTGATGTGTTTTGTCGATGCAGCATATGGGAATGATCCAAAACATCGCAGGTCCACCACAGGGTGTGTCTTCACTTATGCTGGTGGAGCAATTGTTTATTGGTCAAAAGCACAATCGCTCACTGCTCAGAGCTCTACAGAAGCCGAGTTCATAGCTGCAGTCACAGCAGCCAAAACAGCAAGATATCTCAGATCGATACTCAAGGAACTAGGCTTTATTCAGGTTGGGCCCACTCCGATCTATGAAGACAACGCGTCAGCAATCAAAATCATCAATGCCCAGAAGCCAACTGAAAGAACCAGGCATATTGAAATCAGGTTCTTTGCCATCCAGGCATGGAAAGAAAATGGTGAAATCAAGATGATTCACATCCCCGGAGTTATCAACCCTGTTGATGATCTAACCAAACCATTGGGATGGATATTGCACGCCCGCCACGCAAAATACATCATGGGGCACTACCCAGGTTAAATCATTCACGTTAAGCCGCGGATTCGACCAAAATTCCAATGATCCTTGATACGATTATCCTATCGATCGACAGCCGAATCTAATATCTTATCCGCTATTCGATCGATCATACAATCATCAGTTGATCTCCAATCCTCTCATCTTATGATTTGAGCTCATCGATTGAATTGATTCAGACTACAATATACACCAACAGTAATCCAACATATATCATCTTGGATCAAGGGGTGTGTTGTCGGCAAAAAAATATGGACTTTGTTGGCATCAAATTTGATCAGAAAAGCCGATCGAAACGAAACAATGACCGAGGTGCAGGAAGACGATACACGATATGAGATACGAATATTCCAAAGACCGAAGCTTAGAATCAAACGCACCTCCACTACTTGAGAATCCCTAAGTGGTAAAAACAATATCACTTAGGACTACAAACAAAAGGGGTTAATTGGTTAGAAACAAGACATATCCAAAGACCTGACCAATAAGTGAACACTTGGAACGCTTAAGTATGTTCAAAAGAATATACTTGATATCCCGTGAGGAAAATACTTATTGCAATCAAGTAAATCAACACCAGCTTCCCAATGGGCCTCATCTATCTCAAATACCACAAACAAGCATACGCCCCATTGGATAAAACACTTAACCTCGTAAATGACCGATACCATTGAATGACCGATACGGTAAGACCGACACGATCACTAACACAGAAACAGCAGCGAAAGTATTGGTATGAGAATGGTAATAAATAACCAGGCAAGATCTCTATCACGTAAAATACAGCAGAGAGCCCCGATACAGTACAAAATACATAGCGAAAATAAGAGCCTCTCTCAGAGCTCACTTCTCTTTAAATTTCAATTATCCTATACCTTTCGGTCAATTTTTAGAGTTACAACAGCAATCAAGAAAATCAATACCGGTTCCCGATGGGCCTCATCTATCTACCTACTCTACGAACCAGCGTACGCCCCATCGGATAAGAAACACTTAACCTCGTAAAGACCAATACCATCGAATGACGGATACAGTAAGACCGACATGACACTAATACAGAAACAGCAGCGAAAGTATCGGTGCGATAAGGATGGTAACAAATAACCGGGCAAGATCTCTACCATGTAAAATACAGCAGAGAGCCCCGATTCAGTACAAAATACATAGCGAAAATACGAGCCTCTCTCTGAGCTCACTTCTCTTTAAATTTTAATTATCCTATACCTTACGGTCAATTTTTAGAGTAACAACAGGTTATAGAGCCCTTATACCTTCCACTAACAAGTGGATACCTTAAGCTACCTATCTCCGCCCCGTACAGCACCTCCACTGTCGGTTACAGCCAGAGTATACTTGGTACGGGACTCACATCGCCGGGCTGTATCACCAATAGACCTCCCCACCTCTCTCTTTCTCTTCTTCTCCTTCTTACTTGCGTATCAAGGGGTGTATACAGATCCTTCTACCAAGAATCTTCTTCTGTAATACACGACCAAGCATACGTATCAAGGGGTGTATCTACAGAACTTTCTACCAAGAATCTCCTTCTGTAATACACATCGACGACCCAACGATTGCTTCTCTGACAATTGTTACAGGTTAAATCATTTCGTTTCGACGACTACAATCGAACGATCCCTCCTCACCGATTAATCAAATCCAAGGCCTTGAAGGCTGGATGAAGAACATATCTTTATTCTGCCATGTGCAATGTACGCTGGATTTCAATTCAACGCCTTTTTACTTTTTTAGCAAAAAAAGACAAGCTTTTCAACGGAGTAGTTGACAGATTGCTTACAATCTTAGTTGTAACAAAATCAATCATACGTACCCACTAGTCGTATTACTATATTACCTTATTTTTAGAGGCATATGACACCGTTCAAACACTCGAATAACTGCTTTGACCCACTACCATTTCAACTACTCGAGTAAACACTAATAAGCCACCAACTGCTCCTACCGATTGTCCAGTATGAAGAAGAAGACAATGTCTAGCTACTATTCCATCATCCCTTTTAAGTTTGACTTTGACCAAGAGTCTATCGACAAGATAGAATTCAAGCACACACAGCAATTCAATGTGTTAATTTCCTTTTGAAACTGGCTGTTGAGCTGATTCAATCCAAAGGCAAAGAAGAGCAACAGGAGCTGTGGCTGCAGGCCGGTTGAGGTGCCGGTCTGTCTGTGGTCTAATATTTCTCTGATATCCACTACGATTGAACGCTAGTCCAATCAGATCTATTCTAACTACCGGTGGGCTCAGTCAGTTAGATCTTAGGCTTGTAGTTCTACAATGGGAAGCATGGCTACCGATGCAAGGTTTAAGGTTGAATAATCAAATAATCTAAAAGTATGAGATAGGATCCTTGCTGGAGAGCAAGTATCTCTTCTAAAGGTCGGTACTGCCGCTAATACAGCACGCGAATGTACGTGTTGCCGCTAATACAGCACGTATTTTATACAGCAGAAAACAAGTAACAAGTTCGTGAGCAGCGCTTCGAACCTCTGCTATCTTTTCTTGAAAACAGCACACTTAACAAGAGATTGCATGTGCGAACCTCTAGTGTGTGTTCTTTCTTTGAGTACTAAGTATCAAACTTCGATCGTAAGAATGACTGTCGTTTGATAACTAAGTATCAAATTTGGGTGTCAGAATGACGATTGCACCTCTGGTTCGATCGTATTCCAATCTCACATAGAGAAAGAGGTAACCTTCGAGTCTCATTATTCCAACCACTGAAGGTGCACTTTGACTCGTAGTATCGTATCATTCCAGCTGCAGTACTGTAAGTTACGTAGGAATGTACGTACATAATTTAGAGTACTGTAGTGTTCGCGTACGTGCAAAAGGAATTGAATACAATGGAGTCTCTGAAACTACCAAGCTCAAGGTCCCTCTGATTACTGCAGGAGCATCCAAATTACAATTTTTTTCACAATCAATGAATTTATCCTTGCAAGAAAACACTTGGCTTAACCACAGGCCCAAGGCTATATGAGAAGTTTGTGGATCTCCTTAGAGATTACACTGACAAGAGCTGGTGGAATGACTAAATAGCAGCCAATGTCCTGCAACAAACTGTTGACAACTTCACAACAACCATTGAAGCATTTGTCAACTACAAGTTCGACAATAACCTCGATGCATACCAAAACCACAGAAGATTCCTTACCAACATCAAGAAGACAACCAACATGACAGTACACCAATTTGTCTCCCAAGCCAACTTCCACAACCATGTTATTCTTCCACTGCTTCCAGGTCACCCACCAGAGGACGCAGAGATCAAGGATCATGAGTTCAAGAACATAATCTTTGAATTCATGCCAGACAATTGGAAGGGCACGTACCAACAACACCACTCTCTGCAAAGGGATACTCTTTCTGAACTGATGATGAGACTGGAAAGATATCAGTATGCACCAAATCGAAAAAAAGAAGCAAGATAATCCATCGCAAAACAGCAATAATAACAACAACAATGGCAACAACAATCGTAACAACAATAATTGCCGCAATCATAACAATCGGAATGGAAACAATTGATTGAACAACAACGGCCCAAACCAACAACAACGCAACAGCAACAACAACAACAACAACAACAACAAAGGCTCATCAAGGATCTCCAATGACTCACCATGTCCAATCCACCCAGGTAAAAACCATACTTGGGGCCAATACTATGCCAATAAATTTGGAACAAACGCCAATCAATCCAACAATAACAATGAGAACAACTCTGACGCTCAAGTAAATGATCGAAACTCCAACAATAGCAACAACAACAACTGATCCAGCAATTCCTCTTCATATGGAAACAACCCACATGAACCTGAACAACACATGTGTATCTTCATCAATGAACCAGAGGAAACCATCCCATCCACACCTTGGCCGGACCTCTTCCATGTTGATATGGATGTCAATGCTGAATATTACAATTCAGATCTTCAGCGATTTCCCAGCAATGAAGTTGAAAACCCTCAATGCCGACAACAACAGCAAGCAAGATGTTGATCCTAGCAACACGGACGTCGACCTTGCTCCAACCACAGTCAGCGTCTGCAACTCTATCAATGGGTCCTCTGGAAAGTAATACTTGAAGACCCTCTGCAATTCCGGATCCGCAGATAACCTCATTGTGGAATAAGCAATCCCTTCTGGATGCAAGAAACACTTGATTGACCAACCAATTCAAATGCAAACGACCAATGGAAAAACCACTTGTAATCACTATGTGATCTTGGAGAATATTAAATTCCTTTCATGTCCAGTAATGCCAATGTTCGCACGGCAACACTTTGCTCTATTCGAAGGAGTCGATGAGTCTGATTAACTCAAGAGATCAATTGCAATTTATGTTCCAAACGCAAACATACCCACCACGTTTCAAACCCCATCGTGTATCGAACCCCATTGCATATCAACCCCATCATGTATTGACAGTGAGCAATTCTTGGTTTCCCATATTGCCCTTGATTCACCGGTGAGCAATCTTTGGTATCCAATGATGCCATGTTGATAAATATTGCATGAGAATCTTTCTATACGCACGATCAAAGAAAACCGTTGACAAAAGCTTCTCACAAAATATATATACATGATCAATACAAATACAAAATAAATCAGCGAGTGATTTTACAGTGCTGCATTAGTGAACACACTGTCTTTCACAAAAATAAAAGAGATATTTTGCTTCACAGCAGGATTTCCCTTTATCTCACACTTTTTAACATTCAACTGATTATATCTCCAAAATTCTACACTAGTTGCTATCAACTACTTGTAAATCTACAACCACATAAGATTTATCTGACTGTGCTGTTGAATCGGTAGTGAGAAGAGATCTGGCGTTTCCATAGTCTCGCCTTGTAGTAAGATCGTCTGTTGCACAAAGTATCGGAACACATTGAATACTGTGTTGAGCACAACCACACAATTACTAACGCAGCTTTGCTTTTCTTCCAAAGCCTTCAAATCAAAGTTAGAATGGACCGGATTCAGAATGGACCAGATTCAGAAGGAAAATAATAGATTAGCAGTCGCAAGCTCAATGACACCCTCAAATCTCACTGCAAATCTGTCACCTCTGTTCTTTCCTTGCTGAAAGCCCATAACTTTTCCGTCAAGCCCTCCTCCAAGTGCCATTGGTTCCAGTCACAGGCGCCTTGGCTTGGCCACATCATGTCCAGAGATGGAATCAGACCCAATCCAAACAAGATAGCTCCCATCTTGAAACTGGCGTTTACCTCGACAACAACCAAACTTCGATCCTTTGTTGGGATGATCAGCTTCTATCAAAACTTCTATCCAAAGCGTGCGGAAGTCCTTGCCCCACTTACAGACCTCTCCAGAAAATCCAAAGGCAAGATATCTCCAACCCCAGCACTCATTGAGGCCTTCAACAAAGCCAAAGCCGTTATTGCAAAAGATATCCTGCTTGCTTTCCCTGATCCAAACAAGCCCGTCTATACTGACCACCTCAACTTAACTTCGCCAGAACCTGGAAAGCCACAGGATTATGACTTGGCAAATGCTCCTTGAAGAATTTTCTCCGGTCTTCAAATTCATTCCTGGCAAAGATAATGTGATTGCTGATGCTCTCTCAAGGCTCCCTATCCAGCAAACCCCAGAGGAAAAGAAGCAATCCCCAACGCCAACAGCCTCGGACATTGCTCCAACGCATTCAACGGACAATCCAACCAACGTACCTCTCTCTTTCTGATTTGTTCCTCAACTATCCAGAAGATATTCCCATGTACCCCTTAGCTTTTGATCAGCTTGCCCAAGACCAAGCTGCCAACGTCGATATCTCCACCAATCCAAGGTACACAGCTGAAATTCAATGGTACCCACTTGCGAATTGTTGAGTGCCCCAACGGTTGCAAGAAAATTGTGCTCCCTCCAAACCAAGTACAAGCCACAATCAAATATTACCACCATGTGCTTGGCCATGCTGGCGCAGAAAGGCTGTATCAAACCAATAATCAATTTGTATACGCCGCAAACTTGAAGGACCAAATTAACTCCTTCTGTAGATCCTGCGACGCTTGCCAAAGATACAAGAACAGCCACCAAAGCCATGGCCAACTTCTGACCAAAGAATACCAGTCTGTTCCTTGGGATACCATTCGCAATCAACGGAATCGGTCCTTGGAAGATCAAGATCCCTGGCCATGGAACCATCTCCTTCAATGCATTCACCATCATGGATATGTGCTACCAACCTCCTTGAAATATTCAGAGTGCCGCAAGTAAACCCAACTGGCCTCATGTCAGTACACGCCCGTGACAATGACTGGCTCTCCAGATATCCAAAACCAGTCAACTGCATCATCGACCAAGGAACCAACTTCATGAGCAACGACTTTCAACTCCACCTTGCCAATCTTGGAATCAAAGCCAAGGTTTGCTCGGTTCAAAACCCACAGTCAAATGATGTCCTTGAAAGAGTCCACGATTACAATCAAGTCTGCAATGAGGGCAGAGCTCAACACCAATCCACTACACACAGACTCTTCAGCAAGCTACCAACATCGTCGATAGTGTCTTCGCGTCCGCTCAATTTGCTGTTAGATCCACTATCCACAAGACCTTTGGTGTTGTTGGTTAAAGATACGGCAACAGAAACACCGTACTAGAAACGCTAAGCAAAACAAGAAAACAAAGCAGAGGTACGAACAGACTAAGAGACAACGTTGGACCTCCATTGCAATACTAACACAAGAAGGCCATAGAGGTATGAATATTTGCCGTCGAATCTGGCTTAGAATCAAACACACCTCCACTACTTGGAAATCCTTAAGTGGTAAAAACAATTCCACTTAAGGCTACAAACGAAACAGGTTAAACAACTCAAACAAAGATATCGTTCAAGACCGGACCGATAAGTAATCATTTGGAACCCTTATGTGCATTCAAATGAATACACTTAACACCCCATGAGGAAAATTGCTTATTGCAATCATGAAAATCAATACCAAATCCAAAAGGGTCTCATTTATTTCCTATCTCGCAATAAAGCATAAGACCCATCGAATGAACTACTTAACCTCATGAAAGACCGATACTGTCAAATGACCCATACAGAAAGACCAACACAATACTAACACAGTAACAGTATCGGTCCAATGGTAACAAATAACTAGGGAATGTTCCTACCAATCCCTGTAATCAGCAACTTGGCCATGGTCAGAAACAAAAGACAAGCTCAAATTGACAAGAATGCCAAGAAAGAAAATAGTCACCGGAAGCTTCTTCATGATTATATGGCAGGTTTCCCAGAGAATATGGTTGTGATGGACCTTATGCCCATACTTATAAATAACTCAACTTTAACTTTGAGATAGAAACCAGCGCAAAACTAGCTGGGATTTTAATAACAATAAAGTGCTAATTCATGTAAACGATGTATGAACAGCTCATATCTATCATGTGCTCTTTGTCATAAGACAGACAACACACGCAAGCTTAAATATCTTGATACTTGAAGTCACTTCTATCTCTTGAGGAATATGTAGCTTTTCATGTCTAGAACGTACGTAAGTACAGTAAGTACAGCAGGTGCATTTTCAACTGACAACATCTTTTCATTGTGCATTATTTATGAAAGCATTACAGTAAACAATCAACCAACAAACAACTCCCCTTGGACCCGGCAAAGCAACTACTATTTTTTTATAATAATGCAATTAAGTGCAACTTTAGTTTTACATAAACATAACAATAACTGCATGTGAAATAGAAAGTCAGATTTTTCAATACCATATCTGAGCAATTAAAATTGCTTGCAACCACAACCCCATCAAAGTATATGTTTATTGCACCATAGTAGTCAACGGTGCTTCATTTGATGCTAACTTTTACACCCACCAATAGATTGTGACACCATGAGCCCAGACAATTATCTACAATGAGCAAAATACTTGGTGAGGGTGTAACTTTGGTTCTATATGACTTAGAAGATGCTTGAGCAATCAAATCTATCTAGAGATATTGTTGAAGGAATTTGACGCCTATTTTGATTTGTAGGAGAAACAGGGAATGGTGTGCTGATATCCCCGAATACATCAGGTCCCAGTTTCAGTGAAAAATATAAGCAAATGTTATTAGAAGGGGTTGGGAGCAACATCACAGAAAGGTTCAAAGAGATAGTATAGTGCATAGGTCTCTAATGCTTTCTATTGAACATGCTGTCTTGATTATTATGAGCTTTGGGATGAGATCTTCTTCAATTTTCTCTTCTTCTGGATCATCCCCCCTCTTCTCCAAGCCCAACTTGGAAGCAGTGCAGTGTATGTATTTGGTGCACGGTGAATGTCTACTAACCATTTGTGTTCATGATACAAAGAGTATTTTGATTGGGATCATTGAGTATTTCTTATTGCATGTCCAATCATTTAAAGACTTGAAATTTGAATTACTAGTAGGTGACATAGCTAGCGTGTCAATTGACTACATTCCTGGAAGCCATGTAGCCACCCACCAGACGTGCTGGAAAAGGTATGGTGGTTGCCATTACTTGCAAGCTTTATTTTGGCAGTCCATACGAATTTCAAAGATACTAAAAGTACTGTTAAGTACTACCGGTATGGCCAGCACTGCCTGAACTATCACAATTCAGTAAATGTGTAGCGAACTCAACAAGCTACTAGTTCATGCAAATGAATTTTGCTCAGACAACAGCTATTGCGTTCGTTAAAACTGTTCAAGCTTAGAACGACAAATATTGGAAATGTTTTCAAAATACTAGTAATATTTATGAAACATCATGGTTAGCAATCGACACTCCGGAGAATTAAGGGAACTCTCGAAGATACTAGAACAAAGAGTTACCCTTCACGATCATTCTGGATTACTAGTAGTATCCAAGTAATTGTTGGTCGTCTACACATTATTCATACTGCACACAAATTTCCGACCCACACCGGCCAATGTGTCCCCCAAGCTTTACACAAGAAACAGTTCCATCTGGAGTGGAGAGAGCTGGAACCAGAAAAGGAAGTTCGGAATCGGTTGTCGCTATGCGCCCAGTTTCGACTCGTGTCGTTCCCAAACCGTACGATTCGAATAGCCGGCGAAGATACCTTGCCGACGGTCGGGCATTCGCTACAGCACTGTACAAGTACTGCATTCCTATTCTCTGTGTCTTGTCGTAACGTGCTGCGATTGTGGTGTGACGAATCTTTCCTCTCGTCAGAAAAACAACGCGGAATTGAATTGCCAGCGACGACGGACAGCAAATGTCATTCACCGGCACGAATGGATCATCGCTTTGTTATGTTTGTGAGAGTGTGTTGTCACACGTTGCAACACAAGGACGACGCAATCGTTATCCTCCTTCTCCTCTCCAATTTGTTCGTTGACTCATCGAACCAATTACGAAGTACGAAGTACGAAGTAAATAATAAATACAAGTTGTCGACAACACATCAGATAGTACTCGAACGTACGGTAAGGGTAAGACGTACTCGTACCCGTACTCGGAGTCTACTCCTACCGTTACCGGTACGTCCCTTTGGCTCGTATTGGTACCGGTAAGGTATCGGTATGTACTATAATTCCCGGAACTGTACCCTACGGTACGTTAGGATACGATAAGATTTGGACTGACGACGATGATTTTGATGATTCGTGTTCGTGGTTGCCATGGTGGTTTTCTCCCCCGCTCAATGTTCTGTTTTTAACGATTTGGTATTTTGAAATTTTTGACGCATTCGGTGGAGGCAGCAGTATTTTGTGCGCGCTGATTGGCTTATTTGCGATTGCGTGTCTTCTTCTCAATCAGAAAAGAACGGCACGTCGTGTTTTGACGAAGGCTCTGAGTGTGTCGTACGAGTACGTACAGTAGGTTTTGAGGCATGTAAACATGAGTGAGTTAGTGAGTGAGTAAGTGAATAAGTGAGTGAGTCGTGTCATCTCGTGTCATCTCGTGATCTCTTGCACATTGCGAGAAGAAGAACTACTGGAATCCTTGTTGCGCATCGCGAAACTGTACGAAGCAATACGATGCACCCATCCTCCGTGCTCTTCGATCTCAATTACACGCAATGCTCTCATAATATCAAATTGGCAATCATTCAAAACCAACAAACCAACTCCAAATAATCCCACAAATAACTATCCCATAATGAAGTTCATCGTTAACGCCACTCTTTTCTCCGCTGCCCTTTTGGGATCCGCCGCCGCTTTCTCCCCGGTCAGCAACTCTAAGAACTCTGTTTCCCTCCAGGCAGCCGCCGTTGACGATTTGGTCGGCGCTCTCGAACCCGTTGGTTTCTGGGATCCGCTCGGATTTGCTGCGAAGGCCGATGACAACACACTCCGCAGATACCGCGAGGCTGAGCTCACTCACGGACGCGTTGCCAGTAAGTAACACAGCAGGAGAGCAAGCAAGGGCGACGACTCCGGAGATCTTTTGACGACGCAAATTCTCACCCAATAATTTCAATTTATGCTCGCACCTCCTTTTTTTCATCTCAGTGCTTGCCGCCGTCGGATTCCTCGTCGGAGAAGCTGTTGAAGGATCCTCCTTCTTGTTCGATGCCCAGGTTTCCGGACCCGCTATCACCCACCTTTCCCAGGTCCCAACTGGATTCTGGTTGGCTTTGACTATCGCTATCGGTGCCGCTGAACAGAAGCGCGCCACCATTGGATGGGTCGAGCCCGAGAATGTCCCCTTTGACCAGCCCGGTTTGTTGCGGGATGGTTACATCCCCGGTGACATTGGCTTCGATCCCCTCGGACTCAAACCTACCGATCCGGAAGAACTTCGCATCATGCAAACCAAGGAGCTCCAGAACGGTCGTCTCGCTATGCTGGCCGCCGCCGGATTCATGGCGCAAGAGTTGGTCGACGGCAAGGGCATCATCGAGCACTTCACCGCTTAAGGGCGACGAGCAAAAGGAACTAAAACGAACCATTTTCATTTCACGAAACCCACCCACCCGCGAGGGCAACCCTCTCGAACAAAGACGCCTAGACATTACCTTCACCTTGAACACACTGAACAAATACCAAGAGCGATGAGGGTAGGAATATAGAGAACAACTACCGAGGCACTTTCTTCAATATATGACGACGACGCGTTGCGCCTGTCACATACGATTAGTCACAGTTGAGACCTGAATGAGAATACAACAAGTAAACTATTACTTCCTCAGGAAGTAGTATTATAGAACAATTTATGCATGAAACGATATCAAAATGAGTCAGGAATTTCGCGAAGGAAATCAAACTAATAAAATGTGGTGCATCACTATTATTACTTCGGTATTATTCTTCTGAACATTGTTTCTTTAGATTTCTTTTTATTTCTTGGCGAAAGAAATGAAGATGCGGCGACCCGAATTCCCCAAATAAAATCGCATTCAATAATTAACAACATGACGTGTAATATTCGTGATCTGATATGTGACACAAATAGTACAAAAGCTACGATGAATTTGATGGCGTGCCCGACTGAAAAATGAGAAGAATTTTGTCTTGATGAAAAACTGAGTTTCTTTAAGTTTTGGTTCCGAGCCCTATGTTAGAAGAATGCTGCTTCTTATTCTAACCGCGTACAAAGAAATAAGGACAGAGTGTGTGCTCTGGCCGATCGCATCATTTTCGCCAGAGAGTGTTACAATGAGATGCAAACCGCGAATGAGCCGCCATTATCGTTTTGTTTGTTGCTTCGGAACGAATTGTGCGTTCCGTGATAAGGCGCACCACATCAGCGGCTTCTGTGATCATTTTCGTGCCTGCCCGTACGGTTCAAACTAGATAGGACTCGGTCCATCGTGGAAATATGTTACTAGGCAACAAGAGTCTGGACTCCATCATCGTACAGCGCAGGAACCGTATTCATTTGTCACTATTGAACGAGTATTGATTTTAGTACGTCATAGTTTAAACAACGCTAACAGTTACCGAACATTCTATATTTGAGCTACTTTGTGGCGGTATCCCGCGTGTGTATGTGTATGTTGGTGTTGGTGTTGGTGTTGGTGTGTGTGGTGTGGTGTGGTGTGGTGTGGTGTGTGCTTGGTTCGCGCGCGTGTGTGTCTTCGAGATTCACGTGTCAACAATAGGATTTCCTCTATCAAAATTACAGGGCTTTGCTCTCTCCGTATTGTTGCCGGTGCGTTCGTATCGTTTCCTTTCGCCCTTTACTTTGGCAAGGATTCGTCGAGCTCGTCGAGCTCTATGATGCACTCTTCGGCGCATCGAGCGCGAGAAATGCACTTGAGCAGCTTGATCGATCGAATGATGGTTTTCATGTTGATGCATAGTAGGAACAATTGCGCGCACCATTCTTCGGGGTAATATCCGTGGTGAGGCAGGAGACCGACTCCGAGGTAAAAGACTCTTCCCAGCTCGTTCATGTACTGCAAAGGCAGCTTGGAGTGTTGCTTGGTGGATTTAAAGATGGGAAGAAATTCCGTGAGTAATTGGGATGCATCTATTAGCACATGTGCAGCGAGCTCTGTGTCTGTGTTGGTCATGGGAAGGTTTGAATTCTTCGATGGAAGCACATCCATGATATGCATTTTCACGAGTAGAAGAGATGGGGCATCGGCGAAATCCCATGGCGTAGGCGCGAGTGAAGCCGCGATGTCTCTGTTGTATTTCGTGCTCGATGGAGAAGCAAGTGAAGTGAAGGCTTCGGCAGTAGCTGCAATGCTCGAGATGGCGGTTGCAAGAGCGATAAAAAGGCTTGTGATGAACATAATTTTGAAGCCAGGTCGTACCGTGTTAGTATTTGTGGCACGGTATGAAATTGTTGATGTCGAAGACGAGGGAGAGGCTATTTTTTTTCAGAAGGAATCGTGAAGAGGGTCTGTCCATTTTATGGGGAGAAAGACATTAAAGAAAGAACCGTACCGGTATGGGGAGAAAGACATTAAAGAAACAACCGTAAATAGAATTATCAAAGCGCGAAAATATCCGTAATCTACTGCAAAATCAGCCGGTAGAGATGTCAGTCTAGCGCGCACGCGCGCTTGGAAAGCGGGATGAAAGAATTTTCATGAATTGCTGTTTTCTTTCTTCTTTTTGAAAATCAGGAGCTACTGCTACGGTACGAAACTTCTCTTCGGAATTCAGGTCGATCTCATGTAAAGCGAAATGTACGGAGTAAGTGTGTAATACCGGTACCGCTAATCTTATTCACGTCGTTTTGCCTTTGTTAAAGCAGGTTTCCCATACGATTCTGTAAACATCGCCTTGTAGCGAAAATACCCGGTAATTTACAAGTGAGGGAGGTTTTCAGAATTTTGATTGGTAGTGGGTATGGAACTGTCTCAAGAAAAGAAGGTTTAACAAAATAGCGAAAAAACTATGGCGAAGCATCTGTTTGTTTTTTTAAGAAAAAGCTTCGCCTAATGTTTTACACGTGCGTATTGTATGCAAGCTTTTTGTGTTATATTCATATCAATTAATCGAGATAAAGTTTTTAATATATCGAGAGTGAAGACTTCGAAAGAAACAGAAACAAACATCAGATTCGTATTCTTCCCTAAATAAGCTTTCTAACGGTAGTTTCCACACGATCTTGAAGCGTTAAATTTTCCCGTTGGCTGGATCATTCGACTTCGTCGTAGGAATCCCATGTGCCTCGGGTTCCGCTAGAGGCCAACCTGCGACAGCGAAGACAGAATTAGAAGTATTTTCACCCTTGAGGCTTTTAGCCTGCGGTACGTACCATACCGGTAGGCTATTGGGTGATTCCCGAAATGCCTAGATCCTAAACCGATCTTAGGGATTGAAATCCTACCGTACGGTAAGTTGGAATTTCGGGATTTTTATTTTGGCGGGCCAGCCCCTAAAGTCTCATTTTTGGAATACGGAGCCTGCCCATGCCTTAATCAAAATAATAACTAAGAAATTGATACTTGGTAATAAGCAAGCGCGCGAGTAACATAGAAATTCCAAGGAAAATTAGGTAAAAATCCTAAATGTTGCTTCTCGAGGGGGTGGGTGAAGCGGGATTTAGGTGAGGCCTTTCTCGAGTTTAGGTTTTAGGCTTTAGGCATTTTCTTACTCGTAACGGTGTAGCCTGCCGTGTAGACACTTCTATCCTTCTCTTTGTCGAATACGATAGTACGGTACCGTACAGAAATTGAAGCTTACGAAGTTCACATCGTCAGACACTAAATTTCTCGGCCAGATGGAGAACGGGAACTAGACGGGCCCATCAATTAGCTTCTCCTTCCTGTTGCGAGTCACGAAGTTCAACTCGACAGACAACAAAACTTCTCGAAATCGAATCGGAACGATTCCTGTTCCGATTCGAGTAAACCACGGGCGCTTGCGAAGAAAGCACAAAAATCACGGCAGTTGAGGGAGATTACTCCGAAACCATCCTCCGCATTCATATAGAGCAGCAGAAGAAATAGTTGACATCACAGTTCGCGTTGCCAAAGCAATTTCTATGTACGGTACGACCGGTACCAACCGATGGAAGTTGTTGAGCGTTCTATTCTAAAATTAATCTTCGCATTGCTACAATGCTCGTACGAGTACTCATTGTACTACCGGTACAAGTACGTGAAACATTCGACAGAAGAAAGGGGGTTCAACATGTTGCAATGTGTTTCGTGGTATAACGAGACTCCCGCCCAATCAAAAGACGACAGAGTGGATGGATTGGAAGCGTCTCCATCTGTTGTATGCACGGTATGAATTGTCATTCTCGTCCAAGATTAAGAGACCGCGATTTCTGAATCGCACGACCGTCTGATGGAATAGTTCCTACACGTCATTGCGGGAGTCCGGTAAGTCGCTCGGCAAAAAGGAGAAGATAGAATTAAGGTAAGATTACCGTAGAATGATGGCTCACTGTAAGTTCCAGTCCGAACACTTGCAGATAGAGGCGGATCTGAATATTTGCTGTGCTCCTCTGAGTCAGTCAACGAACCAACATCAATCGATGGAAGATGGGCATGTTGTACGACGGTGAAAATCGCCTCGAGCACTTGCCGGTGGGTTGTACTTTGCCGAAGAATCTTCCTAATTAGGAGCGCCCTCTCGATAACACTCGATACCAAGTCTTTCTCGAAGGTTCGATATGACACCAGGTACCATTGACCATACAGTACGTACCATAACGGCCAATAATGGACCGTTGTACCGTTGTACTAATCCTCATCTTTCTGAGAGGTATGTTTGACATCGATGACACCTTACAAGTGAATACTGGAAAACGCTGCTTCGTTAATTCTTAAACATACTCAATACCAATTTGAAATTCCATTATGACAATATTCAATATGGTTACTTTTTGTTAATCTAATTGTACAAATTGTTCATCTTTACTACACGTAATGTACGATACATCGAAAGAATTGTTCATAAGCATACATACACGGATCCAACTTTCGAATACTGTGTAGGAGTCTCACACAGATTCGACGTCTCTTCCTTCTTGGCTTTGTTGTGGCTGTAGCGAATCGGAGATTTCAGCAGTCGCCGGTTCTCCCATGGTCGCTTTGACGTCATGCCTCTCATTTATAGGACTGTTGTGTTCCTGTGCGATTGGCTTCGCGTTACTTTTGCTTGTACCATAGATCGAGGTCACACCACTGACTCCATCCTCGTATTCCGCGAAGTAGTTTTCGCTTGGAGGTTGTTTAATTGCACTGGTCCTTTCGCCACTAGCGACGCGTTGATTTTTTTGAGAATCATCTTCGTCGAAGCGTGAGTTCGCGGCTTTCCCTCGAGAGAAAATGTCCGTTGGCAATCCAAACCGGTTCATCAATATTTTTCGATGTCGGTCACTCAAATCGGTCTTCTCCAATGTGATGGCCGTCAGTTCTCCGACACTCAGCATATCGGATTGGTCGATGCACAGGGGCACACGATCGACAGAATCTCGATTCCACACCCCAGTTGGAGCGTCGGCTTCGAAAGGTTCGTTGGTTCCAAAAAAGCTGCACGGTTGTGTAGACAACACCTCGGCAATATTTTCAACGACGCTAGGCAAACTTGGTTTGTCGTTGTCGAACCTGTTACCCTCTTGCTTCGGTTGGTCCTTTTCGCCGGCGACTCCACCGATCAAGGCGGCTCGGTCTTTCAAAGTGCTCACTTCGTCGTCGCCTTCGCATCCTCCGTCGGAAAAAGTTGCGGCTTTGAAACTACCGAGAGTCTCGATTACGCCACTGCCATTTTTGTTTTCGACATTACCACTTCTAGAGGTGCTGTGTTCGGAATCGTCGGAATACGTTTCGTCGTCGTCGTCACGTCTCTTTTTCCACGAATCATTGCCGTTCACTGATCTCATGCAAAGCCGACTCATTTCAGAAGGAGTGAGCGTGGCACTCTCCACGCTTTTACTGTCGTCGTCGACCTTGTTGTCAGCTTTCTGTGATTTTTTGCGGAAAAGATATTCGCCACTTGTCAGAGCAATCTCTTTAGCAAACAACTTCAGCTCTTTGATGGTCGGAACAGTTCCAAACACCTCCCTCATATCTTCAAGGAGCTTTTGGGGATTAACAGCTTCATTACCCTTCACGGCAATGGCCATGCGTGTATACTCGGTATCCGATCCCAGAGTTGATAATGTATCGTTTCGGACAATGGACAAGTCGTCGTCAGTTCGAAGCGCGGCACACGAAGTGTCGATAACACGCTTAGCAATGTTTTCGATCCGATTATCGATTCGTTTTGCAACTGCCATCCTCGATTCTGTGCTGCACGATGGAATCGAGACGTTTCGTCCAAAAACTCGAAATTCCCGACTGCTTGTCTCTTCACCTTTGGTTTCGAAAAGTTTTTCCTTGCATGCAAAATCGGAAGGAAATTCGACGGGTTTTGAGAACAAGTGCTCTCCGGAAGCCTTCTTTTCTTTAGAATCCATCGAAACAAGGGCGTCAAATGCTCTGCAAGCAGCTGTTGTTGGGGGTGCAATACTATGGTCGAAGGAACTATCTGCGGTATCCTCGGTTGCTTCCGTTCGATTCGCGAAAGACCCCTTTCGTTGGATAGTTTTTAGACCTGCAGATGTATGAATCTCATCGACACGAACCTGAACTCGAATCATCGAGTCTCCAGAAGGGTCAATCGCGTATACCGATGACAAATCGGAAATGTATTCCCAGCTCTTATCCTTCTCTTGATCAGACTTTTTCGCAGACAGTAATTGTCGGATCCCTCTCTTTCCGGTGTTTCTGAGATTGATCACAGCGTTACCTGACGAACAACCTTCCTGCACAATTGGTTGAACTGGTAGATCGATAGTTAAATTCTTACCACTACGCATCATTTTATCCGTGATTTCCAACCTCGCCGATCCGATCACTACCGCGAGATGGTTGAATTCACCACCGCTTGGAGCAAGAGCAACGTCCAAATTGAGAAGCTTGGGTGCGAGCTTTGACTTAAGATCGTTGCCATTTGCAATGCTTGTCTCAAGAACATTCGATTCAACCACCGAACCAGGAGTTTGACCTCTATGGTTGGACGCCCATACGGCAATGTGGCGTCGGTTCGCCTTCGAAAATTTTCCATCCTTCCCTAATTTTGTGTATGGAGCGTGAACCAAGGAGCTGGAAAAGGCCGACATGTTTTCAACCGAATACCCAGGTTCGGAAACGCCAACTACCGCTCTGATTTGTTCCGGCGGTACAGGAGAAATCTTCTGTCCCGTGTCATTGCTGGAAAGTTCGCGGTCAAATACGATACCAGCAACTCCCATGACATTTATATGCACCACGTGCTTAAACTTAAATTTGGAGCCTGCGTCGGAAGTTGGTGAAGTTTTGTGCTTCTGGGCATCGATAGGATGTTTTGAGATGGGGTTTGCTACCATTGTAGTATACTTCTTCTCGGTTTCCATATTTGAGTCCTGGGGTGTAGGTTTGATTTCTTCGGGCATATTCATATCAACAGAGGACGAGGCAACACTCGGAGTGACCTCGATGTTCTTGGTATTATTACCGTCTCTTTTTGCAGAGAGAACTTGAATCTTGACTCTTCTAGGTCGTTTCTTCGACAAATTTTCATCCGCAGATTCAACTAGTCCCTGTTTATCGGCATAGCGATTTTTGTGGACAACGGAAAGCGTATCATTCTTCGGTGCTGGGATCTTTGGTACCGAGCTTGTATTGCTCTGATGAGGAGACTGCTCAACTTGGTCCGGCATCAATTTGTGATCCTTCTCCACTGAGGAAATGGTCTGGCACGATTGACCATTTATTTCGGTAGAGGGAGAAGCTGATGGAATCGGTGCCGAATTTTGACAGTCGACAACTTTCTCTTTCGCACGATTAGAAGGAGATTCGATTACGGGTTGGACTTTCTGGAGGGAATTTGAAGCTGACATATTGGTCCTTGCCCGTGGGATAGCCAATTTTATCTCGATCGCCATTTTTTCTTCGATCGACGTTGGAATCGGAACGAATGCAGCAGTGATCGTATCTGCGCTTGCGCTTGCGTTTATCGTTGCATCTCCTTGTGCAGAGTCCCTACATGTTTCATTATCGGTAATAGCCCCATCTTTTTCAGGAGGAGATGTCGTCGCGTCGGCTTCGTTCCTCTTCATTGAAGATGGTGCCAGAATTTCGAAATCACTGCCAACTCTTAGTATTCTTCGGTTCTCAGCTGGAACGGGCAATGTAACTGGTGATTCCATTAAGGAACCTCGTCTTACAATATTATCTTCGTCGCTTTCATCGTAGGAAAAGGCAGAGCTCGAGTTGGGATTGTTGCTATTTGAATATGTAGTTTTCGATCGAAGGAGCTCAATAGCTCCATTATTTTCGTCGTCACCAACAATCCGAATTGAATTCTTTGGTCGATCAGTTGTGAAGGATGAGTGTGGAATAGGTTTCGTTGATTGCGGAATATTCTTCTTTTTCCTCAGCGTCATCATCTGTAGGATTTTTTTAGCTCCAGATTGCGATTTGCGGGATTGCTGGAGGACTTCAAGGGCGTTCGAGTCATCCACACGCACCAACTTGTAGGGTTTTTCGACAATTTCTTGCTTTAGAGGATCTTCTTGATGCCGATCAGCTTTTTCGACAATTTCTTGCTTTAGAGGATCTTCTTGATGCCGATCAGCTTCTTGTTGAACCTCCAGCACACTCCCAGATTCACACACTTCGAATGATGTGTGTTGCTCTTCGGTATCTTCGGTAAAATTCGGTTCTCCTTCTTGGATCATTTCTTCGTTGAGCAGTTCTGGAGAAGTTACGTTCGTATGCGGAGGGGGAACTTGAAAGGCTGTCGCTATATCTCGGGGGTTCTTACGTACCCGATTGGTTGTAGATGGGGACATAACACTGTTGAAGTCCATCGTTGCGGCATGATCAAGGCATTCGTTTTTGTTGATAGATATTTCTTGCGGGACGACAATCATTTCGTCGTTGCTTGTCTGCAGGACTTCAATTGAATCACTCGCCAAAGCCAGCTGCTTCACACGTCTATTCAGATTGCTGTTGCGACGAGACTCCAAGTACTCATCCATTGCAGAGAAGAACGAGGCAGATGACGCAGCACTAGAATCTGAAACCGATATTCCGCTAGACAGCTGGTGGTCACGACGGGGCTTGTTGGGGGACTGGACACCTGCACCGTGTTGGGGGGCGGATGTCACGGCATCCGCTAGCTCTGCTGCTCCCTTTTCTTGAGTGACAAATGAATATCTCACCTCGAATCCACCTTGTTTCTCTTCCACATTCGCGCCAATGTTCAGTGTCTCTGGTGTAGAAGGTACATGTGCAATTGATGCTGTCTTCTCAGCCTTGGAAACTACGCCCTGCGTTCGTGGCGAGAAAACGTGCTCGTTTCGGGTAAATGTATCACCGCTTTCGCTCGATGCGGAGGGAAGCGATAGAGTTGGCGTATGGGAGGTCCCATTGCCATCCGATGGAGATTCTTGGATCTTCAATTGCACGTCTTCATCATCTACAATGGCGTGACGGGTCTTGTTCGCCAAACGTCCGCTAGATAGCGACGAATATCCGCTAAAAGACGGAACCCTTATTTTCCTGGCTGTCTTTGGTGATGGTGGTGGTGATGGTGATGGGGATGGTGATGATGCCAAATTCCTCGCCTCTGACACAATCGATTTTTGCCTTGTAACTTCGATAATATCTTCAAAGTTTTCGATCGCAACCCGGACCCCACCATTGCTTGAAATCGGACTCGAGCCCCAGTCTATTATCATGGGTGTTGGGATAGAAGATTCTCCCGCTTTCGTCAAACCACTATCGTGCTCTGTGTTCCATTCTTGATGAATACCCGTGTCATTCTTGTTGGAGTGATGACGAGAGAAGATTGACGGTGGTGATGACGAAGAAACGGAGGCATTCGAATGAACAAAGGAACACAAACCGGATTCACCACTGGATGAGCTTTTGTTAGTCTTCGAAGACTCGTGGCTGGTATGCGTTGAAGAGCGCTTCAAGTCACTCCTCCTAGATTTGGTCACCGGAGGCTGCTTGCCTTTCCATACCAGTTTGCTTGTGCTCCTGTTCTCGGATAACAGTTGTTGGTTACGCTCCTGGTGGTGTTGCGCCTGTTGCGCCTGTTGCAACGATCCTGGAGCTGCATTCGCTTCCAGGACGCTGACGCTGTTGCTGCTGCTATCCCTCAGTTTCGTCTCCTGGCTGGGCATCATGTGTATCGCGGGTTTCCCCATCTTACAGAATGAGCTTTCGTTGTTGACGTTCAAAGCCAATTTTGTTTCCTTTTCTGTCGGAAGGGCTCCTTTTCCACACAGTAAAACCGAATGGGGTACCTCGTAGTACGCAGTGTTCTTGTTCGTTAGGCCTTAGACGTCTAGTTTCATGAGAAGAGAGTGGATGTGAGAAAAAGTGCAATTCTGAGTGGAACATGGATTTGATCTTGATGGAGGCCGGATTTTTCTAAGTACAGTGAACGATTATGGTTAGCTCGCATAAAAATAACGTTCCGAGAAGAAAATTCCTTGAATAACTGTAAAAATGAGATGGATCTTGTACACATCGAGGCGCTAACCCGACTCAAATCCATCAACTTCATACAGAAAATAACCGTTTTCAACTGGTAGTATTTAGATGTGTAACGGTCCTTTTCCGCGCGATTCTGCACGTATAGATGAAAAGAAGTAGGAAAGGGACGTGAATCTACCGCCTATTTTGACACTTCCCGCCAAATATTCCAGAGAAAGGAGACTCGATTGCTTCCTTATCACGATTGCCGAACGGGCCTATTATTATTATTTATCACCATCGGTGGCTTATCGATATTCTTCCACTCCTGTTGCCATGCTCGGCATCTATTTCCGAGCGGGTAATGACGGGAATGACTATCACTATCGGATTCACAGAACACGGTGCGCCACATTAGTTCATTCCTTCGTCTCTCAAGAGGTTTTCTCGTATCCATAGTTTCGGCGCGAGGTTTGGTTCGGGCATCTACCGGAAACATACTAGTAGTACCGTACGGCGTACGGTAGTACTAGTATCGCATCATCAATGGTGTAGATCCAACAAGAGCAGCATTCTTGTTGTTCTTCGGTTCTGATCGTTCTGGGCCCTGTCCGCACAGTACGGTACGTGCGGTCAGGGACGTTTCCCAGAAACAGCAGATGCCACCAGGAAAAAAAATCGTGCACCCTCCTTTTTTTGCTTTTCACCAACAGCAGAAACAGCAGCACCAGGACGAGCACAAGAAGATGAGGAGGTGGTCAAGAGGAAATTAGATTGACTTAGTAGTAGTATTGTTGTTGTTGGCATCACCGCCATCGCCATCACACCAATGTCCTCACCTCTGTTATTTTTGCCATGAAAATCACTTGTGATCTGACGAACTACTAGTACTAGCATTGGTGTGGCAGATAGTACTACTACTAGTACTTTGTCTGTATTGGTTCATTCAAAATTAGTACGGCTGCCTTTAGGATCTTACTTTCTATGGAAGAAGGACAATACTATTGGAAAAAATCTTACAATACCACCACTAACTAGATCTGCTGCAACAATAGCATCATGCAACATACTAGTAAAACATACATATGATTAAATTGCCAAGTCATGAGCAGCCAATCGTCACAGACGATTGGCCAACCCAGCCAACGCCAAAAACTAAAAGTGTCAACAAAAACTTGCACGAGGAATAATGACAACAACTTCTCCTTCTTGCTATTATTTTAGTATATCATTAGCCTCACCAATTTATCAGTGCATAGTGTTAGCCCAAACAAAAACAGTTGATCAGCAACACTTGTCTCTGGCAAGCTCAGTATTCTCACAACTTTGAAAAGTATATTTTACTTACTAGTACTATTAGCCAGTCATTAATGATTGCTGTGAGTATGCGACCAGCATGTACTGAGGAATGCTAGAACTACTGAGGCAAGCAAACCTTGAGATAACTGACTTGACTTGCAGTCATAAGCAGGAACGGTTGGAAAAGAAAAATATGAAGTAATAAAGACTCTGTATGAGTTCTTGCCATCGCTGTTCTGTCAAATCAAGGGAGTCAAATTATATGTGTACTGGTGTATTTACTCATTGCTAACACATCTGTATTTGTTCTTAAATACAAGAACCAACTGGTGTCACAGAGTACCTCGACTGATGTAATGGACACATATGATATTCAAAATTCTTTCCTTGCTGGCATTATTCCACTTATCTGTACACATTCTCTACATCCGTTCCACACACAATTTCGGTTTTCTACATTTTTATTCTAGCTTTTTAAGTCTACATTTGGACTTTAGTTTCTACCTCATTGTTGGTTGCACATAATCAGGGGTTGAGGTGGAACCAATTGATGTAGTAGATCTGAATGCAGGGATCAACAGTGCCACATGGAACTCCCCAGAAACTGGAGAAGGACGATGATACTGGTTTACAAGGCCTTCTTCATACCCTTAAAGCAAGTTTGTCCCCCTAGTCCTAGGAAAAGGGCTGACGCTCCAACAGAGCTTCCAAGTCCTCTATCCACACCTAGATCATCATGGGTTTCTGGAGATATGCAAACTGATCCTGGACACCTTGCACGTTGCTGGGACCTACACTTAAGCCGGCAATGCAACCAACATGTGTTTGGTAGGACTGACAGAGCCCAGTCCTGCATTCTGTCCTGAGCCCTCCTTGCTTATGTATATGAAGAACTTGTTGAGAGTGGGAGCCCCCTCCCCCCCCCCCCCCCACCACCACCAGGGATCCAGCCCTCACTGCCGCAGTTACAGCACTTGCAGACAACCAATGTAAGAAGCTCAGCAAGAACCTAGACCAGAAGAGAGCAGAGGCCAACAAGGTACATATCATGGGGGACACCTGGGGGCCTTTGTACATCAAGAGACTCCTCCTCCTCTGTGGAAAGAAGGATGAAAGTGACACACACCCCCCCCCCTCCGTCTATCCTGCTTGGGCCAAGAAGAGGAAGAACAAGAAGACCCACATTCTCTTTCAGTGCCAAGTGGATGCAATGGCAGACAAACCCAGCGCCCCCCCCCCCCCCCCCCCTCCTCTAGTGACCACGGTGTGCTAATGCGCTTCCAGGATTGCAACTTTCATGAGACGGACGGCTTCAATGTAGCTGATGACAGGCATCCTCCCTCTGGCTTTTACTCCCCTGGGTGGGTTGGCAGAGTTCTTGAGAAGGGAGCATGAGGAGGCTGTCAATATAGCAGCATACAATACTATGATCTCCACAGAAGGCAACTCTCTAATCCTAAGGGAATCCCTGGCGTTACAGCGCACCAAGGCCTACATCCCTATGGATTGGACAGAAGCAACCACCCAGTTGGAGAACTAAATGGCTGTACTGGCAACCATCCTTGGCTCTACACCACCCATGCCATAGTGGAGAACTACCAGCATGGACTCCTCAGGTTTAAGCTAATTTCTAATTGCAAATTAGTGTGTATTATTCCTCCAAATCCAGTACCCAAACGCACTCATTACGCCGTGACACACAAACCATCACACATAACTCACTTCTGTTTCTTTCATGATTCATCTTATCCATAACAGGAACAATATGCATTGACTAATCACCAAAAATATTGGATTTTCTAATTTCTAATTGCAAATTAGTGTGTATTATTCCTCCAAATCCAGTACCCAAATGCACTCATTACGTTGTGACACACAAACCATCACACATAACTCACTTCTGTTTCTTTCATGATTCATCTTATCCATAACAGGAACAATATGCATTGACTAATCACCAAAAATATTGGATTTTCTAATTTCTAATTGCAAATTAGTGTGTATTGTTCCTCCAAATCCAGTACCCAAATGCACTCATTACGTTGTGACACACAAACCATCACACATAACTCACTTCTGTTTCTTTCATGATTCATCTTATCCATAATAGGAACTATACTATTCATGGGCAAATCACAACAAATATCTGATTTTCTAATTTCCAATTGCAAATTAGTGTGTATTAGAATCACTTGCCAAATTTCCTTACAGTATGGCCTATGTGAACAATTTGACCAGGTGCACAATGGTTTCATCAACGGGTACGTTTGGTTGTATGACAGCTAATAACGATGCAATCGCGTTGGGAATAAAGAGAGCAATGGACATCCAACAGAAGAATGTGTTAGATGTCTCATCATTTCCATGTTAAGTACATGGGAATGATAATTCCTCCTTGATATCCTACAGCACAATTACCTCCACGCTATCCTCCACAATATCAACCAAGATATACTCAACGATATCAACCACAATATCATGCACGATACATTGTGCACTGGTTTAAGAGAGACCAACATGGGAATGAATCTGTTGGATAGCTATTAACAAAACAACTCCTTGCCCTACTACTAGAAATAACACTATAATGTACGACACACAATTCTTTCTGAAGTCATTTAAAGCAACTAGCTAGCCTTCCTCATAACTTTGGTCTTCATCACAAATTCACATTTCTTAGATCTACTCTGGAAACAAAACAGCAATCATCTTCTATTGACAGTCACCATGGTGATTCCGGTCTACTATATGTACCGGGCTCTCAAAGGGACACCTTCCATGAGTCTGGCTCTTCAAAGGGACGCCTTTGTTGAGAACCGGTTGACCTGTGGGTAATGATGCAACTACTACTTGCTAGTTGCATGCGCAATCATTCACGACTACCGATAGATGGTGAGAACCATCAGTGACAGAAGTGGTTCCTGTGCAATGGTAGTTGAAGATGGCGATTCAATTGGTTTCCTTTGGCAAGTGGTGATTCGATTTGGTTGAACTTGGCAAGTTATGATTCAATAGAGTGCATGTGACGAGTTGCAGTGTGTGGCAAATTGATTATGCTATCTGTTGTTACTCTAAAAATTGACTGAAAGGATAGGATAATTAAAATTTAAAGAGAAGTGAGCTCAGAGAGATGCTCTTATTTTTTACTGTGTATTTTTACTGTATCGGGGCTCTCTGCTGTATTTTACATGGTAGAGATCTTCCCCGGTCTTTTTTTCAGAATGGGTTTCATCGTACCGATACCGCTGTTGCTGTTGCTGTTGCTGTATTAGTGTTGTGTATTGGTCTTACTGTATCGGTCATTCAAAGGTATTGGTCTTCACGAGGTTAAGTATTTTGTTCGATGGTATATAGTATGCTAGATAAAGCCCATCTGGAATCGGTATTGATTTTCTTGATTGCAATAAGTAGTTTCCGCACGGGATATCAAGTATATTCTTTCGAACATACTTAAGGATTCCAAGTGTTCACTTATTGGTCAGGTCTTTGGATATGTCTTGTTTCTAACCGATTATCCTCTTTTCTTTGTAGGCTTAGGTGATATCGATTTTACCACTTAAGGATTCCAAGTAGTGGAGGTGCATTTGATTCTAAGACTCGATCATCGAAATAATCGTATCTCTGTTGTTACTCCGTGTTAATATTCCGCACCTCAGTCGTCGTTAATATTTGTCGATCCGCACCTCGGTCGTCGTTTCGTTTTGTCGGCTGTTCCGATCGAATTTGATGCCGACAAAGTCCCTATTTTTCGCCAACGACACTATCATTAGAATTCAACCAGAAAGATTAGCTTCCAATAATGGTGTGTATGTATTCAAAAAACATGTGGAACCCAGCATGAAACTAAAGCTCAAAGAGACAGCAGTGAAAATTGTGAAGCACATGCATCACAGTTTGACTGAAGTGGAACCATTTGGTGAGGATGAAATGTCTGTGTTGTCTCAGATTCTTTCTTGTACAAAGCTAAATGCCATTGGGCAGCAGGCATTAGCGTTTTCGATTGGTTGCAATTATCATTCACGATGCCATGTCGATGATGATATGTATTGTACTTGTTTAACAGTCATTGCTCCAGCAGAAGTGTCTGCTGACAATGTGATTTATTATTTTGTTTTCCCCACCTCCGGAATCAAAGTGTCGTTGCGTTCTGGGGATACACTGCTATTTAACCTGTTGGTGTTTCATAGCTGTTCGAATCCCAAATTCGGAGGGTGTTATATTATGAGTGCTTACGTATCACGCAAAACTGTACTAAGAACTAATCCTCTATTAATATTAAACAATAATTTACAGTTAGCCGTTCCATTCCCCCCTCGCTCGCCTCGATGACCTCAAGGAACTATAATTTATTTGTTATGGCACGATTTGGATTAAGTAATACTAAGTTATTAATTTTGTAGGTAAACAATTAAGTATTGGATGTGTCAGAGACCTCACTATCGCCATCATCGTTTGATGTCATTGAACTGTCATCACCTAAATTAGTGGCATCGTCATTATTGTTGCTGTCCTGTTCAACAATAGTGCATTGGGAGAATGTATCTTCATTAGGCAAAGATGATGTTGTCTTGTGGAATTCATCCAGCCAAGCCCTTTGGTTTTAGACAACTAGATATGAGTTTGTTTTCAAGGTACCAATTGTATCAAGTTTGGGGACAACTGCTACATCAGAAAGTATGCTGTCAACATGAAATAAGAACAGGGAGTTTTTGTCTAATTCACCTCTTGTCACAAACAACGAAGCTGTCGGTGTTGGAGTTGATTTAAACTTGGTCACTACTGCATAGGTGCCTTCATCTGCAATTTTGTATTGAGAAACAAATGAGTAAGGCTCCTTCAGATTGTAGAGCTCAAGGAAACACAAAATTTGACAGGGTATTTCACAAGCGTCAACATCGAACAATGCCCAATCATACCAAACATAGTTCAGTTGGCCACTGTCAGAACGATATGAAGGGTGGCTCCGAAACAAGTAATTTTGCTGTGTGCAGGGGTCAAACCTGTTATGTTCAGTAAATCCTTTGACAGAAAAAGAGTCCTGCAAAAGTGGAAGATCCTTGTGACATACAAAAGTCAACACGATGGGAGACAAATAGGGTTTTGTTTTGTTTGATGACCTAACCCATCTCATAGTATTTGCCCCATAGTCATTTATGAACACATGAAATTTGAGCCAGAAACTTCAGGAGGGATTTGATTACCAGAAACATCTTCTGCAGTCAATAAATTGAACTTCGAAGTAGCTACTTGTAGCAGCATTTTTCTTCCTGTCTCTTTGCCGTTTGCATAATCAATGTGGCAGCATTCTGTTGAGTGTTCTTCGATGGTGCTTTGATTTCAGTTTTGTGGTGTGATTCTGAATACAAAGAGTCCCATCCGCATGCATGGAAGTCCCCAAAACTTCATGTAGTCAACCAGGTGAAAGTAGAGATGGTTTTTGATCAGTTTTGTACCCATTCCGTCTCTGAGGCAGGTGGTATTAATACAATTGATAAAATGGATTATCATCTTGGGGAGATTTTCCAATCTAGAAATGGTTATATTTCCATGATTCAAGAATTCTTCCATGGAGAGGATCAGTTCAATGACCTCTACCTGTTTCTGAATAAATGTTCCGTCTTGGATGATGTTGATTGCCACATCAGAGGCAAGGGTGATCAGAATGGAAATGAGCATTCCGGAATAATCACGAGAGAAACTGACTTGAAAACTTTGTTCTAGGGAAATCATGGTCCGATTGCCTTGACAAAAGGCCTCCATATATCTGAGCAAGTGAGCCAATAGTACCTGCTGTGCCATTGGTGTTTAAATCAGGGGCATACCAACACTTGGGACTGCCTTTTAACAAAGAATCAAGCGATTCTTCTGCCCGCCGTGCTACACCCAGTTGATGCATATGCAAACACTCACCAGGAGTAGCAAAGTGAATGTGAAAAGTATTTTTAATGGAATGGTGGGAAATGCTTTTGAAGTAATCCTTGTATTCCCTTGTGGACATGTTTTGGGGGGGGGGGGGGGGGGGGGGGGGCTCGAAATCATCTGGAATCCAGAGTTGGGTCTGTTCCTCCACTTGGGCTTTTGGTTTATGGATGACGTGTGTCGGACATGTACAGTGACGGCACAATTTCTTCACTTTTGCCGTGCATGATCTGTACCTTCCACATAGTTTGTCATCAAGTTCTGTATCCCCAACAACATATGCAATCACAAATTTCATTTTCACTCTGAACACTTTTCCTGCATACGGAAGATAATCCCACTCCAACCCAGCCTGCATTTCACATACTTGTTTGAAAGATTGCAAGGCCACTGCCAGCGTGGTGTGTAGATTTTGAATATTATCTTTTGGCGTGTTTTTTTTCGTGTGTCTTATACTCTCAATTTCAGTGTCAGGATGAAAATAAATTGTGGTCCAAGCGTCTGGCCGTTTTCTTGTTTCAACATTGAAAATACTGAGAGTCATGTTGAGAGGAGTGAGTGAGAGGCAACCATGTGCATCCAAGCTGATTCCATCCATGTAGAAAATGATCAGAACAAGGATTTCCCCATTTTCTTTGCAGATCTGCTTCCACGATTCCATCCACCAGGAGCCGTGGGGGTGTAGTTCTGTTATGTATGTTTCGTTAGTGATTGGTGGGTTGTTTTCAGGTGAAAGAGGAGTCTCCACATTGGGAAAAGACAATTTTTTTCTTGCATCAATTCCTTATTGGTCAGAAGGGGATGAAGTGCGTCTGGGAAGGATTGAACAAATATTTGGGTGGGTAAATTGCCAGGTAACCAGTTAATTATGTGTGGCTCAAACTTGGTCTCAGAAATTCCCAAATTGGACTTGATTTCACTAAATATGGCTTCTTGATGGCAGGGGAAGGTAGTGCTGAAGTCAACACCATGAATATTTTGACATTCGTTTGCCCATTGAAAAATAGATTTGAATGTGTTTAGAGGTAACTTGTGTTTTAGCATTAGATTCATGAGCTTTATTTCAGCAATGAGCCTATTGGTAGGTGAAAAATAAACGTGGGATTGGATCAATTGCTCTCTTTCATTGATGTTTGGTTGGGATGCAGTGGGTTTTGTGGCATCCATATCATTATCATTGTGAATAGGAAGGAAAATTTCTTCATGAATAAACATGTCCTCATTGTTGTTGTTGTCTTCTGAAGGAAACAACTGTGATTCCATTAGATTTCTATCAATTTGTGGAATAAATAAATTGTGTATTACCTGACTGTTTAGTACTGAGTTGAAGTTTTCATTGGAGGATGAATTGTTATTGTGAGCAGCAGCACCAGTGGCGGAAGGTGGAATTGGACCATTCTCAGTCAATGTCAGGCCATATTGTGAAGGGGAATGGCAAACTGTAGTGGATTCTTCTCTTGCAGATGAGAAAATTCCCTTAGGTTAGTATGGTTTAAATAGAAAGCACGGCAAAAATATGTTGAATCAAGGTGACGTGACAGGCCTCGGATGTTGGTGATAAATGAACGTACGGAAAATGAGCATGATGCTATTGGAGCGATCATGAAAAGGCATGACGGTATGAAAAAAGACACAACGTGACATAGACACAACGCGGCAACAGAGCAAATAAACACTTCTGTAAAATAATTTTATTTCATATCTTGGGTTAAGGTTAAGAAGTTTGGTAGCCAGAAATAGATTTTTGAAATCAAGTGAGTCAAAAATGAGAGATCAAGGGACATTTTGAGTCCTCGGGGAGAGTTTTTGTCGCAACCTGAGCGGGGTTGAGACTCTTCACCACAAAACCTTGTGAATTTGAAAAATTGCCCTTGCCCTTGCCCATCACAAAATCAGGGTTGATTTTATCAATATATAGCTTGCAAGGGATCATGTTGGGTTGCGTGACAGTTATCGGACGAGGAGTTCAATAGACCAGAAGAGCCATCAAGCAGGTGCTATTCTGGATCCCTGGACAAGGTCTCCCGGCCCATAGATGCCCTATATACACCCTTCCAGCAAGAGCCAGCATTGCTCAAGAAGGTGGGCAAGGGGGACGCTATGTGAACAACCAAGAACGTCATGCTTGGATGGCTCATTGACTCCATCAGCAAGACCATCAGTCTCTTCCCTCATCAAGTGGAGTGACTGCAAGGAATCTTTCAATCTATCACACCCAACCAGCAAACTGTGCCAGTCCAGCAGTGACACAAGGTGCTAGGTGAACTCAGGTCCATGTCTATGGCCACTTCTGGGCTCCCTCCTGGACCTGTTCTCCATCCTCCAAGAAGCCTTCTGGTACCAAGAGCCAGGACGCCAGCGGCTGCACCTGACTAACCTGGGCTCATAGCTTCCTAGAAGACGTCAACAAGCGTCTAGCAGCTGACGTTGCTGGTCAGCCTACCAGGCTTGCAGAAGTAATCCCTGACCTGTGCCCAGCCACACTTGGGGCATGTGATGCATTTGGAACAGGAATGGGGGCATACATTTTGCCCCCCTCCCTAATGGGGAGGCTCAGCCACTCATGTAGAGGAGCTCCTTTCCCTGGTGGGTCCAGTCCCAGTTGGAGAGCTTTGCCAACCCAGAAGGGCCCACTAATAACAGTGACTTGGAACTAGCTGGTTTCATTGTACACAATAATGTCGTGGCCCATACAACCTGTGTTGAAGAACACACGACTCATGGCTGCTACAACAACATGACGGCTGTATACTGGCAGAGGAAAGGCTCTACCACCACCGGTCCATCTGCCTACCTCCTAAGGCTCCAATTCCTTCACCAAAGGCTCCACAAATATGCAACCCGCCTACAGGACTACATCCTGGGGCCTGTCAATCACATGGCTGACCTCTTGTAGCGCTCATCTCTCTCTCTCTCTCCCTCTGACTTGACACTGCCCTGCTTGATCACTTCAAAACTCACTACCCACAGGACTTTCCTTGGATCTTATGCTCCCTCAGGGCAAAGATGCTTTCTGCATTGACCTTGGCTCTACCCAAAAGATGATGCAATCCTCTGTTACCGAGATCTATGCCAAGCACAAGTATACCCATTGGACTCAATGACTTCAATACTGTCTGTTTCAAGGCGTTGACCCCTTCCTCCAATCTGTTACAGATCCAATCCCCATCCTCTAGGTCTTTCCAAAAAGACTCCATGATGATGAATGCCTGTCCCGTAGCAACCAGCCCATCAGATATTGCACAGTATCAGAAACCATCCAATCAATAGGTCAGAAGTTGCCCTGTTTGGGGGCCAAAGACCCCGGGAGAAAGACTCACTAGGGGGGCTGAACTTGTTGAGGCTAACTGCCCAGCCCAGTTCCGGGGATATGCCAAGCTGGGTCCTGCTCCCTGCGGGGTGAAACCAGTCCCCATCACGCTAATAGTCATACACACCCTCAGGTTTGCTCACCAGCATGTTTCCCCTACTCCTCCAGCCTGGCAAGCTGTGTCCAATATGATATGTATTGTCTTCTTTTTCTGCCTCCGCCTGGGGGAATGCGCCAGCATTACCAGAGACGACCAGGCCTTCCTCCTACTAGCAGATGTTTCATTCTATCTACTAGGGTCAAGGCTCATCATCCAGCAGACCAGCAGACCAGCAGACCAGCGCACAAGAAGCTTCATGCAGCCACCTCTGTCAGCACCCTCACCTTCACCACACAGAACAATGGGGATATAATTGGGAAGTGGTAGGACACGTACAGAGTGCTGGAGGCTTCCTCTGCTGCTCTGTTACAGCCTGTGCGTGACAGCAACAAGAAGTCCTTCACGCCAGGAGGAGCTGCTGCCCCATCAGCAGCTCATGCTTTAGTCCTGCTCTGCTGCAACTGGTGGCCAGTTAGTACGTCTCTAATGGTCGTGTTCTGACATTACATTGATTGGTGCCGAGACTGTCACCACCAAGTCAATGAGAGTCTAGTAGTGAAGGGGAAAGAGATGGGTCAGAGGAGGGTTGTCATTGTCATTGTCATTGTCATCATCATCATCATCATCGTAACTTGTTTGAATACCCTTCCTGATCAAAAACCAAGTAGTAGAGTAACATGTAGGTATTTCTTGAATGGGTGTCATTTTGTACTATTTGCACAGTGGCGAACCTTCACGCTCTGTTCTATCAAAGGAGAAACAGAATGGTCGTCAAAATCAAAATAGTGTCGCTCGGTTCTTCCGTATCTTTGTATACTTGAATCTTGTCGATTGCCATTCCCGGTCAGAAAATCAGTACTAGAGTAACATGATGGTGTTTGAAAGTGGTAGTCGTATCTGTACATGTGCACCCTCATCCTCCCTTCTATTGGAGTGGAGTCAGATGGGTTGGCGAAGGGCCGTCGTCGTTGTCTGTTTTGTATTGTATTTGTGTATCAGTTATTTGCCGTTTGAATACCCTTCCCGCTCCAAATTGAAGTAGAGGAACGCGTAGGCATTTGAGTTGGTGTCATTTTGTACTATTTGTACGGTGGTGAGCCCTCATGGTCTGTTCTGCTGTAGGAGAAATAGACTGGTCGTCAAAATGGAAATGGTGTTCATATCTTCATAATTTGCCGTTCGATCGCCCTTTGATTGCCATTCCTGGTCAGCAAATCAGTAGAGTAACATGCTGGCATTCAAACATGGTAGGATTTCTTGTACATGTCTGCCTCCATTCTCTCCTCTATCCAAGGGGAAAGAGATGGGTCGGAGTAGGGCCCGCCATTGCCGTTGTCTTTGTCGTTTGAATACCCTTCCCAATCAAAAATGAAGTACTAGAGTAACGTGACGGTATTTGAGTTGGTGTCATTTTGTACTATTTGTATGGTGGTAAACCTTCATGGTCTGTTCTAGTGAAGGAGAAACAGAAGGGCCGTTGCAGGGTTGTCAAAATGGAAGTTAATGACATCGGTGATTTTGATGATTGGAATTCCTATCAAAAATAAATCATGTCTTTGAGGGTTTTTCTGCTGTATTTGCAGGGTCTTTTCACTTGTTCTTTTTTTGCAGAGATTTCAGTGTACGGAGCACACACATGTTCATTACCCATAGACGTGTACATGGTTTTTATACTGTGTATTTATTGTGGTATTTTGTACACAGTGTGTTAATAAGTGCAGTAACCAGCATGTTGCAAAGATGAGAGAAAATCATTTGTGCGTACAAAGTTTGACACAAAATAATGTTCATCACGGCAACTTTATGATATCCCTAACCCTGAAATTGTTATTTAATTGATTATTTTTATTCCACCAAGTCGAGAGTGGGTTTTAGGTGATGATCCAGATAGGGATCAATGAGATATTGTCTGGAAAGGAGAAGCGCGGGACACGCGAGGTATTTTAGTAGACACGCGACCTAAAAAGATAGAAAATTTTAAAAATAGGGTCGAGAATTTTAAAAATACCGCGCGAGAGCCCGCGGGGGGTAGAGAAACAGTTCTCGGACGCTGTAGTAAGATTGTCCATTGCCAAAAGTATCCAACCACAATTGTCACGCGTAGAGTACAATCGTTTGTCTACTAACACACTAACACAGCGTTGCTGTTCTTCAGTACCTGCACTAGTAGTAGCAGTCCCTCCCTATCTCCAAGAACCTTGTTGCCTCCCTTGCTTGTGTTCAACAATGGAACATGATCATACGCCTTCTTCCTGCCAGATAAGGGGGTGCCAGCACCAGCATCAGTCAGACACCACTCCACCCGGCACCAGCACCAGCTCTCTTTAACCCTCCCTTGTTGCTCCTCTCTGAGCTTCTCTTCTCCCCCACCAGCAGTTCCCATCCTGTGGCTTCTTGTAGCCCAACGACAGTATACTATTAGGCGTAACAACCAAAGGCTTGTTGTTACTATCAGCCAAAATCTGTGCGCTGGTGTGTGTGTGTGTGTGTGTGTGTGCGTGGGGGGGGGGGGGGGGGGGGGGGGGGGGGGGCAAACAAAACAAACCACGCAAGAAGAACCCAATCCGGGACCGGACTCCCCAGCCACTGTGACGACGTACAGTGGAATGTCTACCAAAACCAACCACAGGATGGAGTTTCCCAGAACCCCCTTTGGCAGCAGTGCTTAACCAACCAACACACCCATAAACTACAAGCATCTCACACTCAGTACGTACTATCTAACAAGTACGAAGTAACTGATAGCCGATCCTAAAAGTATTCATACCGTACCGGTACCGTATGAAGGACGGGCAGAAAAAACGAAGTAATAGAGAGTTAAAGATAACTGAAAAATTAGGAATGCGTTTTTTGAAACAAAATCTTGTCCTCGTACAGTAATTACGTATGTATTCAACAATCTTACTTACCTAAAGGTAATCTTACCAGTACCGTACCGTACTATACCGTACTACAGGTACCTACCGGTAGACTGGCGGTAGATCCATCACGTACTACTCGTACGCACTCCTACCGTACCGTATTGTCACATGTTCAATGTCAAAATAATGAGAGATTATTATTAGTATGTCAGAGCAGTGTCCGACACCCCTCTTAGCAAAACGCGCATGATTTAACCGTAACGGTTGAAATCTCTGACACTCTAAGGTAACCACTTTACAGTAGTAAAACCATCCAATCAGATTCAACCTTTTGAAATGTATGCGCATGCGCGCGCACGATTGGATCGAACCAATTGTTGTTACTCTAAAAAGCGACCAAAAGGTATAGGATAATTGAAATTTAAAGAGAAGTGAGCTCAAGGTGAGGCTCTTAGTAGTTTTGCTATGTTATTCTCGTAGTCGACCGGTATCCCTGTGTTATTTGTGTTGTATGTAGGGATGTCTAAACCGGTCATAGATCATGTGCAACTCGTCATAAGACAGTGAACACATGATGCGACATAGATATCTTGATACTTGAAGTCATTTTTATCTCTGGAGGAGTATAAGTAACTTTTCAAGTGTAGAATGGAAATAACTGCCGTAGAATGTACGTAAGTACGGTAGGTGTATTTTTGACCGACAACACACCCCTTGATTCAACCACACTTAGTGAAGGAGTGTTGAATTACAAGTCGGTTCTCCATCTTGTAGGACTCTAAAACCTTAAGTATAAGCTTGGATATCAAATCGGAAGATTGTAATCGTAGAATTGGAGTAGCATTGAAGGAGAGGTGCTTGAGTATGCGGTGGTCGCGAAATCGATGGAGCCGATGAGTCAATTAGCCGGAATTGATTTTAAAACCAGGTCCGAAACATCAATCATTGATTGATTGGAGAATCAGGATTGACTCGTAGAAACACAAAGAGACATGCCATAGAGTCAAGCGTCGACAGAGGGGACGTATGTTGAAGTCAAGCAATTATTTGATTGAAGGCTTGGAAAAGAGATTGATTATACGTAGAATAAGGTCGAACGTCGAAGATTGATTGCTCTAAGCCGTAGGATAGGATCGTACGTTGAGAATGGAAGAGCACAGCAACGTGACAATGATGCTGGTAGTAGAGGTTAAACATCGAGGAAGTGGATTCATATCTTTGAATGGGTAGAAGAGGCGGACTATCGATTCCAGAATCAAATATTGGTATGGATCTTAGGAAGAAAATGGAGGATAAATCGTTAATCGCCAGCAGAGCAGAGACGCTGAAAGTCGTGGAATAGATTCACAGCGTAGAGGATAAGGGGAATCGATTTCATAATCAAAGTGATGGCGATTGATTGATCGTAGAAGAGTTACCAATCGTAGTCGAGGGATTGATGGTAGGTTTAAGGATCAAATCAAACGCGGAGAAGAAGGATGGATTATATGACGAATCGTGGAAGGTGCATGATCGTAGATTGATGGAGAGAATTGATTGAACAATGCGTGGTATCATGGAGTTTATGACCAAGGGTCGTCCATGAGGAGAAATTAAATCGTTGTTCACAATTGTACCATAGAATCAAATATTGGTGCTGATCTTTGGAGGGAATTGGACGTGATTGTAGATATGAACGAATCGTAGATATCGTTGGGTTGTAGATCTGAATCAAGAGAGGATATCAACTCGTCAACGAAGGATTGTAGATAGTAAAGATCGAATATCAACGGAGATTGGAGAATCCGGATTGACTCGTAGGACAAATCATAATTTGATCAAGAATAATGGCTCAAATGGTTGATGACAAAACCGAGTATGGGTCATTGATCGAGTGATCAAGTGATGGGATATTCGGAATCAATCGTAGAAATTGATTGTGAAACGAATCGTAGAGTTCATGCCATATCAAGCGTAGGAAAGAATTCAATCAGAGATCGCAGGAATGAATATAGCAAAATCGGATGTAGTATTAGGTTCAATTCAATCATCGAATAGAATCAAACGAGCCAATTACTGATGAGGTGGATGGATTGAACGGGAGAGGAAGGATCGATTGTGGATCTCAACAGATGGGAGTCATATTTGCGAAGATGAGATTGGCTTATCATAGAATCTCAAAGAGATGTGTCACAGAAACGAATGGAATCGGACGGGATTCATTTCTGACTTGGTAGGAAGATGATCTATCAATTCCAGAATCAAATATCGAACGCCGACAAAGGGATTGAATTGTAGGAATCGGTTGAGTGTGGAATACAATTGAGAGGTCGGAATGGGATTGATGGTTCAGAAGCAATTGCAACTGCTTGAATCAAACATGATTCCAGGGTTGGGACGGAATGTTGATTCAAAGGGATGATCGAAGAATAGAGTTATGATCACGCCATCCAATCAATACTCACGCTACGTATGGGAGCGAGCAAAGATCGAGGGGTTGACGCATAGAGACTTGATTGTGTCATTATTTGATGCCGTAGAATAGGATTGGTCTATTGTCTGAAGGAATGCAAGGAGAATATCAAGTCAAGGATTGAAGAACGGGGTCCAAAGCCGACTCAAGGGGTTGACGCATAGAGACTTGATCGTGTCATTATTTGATGCCATAGAATAGAATTGGTCTGAAGGAATGCAAGGAGAATATCAAGTCAAGGATTGAAGAAAGGGGTCCAAAGCCGACTAGTAGATTCCTTCTGTATGAGATCTCATCTAGCTCGCATGTTAATTAAGCTTTGAATCATATCTTTGTCTGGATACTTGAACTCTCATTTATGTTTTCAGCACGTGGATTCGCTCGTGTTAACCGGCAACACACCCCTTGATGCAACACTTCTTGGTGAAGGAGTGTTGGATTACCTGCTGGCTCGTTGATTTGTTTTCAGTGGGATCTTTGTCTCGTGCGCGGATGATAAGTAAATTTGTTGAGGCTTATGAGGAAAACGCTGGAAGTTAAACACAGCGTCACGCAGTTAGCCAATGCACACTCCTTGAATTAGATGCACACCCCTCGATTCAACACTTATGGAATTGAATTCCATGGTTCAATTGAATTCCATGGTTGTGAATGATAAAAAACAAAGGGAGTCGTAGATGCCAAGGATTGACTTAATCAAACACAGTCCAATCGTAGAATGGGATCAGAGATCAAATCACAGAATTGTAGACATCAAAGGCGATTGTAAATCAGATCGTGGATGGGTCGGAGGCCAACTCAAAGATCAAAAACGATTGGTAAATCAGATGTCCTGATCAAGATTGTGAAGGGATTCTGTGCATCGTTCTGGTACACTTCCCCTGGAAGGGAAATCAATTGTAGAATCGATGGAAGTGACGGATTCTGTGCATCGTTCTGGTACACTTCCCCTGGAAGGGAATCGTTCTGGTACACTTCCCCTGGAAGGGAAATCAATTGTAGAATCGATGGAAGTGACGAATTTTGTATCAAATGTAGATCTTGGAATGACTAGTTGTTTCATGGATATTGATTCGGACAGATCTGTTGCATGGATATTGATTTGGACAGATCAATTAAACTGGAGGGTCTTGAATTTCATCTTAGATTTGACCGTAGAAAGCAATTGAGTGTTGAATACGATTAATAGATTGTAGGAATCGGATCAATGGCGTGATTAATTGACCGCAAGATGAATTGTAGAAATTGTTCGATGCATAGCTTGAGTATCGATTGGCTGGCCAACGAAACATCAAGTCGTAGAAGTTGTCTGGTCGTAGATCGAATTACAGAATCGTAGACATCGTTGGAGCGGGTGATTCACTTCTGATCAATTGCGATGTTGGGAGATAATTTGGTGGGGTGAAGACTGACCAAACATACGTCTAGTGATCGTAGCCGAGGTACAATCATAATTGAAGTAATGATAGCGTCGCATCAAATCTAGACTCTTGAAGAGGACAATTGTTGGATCGTAGGTTGTGCAGAGGGCAAATCGTAGACGGGATGGAAGATTAGGGAGTTGTGTTCATATTGCGATCAAACGAGTCAAAGGAGATTGATTGATCATGCATAAGTGCATTAGGTGTCAGTCAAAAGTATCGTAAAACCAATTCATCGACAAGATGTTAGCCTACAAGTGATACATCTTTATCTTCAGAGCATCGCAATGTTGTTTGGAGAGCCGTAGGACAGGCTGGTAGTATGTTTCAGAGCAAAGCTGGTTACGACATGGGGATTGCAATGATCGTATGTATGCAGGAGCGGCGTTTGGAGGGTCAGTGACCTCAGCAAGTGTCTCAGATGGTAGTAGCTGATCGTACATTGGAGGCTGTGGTGAGGGTGAGGGAGCTGAATTTGGCAAGCGGCGGAATGTTGCAATTTCATTCTGAGGATTAAATGTCCAACCAAAGTTGGTTGGTCCCCAAGGTGGGGCAGAATGATGGTCTGAACTGGGCAATGTGGATGGTGTTACATGTGACGCAGTCACAGCGGACGCGTCCTGGCATTGGATTGGAGGACGAGTAGTGGTGCGTTGGAAGGAGATAGAGTTGGATCGGACTTGGTGGATCGAATGGTAGATTGGGGAATCAGAATTGTCAAATGAAGTCGCGTGTATTGTTGTAGGGAGACGATGCTGGATATCAAGTCAACCACAGGGTTGTTGAAAGTTCACCAATCGATAGGTCATATGTAAATTAAGCGTTGCAGTGTATCTTTGTCATGATACTGGAACGAGAGCGAGTCTGGAATTCGAACAGAAGACTTGGTGGAGAGATCGATTAATCGTACGGTAGGATATGATTGAAGAGGAGATCAATGCTCATAGTTGAGAATCAACTGTAGTTGCCACACTTGGTAGAAGTTGCCGGAGAGACGTGTCCTTGGAGAAGAGGAAGACGGATCAACTTCAAGCCGTAGGTGCGGAATAGAAAGGAAGGAACCGTTCATCACAGGAAGAAGAATGGAGGATAAAGCGTAGGATATTCGATTGTAGAAACCGCAAAGAGACATCAAACGGTGATGGAGGGGAAAGATGCGTAGGAGAAGGATGCTTTGTCTTGATACTTGAACTGTCGTTCGAACATCGTTTTAGTTCGCGAAGGAGTAGTAGCGTTGTGCGCATGATAAGTAAATTATTTGAATTCGCTTGTGGTGGGGTTACACGAACTGGCTACACACCCCTTGATTCAACACGTAGTGAAGGAGTGTTGAATTATTTGTCAGTTCATTGATTTGGTGTCAGTGGGATCCTTGTCTTGATACGTGAAGTCGATTGTAGCCTTGGAGCACGGTAAGTAGCTTCATATGCATGATAAGTAAATTCCGTGAGGCTCATAAGTAAATTCCCTTAAGCGTACCAGGAAAAGCTTGGAATTTTTTTGGGTACACGTGCAAGCAGCAGGCGGTTATCCAATGCACACCCCTTGAGATTAAAGACAGCGGTGGTCTTTGTCGTGTAACGTTGTAATCCAGAGAGCTGGTTGTGGGTTACAAGGCTTGTGATAGCGAGTACACCCCCTGATCCACAAGCAGGGAACAGAAGGAAGATGTACGTCCAGGGTGCGGCCCTTAGAAGGAAGGCGCCGCAAGTAACAAGAAGGGTGAAACCTGGAGTGGAGGCCTAAGAGTAGCACACGGATGGGCGTTACTACAAGTGTCCTCTGGCGGGAACCGAACAGTTGAGGTGCTGAACGGGCGGAGATAGATATAGCTTAAGGTATACAGCACGATCCTACAGATGGGCAGCAATCGTGTGAGTTATAAGGGCTCTATAACCTGTTGTTACTCTAAAAAGCGACCAAAAGGTATAGGATAATTGAAATTTAAAGAGAAGTGAGCTCAAGGTGAGGCTCTTAGTAGTTTTGCTATGTTATTCTTGTAGTCGACCGGTATCCCTGTGTTATTTGTGTTGTATGCAGGGATGCCTAAACCGGTCATAGATCATGTGCAACTTGTCATAAGACAGTGAACACATGATGCGACATAGATATCTTGATACTTGAAGTCATTTTTATCTCTAGAGGAGTATAAGTAACTTTTCAAGTGTAGAATGGAAATAACTGCCGTAGAATGTACGTAAGTACGGTAGGTGTATTTTTGACCGACAACACCAATGAAATTCAACCAAATTGGTATGAAGAAACCCGGATATACGGCCCTACGAGTGATGGTAGTACAAAACTTACGGTGGTACACAACCAACGTAGAATATAGGGTAGTACAAAATCTACGTAGAAGATACGAGGAAAACCCCGGATATAAGGCCCTGCGAGTGATGGTAGTACAAAACTTACTTTGGTACACAATCTACGTATAATATACGGTAGTACAAAATCTACACAGAAAATGCGAGGCAAAACCCGGATATACGGTGCTACGAGTGATGGTAGTACACAACCTAAGGTAATACACAACCTACATAGAAACTAGTAATGTGGTACAAAGCATACGCTGACACCTATGTAAGAAAGGAACCCGGATATACAGATGGGGACATACGAAACCCGGATATATAGTAATTCAAAACCTGGATATATGGTTGAAGCCCGGATGTATGGTACAGAACCTACGCTGACTGAAAAAATAATAACTAGGGTTATTATTTATTTTTAGTATAAAATAACTGGGTTATTATATACTACTACTTTCTAAAACCGCGCGCGCGCAGGTCTGTCAGAGAGTCTGACAACTGCTTGATTCTGGTAAAAATAATGAGAGATTATTATTAGTATGTCAGAGCAATGTCCGACGCCTCTCTTAGCAAAACGCGCGTGATTTAACCGTAACGGTCGAAATCTCTGACACTCTAAGATAACCACTTTACAGTAAAACTAACCAATCACATTCAACCGAATTCAACCATGGCCGAACCTTCTCTGCGACCAAAAGACCAAGCCGGATGCAATTACTCAGCCAATCAGATTGAACGTGTCACTTTGCACTTCCCCCAGCCCGACCAGCAGCAAAACGCAAACAACACAAACACAACAAACACATACACTTCAATCCTGACAAACCGAAAAGTACATAAAGACACAAAAAACGTCGAAAACGTCAAAAACGTCGAAGCAACGAAAACAAGAACAAAACAGCCAAAACACTTGCAATTTCCACAAAATAACACCACCATCCTCAACAAAACACTCCCCTCGGTCTCCAGCAACAAAAATGTCCTACACAAGTGGCCTATTTGCCAGAGCAGCACGACATGTTCAACAGGATGACCTTGATGGTGTCCCAATTAATACCCAACTTGCCTACGGTCACAAAGGGGCAGAGTTCCTTGAGTTTTGCACTACCATATTCGGCTACCTAGATTACCCACAAACAGTAACTGAAGAGAAGGTGTTTGGCTTCCTTTTCTATCAGTCATATCGATCCCGTAGGAGAAGAGGCCGGAAGCCCAAGAGGGACGCGGGAACACCACAAATATTCGACCCCACCGACTATGGCGCCGTGATGGCCAAATACAACACCAATAGTAGTAGTAACAATTGCGAATCGCTGTTGGAGCTGGAGGAGATAGAACAGCATGATCCTGTAGGCTATGACACTGTGAATCAATACTTGTGTTCCATTCTCAAAATATTGAGGCACCAGCAAAGTCAAAATGCCAACAATCTTACAAAGGAACACATCAGATCTGAAAGAGTCACCCAACTGCTGCGAGTTGTTCAAGTTCGAAAGAAGAAGATTGCAAGAATGAGATTCGATGAGAAGATAGATCATGCCCTTTCACCATACATGAATGTGCAAAACATTGAGCGAATAGAAGATTTCTTGTTCTTTAAGAATTGTTACAAACCAAATTATCATGTGGCATCCTTGAGAGACAGATTCTGTTTTCTTATGACACATGGAGGGGTTCTCCGCGGCGAGTCCTTATTCAAATCCGATCTGTCCGATCTGTGTGATCTTATCAAATATGATGAAGGCACACACGCCTGCCAGATCCTAATTATGCAAATAATAACAGGCAAAACCAACGGTCAGAAAACTTTATATGGACGCGTTATGAGACATCGAAAAGTTAACATGTGTCCGATTGGTGCGTTGGGCTTCTATTTGATGGCACGATTCCATTCAACGCGCGAGCTTGCTCACTATGACTTTGCAAGTAATGCCAATTGGTTCGACGTCAAATTACTCACAGATTGTACTAATAACTCTGACAATTGAGACTCAATCACGGACCAAGCGTTTGCCAATACAATGAAAGACGCGTGCAAGGCCTTGGGTATTGCTTCGAAGCACTTTGTTCACTTTGGACGAGGAACCGGTGCGGTTGCATGTGAGATGCAAGAGGTTGATCCCCAATACATCAAAATGATTGGCAATTGGAACGTTGATGTCAGAGAGGACCGATACTCTTCCAAACTCCCTTTGAAGGCTATGAGGGCATTGGCTGGGCATTCGCAAGATAAAGGGGGGTTCTTCTTGCCAAGAAGTACTATCGATCCACCTCCGGAGCTTCGTCAACAAGTCTTCCCCTTCCTTGACAAGGCAATACGCACCATTGATAATGTCCCAAAACCGACTGCTCAAGCTTTCTTTGAGCTCCTCCTCAATTTACAATGTGTGGTACTGCAGGACGCGGCCATCTTGATACACCAAGGTAGGAAAAACCGGCTCTTCTCCTTGCCTGCCTTCCAAACCGAACTGTTCAAGACTTATCAAGCAACACTCATTGACAAGGTCATTGCCGAAGCAACAATGGGCGCCGCTACTACCTCAATCGAAAGGAGCCTCGATGTTGCCCTTCTGGGGGTTCGCGACCGGCTGCACAACATTCATTTGGAAGTCCACAATGTTTGGAAGGACGTTGGGAGGGTTAAGGCTTCAGTTACTGGCTTCAGACAAGAACAAGGTGCTGTCAACACCCAAGTTCACCACTTCCTGCAGCACGTGCATGCATATCAAATGGCGCCAACACCGACAACCCCAACAGAACCAATCGAGGACCCGCCGGATACTCGTCCAACAATAGGATTGTTCTGTAACCACAAGTTGGTTACGTCGATGTGGAATGAGTGGTTTGGACTTGGGGAATTTGTTGGTGTTGACTTCCCTGAAGGGGGTATTGAAGACCTTGAAAAGATCGGCAGTCGATGGAGACAGCATTACAACTCAGCGGACCAGAAGCATTTCTCCAGACTCAAGTGTATTATCGGTTATGTGAAGAGTAGAGTTGTTGCCGGCAAATCCTTAGAGGCAGTACTGGAAGAAGGTGACACCTGAATGAAGGCAAAGAGGACCCTTTCAACAATCCACACCCATCTTCGAAAGGCCAAGTCCTTTAGACTTGATAGTCCCACCCCCAACAACGGATTGACATGCTGGGGAGCACCAGCAGCAGCACCCCCGCCACCACCACCAAACACGTTGTTGCAAAGCGGTTGAGCCGATTCGATTGGAGAGGAGAGGAGGAGTCGATCGATTGGAGAGGAGAGGAGGAGTCGATCGATTGGAGAGGAGAGGAGGAGTCGATCGATTGGAGAGGAGAGGAGGAGTCAATCGATCGATTGGTGGAGAGGAGGAGTCGATCGATCGATTGGTGGAGAGGAGGAGGTGATCGATCGATAGGAGAGGAGGAGTCAGAGAGGAGAGGAGGAGAGGAGAGTCGATTATTGATTGGAGGAGAGGAGAGTCGATTGTTGATTGGAGAGGAGGAGAGTCGATTGTTGATTGGAGAGGAGGAGAGTCGATTGTTGATTGGAGAGCTGAGCCGAGTCGATTGTTGATTGGAGAGAAGAGCCGAGTCGATTGTTGATTCTGGAGACAAATCCCATGGTCGATCCGATTCCAAGATTGTTTTGCTTAGCATCAGTTTAAGATGAATCCCATGGTCGATTCGATTCCAAGATTATTTGGCTTAGCCAAGTTTAGCAGAGCCAAAAAAGATGCAGAGTTTAGTTCCAAATTTGAAATTATGAGCTCTTTGTTGCAAAAGTAGAAATTTTGAAGTGGAATCACTTGTTATCTAGTAATATTGCGTGTACGTAGTAGAATCACGTGCTTTCTATTTTCATTTTGCAAATCTTTTTCTATTTTCGTTTTGCAAATCACTCCAACCAATCGTGTCACCAACGGTCGATCGTGGAAATGGATCCCATTTACTTGAGTATCAAAGAACGCGTCGTGTTTAGTTGAATATCAAAAAACAGAAATCAATTCGAAAAAGTTATGGGATTTACCTCGGCCGGCGCGTTTAGTCGCAGCAGGTAGGGCTGTCTTAATTTATGTTTGATCTTCAGTTCTTCATATCCAGGAGTGGGAATCAATTCGGGTTCGGGTTTGACTTTCATCATCTGCGGAGGTGCGGAGCTAGTACAAGCTAGTACAAAACCTACGCTGACTGAAAAAAAAATAACTAGGGTTATTATTTATTTTTAGTATAAAATAACTGTGTTATTATATACTACTTTCGAAAATCGCGCGTGCGCAGGTCTGTCAGACAGTCTGACAACTGATCGATTCTGGTAAAAATAATGAGAGATTATTATTAGTATGTCAGAGCAATGTCCGACACCTCTCTTAGCAAAACGCGCGTGATTTAACCGTAACGGTCGAAATCTCTGACACTCTAAGATAACCACTTTACAGTAAAACTAACCAATCAGATTCAACCAAATTCGGCCATGGACGAACCTTCTCTGCGACCAAAAGAACAAGCCGGACGCAATTACTCAGCCAATCAGATTAAAGGTGTCACTTTGCACTTCCCCCAGCCCGACCAGCAGCAAAATGCAAACGCCAACGCAAACACAACAAACACATACACTTCAATCCTGACAAACAAAACGAAAAGTACATAAAGACACAAAAAACGTCGAAAACGTCGAAGCAACGAAAACAAGAACAAAACAGCCAAAACACTTGCAATTTCCACAAAATAACACCACCATCCTCAACAAAACACTCCCCTCGGTCTCCAGCAACAAAAATGTCCTACACAAGTGGCCTATTTGCCAGAGCAGCACGACATGTTCAACAGGATGACCTTGATGGTGTCCCAATTAATACCCAACTTGCCTACGGTCGCAAAGGGGCAGAGTTCCTCGAGTTTTGCACTACCATATTCGGCTACCTAGATTACCCACAAACGGTGACTGAAGAGAAGGTGTTTGGCTTCCTTTTCTATCAGTCATATCGATCCCGTAGGAGAAGAGGCCGGAGGCCCAAGAGGGAGGTGGGAACACCACAAATATTCGACCCCACCGACTATGGCGCCGTAATGGCCAAATACAACACCAATAGTAGTAGTAACAATCGTGAATCGCTGTTGGAGCTGGAGGAGATAGAACAGCATGATCCTGTAGGCTATGACACTGTGAATCAATACTTGTGTTCCATTCTCAAAATATTGAGGCACCAGAGGAGTCAAAATGCCAACAATCTTACAAAGGAACACATCAGATCTGAAAGAGTCACCCAACTGCTGCGAGTTGTTCAAGTTCGAAAGAAGAAGATCGCAAGAATGAGATTCGATGAGAAGATAGATCATGCCCTTTCACCATACATGAATGTGCAAAACATCGAGCGAATAGAGGATTTCTTGTTCTTTAAGAATTGTTACAAACCAAATTATCATGTGGCATCCTTGAGAGACAGATTCTGTTTTCTTATGACACATGGAGGGGTTCTCCGCGGCGAGTCCTTATTCAAATCTGAGCTGTCCGATCTGTGTGATCTTATCAAATATGATGAAGGCACACACGCCTGCCAGATCCTAATTATGCAAATAATAACAGGCAAAACCAACGGTCAGAAAACTTTATATGGACGCGTTATGAGACATCGAAACGTTAACATGTGCCCGATTGGTGCGTTGGGCTTCTATTTGATGGCACGATTCCATTCAACGCGCGAGCTTGCTCACTATGACTTTGCAAGTAATGCCAATTGGTTCGACGTCAAGTTACTCACAGATTGTACTAATAACTCTGACAATCGAGACTCAATCACGGACCAAGCGTTTGCCAATACAATGAAAGACGCGTGCAAGGCCTTGGGTATTGCTTCGAAGCACTTTGTTCACTTTGGACGAGGAACTGGTGCCGTTGCATGTGAGATGCAAGAGGTTGATCCCCAATACATCAAAATGATTGGCAATTGGAACCTTGATGTCAGAGAGGACCGATACTCTTCCAAACTCCCTTTGAAGGCTATGAGGGCATTGGCTGGGCATTCACAAGATAAAGGGGGGTTCTTCTTGCCAAGAAGTACTATCGATCCACCTCCGGAGCTTCGTCGACTTGTCTTCCCCTTCCTTGACAAGGCAATAAGCACCATTGATAATGTCCCAAAACCGACTGCTCGAGCTTTCTTTGAGCTCCTCCTCAATTTACAATGTGTGGTACTGCAGGACGCGGCCATCTTGATACACCAAGGTAGGAAAAACCGGCTCTTCTCCTTGCCTGCCTTCCAAACCGAACTGTTCAAGGCTTATCAAGCAACACTCATTGACAAGGTCATTGCCGAAGCAACAATGGGCGCCGCTACTACCTCAATTGAAAGGAGCCTCGATGTTGCCCTCCCGGGGGTTCGCGACCGGCTGCACAACATTCATTCGGAAGTCCACAATGTTTGGAAGGATGTTGGGAGGGTGAAGGCTTCAGTTACTGGCTTCAGACAAGAACAAGGTGTTGTCAACACCCAAGTTCACCACTTCCTGCAGCACATGCATGCATATCAAATGGCGCCAACACCAACAACCCCAACAGAACCAACAATCGAGGACCCGCCGGATACTCGTCCAACAATAGGATTGTTCCGTAACCACAAGTCGGTTACGTCGATGTGGAATAAGTGGTTTGGACTTGGGGAATTTGTTGGTGCTGGCTTCCCTGAAGGGGGTATTGAAGACCTTGAAAAGATTGGCAGTCGATGGAGACAGCATTACAACTCAGCGGACCAGAAGCATTTCTCCAGACTCAAGTGTATTATTGGTTATGTGAAGAGTAGAGTTGTTGCTGGCGAATCCTTAGAGGCAGTACTGGAAGAAGGTGACACCTGAATGAAGGCAAAGAGGACCCTTTCAACAATCCACACCCATCTTCGAAAGGCCAAGTCCTTTAGACTTGATAGTCCCACCCCCCCCAACAACGGATTGACATGCTGGGGAGCACCAGCAGCAGCACCCCCGCCACCACCACCAAACACGTTGTTGCGAAGCGTTTGAGCCGATTCAATTGGAGAAGAGAGGAGGAGGAGTCGATCGATTGGAGAGGAGAGGAGGAGTCGATCGATCGATTGGTGGAGAGGAGGAGTCGGAGAGGAGAGGAGGAGAGGAGAGTCGATTGTTGATTGGTGGAGAGGAGGAGGTGATCGATCGATAGGAGAGGAGGAGTCAGAGAGGAGAGGAGGAGAGGAGAGTCGATTGTTGATTGGAGGAGAGGAGAGTCGATTGTTGATTGGAGAGGAGGAGAGTCGATTGTTGATTGGAGAGGAGGAGAGTCGATTGTTGATTGGAGAGCTGAGCCGAGTCGATTGTTGATTGGAGAGAAGAGCCGAGTCGATTGTTGATTCTGGAGACAAATCCCATGGTCGATCCGATTCCAAGATTGTTTTGCTTAGCATCAGTTTAGAATGAATCCCATGGTCGATTCGATTCCAAGATTATTTGGCTTAGCCAAGTTTAGCAGAGCCAAAAAAGATGCAGAGTTTAGTTCCAAATTTGAAATTATGAGCTCTTTGTTGCAAAAGTAGAAATTATGAAGTGGAATCACTTGTTATCTAGTAATATCGCGTGTCCGTAGTAGAATCACGTGCTTTCTATTTTCATTTTGCAAATCTTTTTCTATTTTCGTTTTGCAAATCACTCCAACCAATCGTGTCGTCACCAACGGTCGATCGTGGAAATGGATCCCATTTACTTGAGTATCGAAGAACGCGTCGTGTTTAGTTGAATATCAAAAAACAGAAATCAATTCGAAAAAGTTATGGGATTTACCTCGGCCGGCGCGTTTAGTCGCAGCAGGTAGGGCTGTCTTAATTTATGTTTGATCTTCAGTTCTCCATATCCAGGAGTGGGAATCAATTCGGGTTCGGGTTTGACTTTCATCATCTGCGGAGGTGCGGAGCTAGTACAAGCTAGTACAAAACCTACGCTGACTGAAAAAAAAATAACTAGGGTTATTATTTATTTTTAGTATAAAATAACTGTGTTATTATATACTACTTTCGAAAACCGCGCGCGCGCAGGTCTGTCAGACAGTCTGACAACTCCCCGATTCTGGTAAAAATAATGATTACTCCCCAGGTACGAGTACGTACGAAGTAGAAGTAATTACGAAGTACGAAGTATTTGAAATTCTAATAAATTCGAAGTAAAAAAAAATAATAATAATTGAATCAATGGCTCAAAATCGTGACATTCTTCACCTCCTCACATTCCCAAACCTACTAAAACCTACCGTATGGTACTCGTACGGTACGGGGAAATCTTACGTGTACGTGTACTTACTTGTACGGTACCGCATCGTCGATGTTCCAACGATATTATTTCTTACCAGTTCAACCACACAACACCGTTCACACACACACACACACACACACACACACACACAAAGCTCACAACTCAAACGGACACGAAACAGATTCAACCACGGAGAACGAACCACGGCCCGCGCGATTGATTCTTCGACGAAACGAGCAGAGCAGAGCAGAAAAGCAACAGCAACAGCAACAGCAACAGCAACAGCAACAGCAAAGCAGCAAACAAACAAACAAACAAACGAACAGACAAACGAAGGAACGAAGGAACGAACGAGCAAGCAAGCATACATGATTCCCCCTCCTGCGCGGATGCGGAGCACCGATTGCAAACGCCGACGCGGCCATCTCCACCAAAACGACACCGGCACTTACACCGACACCGACTACAAACCCACCGGCCCGCGAAGAACAAGAGCAAGAACCAAGCGTCCTCCACGACTCACGGCATTGCTCCCACCGTTGGTAATGATGGCGACGATGATGCATACTATTATGCATAATATGCATTTGCATAATATGTATAGTCACAGTCACAGTCACAGTCAATCCGCGTGGTTCCTCTGGCAGCAGCATCGATCTTCCAGATCCACAACACCCATGTTGGTCTCGGCATTGGTAGTAGTAGTAGTACCACCACCACCACGACGACGACGAGGAGGAGGAACCCATGGATGGCAGCAGCAGCACACGAAGGAATTCTCCTCCTCCACTGCTATCCGACACGGTCGATATTCGAGCAACAACCGATCATTGTTGCGAGTGTGTTGTCGAACATCCCCCGGGACGATGACGATGGCGATGGCAAGAACTGCCTCGCTGTCGCTATCATCGTCTGCCAGCAGTAGCAACAACAGGAGCAACAGCAACAGCAACAGCAGCAACGAAACGACACCGGTCACGCCTCCTCCAAACGAGCGCGCTAGGCTCTTGAATCGGTGTCTGGATCAGCTCTTGCACCACAACAAACCCTCGTCGACTGCCGACAGCAACAACGACAGCAACAACGACAGCAACAACGAATCGACTCCCGCCGCGGAGATCATGGAAGCGGCCATTCGATCCCTCAGGGATCCCAGCAGCGGATACGATCAAAGGTTTGGCCGACCGGCACTGCGGGCCTATCGTTCCTTTGTCTATCCCAAAAAGCTGCCTTACAACCTGCAATTGCAATTGCAATTGCAATTGCAATCCACGGGCAACGGGAGCCGGGAGGAAGACGACGACGACGACGGTGACGATGACAATAACAATAACGACAATAACAATAACAACAACAACGGCCGTCCGGGAACCACAAGCGTCAACGAGGATCCCATCCAGCTGGAAGCGGCCGCCCAGAGGACGGCCAACCAGATCGACTTTTTGATCAAGCGACAAACCAGCAAGAGGATGGAGGCCATTCGCAACCACGATCCGGAAACGCTCCGCAACAACGACGATGACGATGACGACGACGACGACGACGACACGTCCTCCTCCTCCTCCTCCCAACGACGACGACGACGACGATCCAATACCGTCTTTCCCATTGCGCTGGTCCTGGACAATCTCCGGGGATCCTTCAACGTGGGAAGCATCTTTCGGACCGCCGAGGCCTGTGGTGTCCGGGAAATTCTTACCTGTGGCATCACACCCCACCCCAACGGGAGCGGGGCCGAAAAGGTGGCCAAGTCGGCACTCGGTGCCGATATGCTCGTTCCCAGCCGGCATTTTGCGACGACCCGCCAGGCGCTAGAGGCACTGAAGGGCAACCACAATAAGAACCACAACAACAACAGCAACAACAACCACAACAGCAACGACGCCGACGCCGACGAGAACAACCACGACCACCTGGTGGTGGCGCTAGAAACAACGGCGGCCAGCCACCTATACACGAGCTTTGACTTTCGTCCCTACGATTGCCGCAATCACAACAACAACAACAACAACAACAACAACAAAAAAGAAGATAGCAGCAGCAGCAGCAGCAGCAGCAACAACAATGACAAAGAAGACAACAACAACCAAAGACGACGATACGGCGGTGGGATTGCACTGGTTCTAGGAAACGAGGTCACGGGGGTCGACGCGGAACTCTTCGCACACCTCCTGCCGACCCCGGACGACAGCGACAGCGACAACGACAACGACAGCGAACAAACAGAAGCAGGAACAAAAACAATAACAACAAAAACAAATTCAAAAACAGGCCCGGTCGATGTCATTGTGGAATTGCCCACCTACGGACAAAAGAACTCCCTCAACGTTGCGGCGGTCGCACCCGTGATTCTCTACGAAATTGTTCGGCAGTGGGAGGAGGAACAAGCACGGCACGGCACGGCACGGCACCAAACGAACGAACGAACGAACGAACGCCGGTGATGACATTCATGATGATAATAATGATGATAATGATGCCGATGATGATGCCGAGGGTGGTAGCAACACCACCAACGCCAACGCCAAAGCAGAGTGACCAACCAATCAACCAATCAATTGTCTATCTCTCCATCCGGTGCTGCTTCGAATCGAATGCGTGCGTACTGCACGCGCCTCGTGATGATATTAGCATACCAACCATCGTGTTCGTCGCCGGGGTGTGCCGTCCAAAACGGCACGCTCCCGTGGCAGACACGGAGGAATGAATCCGCCTCCTTCCGCCGCGTGCATTGCATTGCATTGTATTGCATTGCATTGCATTGCATTGCTTCAAAATCGCATCAAAGTCGCGTCGCGTGGGGAGCAGAATTGTTTTCTGACTCTGCCACGGCATACGAAGCCATCGCACACAATCTGCTCCGCTTTAACTGGAGAGTGAAAGTGTTGGCAAACGCACACGATGAACGAAGCCACGGTCGCATCGGCATCGATATCGATATCGACATCGGCATCGACATCGATATCGATATCGACATCGACATCGATAGGAATGCTCCCCGATGTTCTCCCCGAAGCAGTGTAGCAGGTGTTACAGAAGATTTTTATTCATTTGAAGAACAATCTATTCCTGTATCTTTGCTCTTTACTCGGGACGATGTCAATAAACAGACATTTAATATAGTAGCCCCCCGCGAGACAAAAGCAATTACGAATAATACTTTGGTACTTGCGACTGACGAGGAACAACGAAGCGAATGGCAAGAGACTTACTTATTACACCCGTTGTACGGTACCAGACCGAGCTCTTCGCTGTTACTTTATCTGAGAATATGTTATCATACCGGTAGTAGTGCAGTGCATGTCGGTTGCTCTGGAAGAAGAAAACGGTGGCTGGTTCTGTTTCACCAATCCTCTTCCATGTTGGCTTGCAAACAAACATCCCTGCTGCTCCTGTTTTTGTAACCCACCCTGCCTGCCGGGGAGTACGAGTACGTACTGTCTGTGGCAAACACATCAACAGAATCTATCACCGAAGGACTTCACCAGACCACCGAACTTTGCAATTGATGGAGTACCGTACCGTACCGTACCGTACGTACGAAGTAAAATCCAGTCCTTTGCAGGAGCCCGGCGTACCTCAATACGGTACTATAGTTGTAGTTTATTGGGAAAGGTACAATAATGACTCGTACCGTACCGGTACATACGGTACTAGCATGCTATTGCTTTTTTGGAGAACCGTTTCATTCCTGTATTTTCAATATGTTTGGGGGACAAGGATAGATTTTGTACTTGGACTACCGGTACCGTACCGGTACTTGCTTGCTGAAACAAAAACTAACGGAGCAAAATTGTTCTTTTTTCAAAGCTTTGTTGTTCCCCCCTCAGACCCATCCCCCCCATGCTCACTGTAGAAGGCTCCTTGTTTTCTTCTTATCAAGGATGAGGATAACATGAATTATTGGGAAGAGACTTCAAAACAGGGCATAAATTTGACCAACTGCTTCATAGCTATAATTACGTACCGGTACGAGTGTCTCTTGTCAGGTTCTCTTCTACTTTGTACGTGTACCAGTACCAACTTCTGATAACATTATCATCATCATCATCTATTCTTGGTACGGTGTCGTGTTCTCTTCTACTTTGTGCGTGTACTTTACCAGTCCCAACTTTTGTTATCATCACCATCATCACCATCACCATCTACATCTATTCTTGGTACGGTGTCGTATCGTACCGGTATGGACCCAGTGTAGTACGGCACGTACAATACGTGCTCATATGGACCGGCATCATCTCCTATATCCGGGGGAGGCCATTGGCGACTTCGCGACGTACCGTACAGAAAAAACATCGATCAGCATTTTGTTTTCTGAGCCTTTCTGTCAACATCATTCGATCCGGTTTAATGTTATGCCTTATTATTATTTATTTTTAGTGCTAGACTCGTAATATTTCCTTTCTTCTTCTTCTTCTTTCGTCAGTGCATAACAAGGAAAAAATAGATAACAACTTACAAGACGCGTGACGAGCAAAAAAAGAGAATTGTACGGCATAATCTTCTCCAGTGTCGAGGGTTGTTTAAGAGACAAAAGCTGCACAAAAACTGAGAGCGATGATTTCCTAATCTTACGACTAAGATCTTAAGTACCATATTAGGTTAAGAGTACGAGTATCGACTGACGAAAGTGTAAGAGTATTACTGAACGGTACATTTTCTGAAACCATTTTATGTCGTGGAAGCAATACATTAAAAAAAAATAGTAGGGTATGTACAACCATGTACGGAGTAGTGATTACCACTATCATAATTGACTCATGGTTACAAGTACAGTTTCCCGCTGGGCCTCTCCCAAAATTATCAATAGATATCATTATTTTCTGCCGGAGTGATTGATAGTTTTATTGGTTCAATGAGGGGATACGCCAGATTAAACTTTAAGTGCTCATCCGAATGCTATACGGTACGTACTCGTACGGTACTCAAAATTATGTTTCGGAATGATGTGTCTGCCCTGTGTTGCATCGCTCACTTCACTCGCTTCATTCAAGCTCATTCTACGACTGTAATCCCGAAAACAATTAACGTACAATTAGTCATTTTTTATGAAAGAAAGCAAGTAGCTTAATTTAAAAAAAACTGTGTGTATCGGTGAAATTACTCCTTCTTTCACAATAGCTGATTTTGTTATAAAAATAACGGCGATCGAGCTCCTCTTCTCAGCTAAGAAGCTGAAGAATCTAAGTTCCGGCGGCTTCATCCTGCGTATGTATATATAATGTGAAACGTTGTTCCCATTGTAACAAATTGTTCTTCTCATTACCGATATTGTTGATTTCACTTAACGCACAAGTTTGATAGCGTGAAAAGTACGAATCAAGTTCTCGACAACTTTTTGAATTAGAACCTGCGAGAAACGCAAACTTGTTTTAACTTATCTAATTAGGTACCGGTATTCGTACTCCGTACTATTCAATGCGTCTTTTGTGCTGTGCAAGTCCGGTGAAACTCTCACTGTCTCAGCGCAGTTAGCGCAGCTGAAACTACCTGCCACTGCCTGAAACTAAATCGAACAAATTACCGACAACAACAATTACTATGTCCTTCCATATCTTTCCGCAACTGTAAGGAAACGGTATTTTTGGGTGACAGACTGAAGACGAAACGATTCGGAAAATTGACACCCCTGACACAAAACAATCCAATATTATCCACTAGAACTACCGGTACGGTAGAACTAGAACTAGAACTAGAACTAGAACTAGAACGAACCACACACGAAACAATCCAATATTATCCACGAACTATCCACTAACTGATCATCACTGATACGAACACAAATTATGATGAACGGAATTCCCAAACGTCGTAACTCAGAGCCCGCCCAGAGACATCGCGACCGAACAGGAATGCCCATGCCTCCCATCTACGAGAACGAGCACATGAACGATTTGGATGGATTACGTTCCGTTCTACTACAAGAATTCATGTCCAAGACGATCCTATCGTGCGCGCAGAAATTGAAGAACAAAAGCAGCTGTAGCGTCTCGGAGGATGTTTTCGAAGCAGAAGACGATTATGCCTTCGGATTTGATTTCGACTATGACTATGACTATGATTGCGATGACGGTATCGATGGTGATATCAATATAAATATCAATGTCAATGGGAATAGCAATAGCAATAGCAATAGGAATAGGAATAGGAATAGAAATAGAAACAGAAATAGGGACATCGATTGCGAGGATCAAAAGGATGGCGATAGAGATGCACTGCTCAGATCCCTCCCGATCATAGTGGACAATGCCCGATCCTACATCCAACCAAAACCTTGGCAAAGATCTCTCAGCGCTCACAGCGTTATGATGCTAGCGGACAACCGATGGGAAGACTCGGACTCTTTGTCGGAGTTACAAGCGTCCACGTCATCAATACCGGCGTCTTCATCGTCACCGTCATTTTCCTCACTTGAGTTCCAGGAGTCAAACAATAATTCCGGATCCTTTTCCGTGTCACCAACCCTCAAAGCATCATCGAAAGCATCATCGAAAGCATCATCGAAATCATCATCGAAATCATCATCGAAATCTTGCCTGAAATCACCCGTGAAAGCTCCTCTGAAATCCTGCCTCAAAAAATCTTCCACAATATCACCCATATCATCGACACGATCTTTTGGAAAGCATGCCTCGGACCAAAAACTAATGCATACTGATTCGTATTCCGTCACCCACCTGGGCAGTCACTCGGATAATTGCACTCCCTGGACATCAGGTCGAGCCGAAAAGCGGTGGGGAAACGGCTCGTGGACAGCCTCTCCGTCGTCCCGAAGCCCAATGGGTCCCTTTGACAGCGACTCCGATGACGAGAGTTTGGTAAAATCCTTCGCTTCGGACAGCGGCGAAACGACGAGGGAAATCATCACCAAAGCCGAAGCCGTTGTAGGGAGCAACAACTACGTTACAGATCAGCACCACGCGCCAGCACGTTTGTCTTCTGCCACGAAACAAAGGACACAACATCGACGAAGCTCTGACCCTCCAACCGTCGCGTCCCTGCGACACCTCCCAATGCTGCTCAGCTCCCGATCTATAGAAGAAAGCCCGGAGTTGATGGTAGGAGGAAGCCAATCCGCTGCACAGCGTAAGGATTCGGCCCTTGTGCTTCCCTCCCGCCGGCCCTCGGACGAATTCAGAAAGAAGGGGGCACCGGTTCGGCCCGAGCGTGTGCCTTCAATGGATGCCAACCTTTCCAGCAAGCAGCAGGGCAAGGCGTACAACAATGCCAATGGAGGCAAAAACTTTCAGTGGACGACCGATACAACTGCTGGTAGTACTACTAGTCATAGTCGCGCCAAGGGCAGCAGCAGCAGCAGCAGCAGCAGCAAGCGCCGAAGCAAAGGTGGGAAAGACCCTCTCTCTCGATCCCTATTGACAAGTTCGGGATTGGTTTTGCCTTCGAACTGATTGGCAAACACTAACAACAACGCCCTGCCCCGCTAGCTAATTACGCGCAGTAGTGGAAAACAATTAAGTTGGGGCGTGCGAGCTACTACAAGACGACGAACGATAACGCCTTCCCATCCATTGTTCGGCAACAAGTGCTGGCCGACCATGTGCATATTATTATCACTCTTTTTATTTTCGAATGCATTCCTCCGTTCGTTTGCTTCTCTAATTAATCTATTTTTTCTCTCGTCACTACGCGTTTACACGTGTAGTCTGCTAGATATTCTTACTAGCAGTATTCAGTGATTTCAAGTATTAGTATTTAGATTTGTGAGCAATTACGTGTAATATGATCTCTGAGATCGAACCTCTATCGGTGCTCTATTACTGTTAGCGATTCAGCGAGTCGGCTCGCTTATTTGCCTGTTAGTCATACGTGTGTGTTATCTCATTCGTGTGTATTCCCGAATGTTCGTACGTCTGTACGTGTGTTACCGGCGCTTTTCTAGAGTCCCCGTGTCTTCGTACTCGTACTGTTAAGTATTTGTAGAAGATACCTTAAGGGCCGGTCCCTTATTTGCACCGCCACATACATCTCCTACATAAGGAGAATAGCTTTACCCCACCCATAAGTTTAGTGAGTAGATCTGCAATATTAGTTTCACCGGGTTCCTTTCCAATCCGGATAATCTTTCCTGCAATGCATTCGCGTGCCTTATGGTAAGCAATGCTGTTATGCTTCTTCTTACAAGGGCTTTCCGGGTGTGTTACATTCTTAACAACCGAGTCATTGTCACAATACATGTTTGTTGGTCCTTCTATAGGTATGCCCATCATTCTGAGCTTATACCGTAGGCCTTCTACCATTTCGATTGCGATCTTGAGTGCCACAATTTCTGAGCCAAACGTGGATGTTTCAACAGTTGTTTGTCTCTTAGAGAACCATAGGATTGGTGCCCTGTTAACAAAGATGATGATTCCCGTATGAGACCTCCTAGTAGCCTTGCAACCAGCATGGTCGGCGTCCACGAAACATGTGGTAGTTACGGAGTTTCCTCGTGGCTCGGGCATATCCGGAGGAATTAGTTCCCCCGCTTCCGGATAGAATTCGGCCCAGTCACATTCATGGAAAACTGATTCATCAAGTTCTGGGATGGAACAGTCAAACACCAACTTTGATTTGCTGTAATTCTTTAAGTATGCAAACAAATGAAACAATTGGTTTAGATGTCCTTCTCGTGCCTGTGCAAGATACCGGGACATAAGTGAAACAGGCATTACAATATCTAGCCTCCCGAGTTCACATATCCAACGGAGTATACCTATTAAACCCTGGTAATAGTTTTGTTTCTCCGGAGCAAGTTCTGGTGAGGCATCGATTTCGGGCCTATACCCAGTTGCCAATGGTGATTTTGCGGATTTTGGGAGTACCTTGAAGGCATATTGCCCCCTACTCAGTTCCTCTTCAACAGACTTAACGGCTTTGGAGGTATACTTTGTCGAAGACATGGACCAGTACTCGGCCCCATCAACAGATGTGTTACCAATATCCGCCCCTAGATAGAAAGTGGGTGGTTCAACAGTTCCATCCTTCAGTTTGAACTGTCTTTCGATTGCATCCATTTGGAACTTTGGATCCATCCCACATACAAGGATGTCATCCACATATGCCACGCAATATTCGTAATATGCTGAGCCATCTTTCTTTACAGCCGGTCGCATATATACATCTGGATCCGCCTTGCAAGACTTATATCCAAGTCCCCTTAAGTGCTCAGACAGATGAGATCGAAATGATGCGCCCGCTACTGGTAATCCATACAGAGCTCTCACAATTTTGCAGGGCCTTCCACATAACTCCGGTGCAAATCCTTGTTCCAGTGTAGCCACTGTGTAGTACTTTTCCTTAATTGGTGCGGTTAAGTATGCATTTTGGATGTCAGCGCTTAAGACCTCAAGGTCATTAAGTGCAGCAACTAAGAAGAACATCCGAACCGAATCCCTGCTGGGCACGCTTGAGTATGTATACTCCCGTGATATTTCGGGCACTTTATGCCCATCCCCAACGAGTCGGGCCTTCCGAGTTAAGTCTATCTTCACATCAAATACCATGTGCATAGTGATTTTTGTATGTGCCACCGGTACTTTGTCCTCATCATTGAACTCAAAAGCTATGAAATTGTTCTTCATTTCTTTTGCAATAGCCCGGGCCCAATAGTCACTGCCAGATTCCTCATCTATCCTTCTTGCTTCAGCAATTGTTTTTGGTAGTCTAACCCCATACTTATGGGATTTGGTCCAATATTTGGTCTTGGCGCTGGAGATAATCCGGTCTTTCTTCCGAATTACCCGATAGGCCCACCACTTGAAGGCTGGCTCATCTATTATGCCTTGATCCTTGGCGAACAGGGCCGTTTCGACGGGGAAACTTTCCTTCATGTCACTTAACTTTGCCCAAGAGGAAGTTCCATCTTTCCAACTGACCAGGATTCTCCACCCTTTGGTTGTCGGCTTAGTCCGAGTTTGTCCGGACTTAGTAGTGATAGTTGCCTGTTGTACTGTCAGAGCCTCTTTATCCTTTTCATAGTCAAGTAGCTCGTTCAGGAGACAATACATGCGCCCTTCATCGTCCATGGAGGAATAGAGATTCTCCGCTAGCACATTTGCTGTGTAGATCTCAATGGATCCGTCCGGCATAGAAACCTCGTAGGACCTTGTATCTAGGAGTGGATTGTTATTCTTTTCTCCGACTAGGATTCCGCTTGCGTCCCTGTACCGGTTATTAACCGTACCGCGAATCCGTTGGTCCCCTATCTGCAGTAGCACTTGGCTTCCAAGGTACTCATCAAGATTGTCGGTTAAGTCATCAATGTCCGGGGAAGACGCCTCTGGCTCAGCCATAAGTACCTTGTCCTCACCCTCATATTTGCCATCAAATAGGCCCAAGGGTGGTTCCCCTAACTCGTTTTCCAGGTAAGTATCCGAGGGTTTTGCCTCATCGCCGATCTTTTCATTAAGTAGCTTGTTGTGTTCCTCTAACTGTAGGATAGTGTCTGGGTGTTTCCATTCCACTTCAGATATAGGCCGTGTGCCGTTTGTTATGTGTACTTTTCCAGTCTTATACAATACGTAGTGACAATCGCCACCTCCATAAGTATCTCCACATGGGCCCAGCCATCTTCCGTATTTCTCCGACTTGTCCTGTAGGTCGTACCACCGGATGAAATCGTACCAATCGTGTATCATGTATGGGGTTATATCTGGAGTATATCCATGGACTAACTCAAACCCCGTTCTTCCCATCGCAGATGGGTCCCCAGATGCGGTGTTACTTAACCTTCCGGCCGCTAACATTCCACAAAAGGCCCAGCACCTCCTCGGGCTTCCTTTCTTAGAAGTCATTAATCGTATTGATCTCCTTAGGTCCCCTGCACTGTGTTCTGCCGTATTCTGCCACCAACAGTGGGGCTGTATGTAGGTTTGGCGTATGTGATACTCCGATCGAAGTTTAGTCCATCCGGTGCTGTGTGTCTCATGATTTCCTTGGGCCTTTGCCCCATCAGTGACAAGCTGTTCCGGTATTCCTACCTCATTTATGAAGCAAGATAGTCCGTCGTGGCATCGTTTCTCCCCTCTTACTGGATAGAATGCCACATATCCTTTCCCATTGGTAAAGATCTGTGCGTCAGTATCATTCCGAATGATACTCGGTACTTTGAACTTCATGGTGTCAGCGAACCACCGACCCTTAAGTACTTTTCTGTTTCTCCACTTTTGGGTCTTTAGCCTTCGGGTGATTGGTTGTGTAAGGTTTCTTATGCCTTCCTGGGTAGTGACTTTAATCGTTTCTTCGGCCCTCTTAACACTGATGTTCCACATCTTTGCAATGGCCTCTGAATCATATCTGTCCACTTTCTCCGGAATTCTTATCGGAGGTCCCCATTGTCCGCGGCGGATAAATGATCTCTTCTCTAGGGAAGTTTCCTTATCTATCACATCCTGTTGGCGGCGGAGTAGTTTCCTTTCTTTTGTCCGAGCTTTTGCTTCCTTTTGGATGGCAAGCTCTTCCTCTGTTAGGGAAATTGAAGTTTTGGTTGAAGTAGCTGAAATTTGGAGTATCCCCGAGCTTTCTCTGTCCCCGGTACTCTTAACAAAAGCTGAGTGTAACCGGTCGCCAATCTCTTGTTGAGTATACCCCGGCCGTTGAGTACGGGTTGTACAGATTTTCTGTAGGTATCTGAGGCGATAATCCTTGTGTTTTACATTGATGAGTATAGGGTTGTCCGTGGAGCGTATCCAAGATTCAGTTGTCCCAGTCGAAACTCCTCCAGAGAGGGCGGCCACTACTCGTGGGAACGACGCGGTTGCTGCTTCTTCATCTTCTCTGAAGTGGGGGGCGTATGGGTCCCAGGTATGAGTGTCGGTTGCAAGGACTTGGTCACATGTATCGAGTTCCCGGCGTGTCGGCTTCCGCGTGTCAAAGTATGACAGAACACCATCAACTAACAATGGTATTGCCAATTCGAAACCGTCGGCCCGAAAGATAAGACTGTGACTGGAAGAACTGCAGTATCTTCTTGGTATGTCTTCAACCACATTCAAATTGCATTCTCTGATTTGGTTCGGGCATATCAGACTGTGCTGCAATGATTCTCCGAAATAGAGGGCCTGTCCGAATACCAATATGTATGTGATACCGTCCGTTGGGTCTGTCCAAGCAGTAGCACAACGGGCAATAGGAACATCTTTCATTGGTGAGTACACGTCTGAAAATGGAGCAACATCAGCAAATGTCATGATAGAATCCAGTGAATCGAGTAATACCATGTTAGATCCAGCTGCAGTTGTGTCTGCATGGCTATCCAGCTCGCAACGTCCTGGCTTAACACTGGATGACTGGGTCATCTCTTGAGATGGACTATCGGCCGGCCTACCCGAGGTTCTATCTTAAGGCCCCGGCCGGCGAATCAATTCCTATTCCCGTTTCCAATGTGGCTGTGACAGCCAAACTGGTTCCCAGCTGAACTGTGGTTATTGGGAGGGTTTGCAGCTGTGGCTGCTGCCACTTTTGATTGTTGGTTGCCCCCGCTATTGCTTGCATTCCGTGCTTGTTTTAGCGCTCGGACTCTTTGTTGCTGCTCTTGGGACATGCTCAACCATATTTCTCGTGGATAGAACTTGCATTCAACGGGCCCTTTATAGGTCCCTGGTTGTGCCTTTGAGCCACCACTATTGTTGTTGTTGTTGTTGCCTTGTGGCTTGTTGGAAGAGAAGTTGCCGCGTTTGTTGTCACCTTTCCTCTTTTTATTGTTAGAAGGCTGACACATACCTACCCCTCTTTTGTGGTTGATTCTGGAGTTTCTTTACTCCGAGCATTCGAGTAAGATACGCCGAAGCCTTCTCAAAATTTGCGTAATAGTCCGATTCTTCTGTTATTACATTTGGGATGGATTGTTCGAGTCGTACATCCTGTAGGGATCGTACGAAGTCGTACACAAACTGGTCCTCAGGTGGGAATGCGCCGTATCTTATCAAGGTTTGTTTTGCATCATGCCATAGCCTTTTGTGCCTGTCAAAATTGTAGTGTTTGGAATCCCCCGTGTACACCGATTCCCGGATAAACTGCCTTTTTGCTTCGACAATTAGTTTTACGTTGGTTGCCTCATAGGCTTGAGAGTAGAGGGCAAAGTATGCCTTTCGGCCGTCACCCCCTACCCCGTGTTTGGTCCCAAAGCTTTGTATATAGGACCAACCGGGTCCGGATCCCACCAGCTTAAACAATATCCCCCAGAGAGTATTGTTGTCTTTAGACCAATGAGAGTTGGCGTGAATCGTGCATCTTATTGCATACTCAGTCCAGTCAGGGTAAGTGTCATCTGGGCCCGATCCGACCGTTCCACACCTGTCGGTTTCTCCGACTGCAGATTGTTGTCTTATCGTGTAAAGTAGGGATGTCTTGGTGACACCCCTCTTATGCCGTAGATATTCACGTAAGTTCTCATCAAATTCCCTGAACTTTGACATTGTAGTCAGTTTGTCGGGTAGTGTTAGATCCTTAACTGCCGTATTTTCATCGTCCTCCTTTGTAGATCTCAAACGTTCCCGTGTATCCATTTCGGCCGTTGGGTCCTTGATCCAGTCCACTTCGGTGGCCGTTGCGCCTATCATAGGCTGGAATTTGATCCAAGCCACAAACAGCTTCAGTCGATCGCCAAATGCCCTTCCAATAAAGACTTCCTGTGGATCCGGGCATAGATGGTGTTTTGCCTTGGTTAGCGACCCTAGAGTGGACTTGATCCCTTCTGAATCGAGGTCTGCAATGGCCTTCATGTTAGAATATCCATGCCTGAATATTTCGTTTGCCGTAGGCCTGTTGACCCCGAAGGATTCGAGGATTTTCCTGAAACAAACCTCGGCTGAGGTCAGCGACCTTTCTCCTTCGTAGCCGGGGATGCCATCATTGGCCTCTGCCCTTTCTTTGGCTTCTCTTGCTGTCGTTGATAGGGATATGTCCCTGCTTGATAGTCTTGCGACCAGGGTCACCGTGAGTTGCTCAAGCTGTTCCGGGTCCAATCTTGTTGTTACCGATGGAGGTAGTAAGCCTATCAAGTTGCCCGCCGCCTCTGTTGCGGCCGCGTCCGCTGCTTCTGCTTCTGCTACTGCTGCTGCCGCGGTTGCAGCTAGTTGAGCTCTGGTTGGTGGCGCCATGGTGTGTTGTTTCGGAGTATGCTGTAGGAATTAGGCTTGTAATAAGGGGTTTGTTAGCTTTTGCTTTCATGAGGAAGCTGTGATTGTGATTTTCTGAGTTCTGAAGCAACTTGTGGAGTGTTTTTCTTTCCACGTGCTTTTGCTTGTAAACAGGTTCATATCCACGGTATGAGGATTGATTCCTATCGGAACCCCAATTTTTCAGTTCCTCTATACTTAAGCTCAACAGTTGTTTCCCTTTTTCCGAAACGGTATCGAATATTCGTTCGTCTCTTATTAAATATTTGGTCCAGCATTTTTCGTCATTTCTATTTTTTGTGTATGTGTTTATCCAATACTGGGTATGTATATTACCTCGGCTGGTTTTGTTATCATATCATTTGTATACGAGTGAGTATACTTGTGCTCTTTTCTGTAGGAATTGAATTTGATTCCCATTTGCTTTGTTTCCGAGGTCACGTTTTCGAGGTCGCATGCCTCTCTTTATTAACGGTTCTTTTGTAGCCGTTATACGATTCTCAGTACCGAACACACGTACATCGCATTATTCCGGACGTTATTTTGCCGTTGTATTTTCGACACATCTTTTGCTGTTCCCATCGTTGGGGACCTCTTGCAAGTGTCTATTTTGGTGGGTAACAAGCTTTTGGTGTTCATTTCTCTCCCCTACAAACCTCAGTAGAAGCCACGGGTATTAGCCTGGTGTGCTCTGCTGCGCTAGTGTTGTTAATCTTCTAAGCGCCTGAGTCTCTTCTGTTGGAGAGGGTCTTTAACGTCCAGCCTCTTGGCTTCAGACGGCGATTAACCGGTGATCAGTCGGCAATCAGCTTTCATTTTCTTTACCCAGACTCTTTGAGTCCATTTGGGTCTGATAAACTCTATTTTTTCTCTCGTCACTACGCGTTTACACGTGTAGTCTGCTAGATATTCTTACTAGCAGTATTCAGTGATTTCAAGTATTAGTATTTAGATTTGTGAGCAATTACGTGTAATATGATCTCTGAGATCGAACCTCTATCGGTGCTCTATTACTGTTAGCGATTCAGCGAGTCGGCTCGCTTATTTGCCTGTTAGTCATACGTGTGTGTTATCTCATTCGTGTGTATTCCCGAATGTTCGTACGTCTGTACGTGTGTTACCGGCGCTTTTCTAGATTAAAAAACATGCAGTGTTGGAATAATATATTTTGTGAGTAATCAACTACCGTACCGTACCGTACCGTAGTACCGTACGGATTCTATTTTATCAATATCGCCTGTTTTAGCAAACCAAACTAGTAGAACGAGCTTTGCAATATGCCACTGTAAGCTCCTTCAGTACAGCGGTGACCATCCTTCTTGTGTTCCTGAAATCATTGATGAATGACCATAGTACCAGTACCTTGTTTAGCGCAGTTCTGTTGACTAGAGGTACAAGAAGAAGATCCATCGCTCTCCTCAATTCTCAAACTTCTGTTTGTTGAATTCAGTAGTTAACGTGGCATGCAAGCACTCAACAAGTTGAAGCCTTGAGAAAGGGTCACATGCGAATCCATGAACGTCACTATGATGCTACCCGGTAGTAGAATAAGTGCCGAAGACACGGTTTTTACATTACGATAATTGTTGGTAATCACCGCATGCGAGCGTGCCCGTAGACTAGCAGAGTGCCCGTAGACTAACAGAATACTCGTGATACATACTTATCGTACCTGCAGACGCGGGAATGAAAGCCTGGTGACAATCGTGATTGATGGAATAAGGAATCCTATCACAATATCACCGGCCGTTCAATACTGACCGCACATCATATCCGTTACTGGAATTCAACCAATTACCCCCATGCTCACCCAATATCTGGATATTCCGGGTGAGCTCATAGTTTAATTACTTGTATCTAACCAATAGGGTTGATTGCACTCTTTAAGGTTTCGTAATACTTAATTTATTACTTAATTCAACATACAAGTAATTAAACTACCGGGAGTTGACACACAGTGATTTCCTGAGTCAACTTGAAGCCACCATAGCGCTCCAATCTAACAACACCTACACCACACGTCGAGTCGATATCACATCCTCCGAGTGGTGACCCACTGCTGTCGTAGTCGATACAATCCTCCAGCACATCAATCATGGACCAACTCGGTGCATCAAAGGGATCGACCCCGAACCCGACTGCCAATCAACAGCAGCAGACCGGTGGAAGATCCCGGAATCGAAACCGAAGAGGAAACAACAGCACCAACACCACCAGCGGCAGCACTTCCACCTCCAATGGAGAGCGAAGATTCACCGGTCTCGACCAGGACGAGTTAAAGGGAATCATTGTGGATGGCTCCAAGTCCACCCAATACGACAAACTCTATGAGGGGTTAAAGATTGCTGGTGGAAAGAAGAACTCCAAGGTGAAGACCACTCTCATCAATCTAACACCGCTGACTGAGGACGACTTCCTCCCTCCCATGCCTAGCCCAGCGGACTACACGGTCCTGGGAACAAGGGGGGAGGAGGTAATTGACCCGGACAAGAAGCGGCTCCTTGAGGAGCTGTGGATCAAGAAGGGAGAGAGATCAGCCAAGAAGTATGATCAATACGTCGAGGACCTAAAAAGCTTGTTCTCCACTACAGAGGGACAGCTTAGCCCCGAGGTGAAGCAACACCTTAAAACGAATGAGTCGTGGGCGACCGTTGAGGATGCACAAGACACCATCAACATGCTCAAGCTACTCAGGGAATACTGTTACCGAGACAGCGCGACTAAGGTACACCCAATGGTGGACGTGGCAAACAAGATCTACAGGTTCTTCTCGTGTAAGCAAGATGCCAACAAAAGTGCAGCTACATATGCTGAGGAGGTCAAGGCAAGATTTGACGTCATGACCTCTGCAGGAATCTCTATCAGATCCGAGGCTATGATCTCACTTGCCCTTAAGAAAGTCTACCCAGGAACAACCTACAACGACTACATCTTGATGGACGACCCAAGCAAGACCAAGGTGAACACACTAATGGATGAGATGCTTTTGTCGGTAGTGATTGTGAATGGATGCAACACCAAAACCCACCGGAACCTATCTGGCGTCCTCAAGGACAACTACAGCCTAGGATCGGATGTATACCCCACCTCACAACCCAAAGCTCTCGAGTTGATGAACCAATACAAATCAATTCGATCTGCGGGACAGACCAACAACTCAGGAGGCCGCGGGTCGAGCGGATCTTCCAATACCAATACCAATAACAATGGGGACAAGAAAGACAATAGTCCCACCACAACGAACGAAACAGCGCTTACGAGCAATGGTGTTCCCGCGGGCGGATCGAAGATAGCTGAAGCCCACCAAATTCTCATGGCTGGGATTGAAGATGGAGAATTCGACGATGAACTGTGCTTCGTGCAACTCAGCACCACCATCTCCACACACCAGCCTGCCCCGGCGAAACCCAGGAGTGTGGGAGCCAGTACTGTCATTACTACCGGGAGCAGGATGTTGAACCACCACATCAGCCGTGAGTTGGAGCACATGTTCTCGCAATCGAATGGGAACATAGACCCATATTGGATCCTGCTCGACAGCCAAGCCACCTGCAACTGCGTTAGCAACCCCTCGCTGCTCCGTGATATCCGCATCCACCCAGAAGGCCGCAAAGTCCGAATACACTGCAATGCAGGTGTTGTGGTTGTGGACATGATTGGGGACCTTCCAGGGTTTGGCACTGTCTGGTACCAGGAAGGAGGAATGGCCAACATCCTGTCCCTCAGCTCCGTGTCAGATCAGTATCGCATCACTCTAGATACCGCAATCACCCAGTCCTTCTTTGTCCACAAGCATGACGGCACTACCCGTCGGTTTGATCGATCATCGAATGGATTGTACTACTGTGACCTTAGAGAGACAGATGGTACCATCCTCGCCATTACATCTGTGGAGGGGCAAAAGAAACTGTACTCAGACTTAGATGTGCGACGCGCTACCAAGGCCCGCAAGTTGCAGGACTCCATGGGGTTCCCCAGCATCAAGGACTACCTCAAGATTATTGACAATAACTTACTCCTAAACTGTCCAGTCACTCGACAGGACATCAAAATAGCTGAAGATATCTTTGGCCCCAACACCAATGTGATCAAGGGCAAAGCTGTCCGACAGCAGCCCACACATGTTCGCGAAGATGTGGATCCCATACCAACGGACATCCTGTTGCGATACAAGTCTGTGGCTCTCAGCATCGACATCTTCACGGTCAATGGGATCAAGTTCTTCAGGAGTGTGTCCCGACACCTGTACTTCCGGACTGTTCGGGCCATCGAGGACTCATCCCAGGCCACCATCCTCCAGACACTCGCAGCCATCATCGGCATCTATGCGGCACGAGGGCTAGTTGTAACAGTAGTGTCAGGAGATAATGAGTTCAACTGCCTTGAGGAATCTCTGCTATCCAGGGACCCACCGGTTCGCTTTGAAGGAGTGGGCCGAAACCAACATGAGCCATATGTGGAACGTGATAATCAAACATGCAAGGAGCGCATCCGGTGCATGTTTGCATCGGTTCCATTCAAGCGGCTACCCCGACGGATTACTATTGATATGGTGTCTGCCGCCATCTTCTGGCTGAACAACTGGTGCAACCGGGTAGGGGCGTCCGACACCATTTCCCCCCGACAAATGATGACGGGGGTTCGCCTGGACGCAGCGAGGCACTGTAAGTTTCAATTTGGGGACTACGTCCTTGCACACGATGACACCGGTGACAACACAATGAACCCACGAGCCCGGGATGCTATCTACTTACGGCCAACTGGAGACCGGAGCGGCGCCATGTACCTCTTTGACCTCAACACTGCTCGGCGTATTAGGCGACGAACTGCCACCGGAGCTCACATTACGAATACAGTCATTGAGCGAGTGGAAGCCATTGCGGCTGAGCAAAACGCTCCTATTGGCATACTGTTTGGAGAGAGGAATGCACACACAACAATTCTCGACCTAGATACCGAGTCAGTAGGGTCTGACGATGGTGCCTCCGACTGCTCTTTTGCGCCAAGTGAGATGCACCCAGAGGAAGATACCGTCTCGGTCGAGGCTTTGGACCCCGAGGAACTCAATGACCTACAGCAAGACCAAGCGCAGTACGCGGATGCTCCCGATGTTGCGGTCGACAATCACCATGGTGAGCTTCTTGAGTTACAACAAGCTCCCTTTGAAGAAATACAACAAGCTCCTCACGAAGGAATGCCAGTAGCCCCTACAGTGAGTGATGTGGATGGAGAAGCTGATCTGAGCACTTCGGAACACAACGAATCGTGCGAGGATGACGGGTCCGTTGAGCCGGCCGAGGCGGAAATCACGACTGGTTTTGCCTCTGAACCCGAAAACAATGCTGACGGGGCCAGCCTGGCGAGCGCATGCAGCGCCGATCATGAGCCGGACGGCCGTATAGAGGACCCAACCGGTGACACCATTCACGACTCCCCCAGCACAACGACTCATAATACAACAGATCATGATTCAGAAAACAATCGAAATATCGATACATCTAACAACGATGGAATCGACCATGGCACTGAACCTCTTCCCGGCATGACCCTCAGACCACGCGTCACACGTGGACACAACAAGTATGGGCCAAGCGAGGGGTACCAGTCCGACGTTCACCATCGAAATCTCGCCACCGTGCACACGAATGTGTTTCAAGGGGGGTTTCAACGGGCAGTAGGAAAGCTGGAAGCTGACCAAGATAAGTACATGTTCATATCCAATGCCATAGCAACTTACAACAATATCGACGCCTCGTTAGTAACCAAACAGTACGGTGTCAAGGCTGGACTGAAGCTGTTCGGTACAGCCGGCGTCGAGGCAGTCATGGCTGAACTTGCACAATTACACACTCGGAAGGTTGTACACCCTGTCCACATTAAAGACATGACCCGCGAGGAGGTTACACGGGCCCTCCCATACCTGATGTTCTTGAAACGGAAGCGCTGTGGGAAGATCAAAGCACGAGGATGTGCTGATGGTCGCTCCCAACGCGACTTTATCTCCCGAGAGGACACATACTCACCCACTGTCTCCCTCCATGGTCTCATGCTAACTTGTCTCATCGACGCAATTGAGGGTCGTGATGTTGCCACTGCAGACATTCCAGGGGCGTTCCTTCAAACCCCCATGCCGGAAGGAGAGGTTGTCCACATACGATTTGATGGGCCAATGGCAGAACTGCTCCGCCGGATCGATCCTGCCCTCTACGACAAGTACATCCTGCGAAAACGGCGGGGTGGACAAGTTCTCTACACCCAAGCTGACAAGGCTATTTATGGCACCCTCCGGGCTGCCCTTCTGTTCTGGGAGAAATTATCAGGCCAGTTGACCACATGGGGGTTCGAACTCAACCCCTACGACACATGCACCGCTAACAAGCTTATCGATGGATCACAGTGCACCATTGTGTGGCATGTGGACGACCTCAAGGTATCCCACAAGGATCCCGAAGTGGTGACCACAGTGTTGGACGATCTTAACAGGGTATTCGGGGTGGAAACCCCCCTCACAGTGACCAGAGGTCGTATACATGACTACGTTGGCATGACCATCGACTACAGTGAACCCGGGAAGGTCAAGTTCAGCATGTTTGACTATCTTGAAGGGATCATACATGACCTCCCAGAGGAACTTATTGAGGGCAGAGTTATCCCGACACCCGCATCGGACCACCTATTCAAGGTGAACGCCGAGGGGGACAAGCTAACCCTCACCGACGCTGAGACCTTTCACAAACACATGGCACAGCTCCTGTTTGCCAGCAAGAGGGCTCGACCCGACGTACAGACATCCATTGCATTCCTATGCACTCGAGTGTCCAGTCCAGATTTGGATGACTGGAAGAAGCTCCGGAGAGTGTTGGGGTACATTCGGGACACCATCTTCCTCCCATTGGTGCTGGGATGGGACAACACCGGAAATGCCTATTGGTATGTCGACGCATCATTTGCAGTACACTCTGACATGAAGAGCCACACCGGCGCTATGCTTACATTTGGGCAAGGGGCCGTGCTGGGTCTGTCCACCAAGCAAAAGCTTAACACCACCAAAAGCTCTACTGAAGCCGAATTGGTTGGTGTGGATGACTCGATGCCATACAACCTATGGTGCTATTACTACCTCCAGTGGCAAGGATATGCCGCACAGACCGAGCACAGATTTGGAGCTAACAACATACTCAATCAGGACAACACGAGCGCGAATGAAACTGGAGATGAATGGCAAATCCTCCAGCACCAAAAGAACCAGGCACATTAACATCCGGTATTTCCTCATCACTGACAGGGTGAAGAAGGGTGAGATCACCATACAATATTGCCCAACCGGTGACATGATTGCAGACTACTTCACCAAGCCATTACAAGGGTCATTGTTCCGTAAATTCCGAAATGTTATTATGGGCATAACGGACGCAGAATATCTACAATACAAGCTTCAGTATGAAGAGGCACGCAAGCAGCGCTTTTCGTAGTGTCTCTTCACCCATACCAGATTCCTGGCATTGGCAAGGAGAAGGAGTGTGTTGGTAATCACCGCATGCGAGCGTGCCCGTAGACTAGCAGAGTGCCCGTAGACTAACAGAATACTCGTGATACATACTTATCGTACCTGCAGACGCGGGAATGAAAGCCTGGTGACAATCGTGATTGATGGAATAAGGAATCCTATCACAATATCACCGGCCGTTCAATACTGACCGCACATCATATCCGTTACTGGAATTCAACCAATTACCCCCATGCTCACCCAATATCTGGATATTCCGGGTGAGCTCATAGTTTAATTACTTGTATCTAACCAATAGGGTTGATTGCACTCTTTAAGGTTTCGTAATACTTAATTTATTACTTAATTCAACAATAATACAGTACTAACAATGCGTCATCTGCCTTTCTACGGTAATTACTCGTACCTGACAAACTAGAAGAAGGGGGGGGAAATAACACGGAGTAATACTGTACGGAGTAATACAAAAAATAATGAAGGATTACGTACTTACGAGTACGAGCCTCTAACGCGACTTCTAGAAGCAAATATGGAAATGATTGTGGAGGCGGGGGTAACAGCTATCACTTACTATTGCGTGATAGCTTCAGTAGCCAACCTACTTGTAGTACTCGGACGCTGTACGTGCAATCCTTGTAGTTCTGTTCATGGGTGTGTTTGTTGGTGGGTTAAGCAGTGCTAAAAGGGGATCCGGGAAACTCTAACCTGTTGATTGTTTTTGTTGTAACTCTAAAAAATCGACCGAAAGGTATAGGATAATTGAAATTTAAAGAGAAGTGAGCTCAAGGTGAGGCTCTTAATTTCGCTATGTTATTCTTGTAGTTGACCGGTATCCCTGTGTTATTCGTGTTGTATGCAGGGATGTCTAAACCGGTCATAGATCATGTGCAATTCGTCATGAGACAGAGAACACATGATTTGATGCAGATATCTTGATACTTGAAGTCATTTTTATCTCTGGAGGAGTATAAGTAACTTTTTCAAGTGTAGAATGGATATAATTCCTGTAGAATGTACGTAAGTACAGTATGTGTATTTTTGACCGACAACACACCCCTTGATTCAACACTTAGTGAAGGAGTGTTGAATTACAAGTCGGTTCTCCATCTTGTAGAAGCTCTAAAAACTTAAGTATGGGCTTGGATATCAAATCGGAAGATTGTAATCGTAGAATCTAAAAGGATTGATATCGAAGATTGGAATAGTAAATCAATGAGGAAGGAGAGGTGCTTGAGTATGTAGAGGTCACGAAATTGATGGAAGGTTAATCGGAGTTGTTCTTAGAACCAGGTTGGAAACAATCGATTAGATGGCTAATGAATCATCAAATTGTAGGAGACAGTGGGAATCAATATGATTGGAGAATCAGGATCGGCTTCGTAGGAAATCCAAAGGGACATCCCATCTGATATGATTGAACGTTTGTGAAGAGGAGATCAATAATCATCTTAGGGGAGAGCAATGGATTGATTGTATCGTAGAAAAAAAATCGTAGAAATTGATTGATCGTAGAACAGGATTGGATCAAACGATCATGCCATGCCAAGCGTAGGAAAGAATTCAATCGGAGATCGCGGGAATCGATATAGTGAAATTGGATGTAGTTTTAGGTTCAATTTAATTGTCGAATAGGATCAAACGAGTCGATTACTGATGAGGTGGATTGATTGAACTGGACAGGGAGGATCGATTGTGGATCTCAACAGACGTAAGTCATATCTGGCAAGATGAGATTGGCGGCTCATGAAGGGAGGGGCCATGGACAAAACGAATGCTTGTGGAGAGTGACAATGTCCAAGGAATTGATTGTCTTGAGTACAGACCGAGTCAAAGGAATCGATCATAGTGGAATCCAAAATTGGAGGGAAGAAGAGATGTGCTTGGATGAAGTGTATTGGATATCACAGATGGGATATCACGGATGGGATAAAGAGTCGTTCGAGAGGAGGAATCGATATCGTAGCAATGGAATTTAGTGTTGAATAATTGATTAGGGATGAGGCAGATAATTATCGTAGGAAAACCAATGATTCAAATTGTTGAGAATCGATTGATAAGGGATTGTTCCATGCCGTAGAATAGGATTGTCGTAGAGATTAGACGTGGACAAAGGGCATAAATGCTGAGATCAAACGCATGTAGGGTTGGTACGGAGTATCGATTGAGCCAAATGGTTGAGGATCTATTTCTTCACTCCTAAATCTTGAAGAGACGTGTCCAAAAGGCCCATTGGCGGACTCCTTCTGTGTGAGATCTGATCTAGCTCGTATGTTATGTAAGCTTTGAATCATATGTTCGTCTTGATATCCTTGTTGCGTGCGGGGAGCATAAGTAAATTGGTGGAGGCTTATGAGGAAAAAAATGCTGTAAGTGAATTTACGTTCAAATTAAGCGTCATGCAGGTATCCAATGCACGCCCCTTGAGTCAGATGCACACCCCTTGATTTACACTTATTGAATCGAATTTCCTGGTTCAATAGAATTCCATGGTTGTAAATGATAAAAAACCGTAGGGCGAATTCCATGGTCTGATCGAATTCCATGGTTGTAGAAACAAAGGGAGTCGTAGATGCCAAGGATTGACTCAATCAAACACAATCCAATCGTAGAATCGGATCGAGAAGTCGTTTGATCGTAGATCAAATCACAGAATTGTAGACATTGAAGGCGATTGATTGATCGTAGAAGAGTTACCCATCGTTTGAGTACGTGACAAGACATTGGCATGTAGGTGGTACAGCTTGTTCTTGAGAGCATCGCCGTGGCGTTTGGTGTGACACACCACAACAATATGTGCGTGTAGATGCGCGTCAGAAAGTGAGGGCTGAGCACGGAAGTGTACACGTGCAGTGAGCAAGCATCCCACAGAAGCAGGAAAATGGACGCGGCAACGAGAGGAGACTGGGTTGGATCGATTGTGTGATCGTCGAACGAGTCGTAGAACGGAAGACGATAGATGGATCCTGTAACTAATCATAGGGATCGCTTGAGCGTAGATTGATGGATCATAGAAATGGAGAGGGAAGGAGATTGTATTTGTCGATTGACCTGGAGCTGTCTTGTGTTCAAAGCAATGATAATTGATTGTCCAATACGATTGGTAGATCGTAGGAATCGATCTATTGAAGGAATCGGTTGATCGGTGATATCAACTAGAACGAATTGCAGAAGTCGATATAGTAGGATAAAGTCAAACGTCAAGGATTGAATGGACTGCTTCAAGCCGTAGATTTAGAATCAAATGTGGACTAGAAGAAGGGATCGACAGTCGACAGAGGGATCAACCATAGTATAAATCGAATGAAACTTGTTGTCAAATCAAATTGGAGACAAGACGGAATATTGATGAGTATCCTGGAAATGAGATTGGGGAATCTGAATCGACTCATAGTAACTCAATGAGTATAGATCAAATATCGACGGAGAGAACCGTAGATTGGAAAGTGATGGATATGGATGGGTTGTTGAACTCTTGTATATTGATTGAATGGCTAACGAATCATCAAGTCGTAGGAGACATCAAATACGGTTGATAGATTGGTGGAATCGATAGCGTAGAATTGAATCGGAGAGAATCATATGAGTTGATGGGTTCCAATGGACGGAGCGCTTGTGTATTGATTGGGTACGTATGTATCTACTCGGGGGAAAGGAAATCAAATTGTATAGACCAATTGATCATACCAATACCGGTGGGAGCTGATTCAACGTAGTTAGAGCCAATCAGGTGTGATCGAATGAAGATAGAACCAACTCGTTTATCGTTGATGTCAACTAGGACGAATTGTTCAGATCGATTGAAATGGAAGATCTTGGATGGAATGGAAGAGACGGTGCTCGGAGATATAACGAGTGATGGTCGTTGGATGGAATAAACAATCAGAGATTGTGGTAGAGAGAACGGGAAAAGCAAGGTCCATCGAAGAATTGTAGAGGCATATCGAGCCGTAGATTCATAGCATCGTAGCAAATATGGATTGGAGAATCTCGAGTTGAAGATGATTGAGTGATCTAATCGTATTGGTTGATATACGGGGATGATTGATTGTAATGGGACCTCAAGTCATAAAGACAACAATGGATTGTTTGTATTGTAGGAATCAATTGAGTGTCAAATACGAGTGATAGATTGTAGGCAAGTCGATCATTATCGAGTGAGCGTAGAATCAAATGTTGATGAAGTGGAGTTCCGTGGATAGGGACAAACGGATCAAAGGATGGAAGCGACATCAACGTAGGAGAGATTCGTGCATGGAGTACTAGAAGCCAACGTGGAGTAACGACTTGTATTTGTCCTGAGAAGAGTAGCGCGTATGGAGATGGAAGGTCTTGCGCTGATGGAACAATACCCTTGGGTCCAGTGGGTGCCATTCAAATTAAATCCCATGGTTGTGGATTATACGGAGAAGCCTTAGGTCGTAGGACATACACCCCTTGATACACAAGCAGGGGAGAAATGTGGTAGTGCATGGAGGCACGTAGATAGGGAAAGACCACGGGGAAGTGCATGCAGAGTCGGAACCGGAGCTGCCCCGGTAACATAGTCGGAAGGACGACATGGCAAGGATAGCAAGAAGACGGTGGATGGATCGCATAACAAACCAGGGAAGCATAGGATCGTAGATCATAGGAAGAGACAATTGAGGGGCCGTAGATGGATCGTAGAGCGTTCAATCAAGCGTGAGTTGATGCGGATGGATCGAGTATCCTAGGAGTTGAGGGATCATAGTATCAAAGAAACATCCGAGTATGCTTGTAGTATGGAACGGGAACACATAGCAATGGAGGCGGAGTAACAATCGACCAATTGGATGTGTCAGGGGACGTCGTCATAAAACGAAGGAGCCACCAAGAGATTACCATGGAGATGATACAGCTTGACCTTGATAGCATCACGGTGGCGGTTGGTGATACAAGCAGCAGGCGAGTTCTGGGGCATACGAGTCAAGGTGAGAACAAGTCATTGGGCTGGAGACAACATGGGAGTTGGGAGGTAGGCAGGATGAAATCAATCAAGAATCGTAGACATCAGTGGACTGGAGGATGATCAAAACATAGAACACGATGTAATTGGAATGGTGGATCAATCGTGTGTTCATAGGAGAAGGCGAGTGACAACATCAATGCGTAGAAGATTTTTTGGTATCGCGATTTGGAGATTCAATCATATCTTGCTTGATGTGGATGGGGTCAAGGATTCTACAGAACGGTTGTTCGGAGATCAATCTAGTTGTAGAACATGATATGATTGCTGATTCATGGCATGGGATGAAATGTATGTCGCAGAATTGCTCAAGTCGTCCCTCATGAGTGTAAAAGGAGGATGTGGTGTACACCCCCGGATCTGGAGCGGGTGGTATCGACCGGAATGGAGGAGACAAATCCAAATATGGGAGGAAAGTCAGTCGGTATCGGGTAGGGCACTTCAACGGTATCGATGGGTCGTAGATCGAAGCGCAAGCGTTCCGGCGTCGTGGTATGAATGTAGACACAAAACAAGGTTGGTGAGGTCCAAAGTAGCGGCGGAGGTGACGTAGCGTCGATTGAAGAAGGCCAAAGGAGAATGCAAATCATCGACCGGGAGTACCAACTCGAGGGAGGCAAAACCAGTTGGGAGTAGGATCGGTCATTGGTCAGAGACTAATTGGGGACCAATGCGATTGATAAATCGGATTTCCTGATAGTGGTGGTGAAGAGATTCTGTGTAGCATTCTGCCGGTATACACCCCCTGATAAGTCGTCGATCTCAAAACGTTATATCCGGAACCAGAGTTGTATCAAGACGTATATATTCTTGGAATCGATGTCATAATCAACGCGATGGTGATTGATTGATGGTAGAGATCGTATCGTAGGAATCGATTCAAAACAACGTGAGATCGATTTGTAGATTTGTAGCAGAAGATGAATTGCAGAACTTGTTTGATACATAACTTGAGTATAGGTTGGATGGCTAACCAAGCATCATTAATCGTCGCGTACGACTTGATGATACGGATTGATTGGAAGTAGATTTGTCAATCTGAGCATTGATCTTGTAATCCAAGCAAAGGAATAACCAAGGTTTGTAGTGCTCGGGGCTTCAAAACTGAAGTATCGAGTCGTTCGAAGTACCGAGTCGTTCGAGGGTAAGGCAAATACAATTGAGTGATCGGTCATTGAATGACTCCTAGTACTTCGTGGACAACATAGGTCTTGGAATAACTAGTTGGTTGCTGGTGGAAGAGCAGGGCACGTCGCAACGCTCGGAGTAGAGTGATAATTTAAGGCAACTAACTCTTGATGGAGATGTTGCAGTCAGTTGTAATTTTCAGTCAAAAGTATCATAAAACCAATTCATCGACAAGATGTTAGCATACAAGTGATACATCTTTATCCTCAGGGCATCGTGATGCCGTTTGGAGAGTCGCAGGACAGGCTGTGGTTTGGAGCCAATCTGGTTGCGGCATGGGGATTGCAATGATTGGATGTATGCAGGAGCGGCATTTGGAAGGTCAGTGCCCTCAGCAAGTGCCTCAGATGGTAGTAGTCGATTGTACATCGGAGGCTGGGGTGAGAGAACAGGTTTTGGCACACGCCGGAATGTTGCAATTTCATTCTTAGTATTGAATGTCCATCCAAAGTTGGTTGGTCCCCAAGGTGGGGCAGAATGATAGTCTGAACTGAGCAATGTGGATTCTGTTACATGGGACGCAGGCACAGTGGGCTTGTCCTGGCATTGGACGGGAGTCTTTGAAGATGAAGTGGCGCGTCGGAAGGAGATTGATCCAGAGCGGACTCGGCGGAAGGAGACTGATTCACTGTTGAGAGAATAGGTCCAGGTCCAGGTGTAATGTGGTGCTTTATCTGGCATAGGAGCATTAGCAGCGGGAGTATCAGCCACTTGGCAATCAACGGGTTGGTTGGCACTATTGGAACTGTTCAGGTCGGTATTATGGAAAGGACGGGTCATATAAGGCAGACGAGCCTCAACAGTCGCATCGGCATTGGGTTCAGCTGGTTTGACGGGGATCAAGCTGGGAGTTATCACTTTGGAACTGGGAGCGGGCGTATCAACCATGGAGTCCGTGGCTTGTACAGGAAGCAAATCAGCGGTGGTTGGAGAGACGCTTGCCATGGAATGAGGAGTGATAGCTATGGTATCCGCGTTGGTATCTGTGAGATTAGGAGCTGTGATAGGCGATTTGCGTTGGCGCTTGCATCGGTATGTCCTTATGGGAGGTAAGGTTTCAGTTGTTTTATCCTTACCAAATACGGCTTGTGAGTAGTGTGTTTGTAGAATCCGTTCACATTTTTGAATGTTGACCAATCGTGATTGAGAAGGCGGTTTGACAGACAATCCTGTTTCGTCTGATGGAATTCCAGTTGCAGTGGTGTAAACCTTGTTGAATTCATATGGGTACCAATCTTTGTGAAATTTCCAATGGATGACATGCAGTACCAAGTTTATGATTGGGTGGCCCCTTTTTGCATGTTTAGCGGCTATATCTAACACTTGGTTGTCTCTAACCCGTATTCTCCCCCCGATGGCTTTTGAATGCCAAAAAATTGTGGTTTTGGCAATTAAGGAGGAGATATGGCGTTTGTGCGCTTTAGATACTTCCGAGGGTGGGAGGTCATCCATGATGGCTGCTACAATGAGAGACTTGAGGACAGGGATTGGGTCCGGGCGGAGAGTCTCGACACCATCATCATCACCGATGAAGAGGCTTGAAACATTAGGCAATATCCGGGAAAAGATGGCGTTGAGGTCGCTTTGTCTGTTGCCGGCTGTGAAGTTGGGGCCAAAAGAGAAGTGTATTCCCCGGACTTCATTCCAGCTGACTGCGGTTTGTGTCATGATGTTGGATTAAGCGTTCTTGCATATGACTGTGTAGATTGTTGAGATAATCATCCGTGGTAAGACGAGGGGAGATTGATAGTGAGGCGCTCAACAGTGGGCTCACAACAATCTGGAGGGATTGGAGGTTATCGAAATATCGGAATATCGAGTGATCGTCGGAACGATTCGCAGAGGTGCGGAAGAGAGAGCCGAAGAACAGGACAGGAAGATATAACCGAGGAAAGGACCAAAGGGTCGGAGAGAACGTTTGTCGGAGGAACCAAAGAACGGTCGCGGCGAAAGAAATGACTGGAGGAACCGAAGGAAAGTTCCGAAGAAGGAACTAACCAAAGAAATATCGACCGTCGGAGACAACTGTCAAATATTCGGAGTAGAGGAGATAATGAGAGATTGGATCGTAATCGCAGGGCAGTTACGCAGGGCAATGATCGTGGCGTAGGAGTTGTTTATAAGGAATAGTCCTCGCCGGTGTGTTCGGAGAGGAGTTTGGTAGGCCGTGGAGGTGAGAGGGATAGAGATTGCTGTTTGGATTGCTGGGCGTTGCGCCGAGCAATTGATGGAGGTATTGGATTAATGTAATTGTGGGGGTTCGATTGTCGTCCTTGGATGTGTATCACAGAAGGAGATTCTTGATAGAAGGATCTGTAAATACAGTAGGTCGGGGATCGAAATATTGAAGTATCGAGTGATCGTCGGGATCCTCGGAGGTGCAGAAATAGCCGAAAAGACCGTCGGAATGTTTGCCAGGGAAATAATCGTATTGTCCGGAGAAACCGAAAAGAAAGAACCGGTGTCGTCGGCAGAAACGGTAACAGAAGGAATGCTCCAACGAAGTGTCGACCGTTGGAGAAGACCGTCAAATATGCAAAGGAAGAAGACGGTGGGACCAACGAAATGACCAAGCGAAGGTGCGGCGGTCGAAGGGATGACCGAAGGAATGTTCCAAAGGAGGAACAAGCGGCGGTGTTGAATTTGGTGATTGTAGCGACTATCGTAGGATGAGTTGCAGGTTGTTGTGGTTTGAAGTGGTGCTTAGCACAATCAAATGGGCGTCAACGGTCCTTTATGGGGATGATGGACGCGGAAGAAAAATATGGTTGGGTGATTGGAATCGGCGTGTCCGGTGCAATGCTGGGCTTTCATTAAAGACGTCGGTGGTCTTTAGTGGGTAATTGTAACTGTGCTAATCCAGAGAGCTGGTGGTGGGTCACGAGGCTTGTGATAGCGAGTACACCCCCTGATCCACAAACAGGGAACAGAAGGAAGACGTACGTCCAGGGTGCGACCCTTGAGAGGGAGGAGTCGCAAGAAACAAAACCTGGATGGGAGGCCAAGAATGTGCCGCACAGGGAGCTAAGCACACAATATCCTCTGGCATTAACCGTCAGTGGAGGTGCTGAACGGCCGGAGATAGATAGCTTAAGATATACACGATCCTACGGATGGGCAGCAATCGTGTGAGTTATAAGGGCTCTATAACCTGTTGTAACTCTAAAAAATCAACCGAAAGGTATAGGATAATTGAAATTTAAAGAGAAGTGAGCTCAAGGTGAGGCTCTTAATTTCGCTATGTTATTCTTGTAGTTGACCGGTATCCCTGTGTTATTCGTGTTGTATGCAGGGATGTCTAAACCGGTCATAGATCATGTGCAATTCGTCATGAGACAGAGAACACATGATTTGATGCAGATATCTTGATACTTGAAGTCATTTTTATCTCTGGAGGAGTATAAGTAACTTTTTCAAGTGTAGAATGGATATAATTCCTGTAGAATGTACGTAAGTACAGTATGTGTATTTTTGACCGACAACAGTTTTTGCAGGCTGGGAAGTTTGGTCCCTTGGTTGTTGCTTTACCCACACACTGAGGTACATTCCAAAGGGAAGGCGAGGAATGGTGCCGATGGTAAGATGGAGGTACATCAAGCGAGACGTTCTTGATGGGCATAGTCCATGGGAGTGAGCCAAAAGGAGCAATCACGCATGCCATGATCGTTGATTGGAAGGAATGCCGTGTGAGTACATTGACTGGAATACAAGCTGAGGGATGTAACTGTTGATGAACTGGGGGACACAGATATATCCAAACCTTCAAGACATCGTGGATTCCCATATTTGTCATATGTAGAATATGGAAGCTGCTGTGGTTGAGGCGGATACGTCTGAAGGAATGTTTCATCCTTAGCACTGATGATAGTATCAAGAACGGAAGGATCCCAATGTTTGTCAGATGTCATCTTAACGTGTGGCAACGTGTTGAATTCTTCAGTAGTATACTTCCGCATAGCCAGATATGGTAATCCATGGCAGATACTAAGGGGTAATGCATACCCATCGGTTGTCGTGATGACTTGTCCCCCACCTGCTTTAATGGATGTATTGTTGACGTTGGCAAAATATGATTCCATTTGACCAGAGGACAGGATGGAAGGGTGCCGCCCTGTATATGCACATTCATTGAAAATGAGGATAATGGGACCTCTATTGGAGACTGAGTATGCTCCACATGTCGCAATGAGTATATATACACTTGATAGTTGTTGATGCCAGTAACGTTGACATATCTTGGAGGAATGGAGATGAGGCATGCATGATTGTTACCAATAATGCACCCATTAGCGCCACGATCAACCATAGCGAAACCAGGTGTGGGGTTTTGTGTGCACAATAGGTGTATACCGATACTTGATTTTCATGCTGAAGGGGCAAGTCGTCCTCGCGTTGATACCATTTATGGAAATTAACCGAGTAGGAAGACTTTCCAACAGGCACAAGGGTATTGCCGTCCTTTTGGTAGCAAATGTCAGGGTTCTCAGAGAGAGAGATCTGGCAGGGTGCGTGGTGATATGGATGACTTGAGGGGTCGTTGGTTTTTGACAGAGAATGTCTGAGACTTGTAGACACCGAGTGATGCATGGAACACGCCGCAACGATCATTCTCCACGGCAGGATGTAGATCTTCCAATTTAGCATTGGGGTTATCTATATTCAGAATTTCATCAACAAGAAAAGTGATGGAATGGTCATGCGTATAAGCTTTTTGAGTGATAGGCTTGATAGCATTGGGGTCTGGCTGACGGTCAGGAAGTAACTCAGATCATAGGCATGCAACTAACATTTTCTTGTCTTCAGGGAGGAAGTTTAGCCAGTTCTTCATGCCTTGTCTGGTAAGTGTTTTCCAAATACCAGTTGGCAACCTTGTAGTAGGGCCGGGTGAATGTCCTGCCTTGAATACTGCGTAGTCTTGGAAACACCCTCAAACTCTATGGGAAGAGCATATTCGTTGTGATTATGCTCCTGCTCAGAAGAGAAATTATTAAATTCCTTTCGTGACCAGAAGTACCAAAGCTACCAGATGGTAGATATCCTATTCGTACGAATCAATGAGTCCTGTATCAACCAAAGTAATCAATTCCCACGACATATTGATTCCCACAGTGCATCGATTCCCATCGCGCATTGACGGTGAGCAATCCCTGTTTTATAGTATTGCCATTGTTCTTCGATGAGCAAACTCTGATTTCATAAAATATCACACGAGCTACGGGAGCAATTCCTGATCTTAATGATAAACATATCATGAAGTCTTCCTCACGAAACAAGAGAAGAAAACCGTCGTTTTCTGCTTCTCACACAATATATGTATATATACATACAGATATATACGGTCAACGACCAATGCATGTACGGAAATAATCAGCGAGTAATCTCATCACTACGCAACAGCAGTTGCAACGTATTCATCTCAATAAAAGAGACATCTTGCATTTCGGCAAGATTTCACTTTATCTCATACTTTTAACATTCAACTGATTTATATCCCAAAATTAACACTAGTTGCTACCAACTACCTGTAATCTACATTACTAAGGTCTGTCTCGCTGTATCTGAATAAGTTCACAGTAAGAAGAGATCTGGCGTTTCCATAGTCTTGCCTGTAGTCCGATTATCCGTTGCCGAAAGTATCCAACCACAATTGTCACGCGTAGAGTACAATCTTTTGTCTACTAACACACTAACGCAGCGTTGCTGTTCTTCAGAAGCCTTTGAATCAGACCCTCAACGGACCGGATTCAGAAGGAAAATAATAGAAATCGTGAACATGTGCCCGAACTGTGGACTTCAGAGCAGATATTGATGCTTGAGAGTCAAGACGCGTTGCTTCAAGTAGCAGTGTGATTTTGAGCTTGCCAGTGGCCGCGGCTTCAGCTTGAATGTGGGTACTATTGTCGTTTGAGTTGACAGGATTGGTTATTTTGGCAAGTTGCTTGCTTAGTTGGAAGCTAGAGTAATAGGCTTGACAGAGAGCTGATTTTACGGTATGGTACTCAAGGGGTCTCGTAGGAGGACAAAGTTTGTTGAGATGGTTCAACTTGTTGAACCAGTTTGTGATGAACTTGACCTTGGATTCTTTCCATTTATCAAGGTTCAAACTCGGCAGGGCCTGAAGCTGCGTCAAATTATTGTATACCTTAGCCTTTGATTTGCTATGCAGGTTTACAAAATCGAAGTACACTTGTCGACCATTTCGTGTGCCGGAATGACTATGTACGCATGACGATGAGAGGTCACTCTTGAAGACTTCTAACATGAGAACCCAGAAGAAGGCACATTGTTTGACTGAAAAGGTCAAGGGTGAATCCTTGTAGTGCAGCTGGTGGTCAGGTTTCATTGAGGAACATAGCGGTATTGATATTGTATGCCTCGAGTTTTGCTTTAAATCCTACAAGCCAGTGTTCGAACCTGGAGTTGTTTGTTAGAAGTGTGAAGGACTTTTTGTCACGTGACTTTCTACACCAAGACTTGTAACAAAGTTGTTGCGTTGACTTGGTCTTGTTTGTTCCTGGTGGAGGGGGTGGAGGATTCAAGATGGATTCATGCTGAAGACGCAAAGCGCGTTCCATTCAGAAAACACTGAAGTCGTCGTAAGGGTATGACTCCACATTCTTCCAATCTCTTTCATTCTTACGTAGATCTTTAATGAAGTCTGCCAGTGTTTCTATAGTACGTTGGATAGGTATGGGGAGTGGTGCTTGTAAGCTGCTACCAGCGTCCAGGTAGGCAAGAAGTTCTCGTGCAAAGTCACGTTCGAATATTGTGTCGAGGAATCTCAGCCATTCTTGTAGTCTTCCTTGAATGAGGGCCTTACACAAAATGTCATTTGTTTCTTTTGTAACGCGGAATATAGATACAAGTATCTTCTTCATGTGGTCGTCGAAGGTAGGGAGGCTGACCAGATCTGCGTCTTCGTTTCTGTCTTCATTGTTTCCGTTGCCACCGGGAATTGCTGGTATTGGTGGCATATCTGCTGTCTCTAGTATATCCGGATTACCGGAGGATGGAGAGGATTCGGATGAAGAGGATGGAGAGGATTTGGATGAAGAGGATAGGGGATTTGCTCGACTGATCCAGGGAGGGAGGAGAAGAGCGTCTATTGCGTGATGGAAGGGAACTGCTTCGTAGACAATGTGTGATTGTCATATGCCAGTGTAGGGTGCATGTTCTCTTTTTGGCTTGTTCTTCGTATGCAAGCTGCCTTAGAGCTTGCAACTGTTAATCTATTATTTTCCTTCTGAATCTGGTCTGTTGAGAGTCTGATTTGAAGGCTTCTGAAGAACAGCAACTCTGTGTTAGTGTGTTAGTAGACAAACAATTGTACTCTACATGTGACGGATGTGTTTGGATACTTTCAGCAACGGATAATCGGACTACAGGCGAGACTATGGAAACTGCCAGATCTCTTTTTAATACCAACTTTGTCGGCACAGTAAGATAGACCTTAGGTAATGTAGATTACAAGTAGTTGATAGCAACTAGTGTGGAATTTCAGAGATATAATCAGTTGAATGTTAAAAGTATGAGATAAAGTGAAATCTTGCCAAAACGCAAGATATCTCTTTTATTGAGGTGAAAGACATTGTTGCGTCGCAATGGAATTACTCGCTGATTATTTCCATGCATGCATTGATCATTGATCGTATATATGTATATATATATATATTGTGTGAGAAGCTTCTGACAATGATTTTCTTCTCCTGTGATCCTAGGAAGATTCCATGATATGTTTATCAATGAAATCAGGGATTGCTCACCGTAGGAGGTCGTGTGATACTATTTCCTCGAACCAAAGATTGCTCACCGTAGAATCTGAGCAATACTAGAAAACAGGGATTGCTCACCATCGATACGCGATGGGAATCGACGCGCCATGGGAATCAATGTGCCGTGGGAGTTGATTGCTTGACTGGATCAAAATGCATTGACTGGTTTGAATAGAACAAACTGTTGTTGTGTAGCATTGGTACTGCTGGACACGAAAGGAATTTAATAGGAGAATAATCAACAGAAATGTTGTTACCTTCTCTATCGACACTCAGAGAGGGGGGAAATTTGCAGTCAGATTCTTCTTTGTCATTCTCATCATTAGGAGAAAACAAATTATCATCACAAACAGAGTCATCAACATTCTCAATGTTTGCTAATTTCCGGCCAATCAAGTCACGTTCCATTGGTTTGATAGAAGGGTCATGCATAACTTGATTGTCGAGCACCTCTGATACTAGGCCACTACTCAGTGGACCATTACGGGTGTTTGGTAGACCTAATTTATCACTAGCATCATGTGGCTTCTGTGATTTTTGGATGAATACGGAGGATGCGAAATCATCTACCTCCGAAGATTCCTTGTAATAAGAATAGTAGTATGATACGTTCTGTGAAATATGGTTCAGAAGACCAGGAGAACAACTACTCCCGTATTCTTTCTTCATCTTGCTGTAAACAAGGAAGGTTTCTTCTTCGTGGCAACCTTCTTCTTTCCATAACCAGTAGTGATTGGAGAAGAGTCCAGGCAGCAATGTTTACAATAAACCTGATATTTTGGAGTGCGGACCATTGTTAGTACCCAGTAATAAAAACAATAAAAATGAGGAACCTATTGAGATTGTGAAATTGCAACCATGCACTACTATTTGCTTCAGGTATTGATTTCAGTTCCAGGCCACCAAATCAGAAACTGATGCAAGTGGGGTAGGAAGATGTACTGTGTGACAAAATATTTGGAGTTTGATATTAATTTCAAAAAAATGGGTGAAATTACAAAGGGGAACTGGTGGAGTCTAGCCCACATCTGCGTGTTATTCCCCAAGAACCCCGAATCTCGTTTGTGTGACGATGGACGAGCCGATTCCAACGGCCACTTGATTCCTGCACAAGCAAATCAGTAATGGTTTGATTCCGACACAAATCAAGAGCACGCCGAGTTCAACAGCTACTTGATTCCTGCAAGAGTAAACTCAACCGCACAGGAATGATTCATTTCTACCCAACGGCTGCAAATCCGAACCGGAACAGTCTGCCTAAGTATGATAGAACCAGCGGGCCCCGTTTCCAAAACTCAGAATCTTCAACAGTCTGCTTGGAAAGTCACTCGGGTTGAATTGAGCCACTGCGGATGAAATGTTCCGAAATAGGTACTCTGACACCAAGGCCCTCAGGGACTTGGAGCAATCTTCAATCAAGTCACTGGTGAATGGGCTCAACAAGAACAAGCACAACTTCTTCCCAGATCCAAGCAAGGTCTACATTGGTAGGGTCTTTGCCAACCGGCTCAAGATCTTTGTGGCTTGGATCAAGTTCCAGCCACTCATAGGCGGCATGGCTACTCCTCTTGACTGGATGGCAAACCGGCATGCAGAGGAAAAGACCAGGGAAAGGCTCAACTCTTTGAAAGAAGATGATAGCAATACTGCTGCCGGAGACCTGACACTCCCTGAGCCACTCACGACCATGTCCAAATTCAAGGAATTTGACAAGCGCTTCTAAGAGTATCTCTGCATAAGAGAGGGGTTACAAAGACCTCTCTACTCTACACAGCCCAAAAGGAATCTGCAGTGACTGATAATGAACGGAATGGGACAGTTGGGCCCAACCCGTCCAATACATATGCAGACTGGACTGAATATTCTATCCGTTGCATGATTCAATCTGGATCCCACTGGACCAAAGACAACAATACACTTTGGGGGATTCTATACAAATTGGTGGGGGGCGGCCCTGGATGGTCCTACATTCAAGGCCTCGGTTCAAAAAGGGTAGGAGTCTGGGGTGACAGGAGAAAGGCTTATTTTGTCTTGTACTCTCAAGTTTATGAATTGACAAATGTCCGGCTCCTTGTGGAAGAAAATAGGGCTTTCCTATAAAGCTCTACCTCCACTGGCGATACCAAGCACTACAGCTTTGAAAAGCACAAGAGGAAGTGGTACAATGCTAAGGAATTCTTGCTATAACACAATTTGTTCTTGCGTGAGGACCAATTTGTCACCAATTTCTGCCACTCTATTTCCAACCTGCGACTGGATATAGCAGTCCAAGTAGTCCTGAACAAGGGAGGGGACATGTACAACAACTTTGGCAAGGCCGTGGCCCACTTCACCCAGACGCTTGGAGTAAAGGAGATCCAGGCTAGCCGCAAGGTTGGCTGGAGGAATGTCTTTGCTGCCTTTAAGGAAAAATGTTAATTTCCTTTTGAAAGTGGCTGTTAAGCTGACTTGATCCAAAGGCAAAGAAGAGCAACAGGAGCTGTAGCTGCAGGCTGGTTGAGGTGCCAGTCTGTTGTTTCTAATATTTCTTTGATGTCCACTATGATTGAACACTAGTCCAACCAGATCTATTCTAACTATCGGCGTTCAACGCAGTCAGTTAGATCTTAGGCTTGTAGTTCTACAGAAGGATGCAGAGCGTCCGATGCAAGGTTTAAGGCTAATAATCAAGTAATCTAAAAGTATGAGATAAAGAGATGATCCTTGCTGGAGAGCAAGTATCTCTCTTAAAGATCGTACGTACTGCCACTAATACAGCACGTCGAATATACGTGCTGCTGTTAATACAGCACATTTTATACAGCAGAGAACAAGTTCGTGAGCAAGCGCTTCGAACCTCTGCTATCTTTTCTTGAAAACAGCACACTTAACAAGAGATTGCATGTGCAAACCTCAAGTGTGTGTTCTTCTTTGATTACTAAGTATCGAACTTTGATAGTAAAAATGATTGTTGTTCGATCACTAAGTATCGAATTTGAGTGTCAGAATGACGATTGCACCTCTGGTTCGGTCATACTCCAATCTCACATAGAGAAAGATGTAACTTCTGAGTCTTATTATTCCAAACACTAAAGGTGCATGTGACTCGATCAGTTGTATCTTCGACTCGTAATATCGTCTCATTCCAGTTGCAGTAGTGTAAGTTACGTAGGAATGTACGTACGTAAGTTAGAGTACAGTAGCTTTATCGTACGTACAAAAGGAATTTAATAGAAAAAGGGGCAAGAAACGCAACAGCAATGACAATTCTTCTTCTGGCAAGGACAAGGGCAGCAATGGCACTAAGAAGGAGAAAACTTTGAACACACCAACCTATACCGGTTCGCTTGAGGGAAAATTCTATCCCCGGGAAGTCTGGGTTACTATGTCTGCAGCTCAGAAGGCTCAGGTCAAGTCCCTCCTCCCGGTCAGAAAGTCATCTGGTAATGCCAACATCTCTTCAATCACCTCTCAAGGTGACGACTCTGACAAGGGGCCGGCTGGCGATTAGTTCTAGAGCCACACCCATAAGAAGCCAAAAGTAAAGAACCAGCAGGATTGATTTGCCAGTTGGGGCCTGTCGATTGTATCCTGGGTAGACTGGCCAATAGTCCATATCAAAAGTCTTTGCTCGCCATTCTCTGCCCAAGATTGGTGTGAGATGGACAGCCATGCTGACACCACTGCCGCTGGCTCCAATATGGTATTGCTTGATCCATTGGACTCTGTTGTGATCTATGTGGATGTCGCCCCACATTAATTGTCTGTTGGGGTCCGCTGTGAGATGGATAGCCATGCCAACACAATGCCTGCTGGGTCCAATATGGTATTACTACTTGATCCATTGGATTTCGTTTTGACCTATGTAGACGTTGCCCCATTCTCCGATGCTTACTCACCACTTCAAATTGTTCCTATTGCCCGTTGTGCTACAGCATGGACTGATCCAATGGATGGCGTCACCTATATCTTGGTATTTGGGCAAGCTCTCTACTTTGGAAACAAGCTACAGCACAGTTTGATATGCCTAAATCAAGTCCAGGATTACAACTCCAACAAGGTTGAAGATATCCCCAGAAGATATGACTCTTCCTCAACACATGGGATTACTCTTTGGTCAGATGACACTGAGCTATTTATTTCCCTCCAAGTGGATGGAGTCATATCCTATTTTGACTCCCGCAAGCCTACCAAAAAGGAATTGGTCAACTATGAGCACGTGCTGCTGGTTACCGACACTCACACATGGGACCCCTACTATGCTTCACATTTTGCTGAAGAAGAAGATGCTACCAACGCTTCTTTCCCAAGAGTCATTGCTGCCCTCTCAGGATGCCTGCCGGCTTGTGGGACTCCAACCTCCTATTCCTCGACAATTCATCCTGAGCCACTTGGAGTTGGCTATGACAAGCACCGACTCCTTCATCTTGCCTTCGTTTGCACAAATGGAACTCAGCAGACGGGCTATACTCCAATTGATGTCTCCACATGATTGATTTCAGCTCTTGCTGGAACCATTGGGGACCAAGAAAATCTTCCAAATTCAGCAAATCTTTCTACTTTCCAGATTTCTGATGCTTCTACCAAGCCTTCATTATCTGAGGCCGAGCTTGCCATACAACAGGAAGCCAAGACGCGAACCAAAGAAAGGAAGCTCCTAAGGCACCAACAAGATGTCCTTGACCAAGAAATGTCCTTACACAAGAAGTCTTTCATTTGTCGGGACAATGGGGACCTCCAATAAGAATCCCTGAGAAGGTTGATAGGTTTGACTTCAAGGCTATTGCCAAGATGTGGAATATCAGTGAGAAGCAAGCCAAAGCAATGATAGATGTGACGTCACAGGACTGAATTTGGAATCTGTCTCAGCCGATCACTCAAAGGTTGAAAACACAGAAGTGGCGCAACAGAAGAACACTTAAAGGCAAATGGTATGCTAATACTATTAAGTTCAAGGTACCAAGCATCATTTGGAATGATACAGCAGCCCAAGTCTTTACAATTGGGAAATGCTATGTGGCCTTCTGTCCTGTCAGAGGAGAAGTATGATGAGACGATGGCTTATCTTGCTTTGTAAATGAAGTGGGAATCCCTGAGCACCTTCTTGTTACTGATGGAGCAAAGGCTCAAGGGAGCCATGAGACTTACAACACTGGTTGAGATAAGTTCTGGTCAGAGTATCAAATTAGACAAACATAAATTCAGCCTCAATGTTGGTGGCAGAATACTGCAGAAAGAAGCACTGGGGACCTACAAAGGGCCATTCGGTGGATGACTTCTAAGAAGGGCAGTCCAGCCAAGAAGGTGTTGGGCCTTTTGTGGCATGCTAGTGGCCGGTCGTATGAATCTTATGGCATCAAGTGATCCTTCTTCAATGAGAAGTACAAGTTTTGAGTTGGTACACGGGTATACTCCAGATATCACTCTCTACATGATTCATGATTGGTATGATTTCATTTGGTGGTATGATCTGAATGGGAAAACAAACAGGCTGGGCCGATGGCTGGGCCCATGTGGCGATACTTTTGGTAGTAGTGACTGCCATTATGTATTGTTTAAGACCGGAAAGGTTCACATAACAAACAGTACCTGGGCTATATCTGAGGATGAATGGCGTCACCCAGATATCCTATCCCAGTTGGAAGAACACAACAAAGCAATCAATGCAAAGATAGGCGGTGAGGTTAAACCCTCTGATACTTATCTGGAAAACAAACTTGACGAACCACCCTTGGGCCTATTTGATGGCAAATATGAGGGCAAGGACGAAGTTCTCATGGCTGAGGCCGAGGCTTCATCCCAGGACGTCAATGATTTAACTGACAAAGACCTTGATGAATATCTTGGAAGTGAAGTGCTACTCCAGATAGGGGACTAACGTATCCGGGGACTAGTGAGGAACCGGTGCAGGGATGCCAATGTGGTACTTCTTGTTCATGAAAAGAACAACAATCCACTTCTAAATATAAGGTCTTACGAGGTCTCTATGCCAGATGACTCTATTGAGATCTACACAGCAAATACTGCTTGCCAAGAGTATCTATTCCTCTGTCGATGATGAAGGGCACATGTATTGTTTATTGGAGGAGATGATTTATTTTGAAAAGAACAAGGAAGCCTTATCCATCAAACAGGCTACTTATATAACCAAATCCGGACAAACTAGGACCAAGCCGACAACTAAAGAGTGGAGGTTACTTGGATGGTACTACAAGCTGGGCCAAGCTGAGTGATATGAAAGAAAGATTCCCTGTTGAAACGCAAGCAAGGCATCATTAATGAACCGGCATTCAAGTGGTGGGCCTATCAAATACTCCAAAGGAAAGATCAAATAATATCTGGCGCTAAAACCAAATATTGGACCAAGTCCCATAAGTATGGGGTTCGGCTCCTTAAGTCAATTGCTGAGGCAAAGGCATTGAAGAACAAACGGGGACCGATCATTGGGCTTGGGCTATTGCAAAAGACATGAGGAACAGTTCCATCGCGTTTGAATTCAATGAAGAAGATAAGGCGCCGGTTGGGCATACCAAAATTACTATGCATATGGTATTTGATGTCAAGATTGACTTAACCAGGAAGGCGCGGCTCAGTGGGGATGGACATAAGGTTCCAGAAATTTCCAAAGAATATACCTACTTGAGTGTACCAAGCAGGGATTTGGTCTGATTGTTCTTTCTAGTGGCAGCACTTAACAACCTCAATGTCTTAAGCACTGATATACAGAATGTTTACTTAATGGCTCCTATCAAAGAAATGTAGTACACAATTGCTACAGAAGATCAAGGCTTCTCTCCAGAGTTATGTGGAAGGCCATGCAAGACTGCGAGGGCTCTATATGGACTCCCAGTTGCAGGCTCATCATTCTGGTCCCACTTGGTGAGTCACTTAAGGGAACTTGGATATGTATCTTGCAAAGCCAACCCTGATCTGCACCTCCGATCAGCATTTAAGAAGGATGGTACGGCGTACTACAAATATTGTTTGGCATATGTGGATGACATCCTTGTATGCGGCATGGATCCCAAGTTTCAAATGGATGCAATCAAAAGGCAATTCAAACTGAAGGATGGGACTGTTGAATAACCTTCTTTCTACCTTGGGGCCAATATTGGAAAGACCTACATCAACCGTACTCCATATTGTTCCAAATGCTGTCAAGTCAGTTGAAGAAGAACTGGGTACAGGGAAATATGCTTTCAAGATACTAGTACCGAAGACAGCCAGATCCTCTCTCAGTACTGAACATGGGCCTGGAATAGATGCATCTCCAGAGCTTGATCTGGAGAAACAGAACTATTAACAGGGTTTGATTGGAATACTCCAATGGATATGTGAATTGGGTTGACTGGATATTATTGTGTCGCTTATGTCTTGATATCGTGCGCAAGCACAAGAAGGCCATCTCAACCAATTGTTTCATCTGTTTGCATACTTAAAGTATTACAGCAAGTCAAAGTTGGTATTTGACGCGTCAGTCCATGAAGTGGATGAGTCTATCTTCCAAGCGTGTGACAGGAGTGAATTCTATCCAGAAGTAAAAGAACTATTGCCTCCAGATATGCCTGAGCCAAGGGGCATACAGGTCATCACTTCATATTTTGTGGACACAGACCATGCTGGGTGCAAGGCTACTAGGAGGTCACATACAGGAATTATCATCTTTGTTAACAGGGCACCCATTTTGTGGTTCTCTAAGAGACAAACAGCCGTTGAGACATCTACATTCGGTTCAGAAATTGTTGCACTCAGGATAGCAATCAAAATGGTAGAGGGGCTAAGATCTTTGAATGATGGGCATATCAATAGAAGGCCCTACCAATATCTACTGTGACAAAATGAATTGGTCGTGAAGAATACCACGCGACCAGAAAGCCCTTGTAAGAAAAAGCATAATAGTGTTGCTTCTTACCATAAGGCAAGGGAGTGTATATCAGGTGGGAGTTTCTGGATTGCAAAAGAGCCAGGCGGGTCAAATATTGCTGATTTGCCCACCAAGCGAATGAGTGGGACAAGGCTAATCACACTAGCTATGAGATGCATGTGGTATGATGGTGTTGATGAGGAAGAAAAATTAGATCCGTGGGATAGGTATCTTCTACTAGTATGATACTACTACCATGAAGACATGGGGACTCTAGAAATCAGTGCAGTTAGGATGTAAGGACAGACAGTGACGTACGACTGACAGGCTAAATGGATCGTGGCAACCGGCCAAAGATAATTGATGTAGCGAGCCGAATGAAAGTAATGGTAGTGCCACGTGGCACTCCCTACAACCGGTAGAGAGCCAGACCGGGGGAAAACCTAGTAGAAATCTAGTAGATTTCACTATCACTGAAACCAGCTTCTAAGCACACGCTTAGACCCCGATAGCCTCAACAAGCCGGCAAAGGATTCCTCCAGCAAAGCGCAAGCCTACTACTACACGCCCTACCAGAAGGAATACGATCGATACAATCGATTCCCTGTATCACTAAAACCAGCTTCTAAGCACACGCTTAGACCCGGATAGCCACAACAAGCCGGCAAAGGATTCCTCCATCAAAAGCGCAAGCCTACTACACGCCCTACCAGGAGGTATACGATCGATTCCCTGTATCACTAAAACCAGCTTCTAAGCACACGCTTAGACCCCGATAGCCTCAACAAGCCGGCAAAGGATTCCCCCAGCAACGCGCAAGCCAGGCTGTGCGCCGGTGTGTGTGGGCACAGCAAACTAAGGGACCGGACTACAGCCTGCAAAACAACCAACAGGCTGGAGTTCCCGGCTCCCCCACTAGCATTTGCTTAACCCACCAACACACCCATGAACTACAAGCATTGCACATACAGTACTACAAGTAGGCTAGGCTACTGAGGCTATCACGAATGTAGTGAGTGATAGCAGGCATTTACTATTCATTTCCAATGCACGTACTACAGCTGATAAAGAGAGGTCGATAGAGGTGCGATCCGGATAACAACTTTATTCCTAATGCTCACTATTTTAGAATCTACTAGAATATATCACCAATCTTCTATCTACTAGTACTAGTACTAGTACTAACATCATGTACTTGGCAGAGACGTATGAGCAGGCGACACGGTGTAGAAATCAGACTACTTATGAGGAGTTCAGTAAAACTTCAGAAAGCACACCAACGAAAACCACACACGTGAAGATTGAAGATACCAAAAGCAATTTTCATGGCTTCTCCGCAACCGAAATACAGTGGCAGAGCGCCAACCCATTAGTGCGACAATAGCTAATATCATAAAACTAGTTACAAACTAAATTGTAAACACAAACAGCAACACAACACGGTATCTACAACAAAGAATGTCAATCCAACTTTTCCTTTGTGCCAAAAACGCACTCGACAATGCCTTCCTGGACACCGTATTTGACGAAGACACCACCCTGGGAGAGACCTGATCCAGCTTGTGATCGTGTTGGCCGTTTTGGTCTTCCTGCCATTCGAATTGCTGTGCCCGCTTGTGTCCAAGCTGGCACCCGGTGCGCTGAAACCAACGCTTTTGTTCATTTGCGACCAAGAGTTCAACCGTCCCGACAAGATCAAGCACCAGGAGCTCTTTGGGGTGATCACCAAGGAGGAATATTACATGATTCTTCTCCTCGGATTTTGGCCCGACCTGATGCTCATTCTGACGCAGCACCTGATCGGGGGAGCCTTCACACTTCCGGCGGTTCCGGCGGTGCTCTGCTGGGACGGCTACCCACCGAGCACTGCCAGTTCCCTAGCATGCCTCCTTGGGATCCTGATCGAGATGGGTTGGGAGCTGCAAGATTTGTTCAGGATGACATATTTTTGCCTCTTCCGGGGCAAGGAGGGCGAGACATAGTATCCAACCGGGCTTATCGTGATTCTGTGCGTCCACCACAGCCTGACGTGCTGCATGACACTGCCCATGGTCCTCCGATACCGGACCCTGCCAGAATTGCACTGCACGCCTGTGCTTCAATCTACAATTTTCGGGGGCCCTGGTGGGATTCGGGCAGGAATACACCTGGCTCTTGGACGTGACCCAAAGGAACCAGTTTGGTCCAATTCACCCTGGCCTCGTTTGCAATGGTGTTGCTGTTGCTGTTGCTGTTGCCGTTGCTGTGGACGAGGGCCATCAATAGGACGTACCTCTTGTACGAGTACCGGCTGTTGTCCTTCTTTTGTACCGATCGGGAATGGATCTTTCTGGCCGTGGGTGGGTGCTGCATCGCCACCTTTTCGGTCTTCAATGTCGTGTTTTTCAACCTTCCCATTTGCCAGCGGTTTGCCAAGTTTGCCGGGAAACTGATCGAGCACGAGCACGAGCTGCTCTTGCCACTGTCCCCAGAGGATCGTGCCTGTTACCCATACCCGCCGCCAAAGCTCCGTCCTAGAATTGCGGGGTGCCGCCGTCGATATGACAACGGGACTCGATGCCGCTACCGCCACCCACTTGCATTCCCTCTTGTTCTGGGATCGCCACACCGCGTTGAGCGCCGGAACACGTTCCACTTCCACTACTTTCGACACCACCACCACCACCACCACCGTCTGTCGGCATCGCGGTCGTGGTCGCGGTCGTGGTCGGCCGCTGCAACTGCAACTGCAGTTGCAGTTGCAGCCGCCGTTTCGTTGGTGTCGACCTCTAGTCGTCGTCGTCTCCCCCACCACCGCCAATCGATGGTGGCGCAGGGAGATCTTCCCTCACGTCGAAGGAGCGGAGCGGAGCGGCGGCAAACAACAAGCGGGACTAGCAACGCAGCTACTAGGGATTGAAACACAATCAACGACCAAATAGTTACATACACAGCAGTGGTGATACACCACATATAAGTACGAGTAGACAAATGCTTCTAATGCTTTACATTGCTAATACTTACTGCACGTAGACAATGATGATACCAACAACAACAACAACAACAACAACAAACAACAACAGTGGATTTATGTTCATTCTACTGATACTATTCTATACTGCTGTTCATCGTACTAACTAGCTGCGTCCTTTCCCGTCTCTACTACCTCGGGGGAAGTTCCAACCGCCTTGGTCCCTAATTACGGTACAGCATTGCTATGTTTTTTGCATTCGTTCCGTTTCGTTCCGTTCCTTGTCTGCCCGTTCGATGGTCATTCGAATCTAGTACTGTAGT